>CP125978.1:34796729-35469008 GCA_030063025.1 Avena longiglumis
CTCGCTGAACCAAGATGACCTGCTTTTTTGCTTACTTTGGGATGGTTGCTGTGTAAGGTGGAGACTATGTAGATTTGATTTCTATTAATAGAAATCGGGGTTACCCCTTTCATCAAAAAAAAACTTGGTACTAGCTGTTGCCTTGCAATGGGTTTGACTCTAATTATAGCACTCCTGAAAGATTATATTGAAAGGAATTGGGCCTACGGTACATTCCGAAAAGATTATAAGCACCGGTGCTCAATAAACATTCAAATGGAGCAAATTTCATTCACCGGGCACATTTTCATACCCACTCCAGTTTTCAAACAGATTGGTTATGGATTGTGTTCCAGCAAAAAAATAAGGTCTGAATATTGGTCCAAATAAAATAAAAGAAGTAGCAATTGGACATTCAGGAATAGATGTAATGTATTCTAAATTTCGTTTGGACAAAGCATCTTCAGTTCGAACAACCTCCTTTACCTAGGCAGCTTCGACATTAAAATGAGAGCAAGAGGAACCTCTGATTTCACCGTGTTTTTAACAGGAAACAGTCCATATTGATGCATTCTGCATGTTATCAGATAAATAGTTGAGCAACTCGGCACTAGCCATTGCAATCTACAGGTTTGACTCTAATTATACAAACCCCGAAAGGTTATATTGAAAGGAATTGGGCCTGCTGTACATGCTGAAAAGTATGGGAACTGATTTTTTTATGACTATATATAGCTCCACAACAGGTCAGA
This sequence comes from Avena longiglumis, assembly GCA_030063025.1. Taxonomy (NCBI): domain Eukaryota; kingdom Viridiplantae; phylum Streptophyta; class Magnoliopsida; order Poales; family Poaceae; genus Avena; species Avena longiglumis. Next base: position 34,797,461 of record CP125978.1, read on the forward strand.
TCCAGACTATGGGAGACATAAACATGCCCAGCAATAAAATGGAGCAAATTCTATCGAAGAAATTCAAACCTCTTTACTTAGTAGTAAAACAACACTGCGATAAAAATCCAGTAAAGCATGGTTTTACAAACAATAAAGATATCTATGAAACTAAACATCGCTGGCAATAATGCATAGAACAAGTTAGCAAACAGTGTACACCAGGATCACTGCTTTTCAGGTCATCAGCCCAACCCAGTAGGAAATAGTAAAAGTATCGGCAAGCTTGTACAATGATGCAATCAAGTACATTTCAGTAAACTCAAACTTTAATAACAGATCCAACTAGTAGGTAACCGAGCATGTGCCAGCAATAGTCAGAGACACATAATCACCAGGAAATTAGCAGAAAACCTCCTTCCAGCTACAAAGCATATGGGCATAGCCCACCAGGTTGCCCTTTCATAATCATCAAACAAATGCTATACATGCACAAAATACCAAATCATCAATGAAACATCTCATGCTTCTGTATAAAAAGCTGAAAAGACAATTAAGGTTCCAACACAAGCCATGTGTTTCAAGCCCAGTTTAGGCAGAACTAACCATAATTGCACAGGATAAGACAATAGGAGGAGTTTCAGCAGATGGGACTACTTACCAGCTCTCTCTCTTCTAAGAATATTGGCAGTAATATTGTTGCATCTAAAAATAACTTCTGCAATTTTAATAGAAGTAGTAACATTGTGTTACTGGAATTACAGACTAACTTTAGACTACAGTAGAGCGGACTTATGCGAAGACAATGTAATCTTCAAGCATCAATACTGTCACAAAATGAGCACAACAATGCTAATCTTTACACCAACCCTCTCTACAGTTTTCTGAACGGGTCGGCCACTGACAAATCATGGATACCCTTGTTGAAATCACATCGAATGTATTGACGCCTGAATTCAACTTTAGCATCACGAGACGCTCTGTTTTCCACTTGTAGCACCTTGTGTTGATAAGCAACTGATTCACTGTTGTAGTCACAGTATCCTTCAAATTCAATTTTGTTCAGCACTTTTGCATTCAAAACAAAGAACCTGGCAAAGTCAAGCTGTTTCTCATAGCCTACGAATGACTTAAACACCACTTTTTTCAGATGGGTCTGAAGGCATTCAATTGGATGCTGCGGGTCATACTGAGGATCATTTTCTTCTCAATCTCATTGTGTTTGTGAAACTGAAAATGGAAAGAAGAGGCTTATGCTATGGCTAGATAAGATGTCAATTAAATCATACATATAAGCAAGCAAAGATGAGTACTCACAATGACATAGAGTCTTTCCAAACAGGGAAGGCCCGAGAAAGTTAAGAACTGTGTGCAGTTCACACCAGAAGACCCAAGAGCCAAAACCTTCAAGGTGTGCATTGAGTTCTCCGAGCTAACTGGGCTCATTCTCTGAACAAGAAGAAAAATGAAAATCAAAAAATGATTATCTGTATGTAGGAATGCCAAATGCTGGTTGTGGCTGCTACCTGGTAGATCTGTATCGGTGAGCAAGGGCCCAATATCTTGAGCTTAGGCGCCCTAATTACCCAGATTGTCTGGCAAACCTCTTGGTGAGAAGAAGGTAACAGTATCCTTTCAAGGCAAGGAGTGTCTTCGATGACCAGTTTATTTGAGCCATCATGTGTACCAATGCTCTTCAGAGTCCGCGAGCTAACACGGAGGCAACCCGTAAACTGAACTCCCTTTATGAATAAACTCTCCAAGGTATGGCAGCCAGAGAGCAGTTCATGGAAGACTTCCTCCGAGATGGAAACATAAAACAACGAGAGCTTCTTGAGGAGAGGGAAATTCATGGATGACACGATCTCATGGGGGAAATGACAATGGGTGATTTTGGCAATGAGGAGGGTGGACGCAGAGCACAGCACGAATGGTGGCAGTGGTTCTCGAGCGTTGCTGATATCGAGCTCCTGGAGGTTGGCGAGTGCCTGGGATTGGAACCAGCTCTCCGCCTGTGCATAGATCTCGGATCTGAGAAAGGGGAAGAAGAATCGGCGGGCGGGGCCAGGGTGCTGGGAGATTATCTGGGAGACGGTGGAGGCGAGGACAGTGATGGGGAGGCGTGGGACGGGGGTGAAGACCTCGAGGTTGAGAGGCGCGGATTGCCAGAGGTGGCGCCATCGGGCGGGAGAGTGCCTGCAAGGCCGCCCTTTGTGGGGAGGAGGGAGATGATGGTGCCGAGGATGGCGTCAGGGAGGCAGCTGGTGAGATCGTCATCAGGCGATGGTGTCGACGCCGGAGCACCCTTCTCCATGGCCGGCGAATACCGATGGGGCTAGGCCACCGGCCGCCGCCGTCCCCAATGCTGGGAATGGGGTGGCAGGTAGGGAACTGTGATGGAAAGCTAGGGTTTGGGTGGTCAGGCAGTAGTAGGATTGGGGAATATAGGCCGCTCTGTTGGCGATCTTGGCCTTTGAATTTGGAGAATTCCGCTAGAAGTATAAGAAAATTCCTTATTTGACTAACGGTGTCAAATAGGGGCATGAAAAGAAGCTTTTACCCCTGGTGCATTATGTTTACAGGACGAAAACAGCAGCACTATGATATATTTGGTCATTGTTAAATGGTCGAATGAGAGCCCCGTACATTTGTCCACCGACCGATCTTAATTGCAAAACTTAGTCCTCGGCTTTTAATTCAAAAGTTGGGCTCACATTCACCACATACATGAGGTCAAGTCCAGGTATGCTCCAAAGGACCGAACAAGTGAGAGATACAAAAAGATGAACGCACATCCAGTAGTAAGCTGTCACAGCCATGTAAATATTCATTCCAAGTTCAGTGATCACAGTGTTAACTTAACCAAGCAAACTGTCAAAGGCGGCCTGAACTACAACAAGGCTGCAATACTGGAGATGGACTCTACCTATAAGATTCAGTTGTACAAGCTAAAAGGACATAATATCCACACGAAGAATCACTATCACCACTTCCTAGTTTTATCATAATCAAATCGATCAAACAGAAGAGGCAGGTTCCCACACGGAAATTGCTCCCGCGTTTAGCACCTGTACGATGCTGAATTAACTGAACATTAAGGCGACATACCAGCACAAAGCGCAAGGCTGAGCGGATCGTACGGCAGGAATGGGCCGCCATCGCCGCTTCCATGCCTGGGTCGTCCGGAGCCCCGACTTGGCTGCTCTTCAGCCACAATGGGTCCAGCCAAGCCCCGTCAGCCAGCTCCTGGTTGCCAATAGCCCACCAGCCTCACGCCGCCGCTGGGGTCAGGGACAAGGACGAGAGGGATTTTTAGGTCCGGTCTTCTTTTTCCAGAGTTGCATACTCACAGAGGGGTAAAAAATGGTCCACGAAAAGAAAACTTTTTTTTGAGAACCCACTGAAAAGAAAAAAGAACGTTGCAGTGTAGATGTCATATTAGGAACAAAATTAAGATCTAGGGAAGAAAAATTGCCAAGATCAAATAGAGAAGCTCATCTTTAGCTTTCAAAAAAAAGGAAGCTCATTTTCATATAGTCTCAAACAATGAATTCTCTCTAGAAATATAGAATGATCACCTCACCAGGGGATTTGTGTGTGTGTGTGTGTGATGCTAGGTGAATTGCGAGTTGGACCGATGAGTAGTACTACTGTACTTCTTATTTCGCCCTGCCCAAATTAACACTCTTCACTTATATTTTTCCTATAATTATTTCCTCATATTCCCAATGGTGGAGAGAGATTTTGGAAAATGGGTGTACATGGACCCAGAAATTAGTCAATATTCCGATTTATGGTAAATATATTGCCAAATATGTATGCATCATATAGAGGTAAACCTTCCCCGCCAAATTTAATGGGTGTACATCTATACACCCAAGTATATAGCTGCTCTACTGATTTCGTGAGATACTGAATGGAACTTGATGTAACCCATTGAAACTCTCTTTGAGACTCCCCCCACCCACGGCGACATCGTGGGTGAAGTGGAGGCGTAGCTCTTCACGTAGTTTAGCATGTCTTGTGATAATGGTGCCTGCAGATAAAGGGGAATAAGGAGGCAAAGCATAATTTTGCATTGGAGAATTATTCAAATTTTAGAAATATGAGTAAAGGATCTATGGATGAAGAGAAAAAATGTTTATTCCAATGTAACAAATGCAACGACTATCAAAAAACGGCCCGCACTTCTTCATGACGAGGGCCCCCTTTGTTTGATCGAGCGATGTCGAATCCAGCCTTGCGTGTTTCCACCTATCCGACCTCTGTGTTGAAAATATTCTTAATGTTATTTTGTTATTTAAACAAGCGAAACAAGTAGGGATGAGGTTGTTAATAAGAGATTTTCCAGGAAATAGGTGACGTGATAGCAAGGAAAGACGTATGTCTTTCTTCGATAAAAAGGCATGGACAAGGTTTCCTGATTAGGTTTTGAACCCGAAATCTATGTCAGTTGATCTCAACATATCATTTTATTATTAAAAATAAGGCATTGACAATGCAATCAAAATGGTCCTTTCTTGCAGAAGAAAATAATGCGAGGTATTTTATCAAAATTGTAATAACTTTATATATTGATTAACTGATGCACACAACCACCAACTAATTCATTTTCAACAAACGCTCCCTTGAACAAGGTGTACTAAAAGGGGAAATGAGAGGACAAGATTATGGATTGGTATATCGTCCCTAGTTCAAGACAGTACTAGTTGTGACAGTACAATTCTGAAAATTGCTAAGCATATTTTTATGTGTCGGGGTGATTTTTTCCATGTTCCCAAAAGAAATCCTTGAGAACCTGAGCACTAGCTGTTGGCATGCAATGTGTTCCTGCCTAATTATAGCAAATATATATTAAAAGAAATTGGGTGCCTATCATACTTGCTACGGTGCCACTCTTCTTCCTTGGCTGCCTGCCCACCTTGCATAGTATCCTGAAAATGTACTGTATGTATCTAGGACAAGTACGAGCCAAAGGTATTGATCCGTATTGGACAAGTTACAACTTCGAAGAGAAATATTTTCGTACCTACAAATTGAAAAGAGCTTCACAGCAGGCCACAAAGCTCTCATCCGTGCTTCCATGTGTACCTGAAAGATATACGCATGTCCAATCACGAAATGTTGTCAATTCTATCAAAATTGCTGGCTTAAGAATGTGGGATACCTTATACAGTGATGAAACCTGTGTTTGCAACCAACACTGACGTTTAGACATACTACTTCTCTGGCAGTAATTCAGAGAACATGTTAAGAGGCAGCATACACCAGGATCACCGGCAAAGCCAAAAAATATTTTCAGGTCCTTTGCCCAAATAAATACTTGCAAATTTGTACAAGGATTCAATCAATTTCATTAACAGTAAACAAAAACTTTAACAACAGATCAACCAGTAGGGAACATAAACATGTTCCAACTTCTAAGCTGTCGAGGATCATTAGCAAAACCAACCTGACAGCTAAAAAAGCATAGTGCGTACAGAAGAAAGCCGTAGGCAGAAATAATCAAATCAGCAATAAACTTCTTGCATTTTTGTATATATATATAACTGAAAAGACAGTACAGTCTTCAACAAGAAGAATGTGTTTCCAGCCCAGCTTAGGCAGAAGAAAGCCACAATTGTACAGGGCAAGAGGAGTTTCGGCAGCTTTTTTTCGAATCAGATCTTCATTACTTAGACAACATTACAAGAGTTACGCTGAATACAGGGACATAAGAAAACCAGCACCTAAGTGTAATCCAGGCACATTCTCAGCTGACAGCTGGAACATTGTTTAGCAGTGATATGCACTGCCATATTTGCCTCATGGCTTACATAACACAAATCAAAGGAAATGAACTCACTACTAAGCTCCAATGCTTGGTTCAGGGTTGGTTGGATGGCTGCTGTATTCTTCTTTCTTGTTTTCCACAGTTCAGTTCAGTCAGGATTTGGCAATCAGTCTCCACCAAAATATTACGAATTGCACTCTCACAGCACTCAGCACTGTAAGATTCCATTGCCACAGTTCAGATGTCAACCCCGTCGAAAAAATGAGCACAAGACGGTGCAATCTTCAGACTTTAACCCAATTTTGACAATGTCTGAAGGGGTCAGCCATTGACATATCATGGATATGCTTGTTGACATCGCAATCACTACGAACCGGTTTGCTCCTAAATTCAAATTGAGCATCTCGAGAAGCTCTGTTTTCCACTTGTAGCAGACGGTGTTGATAAGCCACTGATTCACTCTTGTAGTCAAGGTGTTCAAATTCAATTTTGTTTACCACTTTTGCATTCAAAACAAAGAACCTGGAAGTTAACCTGCTTCTCATGGCCAACAAATGACTTGAATACCACATTTTTCAGATGATTCTGAAGGCATTCGATTGGATGTAGTGGATCATACTGAGGGTCATTTGTCGTATCGATCCCATGGTATTTGTGTGGGTGAAACTACAAAATGCAAAGAAGAGTCATATGTTTAAGCTGTTGCTAACTAGACTAGATAATGTCAATCAAACCAGACATTTAAAGCGAGCAAAGATGAGTACTCACAATGACATATAACGTTTCCAAACAAGGGAACCACCCGAGGATGTTAAGGACTGCGTGCAATTCATAGCCAGAAGACCTGAGAGCCAAAACCTTCGCGGCGCGCATCGAGCTTGACAAGCTGACTGGGCTTATTCCCTGAGGAAAATGAAGAATGCGCATAAGAAACATTTACCCACATGTAGGAATGCCGAATGCAAGATTTCAAGATGCTGATGTTGTTACCTGGGAGACTAGTTGCCTGAAGAGGACGGGTAAAAAAGGACCCAATATCTCGAGCTTAGGTGCACTAATTACCCGGATAGTCACACAATCATATTGGTGACAAGAATAAGGTATTAGTAACTTTACAAGGTGAGGAGCATCCTCGATGACCAGTTCTGTTATTCCAATAGAGCTATCACGGAAGCCGATGCTCCTAAGAGTGGGCGAGATAATGCGGAGGCAGCCTTTAGCACCAACTTCGGACATGTATAGGTTTGTAAGGCATGGCAGCTGGCGAGCAGGCCATGGATGACTTCCCCCGAGACTGAAACGGAAATCAGGGAGAGCTGCTTGAGGACAGCGAAATTCATGGAGGGCATATCGTTGGGAAAATAGCAATCGCTGATGCTGGCAACGAGGAGGGTAGACGCAGAGCAGAGCGCAGACAGCGGCAGGCGTTGTCTCGCTGCAGGTGGCGCAGAGATGGTGGTGCGAGATCGGCAGCGGATATGAAGCTCCTGGAGTTTGGTGAGTGCCGGAGTGGAACCAGCTTCCACGAGGTCGCCGGCGCGGCGGCCACGGAAGGAGAATCGCTGAACAGGACCAAGATGTTCGGAGATAATTTTGGAGGCGACGGAGAGTGGGACGGAGGGGGCGGGGATGGGAATGCCGGGGAGTTGGGCGCGGACGTCGAGGTTGAGAGGCGCGGATCGCCACAGGGGGCGCCATCGGCGAGAGAGAGCCTGCGTCCGGCCGCCGTCCTTGGTGGGGAGGAGGGATATGATGGTGCCGAGGATGGCGTCGGGGAGCTTGCTGATGAGATCGCTGTCGGTCTCGCTACTTCCTGCCCGCTTCCGCGCGTTCCCATGGGAATCTCGCTTGTCGGTCCCGGGCGCCGCCGCCGCGACCTCCTTCTTCTCCATGGCCGGCGGCGGCCGAAATGGAGGATTTGGCCGCAAGCCTACGCCCGTCGCTCCTGGCCACCAGTCACCACTCGCTGCCTAGCACGGGCATCGGCGCGCTCGACGAGACCAGGGATGGAGTGAGGAAGGTCGGGAATCGGATGGAGAGCTAGGGTTGGCCGCCGCCCGCCTAGCCGGAGAGGCTCGGGGCGTTTGGGGAATGGACGCCAGGTAGCCGTGGTGGCCTTGTGAGCTAGGGTTCGGAGATAATTTTATAGACGGCGTGAGTTTTCTTGCCTAACCTTGTGGGCTAGGGTTCAGAGTAGTTTTGAATTTGGAGAACATTTACCAATAAAATGCCCTCACACCTACATTTGGATTTTGTTAAATGCCACTGAAAAAACTTACAAAGAGTCATTGCCAAGGGCCAAATCATGGATAGTTCAATAAAGAAAAACACTTCACTTTCCCCGGAAGATCGCGTAGTTGGCGTCCTCATGACGCAGCGCGCGACACGTGTTCCGCTCAAAACGGAATCAAAACCAGACATGCTCAGTGGTTCCCTCCCACGTTCTCATCTCCATCTTACTCGAGACATTTCTCCACCGTCACCCCCACTCCCCCCACACGGATCCACCAAGAAAAATAACCACCGCCAGCTCGACAATGTATTGCTGCCGCCATACCTCCACGCAACACCGCTGTTGTCCTACCACGCATCGCAGGATCCAAACTACCCACCTTTCTCCTTTGCAACACCGCGCAAACGATAGCGGTTGGTTGCAAAGAAGCGCCAAGCTTCGTCAGCCGCAAAACACTTGTAGCAGTTTGTCCCTGGCTTTTGGTGGTGGAGGAGTCGGTAGCAGAAGAGGTGGCCATTTGCAGCATGTCGCGGCCACGCCGGTAGCAGTGACGATCGCTCGCAGCAGTGTGTCCTCGGCAGGTGGTGGCTAGTCACGGCAGCTTGTAGCACATTGTGGCCGCATCGGTAGCAAAAGTGGCAACCCCCATCGACAGCTCTCGTGGGGGAGGATCAGTGATTCTGAACCCCAGGGACACTCAACAACTTCCTTCAATAAATGTCATGTGGCAATACCATTAATCAAGCATACTCTATTTGCATGTGGTATTTTCTACAAGTCAATTTCCGGGTGGTATTTTTCGATTAAGCGGAATTGACAATGCTATATTGGTTAACCTATTTTTCTCTCACCAAAAAAAGTTCTTTGGATTATTTTAGCAATTATTAGAGAGTGGTGCTTGACGGAGTCATAGAAGAGCAATATGGCTGACATGATGGTGTCGAGAAATATATATCTTCTCTTATAATTCCAAGATAACCTGCATTTTTACCCATTTTATTTGTGGGCTCAAAACCTAAAAAATGGTATATTGATGTAAATATGGCACCATTAGCTACTTGTGCCCTCACGCCGGCACCCAACGCCCTCAACGAGTCTATGGGTGATGGTGAGATAGGATTGGTCACCATGATGCCGGAATTTGGAGAATATTACAGATAGAATCCCATCACACTCACATCACTTGGGATTTTGCAGTTGTCGCTAAAAGAACTATGGAAAATATGTCATGGCTAAATATTGGATCAAGTTAATCAATGCCATCGTGACAATGCATCACTATTATTGAGTGCCGGTTTTTCCAAGTTAACTTTTGTCGTGGTACTTTTTTATTACACGAAGTTGGCAATGACACATACATAATTAACTTATTTTCTTTCATAAAATTATTTCTTTGGGTTATTTTAGCGTATCTTAGATGTTGGCATGCATTTAGTTTGTCTCCAATTGTGCCTATCTCAATTGCTACAGTACACTTCCCTCTAAAGTGTGGAAACTAAAGCATGGCAGGGGGCTGTACTTGCTTGTGCATGCCACAGTTATTCAGGACAGGGACTCGCTTATACACATTTTCCAGTACTCGTGGCCTAGAAAACATTTCCCCTTGGTAATAACTTACCAGAGCTCCATAAACAGGCCACTGTTTATGGGAAAGAACATGTATGGGAATGAATATGCATGGCCAGCAACAGAATCCCTGCCAAGCTAACACCTGATCTACGAAGAGTAAAATTACTTGCATATTTGTATAAGGATGCAATCAGTTTCATTTCAGAAAATTCAAACTTCAATAACAGAGCATGCTATTTCAACCGAAGCATGTTCCAGCTGCAGACAGAGACATGATGAGTACTGCATTATTGATCAATCCCCCAGGCTGCTGAAGATCATTATCAAATTTCAACCTGACAGCATACCTTGAAAATTACAGAAACGTCTCCTTCCTACCTAGAAATACATTGTACCTAGCCTACAGGTTGACCTTTGCTAAGCGTTACACAAATGATGTGTGTATGCAGAGACTAATCTGCAGCTAAACTTCTCATGCTTGTTGTATACCATATTACTGAAAAGACATAAGTTAGCAACATAAGCTTAGGCAGAAGAAAGCCACAACTGTACAGGGCAATAGGTGTTTTGGCATCTGGATTACCTACACACTAGAACTCTTCAGTACTGAACTCCTTTAGCATTCAAAAACATCGTGTGCAGTTTTAACAGGGGTGATTTAATAAGTTACCAGAATTGCAGAGGGATTTTAAACTAGAAACAGAGCAGACATGTGCGGAAGACATTGGAATCGTCCGGCATCAACCCTGTCTACATAATCTTCAGGCATCAACCTGTCTATGGCTATCTGAAGCGGCCGCTCACTGACAAATCATGGATATGCTCTGTGAGATGGTCATCCATACAAAAATAAGCTTTCGTGAATTCAAATTGAGCATCCCGAGAAGCTCTGTTTTCCACTTGTAGCAGTCTGTGTTGACGAGCCACCGATTCACTGATGTAGTCACTAGGTCCTTTGAATTCAATTTTGTTTAGCACTTCTGCATTCAAAACAAAGAACCTGGCAAAGTCAGCCTGTTGATCATAGCCTACATGTGACCTGAACACCACCAATTTGAGAGAGGTCTGAAGTTTATTTTTTGCAGTGGTATTTTTTATTGCATGAAGTTGGCAATGGCACGTATTGAATTAACCTATTGTTTTCATCAAAATTAATTCTTTGGATTATTTTAGCGTTTCTTAGATAGTGTCTCTCGTTGAAGAAATAGAAAAGGAGTAGGGGTGACGTGACGGCGACTATGGAGAAAGAAAAATGTATCTCTTTGTTAAAATGGCATGGACAGAACGATCATGTCCCATAGGATATGTGGGCACAAAACCAGTAAAATGTTCTATTGATACGAAGATGGCATCTTATTAAACGTTATATTGTGTCAATCACTCAGTTGGAACAAAGCAAGGTCCATTATAATAAAAATCCCAAATGATGTAGGCATTTTATCAAACTTCTCGTGAGTTTAAATTGATTAGTTGATGCACACAACCATCAGCTAAGTCATTCATCATTAATAATTTCAACAACCACTCCCTTGAACGAAGATGGATCAGCAAAATGGAAAAGGACATGATTAGGGGGTCGATATAACGATCCTATACTTCAAGATAGAACTAGGTTGTGGAATTCATTTCTGACAATTGTGAAGCATAATATTTGTATTGTGTGCCGGAAACATTTTGTTCATAATCTCATATGCATCCTTGATGAGCACCAGTTGTTGGCATGCGATTAGTTTCTCTGCAATTATTGCCTATCTTAATTGCTACAATACGATTCTATACTTCCCTGTCCCTGGCACATTGCCCACCCCTGTCTTGCACTTGTACATGCCGCAGGTATTCGCCACCAGACATTTTCCAACACTTGTGACTTGGAAACATTTTCCCTTGCTACTAATTTACCAGAGCTCCACAACAGGTCACAAGGTTGTGTATGTTAAATATATATCCACGGCCAACAATGAAATGATGTCGATTCCATCGAAACTGTCGACGCACGCTTCAGGATCTCAAGCCTCTTTTACGTAAAGCCACAGATAAAGATTCAGCACGCAAGCAACAAAGATGTTTATATAAATATTTTTGTCTAAAGTAATATACGGCAGCACCCCTGCCAAAGGCAACACTATTTCAGTTCCTTATTCCAATCGAGTGTTATGCCTGTTCCAGGAAGAGTAAAATTACTTGCAAATTTAAATAAAATTAAATAACAAAACATGAAACGAAGCAACGTTCCTGATATGATGAGTACTGCACCACCAAATTCCCTAGGCCGTTGAGAATCATTAGCAACAAGACTCCAACCTGATAGCATGCATACCTTGACAATTGCAGAAACATCTCTTTACTAGCTAGAAAAACTTTGTGCCCAGCCTACAGGTTGACCTTTTACAAGGATCAAAGAAATGCTATGTGTATGCAAAGAATCTATTTGGCAACTAAACTTCTCATAGTTGTATATATAGCTGAAAAGCCAATTGTTAGCAAGGCAAGCATGTGTTTTGCCTGGCTTAGGCAGAAGAAAGACACAATTGCGCAGGGTCAGAGGAGTTTCAGCAGATGGGATTACCGGCTCCCTCCCCATTACAGCTTTTGGGAGTAATTTTTTCGCATCCCTCTCCATTAGAGCTTTTATGCAGCGAGCTCCTTTGCCAAAGTTTATTCCACGATGTAATTCCACAAGTTACTGGAATTACAGTGGAACTTTATATAGACTATAATAGAGAGAACTTATGATGCAATCTTCAGGCATCATAGACGTTTACATGAGGCCGTGCAATGTTCGGGCATCTTTCTGAAGGGGTCGCCCAATGACAAATCATGGATATGCCTGTAGAGATGGTAATCAGGCGAAGAACAGTTGCTCCTGATTTCAAACTGAACATCTCGAGAAGCTCTGTTTCCCACTTGTAGTCGCTTGTCTTGATAAGCTACCAAGTTCATAGCTGTAGTCGCCATGTGCTCACAGTGACATAGAGCTTTTCCAAACAGGGGAACCACCCGAGGACGCTAAGAATTGCATTCAATTGAGAATGACAAGCATCGACCTTTACAGTGCGCATCCAGTTTGCCAAGCTGATTGGGCTCAATCCCTGGTGGAGAAAACAATGAACATCAAAGAGTAATATATAATTATCTGTATATGTAGGAATGCTGGATGTTGGCTGCTGGTACCTGGAAGACCTGGAGGCAACCCTCGGCACGAACTTCCGACACGAATAAGCTCTCCAAGACATGGCAGCCAGAGAGCAAGCCATGGAAGACAGCCGCCGGAGATGGAGAGGTTAAGCAAGGTGAGCTGCCTGAGGAGAGGGAAACTCATGTACGGTGCGATCTGGTTGGGGGAAATCGATATGGCTGATCCTGACAATGAGAATGAGGAGGGTGGATGCGGATCGGAGCAGGGATGGCAGCAGCGGGTAGCTGGACGCAGGTGGCGCCGAGGCGTAGTCGTATCGGATACAAAGCTCCTGGAGGTTGTCCAGGGCTCGGGAGTGGAGCCAGCTCTCCAGCTCAGAGTATAGGTCGCTGCCGGCGCGGAATCCGGGGAAACAGAATCTGCGGGCGGGACCTGGATGGTCGGAAATTATCTTGGAGGCGGCGGAGGGAGGGACGGCGTTGGGGAAGCTGCGGGAGCAGACCTCGAGGTTGGCCGCTGATGAGATCGCCGGTTCCATCGGATTCGGGCTCCGTCGAAGTGGGTCCCGCGGCCGCAGCCGCCACTCGAGGATCTCGGGGGGTGGTGGATTTGGGCTTGTGGGCTTTTTCGTTTGAAATTTCCCGAACTAATAATAGCAGAAAGGAAAAAAAAAATAGAGACCTTCGAAAATGGTGGCGCTCACTTCCTTATCCCCACACTCGCCGCGCCCTTCCCTGTCTCCGGCCAAGCCTCACCGCCGGCCTCACGCCACCGCCCCACCCCGCGGCCGTATCCGCGCAACCGCCGCCGTGGCAACCACCGCCACCTCCGACGGCGGGGGCGGCACCGCCGACGACTACCACTCCACCATCCGCTCCCTCAACTCCCGCGGCCGCCACGTCCCCCGCAAATCCCTCGGCCAGGTCCGGCCGGCCACCGTATCCTCGTTACTTCTGGAACCCCCAATTCCCCTTTGTTCGCCGTGTGCTGATGTTGGGTTTGCTGGACTCCGTGTGTTGTGTAGAACTACATGCTGAACGCGAGGGTGAACGAGGAGCTGGTGGCGGCGGCGGGTGGAGGAGGGCGACGTCGTGCTCGAGATCGGCCTGGGGACGGGCTCGCTCACCGCCGCACTGCTCGCGGCCGGCGCCACAGTCGTCGCCGTCGAGAAGGTCTGCCCATTTCAGTTTACTAATTTTTGTAGTACTGCTCGATCAGTTCGCAATTATGCTCATACATCCATTATTTCGATTTAGTTCATGTACTTCTTTTTTCCTGGTAGATTTTTGGTAGTTTAACGGAGATAAATCTTCACACGAGATTTTTAAGTAAGCTGTATCCGCTAGTATAAGTTCAGAGAGAGATGGGTTTGCTTTGCTTCTGAAGATTATTCTCAAAATGCATAAAGCACCGGTGGAGTTTCGTCTTCATTTGGGAAGTATCAGTAGCAGCTTCCAGTTATAGTGCCCAAACAAGTTCGTTTTTACATTAGCCTTGGGAGTCTTGGGATGCAACAACTTTAGGGTTTGCCTTGCGGTAAAAGCAGCGAATAATAGCCTGCATTTTATTTGTTCTAATTGCTTTCGCCCATAATCTGCAATGTCAGCTTGACAGCTTGTTCCATGTTTCTTTGCTGACAGGATAAGAATATGGCTGCCCTTGTGAAAGATAGGTTTGGATCCACAAACCAATTGAAGGTATTGTCTTCTTCTCAAATGAACCTAGTGCATTATTTATTCTTTGTATCGACTACTGACATTATATTGCTACAATGGAAAAAAAAAGTGTTAGACAAAAAGTAAAGGTAAAAGCATCCCTATGGCTTGTGTCTCATTCCTGTAAAAATATTTGGAGATGTATAACTCGGATAATAGTTACAGCTTCCAACAGCAGGGTCGCTCTCCTGATGAACATATCTTTTACATTCTGCATAAAGTAAATAACTTTACTTTACGCACGCTACATCATGGAACAGTTGTGGATACCGCTAATTTTATATTGTATATCAGTATCAATTTTGTAATGTTCTTTGTTCGTATCCATAGTGGTTCACTACTAAACTGCACGCTGACTGAACCTGCTTTACGGTGTAAAAAAATCAGACACCTTCATTACATGAAAAATAAGATTCACAAATTATGAATTCTTCTGACGTTTGGACAAAGTAACTTAATAGGGTATTTTAGACCATGAGGGGTTTTGTTGGTTGTAGACTAGTAGCAAGTATATGTTGCGACAGATGGTTGTTAACATGCAACGTCTTAGGTGCTAAGCTCAAAAGTTGTCACTTAACAGGGTACACTGTGTGATCGCCACTCTGGTAGTCCACACTCAATACTTTGCTCATTATGGCAACGCAAGTATTACAACATTGCCTGTGTTTTCTTAATAAGGACGGTGTACTATTCTCTAGTTGCTACTCTGAATATCTAAGGCGGTAAAATGCTACTGCTTTAATAATTTGTTCTTCTGGTCACTAGAGATGGATTGTGTGTTTGCATATATTACAAAGCTATAGATCCGGATTAGATATTGTCATGTTGACAATAAACTTAGATGTTGACGTGTAACGACTTTAAGAAGTTAGTGCAGATCATTGAAGAAGATATCACAAAATTTCATGTTCACTCCCATTTTCTCCCGATCCTGGAGGAGAAATCCCATCATAAGAAAAAATATGCCAAGGTCAGCATAAATGTTTGGAGTTGCTTGTATTTCACTGAAATTTTTGCAGAATTAGATTACCATTGTGAGATGAAGGTGCTATTGTGCCCTAAAAAGTACATGACACTTTGTACTTTGCAGGTTGTGTCAAACTTACCATTCAATGTTAGCACTGAAGTTGTCAAACAAATCCTTCCAATGGGGGATGTATTCTCTGTCATGGTGCTTATGCTTCAGGTTTGAATCACCTCAATCTTTACAACTAAGTACGTGCCAATGTTGGTTCAGTAGATTTTTTTATGGTATTTCTTGTAGTATAAAGTGTAAACTGCTTCAGTAAGATGTACTCCCTCCGTCCCAAAATAGATGTCTTGGATTTATCAAAATTTGGATGAATCTATATAGTAAATACTGTCTAGATTCATTCAAATTTTAATAAATTTGAGACATCTATCGTGGGACGGAGGGAGTACTATATTTTTGTTTTATATTTTAGAATTACTACTCATTTATGTTCACCTATCTGTTTTGAACATGGTAACAATTTTATGCATCTTCTGTTTTTCTACTATCACTTCTGAAGAACTTTTTTGTTTGATTTTCCTTCCTACGGGAATTCTTTTGTTGTTAGGTGTGTGGTTCTTTTAGTCTTCAATATTTATGGCGATCCATTATACCTTTAGTAAAAAGGTTCATCTTAGCAATTCTTCATTTCAGGATGAAACAGCGCTACGCCTTGCAAATGCTGCTATACAAACACCTGAGTACCGACCTATCAATGTGTTTGTGAATTTTTACTCTGGTAAGACGGACTCCGTTTAGGCTTACCTTTTTGAGAACTTCATATCACCGTGGAATGCTCTTTCTCTACATGCCTCCGTCCAGGATTGACAATTGGCTTACTCTTTTATTCCCTTTGTATAAGTAATTCATGCTTCTGTATATCCTTTTTCCCTTTCTTGAGGGGTAAAGTCAACAGTGAGTGAACTCTGATTGGCAAGGATGTATCAGTTTGGGCTTTCTGTAAGGAATTGTTGCCTTGACAGTCATGAATCACCTGAATTGATTTCCAAGCCTTGGTTATTTGGTAATTATGCCTAGTTATTTATACGGACACTGTCCGCAGTTATTAATGACAGATACATTTTCTTTGTTCTCCATAGAACCTGAATACAAGTTCAAGGTTGAAAGGGCAAATTTTTTTCCTCAACCGAAGGTAAGTAGTTTCTTATTTCCAGTGTCCTTATACACTGCATATTGCTATCAGCCAATTGTAAATACTTATCGAGATTCCATATGCAGGTTGATGGTGGTGTTATAAGATTTAAACTAAAGAACGGTGGAGAGTATCCACATGTTTCTTCTAACAAAAGTTTCTTCTCAATGGTGAGCCAGACTGAACAATGAGTTTCCTGCCCTCACCTTCTAGGTTCGATTAACCCCCGGGGGTTGGTAATAGCCATTAAGACTGGCTCCTGCACTTCAATTCCAGGTGAACTCTGCATTCAATGGGAAGCGCAAGATGCTTCGGAAATCACTTCAACACATATGTTCTTCTGCAGACATCGAGGCCGCTCTTGCCAATATCGGTCTTCCAGCTACAGTAAGCTCTCCTTCGGACCCTCCCACCAACCCTGTTTCACTCTCATGAGCTTAATTTACTATTGCTGGCAGGCTAGACCGTCCGATCTGGTGATGGATGATTTCGTGAGGTTGCACAATCACCTGCCAAATGTATGACTCCTGCGTTCAAAATGCATAGGGAATCATTTTATTGGTTCACTCGCAGACTCGCTGCATTAAGCATGTCGCTAAAGTGATTTGCTCCCCAACTAGAGAACACTGCAGCTTGCCGGTAGAGGTAGGCAAGTGGATCGATTCAAGCTATTGTTCCTTAATATGACATAACAAGTGATTCTCCAAATCATTTCAGATTCTTCTTGCTTACAGGGACTGGATAGTATTCTCCAGCTGTTCCATGGCCCTCATCTCCATTCTGCAAAAGAATATGTTGCAGTACCAGTCCGCAGTGCCTTCCATGAATAATCATGGTGATTGTGCTCCAATTTAGAAAGCAGCAATAATATGCATGCCGTGATTTTTTCCTCACGGGAATCGCAGTCTTTTCCTTATTGAGATGACTTCTATGCAAGAATGAACATAGACAACGACCATGTGTGTACAACCTCTTGTACCGATCTTCACAAAACGGAGGCTGCATTGTAGAGACCAAAGGTCTGTCAGGACAAGTTTTAAACCAGGCAAAGTGCCTGTTACATTGTAAATTGTCGGTGCTATTTATGCATGCTGACGTAGATATATTCATTGATGTTGTATTTGGGGCTTAAACTTGGAAACTGCACCAAAAGATGTAGATATTTGATGTTTGAGCACAAACTCTGTTACTATTATCTTTGCTTTCATGTTGCTTGTTGTAATATATGTAATGCTATTAGACTTGGGTGTGAGGTAAACAGTAATCTTCTTGGCCACCAGGATTTTTTGGTGATTTTGGTGCGTTGAATTGTTGTTTCAGGTTTATAATTTAGCTAATGCTCAAAGCTACCTATTTGCACTCTTAGGCTGAGATGCCGTTAATGATTGTGTCATGTTGTTCCTATTTTATTATTATTTGTAAAACCACAAAAATAGGCAAACATAGATCAATCAAATGCTTAAATAGGCTAATTGATGAGGACATCACCGCCATTGAGATAACCCCAACTATTATCGGCCAATCAAAATAAATCATATGTCAAACAAATAAGTGATCTAGTGAATGCTAGCTTAGATTATTTAAATAAACTTCTGTGTGGCGCCAGCGATGATGATGAAGGATTCATTTTTGTTGGCACCTTAGGGTATGTTGATTACGGCAACCGACTGTGATTACCTTGTGGTCTTGGCGGAGGTTCTCCATGCTCATGTTGAGTGAAACCGCTAGGTGTTGGTGGCAAGGATCAAAATTGAAGGGGTGAAGGTTCTACACAACACGTTGGGTGAATACATTTTCTTGTTTGATGGTGTCCACGTTAAAACCTGTTGCATGATGTAAGTGTGCTGCGATCAACAATTTCTACACAACACATTGGGTGAATATATTTTTCTTGTGGTGTTGTCCACGTTAAAACCTGTTGCATGATGTAAGTGTGCTTGGCGATCAACAATTTCCAGCAATGTGTTCGACAAATGGGGGCGGTAACACATGATGACTTAGGTTTTGGTGGTGCTCTTTGAGTGTGGAGTCTCAATCTGCAGGATAAAAACTCTAGGCCTAACCTTCATTAGTTTTACCCAGCAATGGCGGATTTCTAGCTTCTACCTTGTTGCAGGTATTGTCTAGAGATTGTGACTCTCTCCAGGATGAAAAACCATAGATCGAGCGACAACATTGCTTGTGCACTGTTACCTTTCTAGAGGAATTGTCAGTGGAGGATGTAGGACTAAATTAGAGGGATGCCAAGTTCAATATTAGTAGCTTTAATGAACCACTTTCGCAGTCCAGATGTTCCCATGGCGGTGGTTGTTTCATACTGCTACGAGTCACCGATCACTTCAGCGAGATTTTTTGTTTTCCCTTTCCTTTTGGATGTGTGATACGTCGTAAACGTATCTATAATTTTTGATGTTCCATGCTTGTTTAGTGTCCACTTTGCTTTGCTTTGTCTACACTTTGAGGTATTTTTATACGTTTTCTGGGACTAACCTATTAACAAGTTGCCACAGTGCCAGTTGCCTGTTTTCTACTGTTTTTGGTTCCTAAAAAACCAGAAAATAAATTTTCTCGGAATTGAACGGGACAAAATCCAAAGTCAATATTTCACCGAGGAGAACACGGAGCCAGAAGACGAGATGGAGGAGGGACACGTGGGGCCCACACCCCCTGGCCGCGCGGCCAGGCCTGGCCCGCGCCTAGGGGGTGCGGCCATCTCGGGCACCCCCTCGGTCTCCCACTTTGCCTATAAGAAGTCCCCAATGCCAAAACCCTAAGTACCCGATCGGATCTCCACGAAACAGTCTATAGTTGTCGTCACCATCATCCCTAGATCGGGGGGATCTGAAGCTCTTCTCGGCACCCTGCCGGAGGGGAGAGATCATCCTGGAGGCCTTCTTCATCACCATGCCAGCCTCCGGTATGATGCGTGAATAGTTCCACCTTGGACTATGGGTAATACAGTAGCTAGATGGTTGTTTCTCCTCCTTTGTGCTGCCATGTTTAGATCTTGTGAGCTCCATTCATGATCAAGATCATCTATTTGCAATCATGCATGTTGTGTTTGCGGGGATCCGATGGATATTGAGATTACTATGTCAGATTGATTAATGATTCTATCATGTATGTGTTGTTTGAGATCTTGCATGCTCTCCGTTTCTAGTAGCTATCTTGGACAAGTAGATGCTATTGACTCCAAGAGGGAGTATTTATGCTCGATAGTGGGTTCATGCCTCTATTGAATCTCGAAAAGTGACAGAAATCTCTAAGGTTGTAGATGTGTTATTGCTACTAGGGAGAAAACAACGATATTTTGTTCATGGAACAATTTTATTGTTTACTTTACACACATTGCTTAAAGCAGTTATCCGTTGCTTGCAACTTAATACTGGAGGGGGTTCGGATGATAACCTGAAGGTGGATTACTAGTCATAGATGCAATTGGATGGCGGTATATGTATATTGTTGTAATGCCTAATCAAATCTCATAGGATCATGAATGTCTAGTATTGCATTGTTATGCCTTGCTCTGTCCTGTCAATTATCCCGCTATAATTTGTTTACACAACATGTTATGTTGTTTATCTTAAGGATAACACCTCTAGTGAACTGTGGACCCTGGTTCAATTTTTACCATTGATACATCTTCCACTGTTATTGTTTACTTTCTGCAAGCTACCATAACCTTCCACACCATACATTTAATCCTTTGTTTTCAGCAAACCGGTGAGATTGACAACCTCACTGTTCCTTGGGGCAAAGTCTTGAGTTTGTGTTGTGCAGGTTTCCAAGTTGTTAGCAACACCTTGGAGTCGTTTCCTTTCTCCTACTGGTTTGATAACCTTAGTTTTTTACTGAGGAAAGACTTACTACTGTGCTCATCATACCTTCCTCTTGGGGTTTCCCAACGAAGCTCTACAGTGATCTGAGCCGCATCAAGACGTTTGGTGGCACCGTTGTCAAGGAGTTAAGGACAGCTTCACAAGGGGAGTCCTTCACAACCTTTCTCTTTACTTTGTTTTTGTTTTGCTTAGTTTCTTTTGATTTGTTTTGCTTGCTTCTTTTTATCAAAAATTTCAAAAAACATAGTTTCGTTTCGTTTGCTTTTTCTTATCAAAGACACGAAAAAATAGTTCCTACTATAGTTGTTGGTCTGTTATTGCCTTGCTTTGTCATGTTTTCTATCAATGGTTGGTTTCTTTGAAACTAGTTCTTATTGGCAAGGTGGGTTCACGGAAGAACAAAAGTATTATTGTAAGGAACACCGCTTGTCACAAAAAGGGAAACACTTATGGGAACAAATTAATAAATTGAATATCATTGCTAGAAATATGTGCTCTACTTATAATGTTACTTATTGCTTTGATAAATTTTGTTGTTGTATGAGGTATAAACACCTCCCCTTTCAATGTGAGTATAATGATAATGTTACCATATCTTCTTATGTTAAGGGAAATTATGACTTTTATGATGTGGAACAAATTGAAGAATTTATTGCTTGGAAGGGTGCATTTGAACTTGCTAGTTTGCTTGAAAATACTGATGATTCACCTTATGAATATGAGGTTTATAATATACTTAAATTTTGCTTTGATAATTACAAGGAAGAAAATGGCTATATTCTTGAACATATTAATAGATGCTTTCCAATAATGGAAGAGACTAATGCCTTACAGGAGCCTATGGAAGAAGAAATTGTTGAAGTTGGAATCTCATTAGATGAAGAAGAGGAGGAGAGTGATGAACAAAAGGAGGAAGAATGAATTAGCTACCCATGCCTACCTTCTAATGAGAGTAACTATTTATCCCTTACATTATTAGATTGTCCCCCATGCTTACCAAAGGAGGATGAATGTTATGTTCCTATGGATTCTTTTGAAATATCTACTATGGGTAAAACTTATTATAATAATTATGCTCCTGTTATATATGATAATCCTTGCTATTTTGATAAATCTTATGATAATCCTTTATTTGCGCCTAATTTCGAAATGCATGGTACTAAAGAGTTTTGCTTAGAAAATGTTTATGATAAAGCTCTAGATGATGGTCCTATATTGGTTGATAATATTAATAGTACTGCTACTGAAAATGAGATTGGAGGGGTCTTGACTTTATCTTGGAACCCCATACCTCTTGAGAATGATTAGTCATCTTGTTATAAAATTGTTAAAAGTGGGTTTGAAGGTTTTAATCCCACTATTTTTGAGCTTGATAAAAATTATGTGTTTGAAGATCATGAAAAGCATGCTTTATGTGATAGTTATATTGTTGAGTTTATTCATGAGGCTACTGAAAATTATTATGAGAGAGGAAAATATTGTTGTAGAAGTTTTCATGGTACTGAAACACCTCTCTATGTACTGAAAGTTTTGAAGTTGCTCATGTTTTATCTACCCATTCTTGTTACTATGTGCTTCTTTAATTTATTTTCTTACAAGATTCCTATGCATAGGAAGTGGGTTAGACTTAAATTTGTTTTGAATTTTCTTCTTGATGCTCTCTTTTACTTCAATTCATATTTCTTATGTGAACATCTTCTCAAACTATCAAGCCTAACTTAAAGGCGTTAAAAAAGTACTTCTTGGGAGATAACCCAATAGTTTTCTTGAGTCTTGGAAGTTATTACTTCTGTAATAACCTCTCATTATCCCTTTTATTTGATTTTTGTGCCAAGAATAACCTCTAATGAGAGAGAAGTAAGATTTAGGGAAGTTGTTGTTCAAAATAGTTTTTTTTGCTCCACTGTAAAAATTCGTGAAAAATCTCTCTATGTCGGGTTGATCTGTAATTTTCTGAATAAATACCCCAGGTTGCTAGAGAACTTTCGTTAGTTAAACAATTTTTGATTTGAGCAACAGAAGGTTTTCGAAAAAATCGGTTTTTACCTGCTGGTCTATTTTGACAAATTTCTGCCATTATTTGTAACATTTGCCTCTTTATTGATTTCCTTTTGAGTTCTCTTGGGCAAATTGAACTTTTTGAGGGTTTTCCTACAGTAGCTTGTGTCTTTAATTAAAGTTTTGTTGTTTTAAAACTAAACCCCAAAAGTCTATTATCTTTTGAATGCACTAATGTTGCTAATGAAGATTGTGTGAAGTTTTGTATGAAGGAAAATTTTCAGGTGTAAGGGAAGAATGATGTAATGAGATGAAGAATGGATAAAAGCTCAAGATTGGGGATGCCACCCCGTGTCACCCCAAGAAATATTCAAGAGGTACAAGCATCAAAGCTTGGGGATACCCAAGGCATCCCCTTCTTTATCAATAAAAATCCCAGGTCTTTCTAGACACTTCGTTTTTATTGTTTCATGCACTGTTGTGTTGTTCTTGGAGCGTCTTAGTTTTAGTTTTTAGTTTTTGTTTGCTTAGTTTGCTTGAATAAAGTAGTTGGACCCCCGCTTTCACTGTGTTTTTTTCAAATAAGTTGATTGGCGTTGGAAAGGAGTAGGAAGTTCTTGCTTTAGTAGTACAAAAAGGAGCTTGCTTTGACTGTGACTTAGACTTTATCATGCCATGCTAGATGTTGTTTTGACCTTATGCTTATGTATTATTGTTGTAGCATGACTTGTTCCAAACAACTGAGATTGCTTAATGTGCCTTGCAAGAATCATGCGTTGTTTTATTATACAAAAGCATAGTATTGTGGTATTCTCCTTTGATGCCTTGTTTGAGTTGACTTGGCACATGCTCACACCATGTTATGACTATGAACCAGTCACCTTAGCATCTATGATCATTTAGTTTTTGACTTGTGGTACCACTTTATGCTTTGATCAGTAATGTTTTGTCGCTCTGTATGATTATGACCATTATTGCTCTCTTAGTTAGTCGCTCCCAGTCTTTTGCTAGCCTCCACTTGTATTGAGTAAGCTCTACTCATGCATCCAACTCCCAAGAAACCAAGTTATTCCAAAGTGTCCACTATAAATTCCTATTCATGGTGTGTTACACCATTCCAAGTATATTCTTGTTTTATCTATCTTCCAAATTAAACTTGTTATGTGAAAGTTAGTGATTAAAGATCTCACAAACTTGATGGCACACTTTATTTTTCTTGCCCCTAATAAACTTGAACCATTGTGTCATCTATGTTGTGTATGCTTACACTTATAAGTTGGAAATTAGCAGAACCATGCTGTCATGGGGAATGCTTTCAGCATTGCACCTGTACATTATACCCAGTTGATATCATGATCTTTTGTTTGTGGATATCGTCGGTGTGAAATAAAAGGGGAGCTTGTAAGCCTATGGAGTTATGTATATGTGTTAGAGAAATGCCTGGGCCGCTAGCCTAAGCCGTGCCTAATCATGGTGGAAACTTGCAGCATCACCATAGTGAGCAATCTATGAATTATTCTTCTTATAAAAAAGAGAGATAGAAAAAAGAAATTGATAAAAAGAAAAAAAGATGAGAAAAGAGGAAAGAGAGAAAAAAGCACCATTTCCCATGGTAAATAAGAAGATTGCTGAGATGATCATTGTCTGCTTGCCTTGTAAATTTGATATGGGATAGCTCCTGTATCATGGGGCAAGGGGTACCCCGTTGGTGACATGGTTATACCCTACGGGTACGTGACCTCAGCATACCTGGTCCAGCCCAAGGAAGGCCCACGGCAGATGTACGCCGGCCCATGAAGATTTTCGGGTGGCCAAGGCCCATGACGCCTTCGGATCCTTGGAGAGCAAGATAGCGTAGATAGGAAATTCAAAGGGGTAAAACCCTAGAAATTGTAACCGACTAGGTCTATACCCGGGACCTGCCTGAGTCTATATAAAGGCTAGGAGGGCACGACCTAGATCTCGACTCATACTCAAAGATACACACCTCCACCAGATCGAATCGAGCACTTCAGAACCTTCGGTTCCGCCGTAATCAAGAGCAGACAAGCAGGAGTAGGGTTTTCCCTCCGGGGGCCTGAACCTGGGTAAACCTTGTGCCCCTGTGTTGCTTGTTTGCTAACCGTTCCACGATCTCCAGCATCCCAATCTTCTCCAAAACCCAAGTCCATAACAATGGGCATTGATGAGATCAAACCTCGTCAATTGGCGTCGTCTGTGGGAATAGGGGATGCTGATTGTGCGGTCGTGACGGTCCTAACCCGATCGATCTACGACTCTGCGGCGACGGAGAGTCACCTCCTCTTCGGCGCTTTTGACTTCACCGCCCACTCGCCGGCCACCATGAAAGATTTTGAGCCCGTAGGCGACGGACTCGAGATCCTATTCGGAGCTTCGCCTGTGGGTCGACCGGTACCCTCCGCCTCCCTGAGCGGGTGCCCCTACCATCAATCAGGCCCGTCTCGTGGGCTCCACACCCTGTGCTATGCACATCGTCATCAACAGATGAGTTCTATGACAGCAGCAGATGCAACTCCGATCTGTGCGATCCACCTTCGGATGAAGGGACCTACGGTTCCGGATCCGAAAGTTGCGGCAACAGCGGACCAATCTACGAGCGGTACCAATGCGTCGTAGTCATCGAGAGCGACGGAGCAAAGAACGCCAACCCGCCGCCTAACGAACCCCAACCCGCAGATGTAAACGGCGGAAGAGAAGAAGCGCCCCCACCCGACGAGGAAAACAACGGCCACGTCATCCGACTTAGCAAAGAAGGATGGGCCTAGGCACGCCGCGCCGTAGCAGGCGACATAGTCCTGCCTGCAGACGCCTCACGTGAACTACTGATGGCATACCACTTCCTCCTCATCGAGGAGCACAAGAAGCAAGTCAAGATGCAAGAAACACTTGACAAACGCAGCAAGCAGCCTCGAAGTCCAGCGCATGACGAGCGCTCTCCGCCATGGCCCCCGGCTCTAGCACGAATGGAAACCAAGGAAACAAGCACCGCTCTCGGGTGGAGAACATGGATCCCAAGGAGCGCCGTGAGGTGACCTGAACTCTCCACACATCGTTCATGGAGATGGATGCCGATGGCAACGTCATCCCGAAGACGCCGCAAGCTGCGATCATGGCAGCCACTGCGTATCTCGCGTCCCACCCACCTCCGTAGGGGCCCCGAAAAGAGCCATGCATAAGTCCGCACTAACCGGACTCGGACTTGTCGGAGCTGCGCTCCACCAAGACGCTCCTGCGGAGCCAAAGAAGAAAGCTCCGGCCAGGTACGAACGAAGCCCCACCCCTTCATCCGAAGAGGAAGAGGAACACGACCTTCCTCGAAGGAAGAAGAGCTCGCGTCACCATAAACGCGACTATGACGCCAGAGACGCGCTTACACAGCGCAAAATCGACAAAGCGCGAGCCAAGCGCGCGTGCTCGTGTGAATCCGAGATGGACGAAGACGAAGGAGAACTCTGCGGAGCCCGATGCTTTAGCAGATCTGTTCGGCGAACACGGATGCCACGCAATTTCAAGCTTCCTTCGGATACTCCGAAGTTCGACGGCACGCAAGATCCAAAAGCATGGCTCAGTGATCATCTGTCATCCGTCAAACTACACGGCGGTAACAAAGAAACCGCCATGCAATGCCTTCAGCTGCAGCTGACAGGCGCGGCACGGATCTGGCTCAGTAGGCTATCATCAGGGTCCATCCGAAGCTGGGAGGAGCTAGCTTACAGCTTCATCCGAAATTTCAAGGGCACCAGCAAGAGGCCCGCCTTAATCGAAGAGTTGCGGGCTTGCACTCAAAGAACGGGCGAATCTATTCGCTCGTACATATTACGCTGGTCCAACACCAAGAACTCTGCAGCACACATCTCCGAAGAGAGGGCCATCGACGCCTTCAGGGACGGCGTCAAGCGTCAAGACTTCAAGGAGGAACTTGGGCGCGTCAAGCCCAAAACACTCGACCATCTCATGGACATCGCCAACAGGTGGACTGACGGCAAAGATTCCATTCACCAAGCACAATCGGATGAAGAGGACGACTACGGCCGAAGACGGGAACTCCGTAGCAAGAGGAGATCGCGCGTCTACGACGGACCCGACATGGTCGCTGCCGGCCACGCACGCAACGACAACATAACAAGAATAATGAGGATACCGCGGAGGAAACTTCCGCGACGATGGACGCCCAGCACAGTCGTGGCAATGCCGCGACCGCGACAACGGACCCTCAGCATACGACAAACTTTCGGGTCCATGCACCATCCACTTCTACATCGACAATAAGGATGGCAAAAAGAAAGCAAGCCACATGCTAAAGGACCGCCAGTTCCGTAGCTCAAAGCATGGTGCAAATGAGGCAGCAAGCCCCAATTCCTGCGTTCGGAAATGCACCCGCGCCTGGCGAAATAGCGCACGGAGCTCCTCCACCACCACCTGTAGGAGGTCCGCACCAGCCAGTTGCACCAGCATAGAACAACGCTGGGAACGGGTATCCCCCGCCGAAAGGAGCACTGATGATCCAGAAGGGGCGCCTAACGAATAGGGTGCAGAAGAAAATCACTCGCCAGATCAACTTGGCCATAGCAACTCCACCCGCCATCCCTGAGTACCTCAGCGGATCGGAGTCATGCATCACGTTCAGCCGTTCGGATCACCCTCGCGAGATCCCTCGCCCAGGTCATGCTGCCCTGGTGCTTGAGGCACAAATCGGAGGCTTTGAGATGAGCCGCATCTTCATGGACGGTGGCAGCGGCATCAACCTGATGTTCGCAAGCACCCTCGCAGCAATGCGGATCCCGCAGTGCAGCCTGGAGCAATCAGACACTACATTCCACGGCATCGTCCCAGGAAAGGGCATATTCCCTCTAGGCAAAATTTGGCTTGATGTCATCTTCGGCAGGCCTGATAACTTCCGACTAGAGCGGCTCGAATTCGAAGTGGTGGACTGGCCATCACAGTACCACGCCATCCTCGGGCGTGTAGCATTCGCAAGGTTCCTGGTCGTCCCACATTATGCATACTTACTACTGAAGATGCCAGGACCAAAGGGCGTCATCACAGTCCACGGAAGCTTCACCCGATCGGACCAATGCGACAGGGATTTAAACAAAATATCCCAGTATTTCGGCATGCAAGACGAGCTCGTAAGGCTCCGAGAAGTGACGGATAACGGGGCACCCCCAGTCACAAGGCAAAACGCACCCGACATGTCCTTCAACTCTACTGTCAACACAAAAAAGGTGCAAGTCCACCCGACGGATGCCTCCAAGACGGCGCTGATTGCCAACAATCTCAGCCCCGCATAGTAAAGCGCGCTCGTCGAATTCCTCCGTGAGCGCTGGGAAATCTTCGCCTGGTGTCCTGCGGACATGCCAGGAGTTCCCAGGGAATTTGCCGAGCACGCACTCAACGTTTTCGCACACAAAGCCCGCCAGTCCCATCCGAGATCATCCAGCCACGGGCCGAAGCCATCGGCAAGGAAATCAACAGACTACTCGCTGCAGACTTCATCAGGGAAATCAAAGAAAGCGAGTGGCTTGCAAATACAGTGATGGTCCCGAAGAAGGACACGGACATCCTACGGATGTGCGTAGACTTCACGTCGTTGAACAAGCACTGCCCAAAGGACCACTTCCCTCTTCCTCAGATAGACCAGATCATCGATTCAACTGCAGGTTGCGAGAAACTCTCCTTCCCCGACGCCTACTCAGGCTACAACCAAATTCGACTCAAGGTTGAAGATCAGGAGAAAACGGCGTTTATCACGCCATTCAGAGTGTTCTGCTACAACACAATGCCCTTCGGGCTAAAGAACGCGGGCGCCACGTACCAGCGATGCATGCAGGCATGCCTGAAGGACCAGATCGGTCGCAACGTCCAAGTCTATGTCGACGACATAGTAATAAAAACCAGAGAAGCAAAAACACTCATCGACGATCTCCGTGAGATGTTCGACAACCTCGATCGCTATAGGATCAAACTCAACCCCGAAAAGTGCGCCTTCGGCGTCCCATCGGGTCAGCTGCTCGGGTACTTCATCTCTCAGTGAGGGATCGAGGCGAACCCGAAGAAAATTCGGGCCATCATGGCAATAGAGAAGCCAAAGAACCTCAAGGGCGTCCAGCAGCTCGTAGGACGAATAGCCACGTTCGCAGGATTCATCAGCCGCATGGGCGAGAAGGCCC
This sequence comes from Avena longiglumis, assembly GCA_030063025.1. Taxonomy (NCBI): domain Eukaryota; kingdom Viridiplantae; phylum Streptophyta; class Magnoliopsida; order Poales; family Poaceae; genus Avena; species Avena longiglumis. Next base: position 34,826,059 of record CP125978.1, read on the forward strand.
TGCCATTCTACCAACTGCTACGCAAGGCAGACAAATTCGAGTGGACGCCCGAAGCCGACGATGCATTCGAAAGCCTCAAACGGCTACTCTCCACCTCGCCCGTCCTGGTCATGCCAAAGGAGCGCGAGCCTCCGCTTTGACATAGTAGCCACACACCGGTGGTCATCATCGTGTTAGTGGTCGAACGACCAAGAGGGCAAGACCCACGAGTCCAACGCCCAATCTACTACCTCCGAGGTAATCGACCAACAAAACAGAGGTACCCTCACTAAAACTTCGCACGGCGTGTTCATAACGGCTCGACGCTGAGCCACTACTTCTAGGAGCACCAGTGATGGTCGCCAATGAGGCACCTTCGAACAAAGATCCCGAATAACCCAGAGGCCACATGACGCGTGGCCTGGGGCATCGAGTCACCTGGACATCGCTCACGAAGCGACTCGCAATCAAATCTCAAGTCCTCCCGGACTTCCTGGTACATTGGATGGAGCTGCAGCTGCCAGACACCCCAGACATATCCCAGTCATGGACGATGCACTTCGACGGCTCCAAGCGTGAGGCGGAGGTGAGCCGGGTCATCTGACCTCCGCAAGGCTAGGATGAAGTATGTCCGGATGAAATTCGAGCTTCCAACAACGAGGCCGACACGAAGCCCTCATACACGGCATGAGGATGGCAAAGATCTGCAACGCTACCGGTCATCTACGGTGACTCCAACCTCGTCCAACGACGATGAATGAGTGCGACGACATGCCGAAAACATGATAGCGCATCGCGCTCTACAACGCTCGAAGGAGAATTCAACGCGCGAAGCCACACGCTGGGAGATAAAGCAACGAGGAGGCCGACTCGCCAACATCGGCTCCACTCGCAAAGGTGCCACCGGTGTGTTCCTAATGATCTGCGTGCCATCCATCAAGCGGAAATTCCCAAGGATCACCCAAAGAAGGTAACACTGGGGCTACGCTCAAGGTCATGAAGGACCCGAGAAGCTGGACACAGAGGTCGCCATGGTGAACCTGATGCAGGTAATGGCAGTTGAAGAGACATGGACACGACCATACCTACAGTTCCTCATCAATGGAGAACTGCCTGACAGCCCGACAGATGCCCGGCGCATATCTCGTCGGTCAAAAGCCTTCACCATCATCAATGGCGAGCTGTACAAGCGCAGTACTACGGGTGTACTACAAAGGTGCGTCACCCTCAGTGACGGGAAAGCCATACTCCAAGACATCCACGAGGGCATCTGCGGTCATCATGCAGGCAGCCGCTCCCTTGTCGCCAAAGCTCTACGAGCTGGATTCATCGCTTAACGCCCACGAACGACGCAGCGACATCGTCTGAAGATGCAACGGTGCCAAAGGTTCGCCGACAAACCACACACCCGGATCGAGCTCGGGCCCATACCTATAGCCCGCCTTTCGCTCAATGGGGCCTCGACATGATTGGCAACCGCCAAAATCTTAAAGGAGGGCACGTCTACCTCCTAGTCGCAATGAAATTCACCAAGTGGGTCAAGCCATGCCGTCACTAACCAAAAGGGCAAGACCGCCAGAAATTCTTCGAGTCCATTGTCTATGTGTTCGGCAGACAAAGATCATCACCGACAACGGATCGAACTTCATCTCCAAGGAATTCCAGGACTTCTGTGAAGGCCTCGGAATCAACATCACGTACGCCTCAGTGGCACACCCGCAAACAAACGGGCAGGTAGAAAAGGCCAACGGCCTAATCGGCGCTGGCATCAAGAAACGCCTTATGAGCCCACTCGAACGAAAAGCTGGAGCCTGGACGAAAGAGCTACCATCCGTCCTATGGAGCTTGCGGACTACGCCAAACAGCTCCACCGTCTACACGCCATTCTTCATGGTGCACGGAGCCGAGGCCGTGCTACCAGCCGAAGTACGCCACCAGGCCCACGGGTCGTCGCTTATAGCGAAGCCGAATCCACGGTTGCACTCGAAGACGTCGTCGACACACTCGACGAAGCAAGAGACATAGCAGCAGCTCGATCAGCGGTGTACCAGCAGGGTATCCGCAACTACCACAGCCGCCGGCTGTGCCCAAGGTCCTTCGTCGAAGGAGACCTCGTCTTGCGACTCAAGCAAGAGCGACCGAAGAAATTCGAGTCACCATGGGAAGGACCCTACGTCATCACCGAAGTCATCCCAGGTGGCGTCTACCGCCTCAAGCACATGGAGTCTGGAGTCGCATACTCCAACCCATGGAACATCGCACACTTGCAACGATTCTACCCCTAGATACCTACCCCTTTACTTTCAATAAGACTTTTCAGCCAAGGCTATTCAGTCGAACAATGTACTTCCTCCATTACAATATAAATAAAGCTAAGTGTCTCGCCCCAAACTTCCGTTCGCTATTTGCAACTTTACTTTATGCTACAAACGCACTAGAGGGCTCCCCCCACCTCACGATTTCATCGACTAAGGATCACGCGTGTACACCTGAGTAGCTGACAGCAAACGAAAAGGGTACTACCTATTCTGAAGAATAACCTGAGCACGCTGCTCAAACAAATCTACGACCTGTTCGGCATACTGCCTTACAGCTGCATAATGTGGACGCATGTCCCACTCATCACCATCCGGCCGAGGAGGTGGCCCAACCGCCACAACAGACAAATCTACATCAGACCGGTGCAGCCTCACAAGGGACAAAATAGCCTTCACTCCTGCGACGAGCTATTGCCGCACCAACTCCTTGACATTGCTCACGCTCCGAAACTTCGACAGAAGACCCGCAAGGCTCGTCGGCACGGCATCCAAAGGAAACATGACATGCAACACCGAGGCAAGCGACGTTTGCACCTGGCGAAGCACCCGCGAAACCTGGTGCACACGATCCTGCACTGTCGCCAAAGCCATGGCACGATCACGATCCATCCAGAAGAAGCCGCCAGCCTCCATGTCCTGTTGAGTCAAGCAATTGACCCGAACAGCGACACGCTCTTTCTCTTCCTGCGGATCAAGATTAGCACCTGCAATAATTGTACAAAATAAGATGCAAGGCCAGCAGGCTCATCCGACGAACGGAGCTGCATCTCGACACAAAGAACAACTTATATTGAAGATGCTCAGATAGCCGAAGCAATTCCGCCATCAGGTACTCCTCTCTGGCTGCACCGCGATCCGCCTTGGATTTCCAAACATCGGCGTGACCACGCAACCCAAGAAACTCCCTCTCAAGACTATGAACACGATCCCGAAGAAAAGCGAGTTGCGAGGAATCATCCAAAGATGGCCGTAGCTGCGCCGCAGGCGAGGTGTCAACGGGGTCAGCACCCGAAGAAACCTAGAATAGCAGAAAAGAAAAGGACTCAAACATTCAGATAGTGATAGAGCACAACTCCGAAGAATTCATTAAGCATATAAGGCCACTACGTGGCACAAGGATTGCGTTTCCTCAAAATATTTATAGCAAAAGCAGAACTACAAACTATCCTACATCTACAACGCCTAAGACGCGGCACCCTGAGTCGCCTCGGAGCCGGACTGCCTAGCCTTGGCCTCCCCCTGCTGCCGCAGCGCATACTCAGACAACAAATCAATGAGCTTTGGACCATATCGCTTGCAGTGAGCAGAGTAGGCGGCAAAGGCTACCTCGGATCCATCTGCGGTCGTCGGCATCCGGGAGGTGATCTGGGGCAGGTCCAGCTCCGCTCCAGCCGCCAAGGCCATCGCCAGCCCGACGGATGCACCGATGCCCTTCGCTATGCTTATGCGCAGCGCCTACCGACAAGGCCTGCGCCAAAGTCAACATCATCAAGGGCCGCACCCTTGGGAACAAGCTCCCTATAGAAGTGGACAAGGACCACCTTTGCCTTGGCAAGGGAGCTGACGACGGTGCTGCAGCGATCTTCGACCGCTGCAGTAGCATCATCTAGAGCACTCCCGTGCTCCAGAGCACCGCGGTCAAACTCGATGCCTGCGGCATCTGAGACAAAAGAAAAGGAATGAATAAAGCAACACAGAAGAAGACAAGAAAACAAAAAGAAAGGAGCACAAATACAACACTCACCCGAAATAGCCTTGGAAGCAACCATGAGCTTGCCTGCCACCTCTCTCTCACGCGCAGCCGCAACAGTGGCCAGCTGCTCCTCACGGTCCGCGGCCTCCTGCTGCAGACGCTCCTTAGCCTCGACCGCCTTGGTCAGGTCTAGCTCGAGGCATTCCTTCGCACCAACGGCGGCCTCGGCCTTCTTCTCCGATTGATCAAAGCTCTTCTTGAGAGCGTCGATCTCACGGAGAGAAGCATTATGCTCCTCTACATTCAGCACAAGCAAGCGTCAGAAAGCAGGACAGGAATAAAGGAAAGAAGCACCACAGGCATACGGATACCTTAAAGCTGATGGAGGTTGGCCTCCAGCACTAGGCATTCCTGCACCAGCCGCTTGGCCTCCTGCACAAAAGGCTGCAGAAAAAAGAACTACCAGTAAGGAAAAGGACTTGGGGGCTGCGCCCAACACAAAGGAATAAAAGCAAAATTCGCACACGAAGACACTCGGGGGCTCCCCTTGAAGACTAAAGAACAATACAAGAAATTTTTTCAGATGCCCGGGGGCTCCCCCCGTGACAATAAACAGAGGTACTTACATGCTCTGATGGAGACTCCGAAGGCCCGCTGACGAAATTCTGAGGCGTAACCACCTGCGCCTCCTGTAGAGGAGGGTTCGGAGCGGCGCCCCCCGAGGTTGCCACCGTCTGAGGAGGAGGAGATGCAACCTTCGACTCTCCCATCATCTCCCGAGCACCATCGCTGGAAGAGTGGTGGGAGGAATGACTGCACAAGAAAAAATTAGCACAAGCACAAAAGTCAACAGCAAAGAGAAAGCAGTATAAAGGAAGCTTACGAGTCCAGTGAGCTCAGGTCGAAGACAGGAGGAATCCTTCGGGCTCTGTTCTCCCCCTTATTCTCGTCCTTTTTCTCTTCCTTCTTTTCTTCCTTCTTCCGCTTCGCTGGCAGGTGCGGCGCTACAACCCGCACAGGAATAGCAGGAATGGGAGAGGAAGAACCTCCATGCCCGTCACTATGACGCTCAAGGCACAGAGGGTTTCTGGGAGTCGGAGGATTCGATGCATCCGAAGATTCAGTGGAGCTCCACGATCGTTTGCGAGTATGGTCCTCGCTCGACTCGTTGGCCTCTTCAGCTGGCAATCGTGCCGAAGGAAGTTCGGACATGGAGTCCACCACGTCATTATCCGGCGCATCCGGAAACAATTCGGGCAACGGAGGCACCATGCTCGGCACCTTGAAGCTCTGCAAAAAAAGAAGGGACTTTGTTAGCAAACAAAGGAAAATAAATACGCAGTCGACGAAAAGCGCTACGCGCACGAATCTACACCTGTGGAACAACCAGCGTCGAAGAAAACGGTGGAGTTAGCGACTTCCCCGGGATATCCTCTCCAGCCTTGTACTCCAACAGCGTACGAAGGGCCTTGTTGAGATCACCACGAAAGCTTCTCCAAACTCTCCGGTCACGGCGCAAAGATAAAGAAACATTGGGTGCGACCTCGCCTGGAGAGGCTGCACCCGACGCTCGAGAAACGTGCAGATAATATCCACGCCGTTCACTTCTTTATCGGGAATCAACTAGAGATCCTCCACCCGACGGTAAAGGGCCTCTATCTCCGCTGACTCGTCGTCCAAGATATGATTTTCCAGGACCTCTTTGGATCGATTATCTGGGAGGAGTCGAAAGGAGCAAGACCAGATTTTTGCCCAACCACTATGGAGTCGCGAATGTAAAACCATCGCCTCCGCCAGTACTGGACAGATTCGGACATAGAGAAGGAAAAGAAAAGAATATTGGCCCTAAGGTGTGGCATCCCGCAAAACCACTACTAGAAAATCGCGTTGAATTTGTGCATCGCATCGTCATCATCATGCATTGTTTGCTAAAACTATGTTTGCAAAACCCGTCTTTGTTTTCTAAACGCCCATCTTATTCAAACACCGGAAACCCGGGTCGCCGGACTATTTTTGTTTGTCTGTTATCGGGTTGCAAAAGACTTGTTCGAAAACAAATAAAAATTATAATTATTTTAGTGGGGTAGTCGAACGGGCCGAGTAGACCCGAACGACCACCCCTGTTTTTTTTAAAAACGGTCCAACCAGTCCCACCCCTTTTTCCTAAACTCACCCAACTAACCTACCCAGCCCAGCCTCCACCTCACCCTGCCCAATCTCCTCTCGCCACGTCACCTCTCACCCTCCCCCCTAACCAATCTAAATCTGCCACCTCATCTGGCCACACAACCCCCTCCCTCTCACCACACACTCCCCACTCACGCCAACACACACACTCAGCGCACACGCACGCGCGCGCTCACCTGGCCACATCCCCGGTTACCACCTCCCCCTGGGCCCGTCCCCACCTAGCCCCACCGACCCTGTGCATCTTCCCCGCGTGCCCCGCCTCTCTCTCTCCTCCTCGCTCCTCCTTCACATCGCCGAGTCCCACAAGAACTGGCCGCTGCCCACGAGCCTCCCCTTCAACCTCCCAGGCCGCCGGCCCCGCCTCCCCTCGCCTCCCTCGCCGCCTGTCTCGGCTTCTGCCACGCCGCCAAGGCTGCCACGAGGTCGCCTGCCGCTTTCGCCTCCGCCTCCGACCGACGCCCACGAGCCGCCTCCTCCCGCTCCTCCCTCGCCCACCTCATGAGCCGACCCTCACCGCGCCTCACGCGCCTCCCCGAGCCTCCCACGCCTCAAGGCCGCAGTCCCGTGACGCCCGCCCGTCCCAGACCACCGCTGACCACAGTGCCCGCTGGCCGCCGCTTCAGCCGCCATTGCCGCCTCGTCGCTCAAGGCTACGGCCATGACGCCTCAAGCCCGCCTCACTGATCCGCGCACGCCGCCCAGTCCACCTCTCCTCCGCTTTCGAACTCCGCTGCCTCCACCAACCTCCGCTTCGCCTCCTTTACCGCCTCAAGAAGCACGCTGGCCATTGCCCCGAGCCCTTCGCCTCGAGCCTCCTCGCGCCCTCCGCGAGACCCGCCTCGCAGCGCCCGCCTCTGCCCTCGCTGCTGCCCGCTGCAGTTGTCTCGCCCTGCCGCGCATTCGCCCGAGCCGAGCTGCCCCTCGCTGCCGCCCGCCACCACCATCACTGCCGCGACCCATCCTCGAAGCTGAATCCTGCGCCCCATCCGGTGGTCCTGCTGGCTGCCCGAGCCGTGCCGCGTGAGGTTGCCCCTATGGAGCTGCTGCTCCGTTGCTCGAGTTGGTTTCGCGTGCTGCATACATGGTACTGCAAGTTGGTAATCAGCACACAAACCTTCCGGTGAACAAGAACTGCAAGCTGGGCTAGTACCCCGTTAACACAACCCGAACACGCGATGCTAAGTCCAAGTTCGACATCGACAATGACACCCGAGGATGCGACAAGATCTCCGGACCGACGAACCACGTCAAGAATCCGCGTGCTCCGTAGACCGAACCGTACCCGGTGGCCGAGACGTTGAAGACCCTGTTCCCGGAGTCCAGTTGTCGAGCCGACCTGTGGAACCCGAACCTCCCTAAGATCTACGCGGGCGGAACGACCTTCTTCTCGGACGCCAAGGTTCGCCGAGAGTCCGAACGCCAAGCACGCCCGACGACAAGTTCTCCACCCGAACGGGATCGACCCCATGTGACCGGCAAGATCTGCCCGACGCCAAGACCTACCCCTGAGTCCGAGAACGACCTCGCCAAACCCTGAACCCAGAGACCGACCCCGAACCCCGGAACCCCAAGATCGTCGAGCCCCCTCTGATGTGTGACCCTTTTCCCCGAACCCTATTTTATAACATAACAACTTGTTGCATGTTTAATTGACATCTCGCATGCATCCTTGTCTGTGGTTGGGGGCCTTCTGCCGATTCACCTAATAATTAAATATGGGGCCCATATGCGGGCAAATCTAGCCTTATATTGGCCTCATTTAAACTTGTGTAGCGAACCCTTATTACTTCTTGCCATGTTAAAACAACATTTAAAATGCAGGGTAGCTAAACAACTTGGACCACTTGAATATTTGTCGGGACCCCGGTTCCGCTTAATATGACCTAATCGCATCGCACCTTTGCCAAGTCATACATTATACATGCATCATGCCGATCTTCTGCCGTGTATTAAATATTGCATCCGGTGTTTCTTCTAGTGTTTTGCTTCTTCGCGGATAAGGCCGTTGAGTTGATGTGAGCTTCGCCCCGACCTTCGGGTTGAACCTTCGGCAATGTTTTTCAAAGCAGCATCTCCCTTTCTACCCATCTTACTTTTATAGTATTTATTTCCTCCTGTTGATCTATTGCTATCGGTTATGGCGATGCTCTAGTTTTCGCACCGTGATCTCCTCGCAGCCTTATATTGCCTTGGACATATCCTATTACCTATTGTTTGGTAGATAGTTGGACTTGCGCGCCGTAGTCGCTTGCTCAAGTGCTGTTACGTGTTGACAAATGCCACAGTTGCTGATGTATTGCCGCATGTTGATGTTGGAGATGATTCTAGTTTTACTTATCGTCACTTTAATTTCTGTTTAACAACTAAAATTGAAATAAGCAGAGGCATCGGTGGGTGATAGATAATATTTGGTCGACGCCCACTTGTGTCCCAAGACCCCGAGTACTTGATAATTCCTTGATTTATCGCGCTATCCACATCCGGGAGGTATATGGGACTCCCCTGAGCCAGAGCTTGATTCAGTCTTATTTCTTGGGGCCACAAACTAGTTTGAGGTTTTATTTACTATCATGTACCTATGCCATGCTACTTTCTGTATTTAAATTGTGCGAGGAGCACATCAGACGTTAGGAATTGTGACCCGCTTACGTGGTATCGACAAGCCCAGCCACACTTTCGGTTCCCAATCGCCCCACAAACCTTGAGGCCGTCTCGAGTCAGCTAGCTTGCGGATCTACTTAAGGGTGGCCTCAAATATTTCGAATCCTGTGATTGTTCACCGTGAAAGCCTCGTTGGTTTTGATTTGGTTTTTCCGAGGTTGATCGAGCGTGTTGTTATTGGTGCACCCCGCCGGGTAAAACTTTCAAAGCCGTGTCCGCGGATATGGACGACTTGGAGCACAAGATCTCGATCATAGACAAGCATAACTAAAGTTTATTGCTATAAATTTGACTTATAATGACTAGTAATCAGCTTCACTATAACGGAATGGCTAATTAACGCCCACAATTGCTTGTTTGGTTGTCGCGTGCAATTGTATCCGACTAGTAAGTATTGCAACTACAACGGAATTGGCGATTAAAAGTACCAACAACCGCTGGGTTTATGGGTTATCTCGTTAAATGTATCCGACTAGTAAGTGCTGCCACTATAACGGAATGGTTAACTAAAAGTGCCCACCGCTTACTTTATCGTGACAATTATCTTAACTTGACTAGTAAAGTGCCGCAACTATAATCGAATAAGTAAAGCGCCAACTGTGTGAGTTCCTCGGTTGCCTTCCTCGTTTGGTCGCGAGGGGGAAACACCAGGATGGGTTTTATTGGTGATAGCTTCAGGTTGGATCCGGTTAGGTCATTCTTATCCCTCTCTGATTACCGCCAGTTGTATCGAGTCTCTATAGGTTGTTTAGTGCATGCTGCCGTTGCCGCTTCAGTCCACCATACCTATGTAGGCGAGGACCGCCGAATTCTAGCCTCGCTGCATCGCCTCGATCGACGCCTTTTCTTTTTCCTTTGCCCTCTGTCGGCACCCCTTTTGTTGAAGCAGGTTTTGAGATCGACGCTGTTAGCAGGGTTACCCTTCCGGCTTGGCCTGGGCAGGGTTATGGACGCCATTGGTTATTCTTCAGGGCTCTTAGCCCCATTTGCATCTTGTCCGTAGTCGGATGCCCCCTCTTTTCAAAGTGATTTGGATCTTTGTATATAATATCTATGTATTCTTGACTCATGGAGTCGTTGTTATATATATCTGTTCTGTGGGTCCCATCGAGGACTGTTGTGTAATGTTATTACTTCGTTTTCCACCCGCACGAAAGTGCCTGGTGGGCACCTTTGAATCGTTTCTATGCGGGTTTGGCGGGTTTCGCTAAAACTTGCATAGGTCCGATTCTGAGGGTGTTACAGAGTGGTATCAGAGCTCAGCTATGACATACCCACAAGTCCAGCCTGAGGATAACCTAGCTAACGGCAAGTAGAAGTGTCAAAACTATTTTTGAAAATCGGTTGATAGTTATGATTAGGTCTGATTTACCTTACCCTCTCGCTGCTCTCCTCTCACCTCTGCGTGTTTTGAATCCGCTCTCTTTTCTTCGAGTCCAGAATTCTCGTGGTTGGGTTTCCGTCGTACTTTAGGGTTTCGCTTCCTCCTTGGTAACGGTGTTCTACCATCCGAGTTCCAATGCCTGATGAATCCGCTTCACGATGTTACCATTCTTTGTTCCTTGTTTGTGCCTTCCGTGTTTTCCGACGCGACATCATCCTCTATGCCAGATCCGATGCAGTCTGCATCACTCAGTGTTTTCAACCTCGCTTGTCGAGATCTTCACCGACTCGAGAGTTGGTTGCATAATCCGCCTATTCGTGTGCAGAGTAATGGTTTGGGTGCGCGATGGACTGATCACCATCCGACTACTCTTATCATTCGCTCTTGTACATCGAATCCGTGGATCCAGCAGTTTTACTCCGTCCACGGAAGTTAGGGGTGGTTTTATTCGTTTGATACCCCTATCTTCGTCCTTTGTTCTCCGGAGTGTTCTCTCGACGATCAGGAACAATGACCCTTTGTTGGTGGTGTCGCCGATTTCAAGATGAAGGATGAACCCTTGTTAGTGGTGTCGCGAGGATCTACACGAAGCGAGAAGACGCAGCTCGCCGACCTTCCTTCCGGTACCATGAGGCGGATCTCGAGGGCGAGATCCATTGTTAGTGGTGTCGAATTGTGGCATCCCGCAAAACCACTACTAGAAAATCGCGTTGAATTTGTGCATCGCATCGTCATCATCATGCATTGTTTGCTAAAACTATGTTTGCAAAACCCGTCTTTGTTTTCTAAACGCCCATCTTATTCAAACACCGGAAACCCGGGTCGCCGGACTATTTTTGTTTGTCTGTTATCGGGTTGCAAAAGACTTGTTCGAAAACAAATAAAAATTATAATTATTTTAGTGGGGTAGTCGAACGGGCCGAGTAGACCCGAACGACCACCCCTGTTTTTTTTAAAAACGGTCCAACCAGTCCCACCCCTTTTTCCTAAACTCACCCAACTAACCTACCCAGCCCAGCCTCCACCTCACCCTGCCCAATCTCCTCTCGCCACGTCACCTCTCACCCTCCCCCCTAACCAATCTAAATCTGCCACCTCATCTGGCCACACAACCCCCTCCCTCTCACCACACACTCCCCACTCACGCCAACACACACCTCAAGACACGCTGCACACCACTGGCCACATCCCGGTTACCACCCCCCCCGTCTCCCCACCTAGCCCCACCGACCCTGTGCATCTTCCCCGCGTGCCCCACACTCTCCTCTCTCCTCCCTGCTCCTCCTCCACATACGCCGAGTCCTCAGCCACAACCTGCCGCCAGCCCACGAGCCTCCCTTCAACCTCCCAGCCCGGCCCGCCTCCTCGCCTCCCCTCGCCGCCTCGGCCGTCGGCCGCGGCCACCAAGGCTGCAGCGAGGTCGCCCGCCGCCTTCGCTCCTCCGGCCCGACTGACGCCCGCCGAGCCGCCCTCCTCTCCCGCTGCCCCTCCTCCCCACCCCAAGCCGACTCCCAGCTGCGCCTCCTCCTGCCTCCTCGAAGCCTCCCACCGCCTCGCCAGCCAGTCCTCAGACGCCCGCCTCCCTGACCACCGCCGGACCGCGTGCTCCGGCCACGCCTTCGCCAAGACCGCCTCGTCGCCTTCCTCAAGGCCGCCATGACGCCTGACCTCGGCCATCAGCATCCCGGCCACGCCCAGTCCACCTCTCCGCGCGCTTCGAACCGCTGTCTCCACCAACTCCGCCGCCCGCCTCACCACCGCTCCAGCGAGCACGCTGCCGCCTCGCCCTCGAGCCCTCGCCCATCTGAGCCTCCTCCGCGCTTCTTCATGACCGCCTCGCCCGGCCTGCCCCTCGCCTTGGCCGCATGAAAGCCGTCTCCGCTTTCTCCGGCCAAGACTGCCCGGCCGAGCTGCCCCTCGTTGCGTGCCGCGCCACCATCACGGCCACGACCCCATCCTCGATTTGAATCCCGCGCCCCATCCGGTGGTCCTGCTAGCTGCCGTCCCGAGCCGCGCTGGCGTGAGGCCGCCCTCGTGGAGCTGCTGCCCGTTGCTTTCGAGTTGGTTTCGCGTCTTGCACATGGTACCGCAAGTTGGTAATCGCACACAAACCTTCCGGTGAACAAGAATCGCAAGCCGGCTAGTACCCGTTAACAACCCGAACACGATGCTAAGTCCAAGTTCGACGACAATGACACCCGAGGATGCGACAAGATCTCCGGACCGACGAACCACGCCAAGAATCCGCGGTTCGTGAGACCGAACTGCACCGTGGCCGACGTTGAAGACCCTGCCCGAGTCCAGCTTGTCGAGCCGACCCGTGGAACCCGAACCTCCCCAAGATCTACGCTGGGAGACACGACCTTCTTCTGACGCCGAGGTTCCGAGAGTCCGAACGCCAAGCACGCCGGACGACAAGTTCTCCACCCAACGGGCAGGATCGACCCCATGTGACCGCAAGATCTGCCCGACGCCAAGACCTACCTCGAGTCCGAGAACGACCTCGCCAAACCCCGAACCTGAGACCGACCCGAACCGGAACCCCAAGATCGCCGAGCCCCTCCGATGTGTGACCTTTTCCCGAACCCTATTTTATAACATAACAACTTGTTGCATGTTTAATTGACATCTCATGCATCCTTATTCTGGTGGTTGGGGCCTTCACGATTCACCTAATAATTAAATATGGGGCCCATATGGGCAAATCTAGCCTTATATTGGCCTCATTTAAACTTGTGTAGTAACCTTATTACTTCTTGCCATGTTAAAACAACATTTAAAATGCAGGGTAGCTAAACAACTTGGACCACTTGAATATTTGTCGGACCCGGTTCCGCTTAATATGACCTAATCGCATCGCACCTTTGCCAAGTCATACATTATACATGCATCATGCCGATCTTCCGCTGTATTAAATATTGCATCCGGTGTTTCTTCTAGTGTTTTGCTTCTTCATGATAAGGCCGTTGAGTTGATGTGAGCTTACTCACCTTCGGGTTGAACCTTGACAATGTTTTTCAAAGCAGCATCTCCCCCTTTCTACCCATCTTACTTTTATAGTATTTATTTCCCTCCTGTTGATCTATTGCTATCTGTGTTGCGATGCTCTAGTTTTTGTACCCGTGATCTCCCTCGCAGCCTTATATTGCCTTGGACATATCCTATTACCTATTGTTTGGTAGATAGTTGGACTTGCGCGCCGTAGTCGCTTGCTCAAGTGCTGTTACGTGTTGACAAATGCCACAATTGCTGATGTATTGCCGCATGTTGATGTTGGAGATGATTCTAGTTTTACTTATCGTCACTTTAATTTCTGTTTAACAACTAAAATTGAAATAAGCAGAGGCATCGGTGGGTGATAGATAATATTTGGTTCAACGCACTTGTGTCCCGTAAGACCCCGAGTACTTGATACTGTCCTTGATTTATCGCTATCCACATCCGGGAGGTATATGGGACCCCCGAGCCGAGCTTGATTCAGTCTTATTTCTTGGGGCCACAAACTAGTTTGAGGTTTTATTTACTATCATGTACCTATGCCATGCTACTTTCAGATTTAAATTGCGAGGAGCACACCTTTGCTTAGGAATTGTGACCCGTTACGTGGTATCGACAAGCCCAGCCACACTTTCGGGTTCCCAATGCTACCGCCCCACAAACCTTGAGGCCGCCTCGAGTCAGCTAACCGTTATGAATCTACTTAAGGTGGCCTCAAATATTTCTGAATCGTGATTGTTCTCGTGAAAGCCTCGTTGGGTTTTGATTTGGTTTTTCCGAGGTTGATCGAGCGTGTGTTGCTATTGGTGCACCCCGGCCGGGTAAAACTTTCTGAAAGCCGTGTCCGCGGATATGGACGACTTGGAGCACAGTATCTCGATCATAGACAAGCATAACTAAAGTTTACTGCTATAAATTTGACTTATAATGACTAGTAATCAGCTTCACTATAACGGAATGGCTAATTAATACTGCCCACAATTGCTTGTTTGGTTGTCGCGTGCGGCAATTGTATCTGACTAGTAAGTATTGCAACTACAACGGAATTGGCTGATTAAAAGTACCAACAACTGCTGGGTTTATGGGTTATCTCGTGTTAAATGTATCTGACTAGTAAGTGCTGCCACTATAACGGAATGGTTAACTAAAAGTGCCCACTGCTTACTTTATCAGGACAATTATCTTAACTTGACTAGTAAAGTGCCGCAACTATAACTGAATAAGTAAAACTGCCAACTGTGTGAGTTCCTCGGTTGCCTTCCTCGTTTGGTCGCGAGGGGGAAACACCAGGATGGGTTTTATTGGTGATAGCTTCAGGTTGGATCCGGTTAGGTCATTCTTATCCTCTCGACACCGATTGTATCGAGTCTCTATAGGTTGTTTAGTGCATGCCGTTGCGCTTCATCCACCATACCTATGTAGGCGAGGACCAAATTCTAGCCTCGCCATGTAATCGCCTCGATCGACGCTCCTTTTTTCCTTTGCCCTCTGTCGGCACCCTTTTGTTGAAGCAGGTTTTGAGATCGACATTGTTAGTGGTTACCTTCCGGCTTGGCCCGGCAGTTATGGACGCCATTGGTTATTCTTCAGGGCTCTTAGCCCCATTTGCATCTTGTCCGTAGTCGGATGCCCCCTCTTTTCAAAGTGATTTGGATCTTTGTATATAATATCTATGTATTCTTGACTCATGGAGTCGCTGTTATATATATCTGTTCTGTGGGTCCCATCGAGGACTGTTGTGTAATGTTATTACTTCGTTTTCCACCCGCACGAAAGTGCCTGGTGGGCACCTTTGAATCGTTTCTATGCGGGTTTGGCGGGTTTCGCTAAAACTTGCATAGGTCCGATTCTGAGGGTGTTACAGAGTGGCGGGTTTCGCTAAAACTTACTGTTTGGACATTTGTGCTTTGATAGGTCTGACTTTGCGAAGCGCCTCGAAAGACGGTCGCTTTAATTTTATACTCATTTATGTCTTCTTTATCTTAGGCCAAGTTTTATGCTCTTTATGCAATAATTAGGATAATCTGGTTAACTAAGTCAACCGAATATCAACATGACAAGATACTAGTCATGGAACCATCCTAGGGTATATGAATTACCCTATGGTTTCCGACATACTTCTGGCATTCTCTCTAAATTTTCTTAGCTTGAATACCATTTTGGTTCCAAAGCTTCTTCTTTGTACTAATTCATGATACTTCCATGAACTGGTACAACTACTTCATTAACTTTTTAACAACATCTCCTACTTTGGGTGAACTTAAGTTCATCACTTCTTGTTCCTCCATACATCTTATACACCAGTTTATCTTCTTATTGCTAGCTAGTAATGATCTAAAATTGATCCATCCATCAAATTGTGTTGATACTCCTTATACTTTGCTTCATTCTTCATGTAAGTCTTCATCTTGGTCTTTGGAACTCGTCACTCCCTTACACGAATTCCCTTTTCTATCTAGATCTATAACATCAAGTAATAATTGGATGTTGCAACATGCATTTGCACACCAAGTCAAACTTCATGTACAGATCTAGTCAATCAAGAAGATTCAAGAAAAACCAATAAATCCAAATGTGGTACATATAATACACAAGATTCTAAGCCCAGAATATAGTAGTGGAATATAACATCTCTAGAATTCAGGCTTAGCTGTGTAGTTTATGATACCTTCTCGTATAGGTTTACCTCGTGATACTTAGCACATAGGTTCAAACTATACTTTGTCTCAATATTTACTCAAATTGCTCAATTGTAATAGGATAATTTTTAAGCAAAGTGGTCTCAATCTGGTTTCGACTAACCTTGTGTCTCACTTTTGGAATGATTAGCTATAACCAACCTTTATTTTATAATAAGTTAACCTCAAACAATCTCTCCAAATGACTAACCATCTTCTTAAACCAAAGATTATTGGAATTTTCTAGCACCTATGACTTCTATCATAGTTCTACCATGTTATTTCCTTACTTCTACCTCAAGATAATTTACTAATTACTTGTCATATTTACACCTACATCATGATTTCGGAGCTAATCTCACCCTGATCTTATTATGTTCTACCTATTCATCATGATTTAAGAGCTAACCTCACTATGATGAATCTACTTCTTATATTACTATTATGTTCTTAGCAAAACTTCGCTTCATCTTGTAGAATTCTCAAGTGAATCCCACATAATTTTACTCATTACATCAACATTTATCCTAATTATATTCATCATGTTGTCTTTGGTTATCAACTAACCATAAGATTTCATTGTGCTACCTGAATTTTAGGGTTAGGCTACACTATTAAGACTACTCCAATTGATGTCTTAAACTTGATCCTAATCTATTGTGAACAATTGGCTTTCCTACAGTATCTTGGTGGGTCATGTCTCCTTCAGAAGACACTAAATAGCACTTTACTAAGAGAAGATGGATAACTACTTCTAATAAAGTTAATTATACACCTCGTGACAAGGTTATCCTCAAGTGGATACTCATCACAATTGAAAGTACAAAGGAAGTCGCCTAGAGGGGGGGTGAATAGTCTTTTAAAATTATTATGGTTTAGGCTCAAGTAAATACGGAATAAAACTAACGTTTAATTTATTGAGCACAAAACCTAGCCACTAAGTTCACCTAGGTGCACCAACAACCTATGCTAAGCAATACAAGCAAAAAGGTGATAGCAAGGTATAAATACTTCAAGCACGATGACTATCACAATGTAAAGTGCATAAGTAAAGGGTTCGGTTGAGAGATAACCGATGGACGTGGAGACGAAGATTTGTTTCCCGAAGTTCACTTCCAAAGAAGCTACGCCCGCTTGGAGAGGTGCGATGGCAATGCTCTCAACGCCACAAATGGCTCACCGAGGTGTGGTGGCTCGATGCTCACCCAACGCCACACAAGGCCTCACCGGATGCGGAAGCACGCAACTCACCGACGCCACAAAGGCTCACCCTATTCTCCCAAGTGCGCACCACAAAAGGCGGGCACTTGCTCCACTATGGGACGCTTGAGGCGGTCACCGAACCTGCATAAGATTGGGGCTAACTCCACAACTCAATTGGAGGCTCCCAACAACAAAGCCACAAAAGGCCAACAATGCCACAAAGGCCAACAACGCCAAAAGGCTACAAGACCACAAAAGGTCAACAAGACCACAAAAGGTCAACAATCCAACCAATTAACTGCCTAGGGTTCCAAGGAACCCAAGAGAAACAAGCTCACAATCTTGAACTACAATCTCCGAGGAGAACTCAAACCTATGCACCAAATGCAAGGGCAAGTCCTTCTCCCCAAATTCCAACAAAGCTACAAAAGCTATTGGGGAATAAGGGAGGAAGAACACAAGAGTAGAACTCAAACCTATGCACCAAATGCAAGGGCAAGTCCTTCTCTCCCAAATTACAACAAAGCTACAAAAGCTATTGGGGGAATAAGGGAGGAAGAACACAAGAGGAGAACACAAAACTCTCCAAGATCTAGATCCCAATGATTCCTTCACAAAGAAGGGATTTGACTTGGGGGGATTGTAGATCTAGATCTCCTCTGTCAAATCCCTCAAAAAGATGCAAGAATCATAGGAGGGGAAAGGGAGAGGGAATGCTTCTTCAAGGTTGACAATGGAGGAGAGAGAGAAAGCCAAGAACCAAGAAGAAAAGTTGTATACCACGAAGGGGAAGAGGAGCCCCTTTTAAAGGGCTCCCAGATATACCCGTTATGGGCATTCGCGACACCTGGCCGGAACTTCCGGAGGATTAAGTTCTGGCACACAAACGGTCGAAAACTGCGGAGCGAGAAACTGAAAAAACGAATCATGGCCGGAACTTCCGCCGGTTCACCGGAACTTCCGGTGGGAGCAAAACTTCCGGTGAAAGTTCCGACAGAAGTTCCGTCAAATAGACACAACGAAAACAGAAGGTTACTGAACGTGAGCGGAACAAGAGCCGGAAATTCAACCGGAACTTTCGGCCTGAGCGGAACTTCCGGTCACTGGCCGGAACTTCCGGTGAGAGCGAAACTTCCGGTGGAAATTCCGACTGAAGTTCCGTCAAATAGCACATCCAAAATAGAAGGTTACTGAGCGTGAGCGGAAGAAGACCCGAAACTTCCACCGGAACTTTCGGCGGCAAAAATGCCCTAGCAGAACTTCCGATGGCAAGCCAGAACTTCCGGTCAGGGAAATTCCAGAAACCAGAAAACCAGAAACGCGATAACTTTTGCATCCGAACTCCAAATGGGATGAAACCAATTTTGTTGGAAAGATAATGATGAATATAATACAAAAAAATACTATGAATATATATGTGAATTATCCTCCAAGGTGTGGAGCCAGAAAACTCGCAAGATCAAAAACCGCAATAAGATATGCAAGTGAAATCCTTAGATGATGAACTAGGGCTTGTTATGATGATGACCACAAGCTCTAGATCCTCTCATGGAGAAGAACCAAATAATAACCAAGAAATATTATGCTATGAATGCAAAGGTTTGAGCTCTCTCCGAACGATGCAAACGAGACACCCGCTTGAGAGCCCCTCTTGATAGAACGGCTATCTATCCTAAACCCGGTCTCCCAACAAACAACACGAGACCGGCAAAAGAGAAGCCCTATCAAGAACATACCTTTGCCTTGAGCATCCCACTTTAACTTGATGTAGACCGTCTTGTTCTTCTATAGTGGGAACACCTTTCTTGGATGCTCTTGCTTGATGAAGATGAAGACTTGCAAATTGCTCCCCATACTCCATGGGGAAACCCCTTCTTTGAACTTGTCTTCATCATTCCATGAGCACGAGGATGGCAAGCTTCAAGCATGAGATCTTCTAGAGATGGCGCATCTTGAGCTCGCCCTTCTTCATCCCTACTTAAGGTTGATCCATCTTGATGCAACTCTTTGCACATGCCTTGATCGACCTTCAAGCTCCTTCTTTCTTCATGATTCCAATGGGCAGAAAGCCCTTGTACATTTCTTCATCTTCCAACCTTGAGACCAACACATGGACCAAGCGATGCCAATGGACAAACCTACAAGTGAAACTCAATTTACACATTAGTCCATAGAGATTGTCATTAATTACCAAAACCACACATGGGGGCATACATGCCCTTTCACTAAGTCACAGTCAATGCAAGCTCCTCTTGCACTTCAAGCAAGAACTTACTACTCCTTTCCAAACACCAAGCAACCTTATTTGCAAAACAACACAACGAGAACGGGGGTACAAACTACTAAAGCAAACTAAACAAATCAAACGAAAACTAATACGCTCCAATAACAACACAACTATGCATGAAACAATAAAAACGAAGTGTCTAGACAAACCTGAGCTTTTTATTGATGAAGAAGGGGATGCCTTGGTCATCCCCAAGCTTTGACGCTTGTACCTCTTGGATATTTCTTGGGGTGACACCATGGTGGCATCCCCAAGCTTGAGCTTTTTCCATTCTTCATCTCATTGCATCATTCTCTCTCTACACCTGAAATTTTTCCTTCATACAAAACTTCACACAATCTTCACTAGCAACATTAGCTTATTCAAAAGATATTAGACCACTGGAAAAGCTTTGGAATAGCAAGGCTTTTCACTAAAAACACAAGCTACTGTAGTAACTCCTTCAAAGAAACTCAATTTACCTAAAGATAGCTCAAAAAGGAATCAATAAGAAGCAAATGCAAATAATGGTAGAAATCTGTCAAAACAGACCAGCAGGTAGAAACGATTTTTTTCGAACATCTTCTGTTGCTCAAATCAAAAAGTGTTGAACTAACGAAAGTTAGCTAACATACTGGGGGATTTATTAGTAAATTTTGAGCTCAATCCGAGTTACATATCCTCCTCATGAATTTGTTTAGTGGAGGACATAAATCTGTTTCGGGACAGCAACTCCCCAAATCTTACTTCCCTCTCATTAGAGGTCATTCTTGGCACAAAAAGCAAACAAACATGATAAGAAAAGTTTATTACAGAGGTAATAACTTCCAAGACTCAAGGAAACTCTTGGGTTATCTCCCAATAGGTACTTCTCTTTAATGCCTTTAAGTTAGGCACAAGAAGCTTGAGAAGATGCTCACATAAGAAATATGAATTGAAGTCAAAGAGAGCATCAAGAAGCAAATTCAAAACACATTTAAGTCTAACCCTCTTCCTATGCATCGGAATCTTGTACATAAATAAATTCACAAAGAACAAAGTGACAAACATAGGAAGATAAAACAAGAGTAACTTCAAAACTTTCAGAACATAGAGAGGTGTTTCAGTACCATGAAAAAATCTACAACCATACTTTCCTCTCTCATAATAATTTTCAGTAGCATCATGAATAAACTCAACAATATAGCTATCACATAAAGCATGCTTTTGATGATCTACAAACACATAATTTTTATCAAGCTCAAAAATAGTGGGATTAAAACCTTTACGGGTTTTACCCAAAGTAGATATTTCAAAAGGATCCACAAGAACATAACACTCATCCTCCCTTGGTAAGCATGGGGGACAATCAAATAATGTAAGGTATAAAGAGTTACTCTCATTAGATGGTAGGCATGGGTAGATAATCCATTCTTCCTCCTTTTGTTCATCACTCTCCCCCTCTTTTTCATCTAATGAGCTTCCAGTTTCAACAATTTCTTCTTCCATAGGCTCCTGCAAGGCATTAGTCTCTTTCATTTGTGGAAAACGCTTATTAAAATATTCAAGAATATATCCATTTTCTCCCTTGTAATTATCAAAGTTAAATTTAAGTATCTCAAAAACCTCATGTTTATAAGGTGCATCATCAGTATTTTCAAGCAAACTGGCAAGTTCAAATGCACCCTTGGAGGCAATAAATTCTTCAATTTGTTCCACATCATCAAAATCATAATTTACTTTAACATAAGAAGATATGGTAACATTATCATTATACTCACATTGAAAAGGGAGGTGTTTATACCTCTTGCAGCAACAAGCTTTATCAAAGCAATAGGTAACATTATAAGTAGAGCACACGTCTCTAGCAATAGTATTCAACCTATCAATTTGTTCCCATAAGTGTTTCCCTTTTTGTGACAAATGGTGTTCCTTATAATAATACTTTTGTTCTTCCGTGAACCCACCTTGCCAATAAGAACTAGTTTCAAAGAAACCATCCATTGATAGAAAGCATGACCAAGCAAGGCAATAACAGACCACCAACTAGAGTAGGAACTAATTTTTGTGTGTGTTTGAATAAAGGAAGCAAACCAAACTAGACTAATTTTTTTGGAGTTTTTGAAAAGAGGCAAACAAAACCAAGCAAAATAAACTAAGCAAACTAAAAACAAAGTAAAGAGAAAGTAAGTGAAGGACTCCCCTAGTGAAGACGTCCTTAGCCTCCCCGGCAACGGCGCCAGAAAACTTGATGGCTAGTGCTAACGTGGAGTACTTCGTTGGAAACCCCAAGAGCAAGGTGTGAAGCAGCAACCAACAAGTCTTCCCTCAGTTGAGACCGAGGTTATCGAACCAGAAGAAGGAAGGAAACGTCACACAGGTGTTGCGAGCAACGCGGAGACCTGCACAACACAAACGCAAGACTTTGCCCCAACGAATCAGTGAGGTTGTCAAGCTCACCGGTTTGTTGTAACAAAGGATTAAATGTATGGTGTGGAAGGTAATGGTTTGCAGCAAGTAAACAGGTGACAATGGAAGATGTATCAATGGTAAAGATTGGACCGGGGTCCATGGTTCACTAGAGGTGCTCTCCTTAGATAAACAACATGGCATGAAGGATAAACAAATTACAGCGAAGCAATTGACAGGAACTAAGCAAGGCATAACAATGCAATTACTAGCCAGAAAGATCCTATGAAGTTGATTGAGCAATACAACAATATACATAGACCGTCATCAAACTGCATCTATGACTAGAAGTCCACCTTCAGGTTATCATCCGAACCCCTCGGATTAAGTTGCAAGCAATGCATAACCGCTTTAAGCAAAGTGTGTAAGGTAAACAGTCCACATGTTCCATGAACAAGAGACCGTTGTTTTCTCTCTAGTAGCAACAACACATCTACAAACGAAGAGATTTCTGTCACTTCCCTTGGAAACTAGAGGCATGAACCCACTATCGAGCATAAATACCCCCTCTTGGAGTCACTAGCAACTGCTTGGCCAAGATAACCACTAGCAAAGGAGAGCATGCAAGATCACAAACAGCACATACATGATAGAATCATAAAGATAAAACTATTAATCAAACCAATATAATAATCTCAATATCCATCAGATCCCCGCAAACACAACATGCATGATTACAAATAGATTAGACCTTGATCATTAACGGATCTCACAAGACCTATACATGAAAGCACAAAGGAGGAGATACAACCATCTAGCTACTACATGGACCCATAGTCCAAGGTGGAACTACTCACGAATCATACCGGAGAGAAGGCCTCCAGGATGATCTCCCCTCCGGCAGGGTGCCGGGAAGAACTTCAGATCCCCCGATCTTGGGACAATGGTGGCGGCGGCTACAGACGGTTTTATGGATTTCTGATCGGGTACTTAGGGTTTCTGCATCGGGGGCTTCTTATAGGCAAAGGGGCGAGACCGGGAGGCGTCCAGGGCCACCAAACCCTAGCCAGGCGCGAGCCCACTTGCCCCAGCGCCTGGGGTGGGTCTGGCCCCCCTGGCCGTCCTCTCCGGCTCTCCTCTGGACTTCTTGTTCCCCACGGAAAGTAATTGACTTTGACGTTTGTCTCGTCCAATTCCGAGAATATTTCTTTACTAACTTTTCTGAAACCAAAAATAGCGTAAAGCATGCATCCGCTTTGTTGCAACTTGTTAATAGTTTAGTACTAGAAAACATGTAAAAAGAACCTCAAAGTGTGGACAAGTAAAGCAAAGTAGATACTAAACAAGCATGAAACATAAAAAATTATAGATACGTTTCCAACGTATCAGATGGTTGTGGTGTGAGGATCACATGTGTTCACGGAGTGTTAATGCTTTGCTCCGGTGCTCTATTAAAAGGAGCACCTTAATTGCCAGTAGTTCCCTAGAGGCACCGCTGCCACGGGCTGGTAGGACAAAATATGTTGTGCAAGTTCTCATTGCGAGCACACATGACTATATATGGAGCACATGCCTATGATTGTTTAGTACTTGGATGCTTATTCTTATTTATCTGCAATTTCCCCAGATCTTGAAGTTATATGTTTAGACTCGTCCATGCAACGCCCGTCCATCCATCCCTGTGCCTACCGCACTCATATCCCATCTGTTTTCTTGCTCACATCACTATTGCTCACGCTTCCTTCATCATTGCTACTACAAACTATTGCTACTGATAAACTTCTGTGAGCAAGAAGTATTTCCAGGTGCAGCTGAATTGACAACTCAGCTGTTAAGGCTTGTGTCGTGGTGGTGGCACGGCAGATGCCATGGGTAGGCTAAAGTATGGGGCCAATGGATGCTAGTGGGATCTGGGGAGGGAAGATGCAACTGTCTTTACACTCAAGCTGCCAAAGTGATGAACTTTATTTCTCTCTCGTTGTGTTACAAGTGCTCCTAGAGCTGTTTACAGGGGAACTATGTGAATCTCCTCAGCCTAACGTTGCTCAAAAGACTCTCCCTTCCCTCAGGGTCCAAACCTCCCCTTATAAAGGGGTGCCTTGGGTGCCCTTAGGGCTGACGTGGCGAGCATATTCGAGGAATATGCTTGTCCCAAAGTGGTAATTCGGCGGCCTCCTTTCCATGTCTCCCTTCCAATGACGGCAAAGCTCCAGCGGCCCCCCTTCTGCGTGCCTCGGGCTTAAGCACTGTCACCTCCGTGACCTCCTTCTGCTCCTCTGTCCTTGCGCCTCCTTGTCTCTTGCGCTTGGCCCTGTTCAGATTCCTTTTAGCCTGCAGCTATGGTTTGACCCTAAGCTTCTCCTTCTCCTGCAAGCTTCGTATAACTCGGCCTTACCTTGTGTTATTCGGCTCGCTCCTCACCTGCGTGAAGATCATTTGCGTAACCCGGCTGAGTTTCTCATTAACTCGGCCAGGTAAGCACTTTATACCTATACGTGAGCTTCTTGCCTCCGTTCATCGGCCGACATATACATGATTCGGCCGACCTAGGCCGTAGCTCGGCAATCAGACGGGGATTACCTCTGTCTTTCCCGTCTCGACCTACCCGAGGTTAACCCCGACATTAGTCCCGGCTGGTGTGGCCTGTCAATTACTTTGGGGTTATATCAGCTTCAACCTTCTATTAGTCTTGTTCCCGAGCCACGCCTCGTCCGAGTTCTCGTTCCTTCCATCATACGCTAAGTCCCACGTGTCACCCCATCATTGCTTTTCTAGTTTTAGGTCCTCTTATAATACTTCTTGACAAGCTCGATGAAACCTTTTCTTCTGCCGCCACGACGCCTCGTGAGTCGCTCCGCTTGGGATTGTAACAACTTTTCTTTCTGTGCCTCTGGTGTGGCTCCATTCACCGTCAGCGTTCGTTACTCCACAATCTACGGGTAATCGCCACACCCACGATCCCACTCCTTGTTCATTGCTTTGTCTATAAAGTGAAATGCGCCTTACGGGTTCATCTTTCCCATTACCGTTCGCGTCTGCTCTCCTTCTTCCTTTCGTGTGTGTCTCCTTGCGCTCGCCGCTCACCAGCTGAGTTTCCATGCGAGGATTCTACCGCTTTCGGGCCTTTCCTTGCTCGCGTTCACGGCTGTTGCCCCGCCACGGTGAGTTCTCTCTGCCATCTCGCCTAGATCGATCCGCCTTTGTTTCGCGCTCCTTCGACGGTTTCTCCTCTTCTTCGCCATTGTTCTCGTTAAGCTCTCCGACGGGCCTCAGAGCTCTAAGCTCCTCTCCGCCAGCTTTTTCCTCCGCGATCTCTCCGGACCTATGTCTAGTTCGTTGCGGTGCTCTAGTTGAGGACGATGGCCGGCTCGAGCGTGGATCGTGGCAGGGCTCTTGACACGCCGAGATTGAGTGGCTCCTCCGAACTCGCCGGATTCTGCCGAGGTTTCTGTCACCCAGCGAATCCTCTCCAGTTCTCGAGAAGGCGAATATGTGGTTTTCATGTCCGCCGCGCGGCTTTGGTCTCCCTCTTAGCGATTTTGCTAGAATTTCTTGATTACTTCGCCTTCAGCATCACCTTCCATGACGCCATAGCTTCTCTCTCGCTTTCATCTCAGCCGGAGGGTTTCTTGACTGTGGCCATCGGTACATGTGGTGAAATTCTTCCAGATTCGCTCCAACGTCGTTCCCGATAAAATCTCTGCATCCTTCCGAGAAGTCGCCACCCAATGTGGGGGCATCCATCACACCCTGAGGCAATCCGTGTTCCCCGTGTTCGGGTTGGAGTCGTAAGAAATGGCATAAGTCGTTCTTCACGCCAAACAGAGGCGGAAGACAAGATTCGCTCCCCATTCTCAATTGGCCCACCTTCCAAAGTGAACTGGCTCTATAATCCCAAGAAGACTCATGCCCTGGCCGAGGCCTTGAGATTCGGGTCAAGGAGTTGATTCGGGCGGGTTATGCGGAGAAGACACGATGGCAACTTTTATTAGTAGCGGATCTGCCCTTCCAACAAAGGACCCTGGTGTGCTACATGAGTGGTCCCTCGACCCTAACCGAGTCTCGACCGTGGAGTTGGACAACTACCTTATCTGTAAGCTGCTCGAGCTATTTTCAAGACGGAGATGCACGATGATTGGACCCGGGGTTGAAACCGTTCACCGCGATAATCGCCTCCCGAGGTAAGCCCAATCTTCATCACTCTATTTTTCCTCAGTTTTTAGAGTCTGGTTTTCATGATTTTCTCTCCTTGTCATGCAGAGGTTTGCCGAACAGAAAGACGAGGATGCCGAAGTTCTGCAGCTCCCCTGGCCCGCAGATAGGAGTACCCCGGATACTGGCGAGCCGGACTCCGAGGAGTTCGTCCCTAAGTCCGATCCCGCTCGCCGAGCTCATGGCAAAACCTCGGCCAGGAGGAGGAAGGTGATTGGACGAGGTCCAAATTCTTGAGGTAGTTGCCATGCCTATTTCTTATGCATTTCCGGCTTTCCAGCTAATCCGCCGCCAGTCCATGATGTCAACCTATTGCTTCTCCTCCCGCTACCTCGAAACGGGGGCTCCCGATGCCTCGGATGCGGTTCCTAAGAAGCGAGTAAAGAAATGGCTCGAATCCTCCCAGCGCAAGACTATGCCCGGGTTCTGGGTAAGTTCTTTAGCCTATATTTCGTTTCTCTTCTTCATTTCTCGACGAATCTTCTTTCTTATTTTGCAGCGCCTGTCTGTTAAACCCGGGCGGTCCTAGTATGACTAGCCGTCCGATTCGCCATCTCCTCCTCCCGGCGATGACACGAGAGTTCCTAGTCCTATTCGTCCTGCTTCCCCGCTCACGATAATGCTGCTCGCCGTGATGCCCCCGAGATCTCTCCCATTGATCGGATCCGATCCGCCTCCGATGTTTTCGTTGAGCCATGCCCCTCTATGGGCCCTGACGTTACAATTGAGCTTCCATCTACTCGGCAGTTCCACGGTCACTCAGACCTCTGCGAGAAGATCGCTACCCGGCCCTCTGCGAGCTTAACCTCTACGGATCCTAAGGATTCCCTACCTCGGGCGCCACTTCTGCGGTGCCTCTTCTAAGGAGAAGCGTGTTGCCGTCAAGACCTCTTCTCGGAAAAGTCTTGCGGCACCTCTCAACCAAGTATTGCGGAGGCACTGCGCCAAAGGAGTATCGCCAAAGGCACGCTTACCTCGACCGGCGATCGACTTGCTCTTCATAAGAGTCCTGCGACGATCGTGGTTGGACCTTTGCCGGGGTAAAGTTTTAACCGGACATAATGATAACGACCTTGGGCGCTAGTTGAATGCCAATAAGCGGAATGTCATTGATCGGTTTGAGGGCAATCCGATCAACCAACCCTTCCACTTTCGACATCGATTGGCGCTTCGACCAAGCCGCCTTGATTTATCATTGATCTGAACAAGATGAATGCGGTAATTGTTTTATCTCCGGGTCTAAAATTATTTTCCACATGTTATCATACTCTCTAGTCCCCGAAACTTGCAAGGAAATAACTTGTTGTATGCTTGGAAGTTTGACGTATTTTTATTTCTAAGGTTTCATTAGTTCGGCCACCTAGTTCATAGTTTATTTAGTTTTGACGTAGCTTTGAATTTCCATTCTCATAGAGCCGAGTCAAGTCCTTCTTGACTCGGATCTGGCGTAGTTTTGAATCTCTAGCCACCTAGATCTGAATTAAGTCTTGCTTGATTCTGATCTAGTTTAGCTTTGAATATCCAGCCACCTAGAGCCGAATTAAGCTTTGCTTGATTCGGATCTGTTATAGCTTTGAATATCCAGCCACCTAGATCTGAATTAAGTCTCACTTGATTCGGATCTGGTATAGCTTTGAATATCCAGCCACCTAGAGCCGAATTAAGCTTTGCTTGATTCGGATCTGTTATAGCTTTGAATATCCAGCCACCTAGATCTGAATTAAGTCTCACTTGATTTGGATCTGGTATAGCTTTGAATATCCAGCCACCTAGATCTGAATTAAGTCTCACTTGATTCGGATCTGGTATAGCTTTGAATATCCAGCCACCTAGAGCCGAATTAAGCTTTGCTTGATTCGGATCTGTTATAGCTTTGAATATCCAGCCACCTAGATCTGAATTAAGCTTTGCTTGATTCGGATCTGTTATAGCTTCGAATATCCAGCCACCTAGAGCCGAATTAAGCTTTGCTTGATTCGGATCTGTTATAGCTTCGAATATCCAGCCACCTAGAGCCGAATTAAGCTTTGCTTGATTCGGATCTGTTATAGCTTTGAATATCCAGCCACCTAGATCTGAATTAAGTCTCACTTGATTCGGATCTGGTATAGCTTCTAACTTTTGTTTTATCATTTTGCTCCATTTCTCAGGTTGCACATGATCGACGGACTGCCGAGTTCCAGAGGTTGCTCTTCTTGCACCGCAAGTTGGAAGAGAAGTATGAGAAAGTTCTGCCCGTCGCGAAGAAAGCCGGTAAGTCGATAGTTTCTTTTCCTTATTCCCAACTTTCTTATATACTTGTCCGCGGAGCGCCGGCTTACTTCTTGCTGAATAGGTAATATCAATAATCTCAATATCCGCCTTGAAAAGAAGGTCAAGTCCTTGGAAGGTTAGTTTCCTTTCCCCCTTGCTCCTTCTTCTTTTAGTATCTATGAGTTTCCTTATTGCGTTGGGTTGTGGTAAAGCCGAGTTGCAAGACTTTGCGCGTCAACAAGATTGCGTGCCCATGCCCGACGTGATGCTTCATTTTTAGAACAAAGCAGTTCATTGGCGCAACTACAAGAGAAGGATGATGAGATAACTCTTTGAGATCCGAGGTGAATACACTCAAGCTCTCTCGTAAATCCGAGCTAGAAAAGGTTGATCAGAATTCTCTTTGGAAAAGAGTCGGTGACTCTGGATGGAGAAGAACAAAGAACTCCTCAAAGTCGCCGAACTTAAAACTCGCGGTTTGAGCGAGAAATTGCTCGTTCGAGAAGAGTAAAGCTACTTGGGCTAAGGATCTTCAAATAATGATGAACTATATCCATCGAAGTTATTTGGCCTGGCGAACTGTATTTTTCTTTGTTGCTACTATCCTTTGACATGTCCGTGTTTTGCGTAGATCACTTCCCGAGGCCAAACCCGTGAGTACTAGAGCTGTTCTTGCTCGCGCGTCGAGGTGAACCTAATCATTGACTTTGAATATTCGATGGAGGATTTCTTGGTTGCCGTTGGTCCGCAGTTGGTCCGATGAAAATCATGGGCGGGACTTGGTGCGAGCCGCTATCAAAGCTTACCATGCACTCGCCGAATACCTCGGGGTCTCCGATATTGACGAGGTCAAGTTATCGGTGACCAGTGAAGGCATCGAGAGACGATTGAGTCTTTGGAGAATCGCCGCAGCGTCGGTGCCGACATGGCCCTTATCGTAATCATGTCATGGTATGAAGATATCTCTCTTGACATTCGATGAATCTGCGACTGGCTCCGGTGGGTTGAAGATCCCACCTTTGTTGCTCTTGGCAAGCTCGGGCTTTCCCTCGTCGAGTATGCCGATGTGCACACTTGGAATGAAGGGCCGAGTTTTCTCCCGGATCCGGATGAGGAGGCCGGTGAAGATGCTTTGGGTGATGATTCTGCGAGCACGGGAAGGTGAAGATGATTCGCCACATCCAATAGCTCTAGCTCAAGCTCAGATAGCAATGGTGATGCGATCTTCCTCCAAAGGCACGGGCATTCTACTCACACGTCGACGCTCTGAACAACCCCGTGATACCGCCGAAGTTACTCCTGGTGGGAGGCGAGGCAACCTCGGTCGAAGTTCCTCCTACTTGAGTGCCCACTTTTGATCAAGTGGTTCCTCCTCCCACGAACGATGCCTAGGTTATTCGTGATCCCCGGTATGCGGGTGTTCAATGTAGACGAAAAATTTGTCAACTCGTATGATTCGAGGTTCTTTTGCTATATGCTTTTGAGACTCTTAGTTAAGTGGATGCTCGTCCAATTCTTGCCTTGTTGGCTCATAATTTCTTCATCTTTCAGGATTTACTTTTTGCCTTGTTGGCTCATAGTTTCCAGTCGTTGGTTTAGGTGCTAAAGTTTATGTGTCCATGAATTTGACAATCCTATGATAATTCTGAGTCAATGCTTTGGGCACCAAGGTGCATATTCGTAACATGAAAGGAAAACAACATGTGGCACTCTCCGAGTTACCGCCCGATCGCCAATGTTCAAGTGTGTGCGAAGCGATAAGTATACGATATGGCAGTCCCGAGCTATTGCTCGGATGCCAAGGTCTAAATATATAACACCTAATAATCATTGCATATGGCGGTCCCGAGTGCTGCTCGGGTGCCGAGGTCCAAAATCAAATATGAAATAACATCACATATGGTCCCGAGCAACCGCCTGGGTGTGCCGAGGTTTAAATATCAAACATGAGAGAACATCACATATGGCAGTCCCCAAGCAACTGCTCTGTGTGCCGAGGTCTAAATATCAAACATGAGATAACATCACATATGGCAGTCCCCAAGCAACTGCTCTGGGTGCCGAGGTTTAAATATCAAACATGAGATAACATCACATATGGCGTCCCGAGCAACCGCCTGGGTGCCGAGGTTTTAAATATCAAACATGAGATAACATCACATATGGCGTCCCGAGCAACTGCTCTGGGTGCCGAGGTTTAAATATCAAACATGAGATAACATCACATATGGCAGTCCCCGAGTAACTGCTCAGGGTGCCGAGGTGCAAATACATCATTGGTGACCTTGAGACATAACCCTATGAGTAAAATGGCCGAAGTAAAGCCACATTCCAGGGGCGCTTCGTTTCTTCGACTTTGTTTGCCTTGCCTTCTCCGGTGATTGAGCATCAATCGATAGTATGCATCGTTGTGCAATGCTTTGCTCACGATAAATGGTCCTTCCATGGGGGTGACAATTTGTGCATGCGGCGTCGTTGCACCAAATGAGTACCAAATCTCCTTGTTTGAATACTCTTGGATTCACTTTCCGCTGTGATACCGTAGTAAGTTCTGTTGATAAATGGCCGATCGTGATAATGTCAATTCGGGCTTCTTCCAACAGGTTACGGCATCTTGCCGAGCTACCTCATTTACCTCAAGATGTATATTGAGTAACTCTTGGCGAGTCATGTGTTATGTCGGTTGGAAGCACGGCCTCGCCCCATATACCAAAAAGAATGGTGTGTAACTTTGTTGATCTGTTCGGAGTAGTCCCGAGGCTCCATAATCTGTGGTAATTCCTCAATCCAACATCCTGCCGACCTTTGCAATGGTTCGACTAGCCGTGGTTTTATTCCCGATAAAACCAGTCCATTAGATCTTTCAACTTGCCCATTGGATCTTTGGGTGAGCCCGAGGCAACATCTAGTCTTATGTGTTTCTCTTGGCAAAATCTAGCGAAGGCTCCTTCGCAAAGTTCGTGCCATTATCCGTAATAATGCTATGTGGGTATCCGTATCTCAAGATGATATCCTTGAGGAATTTCAACTTCTTGTGCCCATCACACTTTTGATTGGTTTTACTTCAATCCATTTTGTGAACTTGTCTACCATGACCAAGATGTGGGTCATTCCTCCTCTTCGGCTTGAAAGGTCCTACCATGTCTAAACCCCATACAAAATGGCCAAGTAATGGGTATTGTTTTTAACTCGGCAATGGCATATGTATTCAGTTGCATATCTCGACATCCATTGCACTTCTTAACTAATTCTTACGCCTCTTTTAACGCGTTGGCAAGAGAATCCATGCGAATGCCTTGGCTACTAAGGCGAGATGAGGCATGGTGCCCACATTCTCCTTGATGTATATCTAGAAGGATTTCGACCTTCTGGGACTCACGCATTTACGCAATATGCTCGTTACGCTTCTTTTATATAACTCATTGTTTATGATTGTATAAGCCTTTGCTCTTCGGTTTGTCCGGCTAGTACTTCATTACTCAAGCGTGTCGCGTCTTTTAGGTACGAAAATATGGGTTGTGCCCATATCGGCGTTGCTCTTTCTAAGATGATTTCACCGCTCATCTCCATTTCTTCTGCCGACGTATTTACCTCGGCCCTTTCCATGATTGTTATTACCTCGGCTGTCCCCCTGTCTAGGGGTTCCGAATCTTCTGCGGATCTACTTCCATTGGCGATGATTCTGCAGAATTTGGGATAAAGATTGACTCGATTCGGTGATGGGTTTATTGACGGTTTCTCGAGGTGCTCGAGGCTATACTGGCGGAATTGCCGGGTTGATCCTAACTTTGACAATGTGTCACAAGGCGTCATTTTACGCTCGTGGTACATGGTGGAATTCACATCCTTCAAAATATCCACTCATCTTTTGCACATGGAATCTGTATAAAGCCATATTAGAATCTAATGCTTCCCAAGTGTCTGATACTTGCTGCACTACTAGATCCGAGTCACCGTAACATATGATTCGTATTCCCATTTCTTTTGCCACCTTTAATCCATGGACTAGCGCCTCATATTCAGCTACATTGTTGGACGGCAAAATGTATTTGCAAGACATATTTCAATTGGTCTTTTTAGGCGAGGTCAAGACTATTCCTGCGCCCAAACCGCTCCTTAGTTTGGAACCATCAAAATGCATTGTCCGATGGTTGGGATCGCAATGGTGGCTCATATTGCACCTCGGCCCAATCTACGAGAAAATCGGCGACACTGAGATTTGATTGCATCTCTTCTATCAAATTGCGAGCATATGGTGATAACTCAATCGCCCATTTTGCTATTCGGCCACTTGCATCTTTGTTGTTCAATATGTCGGCTATGGGTGCCTCACATATTACTCTGATGGGATGCTCTTCGAAGTAATGCTTAAGCTTTTTTGCCGACATATATACTCCATAGGCCATCTTCTGATAATGCGGATAATTCTGCTTTGAGGTGGATAATACTTCACTTAGATAGTATACTGGCCTTTGAACTGACTTACCCTCTTCAAGTCGTTCCACTACAACCACAGTGCTAACTACTCGATTGGTAGCCGCTATATAAAGTAGCATAGGTTCTTTTGATAATGGGGAAGCTAAAATGGGTGCCGTAACTAGCATCTTTTTCAACTCGTGAAACGCAAGGTCGGCCTGGGGAGTCCAGCCGAATTTGTCCGATTTTCTCATCAGCTGATAAAGTGGCAGTGCCTTCTCTCCTAGCCGACATACAAATCGACTAAGCGAGGCGAGGCAGCCCGTGAATTTTTGTACATCATTCAAACATCTCGGCAATTCCATTTTTTCTATCGCTCTTATCTTCGTCGGATTAGCCTCGATACCTCGGCTGGACACAAAGAACCCGAGTAGTTTTCCTGCCGGCACGCCGAACGTGCATTTCTCTGGATTAAGTTTCATTCGGAACCTTCTCAGGTTCGCAAAAGTTTGCCGTATATCTTCTAGCAAGGTTCTGCTTTCCTTAGTTTTGATGACTACGTCATCCACATATACTTGTACATTTTTTCCTATCTGATCATGTAAGCATTTTTGCATGCATCTTTGGTACGTTGCTCCCGCATTTCTCAGGCCGAATGGCATCGTGCGATAACAATAAGCCCGTCGGGTAATAAATGCGATCTTTATTTGATCGGCGGATTTAACAAGATTCTGGTGGAAACCGAATCGCGTCTACAAATGATAACAACTCACCGGCCTGAGTCAATGACTTGGTCTATTCTAGGCAATGGGAAAGGATCTTTTGGACACGCCTTGTTCAGGTTAGTGTAGTCGATACACATTCGCCACACAATGGCTACATTGGGATCATCTTTTTTCTTTTCTACTAGCACCGGATTTGATAACCAATCCGGGTAGAGCACCTCCATGATAAACCCGGCGGCGAGAAGCCGAGTTATTTCATCCCCTATTACTTTTCTCCTGTCTTCAGCGAAGAGAGAGTGGATGTTGCAACATGCATTTGCACACCAAGTCAAACTTCATGTACATATCTATTCAATCAAGAAGATTCAAGAAAAACCAATAAATCCAAATGTGGTACATATAATACACAAGATTCTAAGCCCAGAATATAGTAGTTGAATATAACATCTCTAGAATTTAGGCTTAGTTGTGTAGTATATGATACCTTCTCGTATAGGTTTGCCTCGTGATACTTAGCACATAGGGTCAAACTATACTTTGTCTCAATATTTATCCAAATTG
Source organism: Avena longiglumis (assembly GCA_030063025.1). Taxonomy (NCBI): domain Eukaryota; kingdom Viridiplantae; phylum Streptophyta; class Magnoliopsida; order Poales; family Poaceae; genus Avena; species Avena longiglumis. Next base: position 34,859,983 of record CP125978.1, read on the forward strand.
CTCAATTGTAACAGGTTAATTTTTAAGCAAAGTGGTCTCAATCTGGTTTCGACTAACCTTGTGTCTCACTTTTGGAATGATTAGCTATAACCAACCTTTATTTTCTAATAAGTTAACCTCAAACAATCTCTCCAAATGACTAACCAGCTTCTTAAACCAAAGATTATTGGAATTTTCTAGCACCTATGACTTCTATCATAGTTCTACCATCTTATTTCCTTACTTCTACCTTAAGATAATTTACTAATTACTTGTCATATTTACACCTACATCATGATTTCGGAGCTAATCTCACCCTGATCTTATTAAGTTCTACCTATTCATCATGATTTAAGAGCTAACCTCACTATGATGACTCTACTTATATTACTATTACTATTTCTTAGCAAAACTTTGCTTTGTCACGTAGAATTCTCAAGTGAATCCCACATAATTTTACTCATTACATCAACATTTATCCTAATTATATTCATCATTTTGTCTTTGGTTATCAACTAACCATAAGATTCCATTGTGCTACCTGAATTTTAGGGTTAGGCTACACTATTAAGACTACTCCAATTGATGTCTTAAACTTGATCCTAATCTACTATGAACAATTTGCTTTCCTACAGTATCTTGGTGGGTCATGTCTCCTTCAGAAGACACTAAATAGCACTTTACTAAGAGAAGATGGATAACTACTTCTAATAAAGTTGATTATACACCTTGTGACAAGGTTATCCTCAAGTGGATACTCATCACAATTCATAAGATTATTTGGTTTAGATAATATGGCTTCTATAGTCACTATCCAACCTACAGATCTTCCTAAAAGGTTTTAATCCTAAGGTCAAAGCATATGCTCTGATACCAGCTGCGGTGACCCAGCATACCATTGCATGATGTAGTACACTATAGTCGTTGACATAACACCAATGAAACACCATTCACTAGTATTACATCCCTCAGAGTGGTACAACAGAAACACATCAGGTCCAAGACATGACTATAGGTTACAATTAAACTCTTTACACAAGATCCAGAGAACACTCTAGGTTAAAGAGAGAGAAAGAAACTTCTTACAAATAAGAATCAGAAATAAACAACTCGAATATAACATACTAATAGACTAGTATCTGAATTATTGAGGCTTGCATTGCTGCTATTGCAATACCCTACAGAAGTAGGTTCTATGACTAGAGATTATATTTCTATCTAATCAGCAACTTCGTCTTCACTTGAGTTGATGTATATGTTGACTTTCTTGTCTTCATTGAAGAGCTTTAGCTTTTGATGATGATTCCTGGAGCATAAGTTGATGTAGACGTCGTCTGTATTGTCTTTAGAATATAGCAAGGGTTAAGAAGATACGTTGAGTACGAGCGTAGTCAGCAAGTTCACTAGAAAGGAGTGTTTGATGCACTAAAAGTACAGCCACATACCACAGGTCATAGGCAATGCAAGTTTTCGTATTTTTTTTTCAAAGGTTGCTTTTATTCTGAAGAACTATGTCCGTCATCCTTCACAGGTTTACCAGAACTTTCATGGAGTTTCTTTTCCACTGTGTTAGTAGCTCCTTCCCGGAACAGGGAGTAACAAGTTTCAGTTCTTACACTCTATAGAGGTGCGTCACTTTACCCATGAGAGATCTTAGCTTTGTTGCACATTCGAGTTATAGGCTCGTTCACACTTCCTTGGTGTGAGGCCCAGACTAAGATCCAAGCCAATCACTGCCTTCTCCGCGACCCCACATGTCTCCTTGGTGTACGGCAACCCACCTATTGTATTATGGCAATTGGCAGTACAGACCAATCAGATGTCGAAACTATCGTGGGATGTTGAGGGTTCCCACCCATATGTTGCATATCCTCTATGAATTACCAATTAATATGCATGCTACGAGTGATAACAACCACGACCCGCACATGTGGCTCCATGCGAGAGGGAAAAGATACAGCTGACTTCTCCGTCCCATTCCAAATCTCATGGTCAACACGTAATATACGGCGCAAGAATCAGTGGGGACATTGGTTGTTAAGTCCTAAGTGATATAGTCCTGTTCAGTGGTATTCCAACTACCAGACTTAATAGATTAGCTGATCACCCTGGATCAGTAACCAATAGTTCACATTATTATCAAAAATAGTGCTTTCTGACCTTTTTAAAATGCAGGTGATGACAACACTGGATTTGCAAAATACTTTACAAAAAATAATCAAAGGACATGAGCAAGTGTGAACTTGCCTTTTGTGATTGCAAGATTATGCACTCACGGTCTTTGAGACAATATAAGATCCAATATTTGAAATCAGCATCATTGGTCCAGTAAGGAATAATGTTTAAAGAAGCAAGATGATATTATGCATAAGTAATGTAATTAAATTTCATAAACTCGAATTCCCAGAACAAGCGTTGTCCTAGGGTTTGGATACTGGAAATGGTTCATTTAGAATGTGTTGTACTTTTAGATAAGCTTGACACTTGTGCTTCTTATTAAGGCTTGTGAGTGGGTGTGAACAACATGTAGTTATAAAACCATACAATAATAAGACACACAATTGTGGAATGCTATTCAAAAGACTGCTCATATCAGAATTATTGTTTGAAGTGGCAAAAAGAATAACATTTGAAGAAAAGATTTCTTTACCAAGGTTTAAACAATCCTGATAGCCTTTTAGAATATGATTGATAGAATGTGATTGATGTTGTTTATGCTTGCTTAAATAATCTGGACTTGAGATGCTTTAGGTCTTAATTAAAATAGACCAAAGTTAACTATAAAACACATAACAAAGTCTTTAGGCTTATATTTAAAGTCTTATAGACTAAAGTTAACTTTAAATACATAGATGGACTTTAAGATACAAAATTTATGGTATTTGTACTTTGTTCACTTCATAATATTTCCTTAAAGTTACTTAAGATTAGTATTACTTCTATTTGAGTAGTGGTTTCTTAATTTTATAATGAAACATAAATTTTTATCTCTTTATAAAGTTGTGGTTATGATTTGTGATCAAGGAAATAACATTATTTCACTACTTATAGATTTACTATAGTGTGGTGGTATGTTTATAAACTTGTAGTTGAAGTAATGGAAAAGATTTTATTTAGTCACAAAATATTCTTGAAGATTTTATATTGGATAAGGATATTTTTAGAAAATAATCTACATTTATGGTTAAATGATAATTCAATAAGATCGTATTTAAAATGTGATGAACCATTTTAACTTCATACTATCAATATTTAAGACTAATACTATTTATTAGACTCACTTGGCTAAATATAGAAATATTAGCAAATTTTATTTACTCTTATATGAATTATTAGTTAAGGAAATAGGTTTAATTTCAAGTTATTAAAGTGTTTTAATTTTTTATTTACCTAAAAAGTGGAATATTATATTTTAAACATGTAGATGTTATTTTTGTGATCATTTAGGTACATTACATTTATTTTTGTGATTTATAAATAATAAGATATGATTTTTATAAAATTTATTATTTTGTAAACACTTAATAAATAATAAATATTTAAGTAGGTGAAATAATAATGCATGATTATAGTTTTAAAGTATAGTACTTATTTTTCTAAGATATGTGGTATTTTATTTATATTTTTAACATTTACCAATATTAAAATATGAATTTTTAAAGTATTAATACTTATAAAATCTTTATTAAATGATAATTATTTAAATTGTTAACATAATAATGTTTGATAATAGTTTTAAGTTATATATTTTATTTTTCTACAAATATATATATATAACATTTTTTCTGAATTATAAAACAGAAGATATTAAATTTATAAGATTTAAATCAATTTCTGTAATTATTAAAACTTTTATTGCATCATGTCGACATCGACGATGCGACAATCTTGAAACATTTCTCACCGGGGCAGGTCTACCCACTTCAACTGACAAAGAAGGCCCAGAGCACGTCAGCAAGACACGTAAGAGGGGAAGGGACCCACCTTGGTTTGACCTTGCTTGGTCACACGGCGGAGGTCAACTGACACCGGCGACCCTACGGTGGCGGAGCTACGGCACATGCGGTGATGAGTTCCTGCACGAATCGGAAGCTCCTCTTCCTAGGCTACCTAAAAACGGCGGCGGAGAGTCCTGGGATGGCCTAAAACCTCATCGGCGATGACTACAACGGAACATGCACGGCAGTGCTCGGTGGCAGGATAACACAGAGGACGAGAAGGGCCAGGAGAGGGTTCTCTCGAACCAGGAGCTTAACCTCGTTGCGATAGGAAGCTCGACGAGGCCGGAGGAAGGCTATAACAGCAGTAATGGTGGCGGCGGTGGTCGTCAGGCTCCGGGAAGATGGATTCACTGGCGTCGATTGGGGGCTCCCCTCCTAAATTCAATTGGTGAGGAGGAATATGGAGGCGATGTGGAGCTCCAGGCGCTGTCTCCGGGACACGGGGTGGCGCGGAACGACGGCGATTCATCGACACCCGTCGGCTTAGGTTTTAGGGCTTGAGAAGACAGAGGGAGGGAGGTCGCTTGGAAGGGTAAAGAAGATGAGATCAAAGTGGAACACCTCGGCGTCCTTATCTCCTCTCCAAGAAGGCAATGGCGTGGCGATGTCGCCTTGGCGAACGGTGGCGGCGGCGCCACCGAGCTGCTTGTCGCTAGGAGGAAGACGATAGATATGAGAGACAAAGAGGTATTGGGCCTAGTTGGGCTGGCTTGGTCCTCAGCTGGGCTACGGTGTGGCGCGCGTGAGCAACATGAAGGGGAAGGATAGGGATGGGCCGGCCTGGCTGCTACTCTTTTTCTGTTTTTAATAATTGGTTGATTACTCAACATTGATGAACCATAGATATTAGAATAAGATTCAATAGAAATGGTAAAGATTGATATGGAAAGAAAGATATGTGGTGAAGTATTACCATGATCCTCATGGTAGAAATAGATAAGGATAAAACATGTGAAGGTTTAATTATTACATTCTTATTATTTGGGTTATGTTCTTATCTTGGTATTCATGAGTGATGGTAATGAATACTATGATATGATCTCTTAAAGATCAGATATTAATCATTAAACAATGTATTGTGGTTTAGTTTTATTATATTTAATCTAGCCTTAGATCAAATTATATTTACCCAAAATAAGGTTTTAGCAAAGGTCATATTGAAACTTATCACCGTTAACTTGATGATTGTAGGACCCCACCTTTATAAAGGTAAAGGTACCTATGATTGCAATGCTAGTCCCTGGATCGAATAGCTAGCATCCACAGTTTAAGATGTAATATCAAGAAACAAAGGTCATATTACAACTTATAACCAGGAAAAAATAATACATTACATCTTACATAGATCATTTGTATATCTCATTACAATGAAGTAGAAATATCTATATAGCATGGGGTCCTTCATCTTCATATGCCACAGGCAATCATGTTGGTTGTACACTTGCAATCCTATTCAACACACTTCACTAATATCAAACAAACCTGCAACATAATAAGTTACAGCCACAAGGGTCAATACATTTGAATTGTACTGGCAAGTGATACTATGGTAGAGTAGTGGTATCTATCACCTATATGCATTTGGCTAAGTGGAGCTTAGGCTTGCTTTGCTCAAAATAAGGTTTTCCTTATTAGTTGAAAACACTAAGTTTTGTTTATCAAAATCACCCAAGGAACAACCAATAGAATTGGTTAACCTTTAACCCTTGTTCAACCACAAGCTTTTAACTTAGAAATTGGGATGAGGAGATCCTTGATAGCTTCAATGTCTTGATGCTCAAATTGTTCGTTGCTGGGGACACGACTATGTACTTAGATTTTTCCTACTCGAGAGGTGGTGCACTTTTCGCACAAGACTCGACATGCATCGAGACGAGGCCTTTCAGAAGCCTTCCCTTAGACCAAATGGACGCGTTCCATCCTATCACCCTACCACCATCTGTCCATTTGACTAAGTTATTGTAACCTATATGATCAAGGCAGATCCCATATGCCATGTGGTTGCACTAGAAGCTTCTAAACACTAAGTATCTCAAATCCCTTTGTTCCTGGGTGGATTTCCACAAGTGAGATACACCAGGGAGGCCATAAAAATGGGCCCTGAGTAACCACTCAACATAAACCATTCTTTCCATTCCACCCAGGTGATTCATTCACTTAGTTGATTTATTAAGTAAAAACATAAGTCAAAGACTTAACAAAATTTCCATAGAATGTAAATATTTCACCCTTGTTTGCTACTAGCTAGGCTAAGCATGATAATATAACAAGTATCTTATCTTAGAGAAAGTTCTACCAGGACTACAACTACTAGGATTTCCCATAGCATAGCATATAAATACTTAGCAAAAATTTCATGCAAGTCCTATACAAAATATCACTAGTGGATAGTCAAAATAATGGGACAAATACATGAAGAACCACTTTCCTTTTGGTAGAGAAACTATATTCACTCCTTGATCTTGCAATGGTCACACTCCTCAAAGTTCACTACAATTCAATCAAGGGACAAATTCAAACTAGCATTCAAACAATACACCACATAAAATAATAAAAACAAAGCAATGCATGCAAGCATGCAAAAGATTGTTTTATTTGAAAACTGGTTTATAATAAGGTTTTAAACATTTCAAAACACCTAATGGTCATTTATAAAAGTGGCAAAACCATTTAAAAGCAAGTTAGTGAAAATGGGCCATTTAAATCATTTTTGTTTTGCTAGAAATGATTTAAATCAAAGTAATAATTTCTAGTGTTAGCCAAATTTGTTTTTAGACACAAATGTTAGTGTTTATGGTCAAAGTGTTTAAAACAAATCCATTTACAAGAGGTTTCACTCAAAAATCATTTTTAAATCAAAGCAACATTTTTGTTTTACTAGAAATGCTTTTATTCAAAGGAATAATTCCTTGTGTTAGTCAAATATGTTTTTAAACACAAATTTTAGTGTTTATGGTTAAAGTGTTTAAAACTAATCCATTTTCAAAAGGTTTCACTCAAAAGTCATTTTTAAATCATACCAACATTTTTGTTTTACTAAAAATGCTTTTAATCAAAGTAATAATTTTCTAGGGTTAATAAAATATATTTTTAAATCCAAAAGTTAGTGTTTAGGGTCAGATAGTTCAAAACAAACCATTTGCAAAAGATTTTACTCAAAAATCATTTTTAGAATAAATTTTATAACCAAAATAGTCCTACAAATGTTTCTGCAAAAACACCTAATTTTTTAGAAGAAAAATACTAAAATAAGGGCATGGTTGCAAAGGTTTCATTTTCCTGATTCCAATGATATAAAATTTGCAAAATTTGGACGTGTAGAACTAAAATTATGAATATTACAAAATCAACCATCTAATAGATCTATTTCTGCTTTTAAAACAGAAGCTGGGCCACGCGTCAGATTCTTATTGGATGATACCATTTCGTGAGGATCGTGCTAGGTGGACCGTAAGATATACTTAATATCGCACAACATAGATTGATAAAAAACGGTTCGCTTAAGTCATCTATCCTAACCATGCGATCAAGATCTAGCAGACGAAATCGACTTGGCCAGGAACTGGCGGCGCTGCGATGGCTGCGCGGCGGCAACGCTCAGGCGACGATGGTACGACAGTTCTAGGAAGCAAGGGAGAGGGGGAAGGTGCTCACCAGGTTCGCCGTGGCGTGGGTAAGCTCAATGTTGTTGTCGTTGGTCGAGGGATGCACGGGTTCGACGCCGATTCCTCACCGAAGTTGCCAACTGGCTCGGGCACGCACGGTCGTCGACAGGGGCCACTACTAGAAAAACGCCTATTCGTGGCGCATCTGAAAAGGCCTTCCGTGGCGCACGGGCCTCGCGCTACGGCTATCTCGTAGCCGTGGCGCACTGCATGGTGCGCCACGGTTATATCGAGATAGGCGTGGCGCACTACCAGGTGCGCCACGGGTAGGGGTACAGGTGCGCCACGGATGTTTTTTTCAAAAATAAAAAAAATAAAAAAAACACCCTCGTTTTGAATTGCAAAAGCAATCGGGTCCGTATCGCCGTCGTCGTGTCTCCTCGCTGGAGCATGGTGGCCGTGGCCACGACCTACCACCGCAGGGAGGTGCGGGAGGCCGTGGTCGTGCTACTCCTCGCCGGCATCGAGGAAGAGAGGGAGAAGGAGGTGTGGCTGGATAAGGGAGGAGGTCGCCACAAGGAGAAGGAGGTCGTCGGCGGTCGTCGGAGCTCGTCGGAGCTCTTCGTGACTGCAAGGAGGAGGAGGCCGCAAGGAAGGAGGTCGTCGCCGTCGTGACTGCAAGGAGGAGGAGAAGGTCGCCGCCGCCATCGCCATCGTCACTACAAGGAGAGGAGGATGCCAGAGCAAGGAGGAGGAGAAGGCCACCATCGCCATCGTCAGTGCAAGGGAAGGAGGAGGAGAAGAGAGAAGGAAAAGGAGGAGGAGAAGAGAGAAGGAAAAGGAGGAGTGAGGAGAATGAAAAGGAGAAGAGGGAGGGAATAGGGGTAGGTGGGCGGGGTGGGGATTCGAAATTTGAATCCCGCACAAGCTTATCCGTGGCGCACTAGGTGGTGGTGCGCTACGGGTAAGTCGCCCTCTATTTTTTCTGCAGGAAAAAACGGTCTTTTGACCGTAACTTTTTACTCTTTTTGAATTTTGAAAATCTAAAAAATCGCTAAACGACCATAGGTGGTTGCGAGCATATGCGAAATCTCGTTCTCGTCATTTTGGTATATTATATGATTTTTTTCGATATCGTATGCAAAAGTTACGGCCTTTTTGCCGTGGCATGACTTTTTTTTGCAGATAAAGTCGAAACTCATGTTTGTTAATTTTACTAGAAACTATACCACATTACCTAGTGTTTATCATTTTTTTTTTGCAAAGCCTAAAAAGGCGATCCACACGGGGGGGGGGTGTGGAGTTGGTGCAGGATAGTTAGGCTTAGGGCACTAGGGCAAGGTGCCCTACTACTAAGTTTATACATCTGTGGCGCACATGCCATAGTACGTCACGGATGTGTCTGGCCGTTGCACAGCAGAGAGGGGCATGCGCTTAGGCGTAGCGCACCCCCTCCATGTGCGCCACGGTTGACACTAGCAACCGTAGCGCACCTACCCTATGTGCGCTACGGATGTTTGGCATGCGGCCAACAGGGCCTTGGCCCACACATATCTGTGGTGCACTATGGTTATGTGTGCCACGGTTGTTCTAGTTACTAGTAGGGCACTGCCCATAGGTGAGCCACGCCTGTTTTAGCCGTGGGGCACTTCAACCATGTGAGCCACGGATGTGCTGATTACCTATAGCCATTTTCCTAGTAGTGGGCGAAGCTACAAGCCACAGGAAAGCAAGAAGAGGGTCGCATTATATGCGCGTGAGAGGGGAGCGTACGAACGTCATCCAGAGAGAAGGGGCGGACTAGGGTTACCAGGAGAGGTCGCTCGGTGAGCAGAGGCGGCACTCGATCGATGTCGCTGCCGACGCCTAGGGCACGCAAGTGGGAGAATCTTGGAAGAAGTGCACGGTGATGGTGAACAAGCTCGTGTGCACTGGGGCAACGAGCGCGGCCTAGGCTCGCCAGAATTTACTCCGAAGCTCGTCGGAGAGAAGAGGTTCAAGCGTGAAATTGAGGCAGCCTAGGGGCTCCGGTGGTGTGATGACTGGGGGGAAAGGGAGAGGGGAGGGAGGCGCTTATGAGGGCGAGGTCGCGGGGCTGATTAATCACGGTGTTTAAGTGAATTGAAGCAGTCTTCAACGGCCAGTAACAACGAGGAGGAATGAGGGGGCGGGTTTCATGCGAGGACGAAGATCACGTGTTCGGTGGGGTCTCGTGGTCAGTAAGAGGGGGTGGGGTTACGCGCGGTAAGAAAAGAATGGCCAGGGAAGAGAGAGTGGAGTCGGGTGGGCTTGCTAGGCTAGCTGGGCCTGCTGGGCTGGGGTAGGTTAGATGGGCTTATCCTTTTTTTATTTTTTCTTCTCTGTTTTCTTTTCCATTTCCTATTTTAATTTGATTCAAATGTTTTTTAACCATTTGTTTGTATTCAAATTTTCCAGAACTTTTCAGTAAGTTTTAAATCATTTAAGAGTTGATTAGTTGGCCCACTTTGTAAAATATTCAAATATTTTCTCATGATTTATTATTTATTTTAATTAGGCTTTTTTGTCTCTATTTAAATCATTTGAATATGGTTCCAAACTATATAATTTTATTTAATTAATCCTTTATTCTTTTTAAGTTAATTATATAACTTTTAATTTACTTTGGCAATTTCAATTATTATTTTCTCATGATTTAATTAATCATTTATTATTAGGGATTGTCTTTATTCAAATTGAATTGTATTTGGTTAAAGCCCAAATAATTTTATTTAAATAATTTTTATTTCTTTATTTTTATTTGGATTATCTTTATTCCATTTTCTTATGGATTTAATTCAAGTTTTAAATTGTCTTCTAAATAATTTTCTTGGGATTTATTATTTAGTTTAGGCAATTTGTATTTATTTAAATAAAATTGAATATGGTTCAATCCATATGATTTTATTTAAATAATCTTTTATTCCTTTTTATTACTCAGTAAACTTTAATTTGTTTATGGATTTTGCCAAGATTTAATTTGTCTTTTAAATTTTCCTTATTTATTTCTTTCTTTCTTTGCCTTATAAAATCCATATCTTTTTATTTATAGTTCCAAAATTGGTGATTGCAATTTGTATAATTCTATTTCATATTTGTTTATCTTTTTAAATCCTTTTAGGATTATTTTGCTCACAATGTGGCATGGATTTTGGTTAGGAGCTTTATTAGCTTTGGAAATTATTTCCCTTTTTATCTTATTAAATTCATAAGTTTTTATCCATGGCTCGAAATTGAATGAAACCAATTTCTATGGTTTTATATTATTTTTGTTTATCATTTTTGATCATTTATAAATGTTTGTTGCTAAATTTTTATATGGAACAGATCCATATTCTTGGATAGATCTTGAATATGATTTCTTTCTTTAGGGTTTAGGGTCTTGGTTTATTTTTCCAAGTTTTCAAATTTCAAGATTCTTTCCATGCATAAAATGCATTTGATCTTTTGAATATTTGTTTGTTGCTTTCTTATTCAAATTTTGTTCCAGTAGGGTTTTGATGTTTCCATTTAGAAGCAAAAAGTTTCTTCTTACCCTAAATTTCAACAATTGTTTATTTTATTTATTTATTTTCCACATTTCAAAATTTGGAAATTTTTGGGATGTGACAATGATCTACTTTAGTTCCACCAAAATAAGGTTTTAACAAAGGTCATATTGAAACTTATCACTGTTAACTTGATGATCTACTTCAGTTCCACCAAGTTAAGAGAAACTTCAATAACTTTGACAAGTTTTGTTCAAAAGCGCGAAAATTATTCGGATTTTCTATGCATGAATGCAATGGACACATCTGTGTTCAGCTTATTTCTGAGCTCTAATATTGGGATGTTACAGACTGTCCCCCTTAAAATAAACTTCATCCTAGAAGTTCGTAAACTCTCATGTTTCGGAGTAAGGAATTTTCTTGTGTTGGTTACGACATTTCTCAACTCCATGGTAACCTCAAATGGAAATAATTGTAGTATTCCATATCCAGATCTTTTCCATGAATTTTCATCATACTTACAATCTCCAACTTGTTGTATCCAATACTCCAAAGTTCCTTTTACTATCCTCTTTTAGGGATATGTCCTTATTATAAACTCCTTAATTCTGGGTCTCTTCTTTAGTTATTTATCCTGATTAGATATCTTAATCTAACTCCTTTACTTGATCCACGAATTTCTTTACTATACTATGTAAGTTTAGGAAGTCTTACTAAAACAGGGTTTTAATCTAGTTACTAGTTGAGGCCAAAAGACAAATCTTTGATTTATAATTATATATGAGTTGTACGGGTAGTCCTTCCAAAGATTGGTGTTGAACACATTTAGTCTATACCCATCGGAATTTCTTATTTCTCTACACATGTATAATTGGATGTGCTTTTTTCCCTCTTAAGTATCATTTAAGAGTCGTTTTTATTAGAATGAGCCTATTGGAATTAGTTAATCCTGCCACCTTCAAACTTTTACCTTATCAAGCTTTTAAACAATCTTTTGTTATTACCTATAGTACTTCTTCAACTTTCAATTAACTTAAGGTCTGATCACTACTATCTTGAAGTAACTTCAGTCTTCCATCCAAACATACTTCCGAAAGTACTTCCGTAATGATGACTTCTTTGAATTAAAAAACACACAGAGTTCTTCAAACAATAAACATACATATAATTCATTGAATCGAACAATTCGAATTAAAAAACACATAGAGTTCTTCAAACCACCACCACATCGATCAAGGTCATCCAAAAAGAAGCATATCGACATTCGCAAAAAATAAGCATATCGACCATGTTTCATCCAAAACACACACAACATATCACCTCACATGTCGTGGACCATCTCCAAAACAAAAGTCATCCCATGACACATGGACTCAAGCATCCTCATCTCCACCACCTCGGCCACCACCAACACCATCACCTCCATGCTCACCACCATCACCATCTCCACCTCCTCGGCCACCACCAACACCATCACCTCCATGCTTACCACCATCACCATTTCCACCTCCAAAACCTCGAAGGATCTTTTGACGAGTAAGCTCCCAATATTTTCTAGCAGTGACATACATGGAGTTTGGGTTCATGAACATGATAGCATGTTCCCTGACCTCCATCTCCTTTGTTATCCTTCGCTGCTCGAGTGCAAGCTTACGCTTCTCGGCCTTTGGCCTTCTTATCTTTGTTGGCCATCTTGGTCCTCTCCTTCTCCTCCTCCATGGCCTTGATCTCAGTACACCCTACCGCCTTCTCTCCTTTCCTCTTGGTCGCCGATGCTTTCTTGGTCTCGAGCAAAAGCTCATTTTTGTAAGCTTCGGTGCCTCCTCTCTTTAGCATATTTGCCCCCTTGGGCCTCTTGTGTGGGTCCTCATCTTCCTCATCACCGAATTCAACGGGGATGCTAATCCTTGACCTCTTCGGTGTGGTCTTCCAATTCCTTTGCACCCACTTCTCATTGCCTACTAGTTGTGTGCATAAATTGCGAAATGTGAAGGGCTTGCTTCCATTCTTCTTGTTGTGTTGCTTGTAGGGGTCTCGGATGATACGCCCATACTCGGACACAGGCACCCCACTCGGTGGTGCATGGTTCACTTGATCAACACAACCGTAACAACGGTTACACGACTCTTGGATGTCTCCCCAAAGGTGGCCGAGGGAACCTTGTGTGCGGTTGCTTGGAACAGTGAACATGTTTTTTTAGCAGTCCTCAGTCAGACCCAAAAACCGACCTTGAACTGCCAACCGATGCATCAAGTGACACATTCATCCAAGCATGGAACAATGCAATGTCCTCTTGTGTGCCATATTTCTGTGTCTTTAATCTCTTCATGCTTCCTTGAGTGTCCTCCAATGGATCTTTGACTTCCTATTCTTCCACAACTTCAACCTCTTCTTCTTCTTTCTCCCCCTCATCCTCTTGTTCTTGATCAAAGTTGAGATCGTCAATGCCATCCATATGGCTACTGTCCAATTGCGACATGAAGTCGGCCACCTCAACCTCAAACGCACTACAAAGAAACCACAAAAACATCTCCAATGGCTTCAACCATCAGCGAATGCGAGGCCAAGGGAAAAAATATTTCTTTACCTCTCCAACGTTCCATCGACCACTTGGCAGTCGTAGAGGTTCTTGGTGGCAGAAGTGAACGGACGGGGGCCAATGAGGAAGAGGGTTTTCCACAAACGCCTTGCGAGCTGGTGGAGCCGGTTTAGCCTTTAGATTCGTTGTCACGACCTTCTTCCTCTTCTTGCCTTGGTGAGCGCCTGTTTTGCCGACGTCATCTTGCTCTGCCGCCTACCGGTCACCAGAGTAACTAGAGGACGAGGTGCTATCGCCGGGGCCTCTACGCACTTACCGTTGCCCTTGCTAGAGGACTTTACCGAAGTTCTGGCTGCCCGGATAACATTCTTTGTCCCCAACCTCTTCCTTCGCGGGCACCGGCGAGAAGCTCGATTCCGACGGAGTCAAGCTAGCGGAGACTGCGTGGATGGCCGATGAGGGTGCAAAATCAATCTGCGCGTCCATTTCGGCCGGAGTCGGGGACATCAATACCGGCGAGAGAGTGGACGGGCGGGAACCGTGGGAGGCGGGAACCATCATTAGGGAGGCAACATCAAGGGAAAAGTATTCTCTAGCGCGGTTGAGGTCACTTATATTTACTCGACCTGGGCCATTTTGGAGGGACGACTCTTATTATTTTTACTCCTTTAAACGTACAAGGGATCGATTAGGTGCAAGTTTCTTAAAATTATAAGCAGTTAATCTTTTTAAGGGATCGACTAGAGATGCCCTACGCCGTGACACCACTGAGAGCATGGCCAATGCTAGCAAAATACCAGAGAGTGTTGCCACTGAGATTTTCGGCAAGCAATGTGCGGATCATGTCTGAAGAGGCAATAACATCCATATTTTTTGTTACCGGGGATGTTCAATCTAGCGACATTTAGATGTTTCCTTGATTTAGCATTAACAAATTATTCTAGCATTGATTGAATTGTTCAATATTTAGAGGTGACATGTTTCATTATTTTTAGCGACAACTGTAAAGTCCCAAATAATGTTACTGTGATGGGATTCTATTTGTAAAAAATTTCTCCAAATTCCACCGTCATGGCGGCCAACCCCAATCCCATGTTGATTTTTGACCACCCTAGTCTCGTCGAGGGTGCCGGCGTCGAAGTGAGGGCACAAGTGGTGAATGATGGCCACGACCAAGTCTAATCTTCTGCTAGCCGACGGCCATAAAGAAGAACTTATAAATTTTTTTACGAAAGCCATATTTTTAGATCAATATGGCAATTTTAGGTTTTGAGCCCACAAATATAATGGAAAAATGGCCATTATATCATGTCATTCTAACAACTAGATTGAGTAGTGCGCCTTGGCGCACGATCCCGTTGGTTTAGAGGCATTTTGCGACTATAATTGCCGCAAGTATTTACGAAATGGTGAAAGTCCATACAACACAAAGTAAGGAGAATATAAAGAAGAGCAACATAGTTGTTCCTGAGAAAGCAGTAGATGAACATATAGAATGTAATATTAGAAAGAGTAGTAGGAACATCAAAAGGGAGCAGGAGCAACAGATTTATTCAGCATACACTTTGTTAGGCTGACAAAAGAAGAAGGGCAGCAGTTATCTTGGAATAGATAATGATCTTAATCAGTGTCATACTTCATGTTGTGAGTGCTATGGCTAGCATTTCCGTTGTTGTGGCACTGGTAATTTAGGGGTGCGCCTTGGCGCACGACCCCGGTGTAATTTAAATTGATTTACGTTTTTGTATAACAATGACAAAAGAAATCTTGAGTTAACAGTGACAAAAGAAATGTTGAATGAGCATCAATAAACAAAGAGCGTATTGTTTTCAAATAAACAAAGAACACATGACTATTGTTCCAGAACAATATTTATAAACAAGCAGAGTAACACATGAAAGCACCATCTAATATTTATAAATAGGTAGAATAACATATGAGAGCACCATCTTCTAAGGATTTACTAAGCATAGAAGGTAAAAAATAGCAGCACACAATAAGCATAGGTTTCATAGCATAGATCATAACTTACATATATAAACTACCAACTTAGGCTGAAAACAAAGTTGTTCAGCATTTATTACACTTCAACACCAGCAAAGATCACAATACTTGACCTACTTATACAAAGTACCAACTTAGGCTGACAACATAAGTGTTCAACATTTATTACACATAGTTTAAGATGAAACGCTAAAATAAATGACAAAAAGAGTGATAACTAAACCATGACACCAGCAGCATGTGGCAGCGATCTTGTGGTAGGAAATTAGATGTTCACACCTCATAGTCTACGGGACGTCCATCGGAATCGTAGTTGTAGACCTCACTGTTCCAGTTGATGACATCTTCATCCCCGGATTCATAATGTCAAGTGGACAGTTCATCTTCATCAGGGCCATAGTATGGAATTTCACCTTCGGTATTCAGATGGGCATTTGCCTGATGTGTTTGTTGATTAAGATCATCAACCATGGCCTGAATGTCAAGCAGGTTAGTACCATCTCTGGCATGGTCTGAAATCATCTTCTGAATGCGCTTGGTGGCATTGCGAACAATGTTCATGTAGTTGTTGTAAGCTTTAGAAGTTTTGGTCAGCCGGCTGTTTGTCTGGTGTAGCTTCAAGTTCTTTACTTCCATCTGGCGGCCAAGAGCTCTATTCACCTTCTTCTCTTTCTGCAGCTCATCATAGCTATAGTCTTTCAGCACCTTATTTTCGTTGTTCTTCATGTATTTGATTGCTTGGGTCACGGTAATGTTTGTTGCTTCTTCCATGGTATCCCCCAGGTAACCCAAGATCGAGTGAGGCTGCGCAGAATTCTGGAGGAATTGCATAGAGGGGTAGAATAGCACTTTAGTCTCAAAACAGTCTCCTCCAAAAGAATGACTTTCGTACTTGGGGCTTGGAAGGTTTAGCTCCTTGAGCATAGCTCCCAACATGATGCTGGCTGGAACACCAACACCATGAAGCTGTAACAATGGAACAGTAAAGATATTATGATTCCATTTGGACATAATGGTAGATTGAATTAATCAGAAAATTCGAGATTTACTTGATGTGGGTTAATTCATCCAATCAATAAGCGACTCAATATCATGTTTAGCTTCAGGAATAACAAAATGACTGGACACCTAGTGGACGGTGAAGTAAATTTTGTAGACTTTCTAACCATCAAACACAATATTTTAAAACCTACACCTCTAGCATACACTTGTATATTCTTGATTCGAGATAGAGTATTCAAGATCATGCTATATAATTAGCTGATTGAATTAGCACAAAGAGAATAAGCAGTCAGGAAAAAGAGATCAACTAACCCGGAAGGATTGAGCGCCATCCACGGAAGTGCGCGGCCAAACCTTCAACAACGAAGAGAGTAGATTGAGAGCGGAGCCAAGAACGCTGTTGGAGGCCCGAGAGAAGGGGAAATGGATAAGGATAGTGTGTGGAGGAAGCAAGAGTAACAAACGATGTAATATATAGAAGCAATGACACGTTTCTACTTCAGCTAGGCTTTCGAGTATAACTCTTGCATCACATGTCGCATTCTGAAGCGTGCAGGTCTTAATGGGTTGGCTGTGTATGTTGTCAAATCGGATCACATCTGGGATGCAGCCTTTTGCTCTTGTGCCTGTACTGTAAAAGAAATCTATTCACTCCACTATTCTTCACAAAATCCACCCAAAGCATGGTTTGTAAGGCGGTAAGGCAGTTTGAAGCGCTTGGGGAGCGGTTCAACACTTAGGCGCTGAAAGCATGAAGCGAGGCAACACCTTAGGCAGTTTGAATCAGCAGGGCCGGCTCTATATTTTGAAGGGCCCTAGGGCGAAGTCGACAAGAGGGCCCTTAAGACCAATATATATGTATGCATAACAAGATATATAGGCATACATATATGCTTATTTTCACTTGTAGAACTTAAGATTTAACATCTAATCACACAGATATGTCTATACAAATTATCAAGGACTAAGTAGTGTCACATTTCCCCCTTCTCTCCCTCCCTCCAAAAAAAGTAGTGTCACATTGCGATAGAAAAAATTGCTCATTGGCATCAATACAGTAATTAGATACTTGATTGCTTATTGGCATCAAAATATGCACCTGAATTATGCTTATCATCTTGTTCTGCATCAGATTCTTGTCTTTGATTATTATTGTTAACATCAATATTACTTGTTATTGGAAAATACTTATTTCAAGTACCACTTTGCGATTGAATCAGCTGATTCTCTCTATCGTTTGTTCTTCTTCGTAGCGCCGGACAATTGTCTCGGTGGCACTGTAACACCTATAATAGATTAATTAATGGTGATGAAATTTACAAAAAATGTTAAAACCTTAATTAAAGAATTACATTATGGATTTGATGAAGGAGTGCAAGACTGTATCTTTAAGAGTTTTTCCAAGAGTCAAAAGATGAGAACTCACAGACTAGGACGACCGAGTGCAGCCAACCGACCTGATCGACGAGCACAGACGGGCCGAGGAAAGTCGTGAGGAGCAGTGGCACTAGAGCCATCGCGACTCAGCGATCTCTGGAGACGAACAGCCAAATCGATCCTCTACGCTAGTTATCTTTTTTCTTTTCTTCTGTAAGATTATTACATAGCTACTGACCTTCTTTTAGGGATAATATGGCTACTACACCTGAGACAGTACTGGATCAATCTCTATTTTCTGTGTGTTAACTATTTCCTTGCGGCCCATTAGAGAATAAATCCTGGTCTGCGGTTGAGCTGTAAGGTATATAAGCCTATTCCTAGCCGATCTTGGGCCCCTCCTTGGCCTGGGCCTTTGGGCGCCGCCCAACCTGGCCTAGGGTCAGAGCCGGGCCTGTGAATCAGCTAACCAACATGCAGCTAACCTCCAAATGCTAATAGCCAAGGGACCAGCAAGCTACTACTACTTAATCATCTAATAGCCAAAGTCAGCATCTACTACTACATAGACACAACAGCATCGGGGGCATATACAAGAGAGCAATAAGCAAGGGGAAATCAGAAACAACATGTAGTGCAGACATAAAAGGACAAGATTCCCTCCTTTTCCCCTCTTTTTTCCCTTACTCTGCCTGCCAAGATTCCTCTGTCTCTCCCCTCTCTTTTCCCTTACTCTACCTGCCAAGATTCCCTCTTCGTTGAGAGCATCCAAAACAGCCCAGAACGCCCCTTTAACCGCCTCAAAAATCCGTCTACTAATTTAGTGACATAAAGAGCCAAAAGGAAGAAAATAATACCTTCTAATTATCCGGAATATAAATTACATATAGACCAAGCATCAAAATCCTAATATCTTTACTAAACAGAACTCATGCTTCATTTGAATTATTACTAAACATAGCTCTAGCATTAAAACAATTGGCATAAAAAAGGAGCAGTGTTTGCACTCCAGTAGCATCAAACATGGTTTTATGATCCGTAATAGCGGGTGCTTTAAACTCTAGAGTTCCATCCAATGGACTATAACAGGGACATATCCTGCCCCGTGGCTCTACCAATTTTTTTGTTTTCCAACTCGAGTAGGATCTGAGACATCATACCAAAAGTAAATACACCTGAGGTATTGTTATAGCAGTAGTTTCCACTTGATATTTGAGGATATATCCTATCAAGTGGTGGTGTTTGTTTGAGATTAGTCCATTGGTTAAGCCATGCTACAAAGAGAGAAATTGGTATTCAAGATTTTGAGTAGACATATTACTGGTTAAATAACCTATTGTGCAATGTAATAAATCTAAGAAAATGCGAGGTCCACAAGGGATGATAGTCTATTCACAACATTACAATAAAGCTTTTCGATGGCAGCAAAAGAATCTCAAGTAGTTTTTGTTATCATGCGGCACAACAATAACACCACAAAGTAACATTGACAACTCAATGGTTGTCTAGCAGCAAGGGTAAAATGTACATAATTACTTGAAAGTACGTCAAAGAAATCATGTCAAGAAACCTTAGCTAAAAAACATGGGCGAGGAAAAACACAGTCTAGTGAACGATGCAAAGTAAAATGTGTACTTGGAGCATGCACTTTTCGACAAACAATGGATAAGTAGATCATAGAACTACAACAGCGGCAGGTGTAGCCACATGATACCAACAAGGCATAAAAGGCTTACCTCGTGCAGCTGCAGATTCTACTTCACACCGATGCCCATTGATTTATTCCATCATTGCCAGGGCGCGCAGGTAGAGTAAGCAAATCCAAAATGCCTTGTAAAAAGAATAAATCATGGTAAACCTGAATAATCATCACATAACAGGCTTAGTTGTGGTGAAAAATCAAGTGCTTGGGTTATGTTTTGGACCAGATACTTTTGTTGATGCCAAGCACTAAATTATTGCACGCTAATTCATCAAAAGCATATTACTACTAACTTAATATAGCTAGTGTTTTCAAAATAGAAATATAGAAAGATAATTGTATATCCATTGACCACTTCATGAAGCAGACCCTAAACCCCAAAGAATGGCTATGATTAGCAGGTGAAATACATTGACCACTTCATGAAGCATATAGAAAAGTAATCTACAATATTGGCATAAACTAATAAACCCCAAAGAATGGCTATGATTAGAAGGTGAAATACATAATTTTTGTATTGTTGCTTTTCCTACATCAATGTGAATGAGCATGCCATTCCTCCCTCTCATGACCTTCACTTCCTTCGGGGATTGAATACATACATAAATGGCAGGATAGAAAGACAAAACGAGCAGCAGAAGAAACTGAACTTGTAACTCTAATAAAATATTTGGCACACGGCTGTAACTTATAAGCAGGAGTGGTGGGGATTAGGATGAAAACATGATCTGAACAAGCGTGAAACTACACAAACTAATCATATTATGCTAACTACGTAGCCGAATAACGAACAGACAAAATTGAGCTAACAGGAGGCACAATAAAACTCATTCTGAGACAGGGTTTTCCACCACATCAGATAAATCAACAAACGTTAATAGAGATGTGTACACAAGTATGCACATAAGAGAGTCACTCTCACAGGAAAGTTTTAGTAAATAGTAAATCCGAGAGAACTCTCGCTTACATTGACAATTTCTTGATGGCATCAGGTTCAATATCAACACCCTATACACAACTGAGTGATGAAGACACCTCTGATTTGAGAAATTTAAGGAGGAAAATGTAGCTCATACTTTCTTCAATATTAGAAAGTTTAACATACATCGCCCGTTGGTTTTCTCAAAAAGTTGTACCTGAAATTACACAATATCAAACAATAATATCATATTAGAAACTGTGTATGTCGTAGCTAAAATCCATTTGAAAAAACATTGGGCCAAAACAAAAGAAGGGGCTCAGGTAAGGAGGGGCTCAAGCAGGTGCTAGCATTTCAGCATCGATGCTCTCCTGCATAGGTATTATCTTGCATGTACACACGCTGTAGTATGCTTCCACTCTGAAGACAAAAGAACCCAGTTGATACCCATCCTCTCGGATCACCATTTGAACCTCAAAGAATTCACCCAAGGCCTTGATATGTGAAATGATGAAAATCAGTCGAGAAGGTAAAGCTTCTAAACTTTGACAAAACAAGGCAATACATTAATCTAGAAACAATGTGAAACCCCTTTTCCAAGGGGGAACAAACTGAGGAACAGTAATACATTTAACGTAATTTTCTTTTCAGCGAAATTATGAAATTACTTTAGATTAAGGAAAACATACTTTACTTATTATCCACACAAACATGGCCCCTAATTTCCAAGCCAGAATTCCTGGGCCACCCAAACATGTGAATTCGGCCAAGCTAATTCCAGAAGGACGATTCCGAGCGTAGTTTCTGACATCCAAACACAGCATTAAGGAAAAGATGTAACAAACCAGGGCTATAACCACCCACCACTCTTTTCTAAAAATAATTTTATTGTTGAATTGATAATGATACAAACTAACCAAATTTATTCTAGGTATGTACTTACTGGATGTGTTACATCCATGTTCTTACGCTATTTAATGCATAAAACATTATGGTTGGTCTCATCAATTTGAATTAAATGTTAAGCATGGCTAAACCCTTCGGACATGATATTCTGAAAGTGCCATGGATTTTATCGAGAATAGTGCAGCAGTATCATTTGGGATTGGAATCACCCGAGATGAAGATGTAAATAGCATCTACATGACCGACACATTGGATAATAGGAGCAACACTCTACATGTGTGCCAGAAATAACTTTAAATATGAAGCATGAGTTTGCTCAAGGACAAACGGAGAAGGCAAAAGTAAACAAACCTTTGAGTGCTTACAAAACAGAAAGCTTTAGACATTTGCCATGAGATCGTTGACCAAAATTGTTCAACCAAATAAGGAGAAAACTCATAGCATCAACCTCTCTCACGGTGTAGCTTGGTGCGGTCGGCATCAAGGACGTTGCCATGATCGCAATATATTGCTTCTTCACTTTATATTTTAAAAAATACAAACAAAAGTACTTCATATTTTCCTGCAACCTATAGGAAATAAACTATGAACACTCCAGAGATAAGCACAATCTAAACTTTGCAAGAAAAAGACAAACCAAACAACAATGAATGAAAGCCATGTGTCCCTTCAACAACCAAGCATACAATCTAGACAATATATAACAATCTCCAGATAACGACCCTTCTCATTTTCTATTTTGAATAAACCAACCAGATGAAATAATCAATCAAACCTCCACATGCGCACACCTCTACAAGCCCAAACGAGAAAGAATTCTCCTTAAATTTTCAATCGGGAAAGGGAGAAGGAGAGATGGAATGCCAATTACATTGCCTAGCTACAGCGACCGATGCTCCTCCCATACATGATTTGCAGCCTCCTCCCCAGGTGAGTCGCCGTCCTCCTCCTCTCTCAGCCGCCACCCTCCCATCTCCCAGTCGAGCTCCTGAAAACCCTAACCTTCTCTTGCGCCCTCCCCATGGCCATGGCAGATATGGAGAAGGAGGGAGGAAGAAGAGAGGAGGCGTACTTGCAGGAAGGAGTCACGGGTGTGGAGGTCTCAGCCGTCCTCGACGGTCGTCATCACGGCGGCAGGGCAGCAAGGCGTGCCGCCCACCATGCCTCGCCATCTCCGCCGCGTCATGCTTAGCATCACACCAGAAGCGGCGCGCTGGTCGATCACATGAGCTATCAAGGCGGCGGCAGGCTGTGGAGGCGGCGCGAGGGCGGAGCTCGGCGGAGCAGCAAGCGTGGGCAGCATGGTGGCAGCAGCGTGGCTAGGGTTTCACAGAGGAGGCGGGAATAAGGAGGAGGCGCGAAAGTGTCTTTGGCGGGTAGGCGCCGTCCGCCGTGGGCTCGCAGAAAAGGCTATTACACCGATTCCTTTACCGCCGATCGGGCTGTGGGCCCCGGTTGTCGCCCAAACGAAGAAGAAAAACCTCCAGAGTACATCACTACGGTCCACGTTTTTGCTTTTGCTAGCGCGGAAGGATGCCCACGACCCGTAACACGATTGTGCTCTAAACGGCCCAAAGACGATGACACGTGGGGCCTACAGATGAACGGGGCCACTCGACAGCCTCAGGCGTGTAAGATTGTGCCGTCACATACCTTGATCCAGCGTTGTGGACCGTTGGATCTCGATCGAACAGCCGACGCGATCAAATCGCTGTGGAGGCTCCCAAGGGTCTCACCAATTACATCCTTAGAAGGGATACATTTTTCTTTATCCACCGATGTCATCGTGTCAGACCTATTCCTCTTCTATCAAGCACCACTATCTAAGAATTTCTACAACAAATGAAAGAAATATTTTTTGAAAAAAATTAGGTTAACTCAATATATGCCTTTTTAAAATCCGCTTAACCGAAAAAAGGCACCACAAACAGTGACATGTAAAAATACCATTTGTAAACATGACATTTACTGAACTATCCATGATTTTCTGTCAAAAAAAAAAAACTATCCATGATTTGGCACTTGGCGTGTGATTTTATTCGTAATTTTTTCTCCAAATTCAAAACCAGGAGGTTTGCCAAGGAAAAAAAATCCTCGCGGCGGACGGCGGCCAACCCTAGCTCTCCTCCTCCCCCACTCCGCCCCCAGCCCCAGCCTCGTCGAGCGCGCCAATGCCGGAACGAAGCAGCGAGTGGTGACTGGTGGCCAGGAGCGGCGGGCGTAGGCTTACGGCCAAATCCACCATTTCAGCCGCCGCCGGCCATGGAGAAGGAGGTCGCGGCGGCGGCGGCACCGAGGCCCGACAAGCAAGATTCCCATGGAAACGCGCGGAAGCGGGCAGGCAGCAGCGACCGCGACGAGACCGACATCGATCTCATCAGCCAGCTCCCCGATGCCATGCTCTGCACCATCATCTCCCTCCTCCCCACCAAGGACGGCGGCCGCACGCAGGCTCTCTCCCGTCGATGGCGCCCCCTGTGGCGCTCCGCGCCTCTCAACCTCGAGGTCCTCGCCCAGCTCCCCGGCATTCCCTTCCCCACCCTCTCCGTCCCCATTTCCGCCGTCTCCAAGATAATCTCCCAACATCCTGGCCCCGCCCGGCGATTCTCTTTCCATGGCCTCTACGCCGGCGACCTCGACGCGGAGGTGGAGAGCTGGTTCCACTCCCGGGCACTCACCAAACTCCAGAAGCTTCATTTCTGCTGCCGAGCTCTCACAAGAGAACGGCTGCCGCTGTCCGCGCTCTGCTCTACGTCTACCCTCCTCATTGCCAGCATCAGCGGTTTCTATTTCCCCGATGATATGCCGTCCATGAGTTTCTCCGTCCTCAAGCAACTCTCCTTGATTTCCGTTTCAATCTCGGGGTACGTCTTCCATGGCTTGCTCTCCGGCTGCCATGCCTTAGAGAGCATATGCATGTCCAACGTCAGTGCTACGGATTGCCTCCGTGTTAGCTCGCCTAGTCTTAGGAGCATCGGCTTCCATGGTAGCTATACTGGAAAAGCAGAACTGGTCATCGAGGATGCTCCTCACCTTGTAAGGTTACTAATACCTTATTATTATCTCCGAGATGGTTGTGTGGCTATCAGGTTAATTAGGGCACCCAAGCTCGAGATATTGGGCCCTTTTACCGGTCGTCCACAAGCTCATATTCTCCCAGGTAGCAGCACCGCATACTTGAATCTTGCATCAGGCATTCCTATATGCGAATAATTATTTTATGCTCATTGTTTGTTTTGGCAGGAAAACTTCGATCGTAACATATGAAGGTTTTAGCTCTCAGCTCTTCTGGCTATGGATTGCACACAGTTATTAACATCCTCAGGTGGTTCCCCTGTTTGGAAAAGCTATATGTCATTGTGAGTACTTATCTTTCCTCGCTTTAAATGTCTGGGTTCATTGACATATTATCTAGTCTTGTTAGCAACAGCTTTAACAGATGCACTTCTTTGCATTTTGCAGTTCCGCAAATATGATGAGATGGATAAGAAAGATGAGCCTCAGTATGACCCACTGCATCCAATTGAATGCCTCCAGACCCATCTGAAAAAAGTGGTATTTAAGTCATTTGTAGGCTATGAGAAACAGCTTGACTTTGCCAGGTTCTTTGTTTTGAATTCAACAGTGCTAAACAAAATTGAATTTGAAGGATACTGTGACTACAACAGTGAATCAGTGGCATATCAACACAGGCTGTTACAAGTGGGAAACAGAGCTTCTCGACGCTCAATTTGAATTCAGGCGTGCTTATGGTGGCACTAATCTCGACATGCATATCCATGATTTGTCAGTGGCTGACCCTTTCAGACAACTATAGAGACTGTTGCTGCTTCAAGATTGCACTGTCTTGTGTTCATTTTGTAGACAGTGTTGATGCCTGAAGATTACATTGTCATTGCACAAGTCTGCTCTACTCCATCTCTAAAGTTCTTCTGTAGTTCCAGTAACTTACAAATTTACCCCTGTTAAAACTGCAAAAGTTATTTTTAGATGCAACAATATTGCTGCTGAAACTTTTAGAAAAAGGGAGCTGCTAAGTGGTAGCCCCATCTGCTGAAACTACATCCAGTCGAATGCCTTCAGAATCATCTGAAAAATGTGGTATTCAAGTCATTTGTAGGCCATGTGAAGCAGGTTAACTTTGCCAGGTTCTTTGTTTTGAATGCAAAAGTGGTAAACAAAATTTAGTTTGAATTACATTGTGATTACAAGAGTGAATCAGCGGCCTTATGAACACAGGCTGCTACAAGTGGAAAACAGAGCTTCTCGAGATGCTCAATTTGAATTCAGGAGTAAACCAGTTCCTAGTGATCGAGATGTCAACAAGCATATGCATGATTTATCACTGGCCGACCCGTTCAGACATTGTCCAAATTGGGTGAATGACTGAAGATTGCACCGCCTTGTGCTCATTTTTTGACGGGTTGACATCTGAAGTTCTGAACTGTGCCAATGGAATCTTACTGTGACGTGAGAGCACAATTCGTAATATTTTGGTGGAGACTGATTGCCAAATCCTGACTGAACTGAACTGTGGAAAACAAGAAAGAAGAACACAGCAGCCATCCAACGAACCCTGAACCAAGCATTGGAGCTTAGTAGGGAGTTCATTTCCTTTGATTTGTGTTATATGTAAGCGGTGAGGCAAATCGCAGCTCATATCACTGCTAAACAATGTTCCAGCTGTCAGCTGAGAGTGTTCCTGAATTACTTAGGTGCTGGTTTTCTTATGTCCCTGGATTTAAGTAATGAAGATCTGATTAGCAAAAAAAGCTACCAAAACTCCTCTTGCCCTGTACAATTGTGGATTTCTTCTGCGTAAGCTAGGCTGGAAACATATGCTTCTTGTTGAAGACTACTGTCTTTTCATTTAAATACAAGTTTATTGCTGATTTGATTATTTCTACCACGGCTTTCTTCTGTACGCACTATGCTTCTAGCTATCAGGTTGGTTTTGCTGATGATCCTCAACAGCTTGGAACATGTTTCGGTTGCCTACTGGTTGATCTGTTGTTTAAGTTTTTGTTCACTGTTAATGAAATTGATTGAATCCTTGTACAGGTTTCCAATTATTTATTTGGGTAAAGGACCTGAAAATATTTTTTTGGCTTTGCCAGTGATGTGTATGCTACTTCTTAACGTGTTCTCTGAATTAGAATTGACAGCATTTCGTGATTGGACATCCCTTTATCTTTCAGGTACACATGAAAGCATCGGCTGAAAGCTTCGTGAACTGTTGTGAAGCTCTGTTCAGTTTGTAGGTACGAAAATATTTTCTCTTCAACAGTTGTAAATTGTCCAATACTGATCAATACCTTTGGCTCATGCTTGTCCTAGATACATACAGTACATTTTCAGGATACTATGCAAGGTGGGCAGGCAGCCAAGGAAGAAGAGTGGCAATCAGCAAGTATGATAGGCACCCAATTTCTTTTAATATATCTTTGCTATAATTAGGCGGGAACACATTGCATGCCAACAGCTAGTGCTCAGGTTCTCAAGGATTTCTTTTGGGAACATGGAAAAAATCACCCCGACACATAAAAATATGCTTAGCAATTTTCAGAATTGTACTGTCACAACTAGTACTGTCTTGAACTAGGGACGATATACCAATCCATAATCTTGTCCTCTCATTTCCCCTTTTATTACACCTTGTTCAAGGGAGCGGTTGTTGAAAATGAATTAGTTGGTGGTTGTGTGCATCAGTTAATCAATATATAAAGTTATTACAGTTTTGATAAAATACCTCGCATTATTTTCTTACTTCTGCAAGAAAGGACCACTTTTATTGCATCGTCAATACCTTTTTTTAATAATAAAATGACATCTTGAGATCAATTGACATAGATTTTGGGCTCAAAACCTAATCAGGAAACCTTGTCCCCGCCATTTTATCGAAGAAAGAATACGCCTTTCCTTACTATACCTATTTCCCTAGAAAATATGTTATTAACAACCTCTTCCCAACTTGTTTCGCTTTATTAAATAACAAAATAACATTAAGAATATTTTCAACACGGAGGTTGGATAGGTGGAAGCACAAGGCTAGATTCGACATTGCTCGATCAAACAAAGGGGCCCTCATCATCAAGAAGTGAGGGACGTTTTTCGATAGCCATTGCATTTGTTACATTGGAATAAACGTTTTTTCTCTTCATTCATAGATCCTTTACTCATTTCTAAAATTTGAATAATTCCCCAATGCAAGATTATGCTTTGCCTCCCTTACTCCCCTTTATCCGACGGGCACCATTATCACAAGACATGTTAAAATACGCCGTGAAGAGCTACACACCTCCACTTACCCATGATGTCACCGTGGCCGGGAGCGTATGTGTGTGTGTGTGTTTTTTTTTTGGGGGGGTGGGGGGGCAGCTATATACTTGGATGTATAGATGTACGCGCATTAAATTTGGTGGGGAAGGTTTACCTCTATATAATGCATACATATTTGGCATTATATTTACCATAAATCGGAATATTGACTAATTTCTAGGTCGATGTACACCCAATTTCCAAAATCTGTCTCCACCATTGCCCGGGAGTGGTGCAGGCTGGCGTCGCACTACCGCAGCCACATTTGTCGTAAACAATTATAGGAAAGATATAAGTGAAGAGTGTCAATTTGGGCAGGGCGAAATAAGTAGAGTAGTACTCAGCGGTCCAACTCGCAATTCACCTAGCGTCTCACACACACACAAATCCCCAGGTCACCATTCTATATTTCTAGAGAGAATTCATTGCTTGAGACTGTATGAAAATGAGCTCCCTTTTTTTTGAAAGCTAAAGATGAGCTTCCCTATTTGATCTTGGGAATTTTTCTTTCCTGGATCTTAATTTTGTTCCTAATATGACATCTACACTGCACCATTTTCTTTTCTTTTCAGTGGGTTATCAAAAAAAGTTTTCTTTCAGCGGACCAAATGTTTACCCCTCCGTGAGTATGCAACGCTGGAAAAAGAAGACCGTACCTAAAAATCCCTCTCGTCCCTGTCCCCGACCACTGACCCTGGCGGCGGCGTGAGGCTGATGGGCTATTGGCGACCAAGAGCTGGCTGCAGAGGGAGATCAAGACGGGGCTTGGGTGGATGTCTCAGGCACGGCGGGTGAAGGGCGGCCATGTCGGGGATCTGGACGGCGACGCAGGCACGGCAGCGGCGATGGCGCATTCCTGCCCATTCCCGTCACGATCCGCTCAGCCTTGCGCTTTGTGCTGGTATGTTATGTCGCCTTAATGTTCAGTTAATTCAGCATACAGGTGGTAAACGTGGGAGCAATTTCCGGGTGGGAACCTGCATCTTCTGTTAGATCGATTTGATTATGATAGAACAAGAAAGTGGTGATAGTGATTCTTCGTGTGGAATTATCATGTCCTTTTAGCTTGTACAACTGAATCCGCTAGGTACAGTCCATCTACGGTAATACAGCCTTGTTGTAGTTCAGGCCGCCTTTGACAGTTTACATGGTTAAGTTAACACTGTATTGATCACTGAATTTGGGATGAATATTTACATGGCTGTGACAGCTTACTACTGGATGTGCGTTCATCTTTTTGTATCTCTCACTTGTTCGGTTCTTTGGAGCATCCTGGACTTGACCTCATGTATGTGGTGAATGTGAGCCCAATTTTTGAATTAAAAAACGAGGACTAAGTTTTGCAATCAAGATCGGTCGGTGGACAAATGTACGGGGCTCTCATTCGACCATTTAACAATGACCAAATATATCATAGTGCTGTTGTTTTCGTCCTGTAAACATAATGCACCAGGGGTAAATGTGTCTTTTCATGTCCCTATTTGACACCGTTAGTGGTCAAAATGCACATGACTATCATACTAGGAAAGAAATTTAGACCTAGTGTCAAATAGGGAAAAAACAGGGCCAAGTAAGGAAATCATATTTTATTTTTGTGTCAAATAAGGAATTTTCTTATACTTCTAGCGGAATTCTCCAAATTCAAAGGCCAAGATCGCCATGTGAGCCGCCTACATTCCCCAATCCTACTACTCGACCACCCAAACCCTAGCTTTCCATCACAGTTCCTCACCCCATTCCCAAAGATTGGGACGGCGGCAGTGGCCTAGCCCCATCGGTACTACGGCCATGGAGAAGGATGCTCGGCGTCGGCAAGATCGCCTGATGACGATCTCATCACTGCCTCCCGACGCCATCCTCGGCACCATCATCTCCTCCTCCCACAAAGGACGGCGGCGACGCAGGCACTCTCCGCCGATGGCGCCACCTCTGGCGATCCGCGCCTCTCAACCTCGAGGTCTTCACCCCGTCCCACCGCCCATCACCGCCCTCGCCTCCACCGTCTCCCAGATAATCTCCCAAAGACCGCCCCGCCGCCGATTCTTCTTCCCTTTCTCGGATCCAGGATCTATGCAGGCGGAGGCTGGTTCCAATCCTGGCACTCGCCAACCTCCAGGAGCTCGATATCGAACGCCGAGAACCACTGCCACCATTCGTGATGTGCTCTGCGTCCACCCTCCTCATTGCCAAAATCACCCATTGTCATTTCCCCCATGAGATTGTGTCATCCATGAATTTCCCTCTCCTCAAGAAACTCTCATTGTTTTATGTTTCCATCTCAGAGGAAGTCTTCCATGAACTGCTCTGGCTGCCATACCTTGGAGAGTTTATTCATAAAGGGAGTTCAGTCTACGGGTTGCCTCCGTGTTAGCTCGCGGACTCTGAAGAGCATTGGTACATATGATAGATCAAATAAACTGGTCATCGAAGACACTCCTTGCCTTGAAAGGATACTATTACCTTCTTCTCACCAAGAGGTTTGCGGACAATCTGGGTAATTAGGCGCCTAAGCTCAAGATATTGGGCCCTTGCTCACCGATACAGATCTACTGTGTAGCAGCCACAACAGAATTTGGCATTCCTACATACAGATAATCATTTTTGATTTTCATTTTTCTTCTTGTTCAGAGAATGAGCCCAGTTAGCTCGGAGAACTCAATGCACACCTTGAAGGTTTTGGCTCTCGGGTCTTCGGGTGAACTGCACACAGTTCTTAACTTTCTCCGGCCTTCCCTGTTTGGAAAGACTCTATGTCATTGTGAGTACTCATCTTTGCTTGCTTATATGTATGATTTAATTGACATCTTATCTAGCCATAACATAAGCCTCTTCTTTCCATTTTTCAGTTTCACAAACACAATGAGATTGAGAAGAAAAATGATCCTCAGTATGACCCGCAGCATCCAATTGAATGCCTTCAGACCCATCTGAAAAAAGTGGTGTTTAAGTCATTCGTAGGCTATGAGAAACAGCTTGACTTTGCCAGGTTCTTTGTTTTGAATGCAAAAGTGCTGAACAAAATTGAATTTGAAGGATACTGTGACTACAACAGTGAATCAGTTGCTTATCAACACAAGGTGCTACAAGTGGAAAACAGAGCGTCTCGTGATGCTAAAGTTGAATTCAGGCGTCAATACATTCGATGTGATTTCGACAAGGGTATCCATGATTTGTCAGTGGCTGACCCGTTCAGACAACTATAGAGAGGGTTGGTGCTTAAAGATAGCATTGTTGTGCTCATTTTGTGACAGTATTGATGCTTGAAGATTACATTGTCTTCGCATAAGTCTGCTCTACTCGTAGTCTAAAGTTCGTCTGTAATTCCAGTAACTTTGTAAGTTATACTCTGTTAAAACTGCAGAAGTTATTTTTTGATGCAACAATATTACTGCCAATATTCTTAGAAAGAGAGAGCTGGCAAGTAGTCCCATCTGCTGAAACTCTTCCTATTGTCTTATCCTGTGCAATTATGGTTAGTTCTGCCTAAACTGGGCTAGAAACACCTTAATTGTCTTTCATTGATGATTTGATGTTTCATTGATGATTTGGTATTTTTATACAGAAGCATGAGATGTTTCATACAGAAGCACATGCTTTTTATACAGAAGCATGAGATGTTTCATTGATGATTTGGTATTTTGTGCATGTATAACATTTGTTTGATGATTATGAAAGGGCAACCTGGTGGGCTATCCCCATATGCTTTTGTAGCTTGGAAGGAGGCTTTTCTGCTAATTTCCTGGTGATTATGTGTCTCTGACTATTGCCGGCACATGCTCCGGTTACCTACTAGTTGGATCTGTTATTAAAGTTTCAGGTTACTGAAATGTACTTGATTGCATTATTGTACAAGCTCGCAAATACTTTTACTATTTCCTACTGGGTTGGCCTGATGACCTGAAAAGCAGTGATCCTGGTGTACACTGCTTGTTAACTTTATTATTGCCAGCGACGTTTAGTTTCCTCAGATATCTTTACTGTTTGTAAAACCATGCTTTACTGGATTTTTTATTGCAGTGTATGGGGTTGTTTTACTACTAAGTAAAAGAGGTTTGAGATTTCTTCGAGGGAATTTGCTCCATTTTGTTGCCAGGCATGTTTATCTCTCCCATAGTCTGGATCTGACCTGTTGTGGAGCTATATATGGTCGTAAAAAATATCAGTTCCCACACTTTTTAGCATGTACAGTAGGCCCAATTCCTTACAATATAACCTTTCGGGGTTTGAATAATTTTAGTCAAACCTGTAGATTGCAACGGCTAGTGCCGAGTTGCTCAATGATTTATCTGATAACATGTAGATTGTATCAATATGGACTATTTCCTGTTAAAAACACGGTGAAATCAGAGGTTCATCTTGCTTGCATTTTAATGTCGAAGCTGCCTAGGTAAAGGAGGTTGTTTGAACTGAAGATGCTTTGTCCAAACGAAATTTAGAAGGCAGTACATCTATTCCTGAATGTCCAATTGCTACTTCTTTTATTTTATTTGGACCAATATTTAGACCTTATTTTTTTGCTGGAACACAATCCATAACCAATCTGTTTGAAAACTGGTCGGAAAGTGGGTATGAAAATGTGCCCGGTGAATGAAATTTGCTCCATTTGAATGTTTATTGAGCACCGGTACTTATAATCTTTTCAGAATGTACCGAAGGCCCAATTCCTTTCAATATAATCTTTCAGGAGTGCTATAATTAGAGTCAAACCCATTGCAAGGCAACAGCTAGTACCAAGTTTTTTTTTTATGAAAGGGGTGACCCCTATTTCCATTAATAGAAATCAAATCTACATAGTCTCCACCTTACACAGCAACCATCCCAAAGTAAGCAAAAAAGCAGGTCATCTTGGTTCAGTAGAGAAGAAGCAATGCAAAAGAAATAACACTACAAACTAAGCAGCCTGCTGCGATCTCTTTTTTTCTTCTCGCCTTCCCAGCTCAAACATCCAGGAGTCCTCCCATTTCTATTTCCCTACAACATCTCTCAAAGTTTCATCTTTTTTCCTTCACTTCCCTTTTTCGCCGTTGCTTTTTCAGTTTTCTAGCCTCGGGATCCATGTCGCCCACCTTCGTCTTGCCGCGAACAGCTCAGCACCGACCCGCAATAGCAGTTTTGTGGCCTCCTGCAGCTCCAATTTTGCGTCCTGCATTACCTGCAAATTACTCCAATTATCAATCCAATAGCACACTTGATTTAGCAGCTAGTACCAAGTTGCTCAAGGATTTATGTGATAACCTGTAGATTGCATCAAAATGGACAGTATCCAATTAAAAACATAGTGTAATCAAATGTTCAGTTCATTCATAGTTATACTCCCTCCATTTGAAAATATAAGATGTTTTAGGTTTGTGAATGAGATGTATCTAGACACCTTTTAGTGTCTAGATTTATTTGAACCTATACACTAAAAGGTGTCTAGATACATCTACTTCGCAAACCTAAAACATCTTATATTTCTAAACGATATTTCTAAACGGAGGGAGTATTTGGAAGCTGCCTTTGTAAAGCGGTTGTTTGTACCGAATATGCTTTGTCCAAACAAAATTCAAAAGGAAATACATCTGTTCCTAGATGTTTTACTTGCTATTTCATTTTATTTTATTTGGCTTGAACACAATCCATAACCAACCTGTTTGGAAACTGGTTGTGTGGGTGCATATGGAAGTTCATGTAAAGTTTCAGCTTGTAGAGTCGTTGTAACTTGGGTTAGACAGAATTTATCGTTGTCATTTAACCCAAGCTATACTGATATGTAATGAATTTTTCGTGTCGTTGGGACACAATGACTAATGGCCAGTGGCAGAAGAAGACTAGAGATTGCTGCCACTGAAATTTTGGACAAGCAATACATGCATCATAAGAGGCAACTTCATCCACGTTTTTGGTTGCAAGGGATGTTCAGTCTAGCGACTTTTATATGAAATACCAAATTATCGACAATAAGTCATGTGTATGTTCTCTAGAAAGAGAAATTACAAACAAAATAGTATACTAAAGACCCAAAAAATGGAATAAATGTTAACACTTCCCATAATTCGAACCCCTATTCGGGGAAGTACACACATGATGAACACCTATACAATAAACTAGCATGCATGCTAACAAATCAAGTCTCCTTATTTTTTCAGAAATAAGATTTCAAGGGACCGAGAGCACCATTAGAAATCAGCTATTTGCAACCAAAAAAATTGTATCGACTCCTTACATTCAACCAATGTTTTCCATGTGACACCCTGATTGCCTGTATAGCCCCTTGACATATCCTATATGTGGAAATATCAAGGAGGTTTATCTACAAAGGCCTTATGCTCTTCACAATTATTCCTAAGAACAGGAAAGCCAATAAATGATTATGTTTGATACTTTAGAAGACGTTAATTATAATATGAGATTGGTTTTAGAAAAGAGACGTGACCCTGTGGGAGGCTTGTATGGCCAATTTCATGAATGTAAAAGAGAAAGAAAAATCTAAGCGTGCCTGGATCGGATGGTCCGACATTGACATACCATCACGACCGATTCATAATTAATAGTGAAGAAGATATGTCCCCTTGTTAGGTTTAAGATATTCTCATATGACTACATTCCAAAAGTTATATTGATTAATACAATTCTTGATCAAGGGTCCAAAATGTCACTTCATACCTAAAATGGCCGTACTCCATTCCAAAATATAGAATTAAATCCAACTAACTACATCCGATTATGTATCCTTATATTTCACAAGCCTAGCATTTTTTAATAGAAATCAAATTTCGTTCATATGAAAAAGAAGAGCCTGAATCGAAAAATGGTATACCAATATTTCTCTTGGCGATGCTAGGAACTCATGAACTCAAGTACATTGTCTGCAAGAAACATAAACAATTTATGGTAGGATATAGGACAAGCCAAAAAACCTTTACCGGTAAAATTTATAGAGGGACAATTGTAGATCATTTTCCAATATTCTCCTTGAATCCAACAATAATTCATGGCACAGGCTATACCTCTTAAAAGTTCTAGAGATCTCTTAAAGGTAAACTGATGTTCTTCGGAGCCAATGCCACTTCTGCTTAGCCTAACATAGCGTGCACTAAAAACAAAAAAATAAGATAAACAAAATTGCTTGTTGTATGTTCATATTACCTTTTCTGTAGGACCGTGCTGGACTAATGAACTTAGTATGTTTTTTCCAGTATGACACCATAGTAATTATGCTCTAGCGCCACATCAATAATCATCTCATGATTTTTCTAGTATGACATTATGATGTGCCACATCAGCAATCATCTCATGAAGGATATAACTATCAGTTTTCACACACCCAAAATCACATCAAGATGGAAAGATTTATTCTATTTAGTAGTTCATTTGCAAATCACATCAAGATCGAAAGATCCAAACTTAGTAGTTGATCAAGCATTAAGATGCTTATGTTGGTTTTAAGTTGTTGTTGTGTTGGCATCCTGTCTCCGACGTGCCGTTGGTGTTGAAACTTATCGCTGCAGGGATCGAGATGAGGCTAGGTTGATTCCTGCTCCTAAAGCATGGCGGCATGGCCCTTCCATATCTACATTAATTAACAATAGCGCACATCAGAGATTGCGAAACTCCGTCAATTCACATGTCATGCGACAAGTTCCTCAACTCAAGAAGTGAGCCTTGCTCACTTGGCCATGTGAGTGGATGTACAACCCATGCACCTAGGTTAAAATCCTCACGAAGGAAAAATTGGGTTCTTATTATTTAAAACAAAACTCGCCGTTGGTGTCTCTCTCGCGCGCTTTCCTTTCAAAAAAAACTTCTCTCAACTCGAGTCGTCACAAATCAACACAAACAACCATCAAATTAAAACCATTCAAACAACAGAGTGGGCAGTGGAAAGGGGACACAAATAAGCTAACCACATTAGCCAAATGATGCGTGGATTCGATGCTGGGAGTGACACCGCCATCCTTCTACTCTGCTTTAATGGCGCTGACGTCGTCATCGACCGGGATATGTTGCGAGAGGGCCTAAATGGAGGGCATGGGTGACACAAGCGAGAAGGTCCATCCGTCGTCGTCCTCAACCCAGAAGCTATGCACCTTCTCCATGAGCACCGAGGAGCTTGAGCTTGGGAGTGGATGTACAACCCACGCACCGAGTTCAAATCCTCGTGGAAGCGAAAATTAGGTTCTTATTATTTAGAAAACAAAACTCGTTGTGGGTGTCTCTCCCACCGCCTTCCTTTCAAAAAAAAATCTCTCAACTCCAAGTCGTCGCAAATCAACACAGACAACCATCAAATGAAATCCAGTCAAAACAGAGTGGGAAGAGGAAAGGGACACAAAAAAGCTAACCACATTAGCCCAAAGAGGTGTGGATACGGCGCTGGGAGTGACACCACCATCCTTCTACTCCGTGTTAATGGCGCTAACATCGTCGTCGACCCAGATATGTTGCGCGAGGGCCTCAACGAGGGCATGGGCGGCACAAGCGAGAAGGTCCATCCGTCGTCGTCCTCAACCCAGAAGCTATACAACTTCTCCATCATCACCGAGGAGCTTGACTCGGTGTGCCCCTTCCCCCCTCCCTTGATCGAGGTAGCGGGTGCGCGAGACGCCGCCGGTGGACCAAAGGTGTGACGAGGGTGGCTACGGAAAGGGCGTGAGCTCGAGGATAAGGGGAGAAGGAATGTTTCCGAACACTTTGATCGTGAGTTAATGGAGGAACGTGGATTGTGCCATGATTTTTCTCGGGACGTAACCCACGAAGCATGCTACGGGTTGGGCGTGACGAAGCCAAACGACGTATTACGAGAAAACGGAACATGAGATTATTTTTAAATAGTTGAGCTCAACAAGTCCCAACTCATTTTAAAAAACTCATCATTCAGAAGAAAAATGAAGTCCCAAACTCCCAACTCCAAATTCCAAGGCCATGAACGCTGACAGAACCGCCTGCATTCCCCAATCCCACTATACAGTCTTCAGTTGCTCCACCCCAAACCCTAGCTCTCCTTCGGGCTGATCCCTACCTCCCACTTCATTCCCCAGCGCCGTGTGGACGCCGCGAGCGGCGACCGGTGGCCGCCCGGAGCGGCGGGCGAACTGTTGCACCCAGATCGTCCGTCTCGCTAGCCGCCGGCCATGGAGAAGGAGGCTGAGGCGTCGGCGCCGGAGATCGCCGACGATCTCATCAGCAAGCTCCCCGACGCCATGCTCGGCACCATTATCTCCCTCCTCCCCACCAAGGACGGCGGCCGTACGCAGGTCCTCTCCCGCCGATGGCGCCCCCTGTGGCGCTCCGCGCCTCTCAACCTCGAGGTCCGCACACGCGTCTTCCGCCTCGGCCTTCCCGTCCCCGCCTCTTCCGTCCCTCCCTCCGCCGTCTCCCAGATAATCTCCCAACACCCTGGTCCCGCTCGCCGGTTCTCCTTCTCCGTTCTCCGCGACCGCGCCGGCGACTTGGACGTCGAGGTGGAGAGCTGGTTCCACTCCCGAGCCCTCACCAACCTCCAGGAACTCGACATCAGCTGCGCGAACGTCTCTCCTGAGACGAGCAAAGCGCTGCTCCTGTTCATGCTCCGTTCCGTGCCCACCCTCCTTGTTGCCAAGATCAGCGATTGCGATTTCCCCGACGAGATCGTGCCGTCCATGAATTCCCCCCTCCTCAAGCAGCTCTCCTTGATTCGTGTTTCGATATCGGTGGACGCCTTCCACGGCTTGCTCTCCAGCTGCCATGCCTTGGAGAGCTTATTCATGCGGAAAGTTGGTTCTGCTCGTTGCATCCCCTCGCTGGATCTTTTTATCCCCTCGCTGGATCTTCTTGACCTGATCAAACCGCCGCCGCCGCCGCTGCCGCTTTCCGTGCTCCGCTCCGCGACCACCATCCTTGTCGCCGAGATCAGCAACTGCGAATTCTCTGATGAGATCTTGCCATCCATGATTTTCCCCCACCTCAAGCAGCTCTCCTTGACTAAGGTTTCAATTTTGGGGGAGGTCTTCTATGGCTTGATCTGCAGCTGCCATGCCTTGGAGAGCTTATACATTTGCGAAGTTCGTGCTGCGGGTTCCCTCCGTGTTAGCTCGCCGACTCTTAGGAGCATCGGCTTCCGTGATAGCTCTAGTGTAAAAGCAGAACTGGTTATCGAGGATGCTCCTTGCCTTGAAAGGCTACTATTACCTTATTGTGAGCAAGATGATTGTGTGACTATCCAGTTAATTAGGGCGCCTAAGCTCGAGATATTGGGCCCTTTTTTACCTGCCCTCTCCAAGCTGCTAGTCTCCCAGGTAGCAGCACCAACATCCTCAAATCTTGCATTTGGCATTTCTGCCTGCAGATAATTATTTTTTATGCTCATTGTTTGTTTAAATTCCTCAGGGAATAAGTGCGGCCAGCTTAGGAGACTCGATGCGAACGGTGAAGGTTTTGGCTCTCAGGTCTTCTGGCCACGAATTGCACGCAGTTCTTAACACCCTCAGGAGGTTTCCCTGTTTGGAAAAGCTATATGTCATTGTGAGTACTCATCTTAGCTTGCTTTAAATGTCTGGTTTGATTGACATCATATCCAGTCTAGTTAGCAACAGATTTAACAAATGCCTCTTCTTTGCATTTTGCAGTTTCACCAACAAAAAAACCGTGAGATGGATAAGAAATATGACCCTCAGTATGACCCACTACATCCAATTGAATGCCTTGAGACCCATCTGAAAGAAGTGGTATTCAAGTCATTCGTAGGCCATGACAGGCAGGTTCAGTTTTCCAGGTTCTTTGTTTTGAATGCAAAAGTGGTAAACAAAATTGAATTTCAAGGACACTGTAACTACAGCAATTTATCGGTGCCTTATCATCACAAGCTGCTACAAGTGGAAAACAGAGCTTCTCGGGATGCTCAATTCGAATTCAGGAGTAGCAATCTTCGTACTCATTACCATTTCAACAAGCAAGTCCATAATCTGTCACTGGCCGACCCATTCAGACTGCCCGAGTCCGAAGATTGCACCGGCA
This sequence comes from Avena longiglumis, assembly GCA_030063025.1. NCBI lineage: Eukaryota > Viridiplantae > Streptophyta > Magnoliopsida > Poales > Poaceae > Avena > Avena longiglumis. Next base: position 34,898,815 of record CP125978.1, read on the forward strand.
TGTGCTCATTTTGTAGACGGGGTCCATATTTCTGATTTCCTTCTGGTCTGAAATTCCTATGTAATTCAAGTAACTTATGAAGTTACCCATGTTAAAACTGTAGAAGATGTATTTAAATGCCAGAAGATCACACTGTCCGATGCTCATTATGTAGACTGGTTGATACCTGAATATTCCTTTGTCTTGTATGTCTGTTGTATTTCTAGTCTAAATGGTCCTCTGTAATTCCAGGAACTGATGAATTTATCTTAGAACTGCAAGAGTTGTTTTTTGATGCAAAAATTATTCACTGCTGAAAATTTCTAATGGGCAGAGCTGCAAAACATTAGTGCTGAAAGTTGTGCAGAGAGGGAGCTGGGCAAGTGGTAGCCTTGTCTGCCTAAACTCCTACGGCTTATCATGTGCAATTATGGCTTAAGCCGGGGGTAGAAACGCATGGCTTGTGTTGAAATCTTATTTGTATTTTCAGTTTTATACAAAAGCAAGAGGTGTTTAATTGTTGATTTGTTTTCTGTGTATAAAATATAGCATTTGTTTGGTGCTTACAAATGGACAACCTGTACTCCGTATGCTTTCTAGCTAGGAAGGAGATGTTTCGATTATTACCTACTAGTTGGTCTGCTATTAAAGTTTTATTGTACTGAAATATAATTGATTGCACCATTGTAGAAGCTTTCAAGTAATTATACTCTTTCCTATTGGATTGGGCTAATGACCCGTAAATAGTGTTGGCCTTGGCAGTGATCCTTGTGTATGATGTTTGTTTTCTGCATTAGTACTAGAGAGATTTAGTTTTTATAGACATCTTTATTGTCTGCAATACCATGCTTTACTGGATTTTAATCGCTGTCTATGTGTAGACTTATTGCTGTCGCCAGTTTTGGTGAAATTTACTCCATTTTACAACTGGGAATGTGTATCTCCCGGTCTGAAAGAATCTGCAGAAAGCCTTTTGACCTGTTGTGGACCTATATATGGTGTTTTTTAGAGCTGTATACTTTCAGGCATGTACTGTAGGACCAATTACTTCCAATATAATCTTTCAGTACTGCTGTAATTGGAGTCAAACCCATTGCATGGCAACAGCTAGTGCCGATTTGCTCACGGATTTACTTGATAACCTGAAGATTGCATCAAAATGTCAGTCTCCAGTTAAAAGATTGGTGAAATCAGAGGTTCAGTTTTCTCGTGGAAGCTGCCTTTGTAAATGGGTTGTTCCTACTGAAAAAAGATAATTTGGTGGAACGGAATTCAAAAGGAAAGGGATGTGTTCCTGATTGTCCATTTGCTATTTATTCTATTCGGAGAAATCTGCACTGTGATCTTGGCTTGAGCACAACCCATAACCAATCTGTTTAGAAACTGGTTGGTTGGGTGGATATGAATGTGCCCGGTGATCTTGAGTTTAGCTCGTGGAGTCGGGGTGACATGGAATTTTACCGGATTTGTTGTTATCATCTAAACTAGGTTATACTGACCTTTACATCTATGAAATAAGGTTTTCCTTGAGTCAGGACAAATGCTGGTGAGTTTCAGAGGCGGAGAGCTGGTTCCACTTCAGAGCCCTCGCCAACCTCCAGGAGCTCGATATCGCATACATGTGTATATGACCACCACATGTGACTCACCCATTATCCGCTACGCCGATTTCCCAAACAAGATTGCTCCGCCAATGAATTTCCCCGTCCTCAAGCAGCTCACCCTCAGGAATGTTTACATCTCTGGGGACGTCTTTGATGGCTTGCTCTCTGGCTGCCATTCCTCGGAAAGCCTATTCATGTCGGAAGTTCGTGCGGTGGGTCACCTCCATGTTAGATCGCTGACTCTTAGGTGCATAGGTTTCCATGATAAATTTAATGGAAAAGCAGAACTGATCATCGAGGACGCTCCTCAACTAGAAAGGCTTGGCGGCCTTGGAGTTCCTGACCTCTCCCGCATGGCGATCAGTCTACGGACCCGCTGGATTTGGAGGATGCGTACGGACCCGCTGCGGCCTTGGAACGGTCTAGACATGCACTTCTCCAAAGCGGAGCTACAGGTGTGACGCCCACCACGATGGTGGTGGGCGATGGGGCTACGGCCCTTTTCTAGGTGGATCGATGGTTAGATGGGAAGACGATTGGAGAGATAGTGCCGGCACTTTTCGCGCTGATACCTAGCCGCGCTAGGAAGCACCACATGATGAAAGAGGCGCTAGTGGAGCGCCGTTGGATCGCGGACATCAGGGGCGCTCTGAGTCCGCTTGCCCTTTGACAGTATGTCCAACTGTGGGTCCGAGTGCGTGGAGTCGAGCTCACAGAGTTGCCTGATACCCTCATTTGGAGGTGGACATCGGACGCGTAATACTCCTCCAAGTCTTGTTGTGAGTTCCTCTTCTAGGGATTGATTAGCTCGAGATCTTGGAAGCTTAACTGCACACCTGCCTCCCATAGGTCAAATTTTTCATTTGGCTCTTTGCCAGGACCACTGTTGGACGGCTGACGGCTTGCACGAAGGAGACTTGCGCACCCGCCAAGCTGCCCCCTGTGTGATCAGACAGAGGAGACCATGTCTCATATCCTGGTAGGCTGCCCCTTCTTCCGGGTGCTCTGGCATGAGGTTCTATCTTGGATACGATCCATGATCCTACCTCCGGATGGAGAAGACGACTTCGTGGATTGGTGGCAACATGTTATGCTATCCGCCCCCCGCGCCATGCGCAAGGGGACATCTTCGCTGATCATGTCGACGGCATGATGGATTTGGAAGCAGCGCAATGCGGTCGTGTTTGACCATGTGTCGCCTGACTTGGGTCGCCTTCTTGCCAAGATTCAATCCGACGCGCAATCTTGGGGGACTGCCGGCGCGAAAGGCCTCCACGCCTTGATCCCTGCGGTCTGTATATATTTGTACAAACTTCTTTTTCTATCAATGAATCAAAATGCAAAGCTTTTGTGTTTTCGCGAAAAAAACTAGAAAGTCTAATACCCTACAATTACCCAAGGTGGTTGCCAGTAATTAGGGCGCCTAAACTGCAGATATTGGGTTCTTTCTCACCCGTCTTCTCCAAGCTCCTGCTCTTCCAGGTAGAGCAGCAACAGCCTCCTCGAGTCTTGCTTTCCACATTCCTACACGAAGATGATTATTTTGTATGTTCATTGTTTGTTTTCTCTAGGAAATGGTTCCACACAGCTTGGCAAATTCGATTCACTCCATGAAAGGTTTTGGTCCTCAGGTCTTGTGCCTATGAATTGCATGCAGTTCTTAATGTCCTCTGGTGGATCCCCAGTTTGGAACTGCTCTATGTTGTTGAGAGTATTCATCTTTCCTTCCTTTTTTATCTCCACTGTGATTGGCACTTCGTCTGGTCTAGGTAGCAAAGTATTTAAGGTATGCCTCTTCTTTCCTTTTGCAGTTCGACAAACACTATAAGTTGCATATGAAAATGAGGGTCAGTGTTCCCCACTACATCCAATAGAATGCCTTCATACCAGTGTCAAAAAAGTGGTGTTAAAGTTTTATGAAGGCTCTCATGAACAGGTTGGCTTTGCCAAGTTTTGAATGCAAAATCGCTGAAGGAAATTAAATTTGCAGTATGTAGGAAATACAACAAGAAATGGGTGTCTAGCCAACACATGGTGCTACAAGCATATAACAGAGCTTCTCGAGACGCTCAATTTTAATTCAGGCGTGATCCTTATATTGGTTACCATGACAACATGCGGATCCATGATATCCACGATTAGTCAGTGCCTGACCCCTTGAACAACTTGTTTAGACAGAGTAGATGGGGTTGATGCTTGAAGGTTGCATTTTCTGTTGCTGCACTTTTGTAGACAGGGTTGGTACCTTAAGATTGCCTTGTCTTTCGTTTATATATATCTGCTCTATGTCTAATCGAAAGTTCTTTTGTAGTTCCAGTTCTTATAACCAGTGTTAAAACTGCAAAGATATATATGGATGCAAATAAATTTCTGCGAAAAATTTAATCGGGAGGGAGCTGAAACCAGCTGCTGAAGCTCCTTTTACCCTGTGCCATTGTGACTTTCTTCAGTCTAAGCCATGCTTAATATCCTTTTGTCTAAAAGCAGAGCAAAAGATCAGTATGGTTGCAACCTGTTTGTCCCAGTTTCAGTCAGCAACACATTCTTATGTCGGAAACTTTAGTCTTTTAGTTATATATACAGAAGTATGTGATACTTAATTTAATTTATTCTTGGCGTGCATATGACATATCTGTTTGATGATTAAGGAGAACCTGTAGACTAGGAACTTATGCTTTTCTAGAGGAAGGAGACACATCAGGTTTGACTTCTCAGCCAGCAGTCGGAACTTGTTTTGGTTGTCTACTGGTCGATCTGTTACCAAAGTTTGAATTTACAGAAATGAAATTCATTACATCCTTGTACAAATTCGCAAGTAATTTTACTCTTTCTCCTAAATTGGGATAATGACCAGAAAATAGTGTTGGCTTTGGCAGTGATCCTGGTGCATATTGCTGTACTGAAATTGCATCTTTTTTTAAATTTGTTTTCTAAGATCACCGTGTTGGGCTAAGAACCTGAAAGTAGTGTCTAGCTTTGGCAGTGGTCCTGGTGTATGCCGATTCTTAACTTGTTTTCTGCATTACTGACAGAGAAGTAGTATTTCTCTCGAAATAGGCTTTCGCCCCGCTTTATAAATAAAGCACACAGATGAGACCGCTGCTGGGCCAGACAGCACAACGCCCAAAGGACAACCACGAGACCAACGCCGGGGCAAATAGCACAACAAAGCCCAAAATAAAAGAAAACCTAAGAGAAAGAAGAAAAGAAAACAATGCCGACACTGCCGGCGCGACGAAAACGATGATGTCGCGCAACCGCTGCGCCCACCGGAGGATGACCACCACACTCCTCGTACTCCGACCCGCCCCGTATCAAGCAACACCTCCAAGAAGGGGAGCGACGATGTCGATGCTGCTGCCCGGACGAATCCTAAGGTTTTCCCCGGTACGCAATGGAAGCAGGTAGAGGGAACACCCAACGCCCTTCAAGAAGGATAGTGCCACCCGCAGCGCCATCAAGGGCCGGGTAAGGCCGGCAGGGATTTCGCCCAATCCCAACAACCACACCCCCGGGCAAGCCGAAGCACACCACCAACCACACAGCCCACCAACATATGCGGCACCACGATCTTGACAACACCATCGCCGTCACACCACGACACTTCCTATGGAGTCGGACGGACCGAAAGGAGGCAACCTAAGGCACGGGGAAGCGGAACTATCACCACGTGGGAGGGCGCAACCTCCACCGCCAGAGACGGTAACCTCCACGGAGAAGTAGTATTTCTAAACAACTTTGTTGGTTGCAAGTACATTCTTAAGCAAAAGAGGCTTGAGGTCTTGAAATATGTCCACGCTTTTTATTGGAATCGACGTGCGTATACTTCCGATGGACATGAAAGTATCAACTGAAAACTTTGTGACCTGCTGTGAATACCCTTGATAGAGAAATTGGAAATCCTCCAGTAAGACACTTGCAGTTACACTTTGCAAGGTCGGCAGGTGCCTACCAAAGAAAAATGATAATCTAGCACATATGATAGCGACTACTCCCTCTGTTTTAAAATATAAGATATTTTAGGTTTATAAAGAAAATGTACCTAGACTTGTTTTAGTGTGTAGATTTACTCCAAACCCGAGTGAACCTACATATTAGAAGAAGTCTAGATACATTTGCTTCACAAAACTAAAACATCTTATATTTTAAAATGGAGGGAGTATTTCCTATCCTTGGGTACAACATTTTTACATGGCATACTCTTTAATAATTTGCCATCTTTAGATGATTATATACTCCATCCGAATTTGAATTAGTTGTCGGATCGGAGGTTCTAACATTTTTTTACTGCTTTTAGCCAACAAACATAATTGGCTATGACTATTTTGTACATTTTATAATTTATTTAAAAAATGAGATATCTTTTCCCTTCTCCACCGGCTCACTTGTGTGACCCTCACTTCTCTTCTATTTCTTCGACGAGAGACACAATCTAACAAACATTAAAATCCAAAGAAACAATTTCATGGAATAAAATAGGTTGATACAATATAAGTCATTGCCAACCGCGTAACCTAAAATACACCACATCAAAAATGACTTATAAAAAAATTGTGTACCACCTATACATAAGATTCATTTGATAAACTACTGCAAGAATGGAGTTGTTTGAAATATTCAAGATTTGGAGGTGGCATCTTTGTATTTTGTTTTGTTTCAGTGAAAATTAGCAAACACCTCAAGTGAGTGTGTCTGTGGATGACTATATGTGAAGGCATTCTATTGATCCGCAAAAAAAAGGCATTTTATTTATACATTTTGTCTCAAATTCAATGCCAAAGAGCACACATTCCCCAAACCCACTGGACTGTTCGTCTATGCTTGGCCCAACTCCTCTAGACATCCTGATACCTGAAGATTGCATTTTCTTTTGCTCCTCTTTTGTAGACAGGGTTGGTGGTTGGTGCTTGAAGATTGCCTTGTCTTTCGTATATATATGTCTGCTCTATGTCCAGTCTAAAGTTTTTTTTGTAATTCCTCTTAACAAATTATTCTAGCATTGATTGAATTGTTCATGACCGTATGTCAAGTATGTTAAGAGTGTGCAACTGCACAGGGCTTCAGAAAATTAGGGCCTCAAATTTTGCTTACCAGTAATTAATTTTTATGGTCCCCACAAATGTTACTCCAACCAATCGCTTGTAGGCTTATGTTTCCTGGCTCCACGTTCCTAGAAATAGCTAGTACTAGGTACTCTATTCTAACAAAAAACTACTGCTTCGCTCCATCAATTTACGTTCTCTCTCTCTTTCATTACCTTTTCTTTTCAAGATGTATGAATTGGTAATTAAAATGTAAAAGGTTCCGAGAGGGCTAAAAACTGCAATTAATTAAGTGTCGATATAGTTTTACAAAGAGGCCCCTCAACATCACTTGTCCTAAAAACCTAGAACTTTTTTAATATAAAAAACTAGAATTTGAAGATTGCGTTTTACCTAAAGGCCTCATAATTTACACAAAGGATCCTACAAGAAAATCCAGAAACATAATCGGATCCTTCTCGATCATCGATGATGAGCACTCCGTCGCGGCCGCCTACGCCGTTGCTGAGGATGGCACCACTTGGAGAATACGAGACGATGGACGCCGCCAGGAGCGCATGAAGATCTTCCCAGTTGGCTCACCGGCCTGGAGGAAGAGGATATGGCACCAGCACGAAGCCGACATTAGAGCTCGGAGCGGCCGCCCTTCGGCCATGAATATCAACAGTTGGACGGCGAGCTTTGGCCATCGGCTAGATGTTGTTGTTGGGGATATGCTATATGGGTATCCTAATAGCATGTCTCTTATCCGACTAACCCGGGTGGCCCATAGTCGGTAGCATGGCCTATGACCTGCTGGGCGGCCCAGTTAGGTGGATCCAGAAGGGAGGCCCATGCCGGATAAAGGAAGGCGGCGGTGGAGTCACCAGCGTACCCGGAGCCTTGGAGTACAAGATACACAAGACTAGTAATAGACGGTGTAGGACTCTGTAACCTGTCCGACTAGGACTTTTCCCTGTAACCCTAGGACCTGACGACTATATAAGTAGAGCTTATGGGAGCCTTTAGGGCATTGTTTTACACACACCTCGCACAGCGAACTTGTCTCTGTAACTCGACGTATTGTCATTATAGTGATTTATAGTAGGAGTAGGATTCCGCCACCGTCGTGGGATCTGAACCTGGGTAAGCTGTGTTACCTCGTACCCGTCAACCGTCCGCCTTACCCCACGTCTCTAAACACACACTGTGAGGACCCCTCCATGGCGTACTCATCGGCAATACCACGACAGTTGGCGCCCACCGTGGGGCAAGAGGCGCTCGAGGCTCTTCAGCAGGCGAGGACCAAGATCTCCGCGGGGATCGGCAAAACCTTAGCCATCGGCCGTGTTCTCTTCTCCGGCAACGTTCCGATCGTCCCTCCTGACGAGTCCTGGATCCCGGTGAAGACGAACCCTACGCGGTGTTCGATCGTTCCTATCGGAGACATCCACCTCTTCATCGGCGAAACCGACTCGAGCACTAGTTCCCTGGGAGTCGGAGGAGCATCAAGACCCGCACGGACCGCCTACGGGCAGGATACGCTCGCAGAAGGTTCGATGTCGGATCTCTCCTCAGATTTTGCCGGCAAAGATCCGAAAAATTCAAGGCCCACCCAAACCGCCCCTGTGCAGGATATAAAGGTGGAAGATCATCAGAATCCGGCCGTCCGCTGGCCCGACAGCAGAGATCCAAGTTCGGGCGTGGTTACCATCTTCGATCCGGCGCTGCATTCAGAGAGAAGGCGAAGACCCCTGCGACTACCTGGCCAGATGGCTCCGTATACGAGCCGATCTGGACCACTACCCCAATGATGATGCCATCTATCACTTTGTGGAAGGACTGGACCATGGCACGCTTCTCCGACATTATCTTAGACGGCAAAGGCGCGACGCCTTACTTCAAGGCATGGTGAACACCGTCAACAACTATCACGGAGGTCAAGCGGCAGATAGCTTGCGCCATTGATGAGCCCTCCGATTCAGCCACCACCACCGCCTCCGCCGCCATCGTCAGAAAGCAGCGCCACCACCTCCAGTCATCGTCGAGGCCGCTGCACCTCCACCGCCCATCATCGAGGAAGTCCTGGCAGCCTCCGACTCTGTCATTGACGCGCTTTATGCTGATTTCAGTGTAGACTCGGAAGAGATAGACTTTAGTCCAGAGGAGCTGGACTCCGCTATGCAGGAGATGGAGGAGGAGTACTCGCGCGAAGAGCAAGCTAACAACACCGTCATGTCCCGAGGGGTATTCGTCACCATTGGGACGGCAATGGACGAAGATCAATCCGGGCAAGCTCCGCCTACGGCGCTGGAAAAAGGGAAGGGACCACTTATTGCTGCGTACGATGATCGCGCAAAGGTCATGCCTCCTCCGCCCAACCCAGTGCAACAGCCGCAGGAACTCGGCACCGGCCCGAGTAACAACAAAACCGCAAACTTGCTGCCTCCAGCATCTACGTCTGCAGCAGCCCAAGTTACTCCAGCTGATAGAGTGATGTACGGCAACCTCCTCATCGAGCCACTAACCGTTTCTCATATCCAGAATGTGACTCAGCTTGACGAGAAGCGCCAGCAGCTGCTGGAGGAGGCGCAAGCCATCGCGGAGCAAGGCGCTAAACTAGATCGAGATTTGGTCAACGCGCAGAAGTCCATAGAGAAAGCTAGAGCAATGGAGGCCGAGTACAAGATTCTGCTACAACAATAGAAGGCTAAGAAAGCTCCAGCTCGCGTCATCAACGATCCTGGTGTACGGCGCAACCTAGGATGGGCTCCCTCGAAGCCGGCACAAGCCAAGCCATACATTGACAAAGGAAGGCAAGCGGTGATGCCCACCCCACTCCTTAACCTCGCCGCCAAGACCCTTCTAGAGCAGGATAGATCGCTGAGGCAAGAGAACAGGTCCACGACCTAGTGGCCAAAGCGTAAAGCAGGAAAAGGCCACCTCTCGAGGCTTGAGTCGACCCGGCACCGCCGATCTAGCCAGTACAAACCGCCAAGGGACAGATCTCCTCAGGATGTCGGGTCACGGATGGGTTCATCAGAACGAAGACGGAGGGATGCGTGCAACAGGAAGGATGCTATCCCCATATCCTCCGACCACGGAGAAAAAGCTCGACCTCGTCGCCCATCGCCACCGCCCCGATCCCCCCGACGTCAGGAAGACCACAAGGCTCACCATCGTACGGATATGCCCCCACCAAAGCAGTGCGGCATCGTCATCCGCGACAATGCAGCACAGACCCGTCACGATGAAGAGCACCACCAAGGACACAAGAGCAGGTCGCACCATGACCCTCCACGTCCAACAAGCAACCGTGACAGGCGTGAGGCGTCGCAGGAGGGTAATAGCAAGAAGGCTAACCCACCGCCACCTCCGCCTCTGTCGCCGCCAAGCAGTCACCATGGCGGAGGAGGCCCGCGTCGTTCGCGCAGCCCATCCCCTATTGATAAAAAGAAGAAGAACCCGGAGCCGTACGATGCGCGTTCGCGGATCAATAAGATTCACGAGGCCCGGGAAGGATCATACCTGGGACCATGTTGCTTTGGACCTGCAATACGGTCCGCAACTTACCCCAAAGGTTTCCGGATTGACAAGACCATCAAGCCCTATGACGGCACCGCCAAGCCAACCACATGGTTGCAGGACTACGACAACGCGGTGGAGATTGCCGGAGGCAACCCCAACGTCGCCGTCAAGTACCTCCCGTTAATGTTGGCGGGCACAACCCGTCAATGGATCGACGACTTGCCATAGAAATCTATCTACAACTGGCTGGACATGCAAGAAGCGTTCACCAAGAACTTTGAGGGTACATACAAGCGTCCCTGCACTGTGGGCGATCTACAGCAGTGCGTGCAAGAGAAAGACGAGACATCTCGCGCCTACCTCTCTCGATGGCTGGATATGAAAAATTCCTGCGCAGGAGTGCATGCTCAGACCGCCATGGCCGCCTTCATCGATGGGTTGGAAAGAGGCACTTTGCTCCGACATAAGCTGAAGCGCTTGCAGGACAATCACCAGCTTGACTTGAACCAGATGATTCAGTTGGCTAGTGAGTTCGCAGCTGCCGACGACGATGCTCGTGGCTCATTGCCGGCAACAGCCGTTCCAACTCAAGCTCGGAGGAACAACAGCACAAAGCGGAAAACCGCTCCAGAAGAAAAGCAATCTATCGACATGGTCGCTATGACTTTTGCAGGACGAGGCGAAGGCGGACAACGTGGCCGAGGAAGGGGAGCTGGCCGCGGGCAGCAACGAGGAAGTGAAACCACCTCGGCGCCGCTCCGCGTTCCCCAAACATACGAGGAGTACCGCGATATGCCGTGCCTCGTACACCTCGACACCAACGGCAAGGCCACCCATACCAATCGACACTGCAAGTTCGTCAACGACCTCAAGGAAGACCCGGAGTCCGGCTACAAGCGAAGTCGGAAGAATGCATCATGAGGCAAGGGCAAGGGAAGAAGGAGGAGGAGTCCAAGGATTCAAGTGACATGGACGGGACGTTGACCCCAAGCACGCCGCCTAGAGCGACAAGGGCAAGAACCCTTCGCAAAGAAGGCCCCGTCTACCACACTTTCCTTGGCACCCCACCCGACAACAGAAGACCTCTCTAAGGATCTTGATGGCCACCTCCCCAGTTCCTCAAGACTACTGGTCGGAGGTTCCAATAACTTGGGATAGGACGGACCACCCAGACCTTGTGCCCACGGAGAACCAGTACGCCATGGTCATCAACCCATTGATTGACGGCGTGGAGTTCACCAAGTGCATGGTGGATAGTGGAAGCAGCATCAACATCATGTACCTGGATACATTGCAGAAGATGAACTTGACGGAGGCAAACCTAAGGCGGACCAACACCATTTTCCACGGCGTAGTTCCTGGTCGGGAGGCTCGGTCCCTTGGGTGTATTACACTTCAGGTAGCCTTTGGCGATGTTAATAATTACCGCCAAGAGCGCATGACCTTTGAGGTGGTCCCCTTCAAGAGCGTGTACCACGTCATATTCGGTCGTGACATATTCCACACGTTCATGGCCAAACCATGCTTCGTCTACAACAAGCTCAAGATACCCGGACCAAACGGTGTCATCACCGTATCCGGAAGCTTTACCAAGGAAAGGGACTGCGAGATCAATGAAGCAGCCATTGCAGAAGATGTCCTCTACAACAAAGAATTCAAAGAGATCCAGAGCAAGGTCAATGACTCAGAGATGCCCGCGTCGAAGAAGCAGATCTCCGAATCCGCTCCTGCGTTCAAAGCCGCCATCGAAACCAAGCCGGTGGAACTTGTGGTAGGCGACGCCTTCAAGACCGTGGCCATTGGGACGAACCTGGATCCCAAATAGGAAAGCGCGCTCGTCGAGTTCCTCCGTGAGAATAGGGAAATCTTTGCCTGGCAACCTGCCGACATGAAAGGTTTACCTAGGGAACTTGCCGAGCACAGCCTCAACATAGATCCAAAATGCAAACCAGTGAAACAACCTCTACGATGCTTCGGAGATGAGAAGAGACGCGCCATTGGCAAAGAGATAGCTAGGTTACTTAAGTCTGAGTTTATCCGAGAAGTCCTTCACACCCGATGGGTGGCCAATCATGTACTTGTCCCCAAAAAGGGAACCAATGAATTAAGAATGTGCGTTGATTACACCGGCTTGAACAAAGCATGTACCAAAGATCAGTTTGCTTTGCCTCGCATTGACCAAATCATTGACTCGACGGCTGGCTCGGAACTTTTGTGTTTTCTCGATACATACTCAGGATACCACCAGATCAAGATGAGGAAGTCGGACCAATTGGCCACTTCATTCACTACCCCATATGGCACGTTTTGCTATGTCACGATGCCCTTTGGGCTGAAAAAACGCAGGTGCTACCTACCAGCGGACAATGCAACATTGCCTCCACGACCAAATTGGTCAGAACGTTCACGCCTATGTGGACGATATCGCGGTGATTTCTAAAAAATACAATGACTTAATCTCCGACTTGAAAGAAACCTTTGATAATCTCCAGAAATACAACATGATGCTCAACCCTAAGAAGTGCGTCTTCAGGGTTCCAGCCGGCAAATTGTTGGGCTTCATCGTTTCCCAGCGTGGAATTGAGGTCAACCCGGAGAAAATCAAGGCCATCTTAAACATAAACCGTCTGACATGCCTAAAGGACATTCAACGACTAACAGGTTGTGTTGCAGCAGTTAGTCGGTTCATCAGCTGACTTGGAGAGAAGGCTTTGTCATCAGACAAGTTGTGAAGAAGGCGGACAAATTCACGAGATTCGACGAAGCAGATTGAAGCAGCTCAAGGAGATTCTTTCCTCGGCGCCCATCCTTGCAAAGACCGAGCCCGGTGAGCCCTGTTAATTTACATGGAGGCAACCAACCGGGTTATCAAGATCGCTGCCGTCAGAGCGGAAGGAACCAGGCTATGAGCACAGAGTTCAACGACCAGTTTACTACGTAAGCGAAGTCTTGACGGAGTCCAAGCAGCGTTACCCGCACTACCAAAAGATAGTTTATGGAGTATTCCTCGCTTCTCGGAAGCTGAGACATTACTTCCAGGAGCACCCAATCATAGTGGTGAGCAAGACTCCACTGTCCGACATTATCAATAACAGCGACGCTACAGGAAGGGTCGCGAAGTGGGGCATTGAACTTGCCGCCTTCGAGATCACCTACAAGAGACGCGACACTATCAAGTCACAAGCCTTGGCGAATTTTATTGCAGATTGGATGGAGATGCCAGATGCTACTCTGTTGCCAGAACCAGAGTACCAGGTGATGCACTTTGACGGATCAAAGTTGCTCAACGGCTCGGGTCTGGTGTATTGCTAAAGTTACCAACAGGGGACAAGCTACACTACGTTCTGCAGATCCACTTCGAGGCTACAAACAACATGGAAGAGTATGAAGCACTCATTCACGGACTACGTGTAGCGAAAGATATTGGCATCAAGCGCATAGTTTGCTGTGGAGATTCCGACTTGGTTGCCCGGTGGTGGCACCGGAATGCGCGAACCCTATGATGGCGGCATATCGAGACGAAGGACGAGATAGCCAAGAGTTTCTTGGCCACTGAAGTATGTGCCTAGGGAACAAAACGAGGCGGCTGATCTGCTATCTAAGCTAGGATCATGGCGCAAGCGAATTCCGCCAGGAGTTTTCCTCGAGCACCTGCGCACACCATCCGTGAAGGGAGCCGACATCGACAATCCGGATAGAGCTGACTCTTTCGTCAACATAGTGACTAAGGTCCCTCCGGCTTGGACAAAACCGTTCATGGAATACCTCGAACACAGAACTTTGCCCGACGACGAAGTCGAAAGACGGCAAATAGTACGACGAGCAAAGGGTTACACCATAATCAATGGGCAACTCTACAAAAGGAGCACTACTGGTGTATACCTAAAGTGTGTTTCCCAGCTAGAAGGTATGGAAATCCTACGCGAAATCCATCTCGGAGATTGCGGGCATCACGCTGCTCCTTGATCGTTGCTCGCGAAAGCTTTCCGACAAGGATTCTACTGGCTGACAGCGAAAGCGGACGCCGACAAGCTGGTTGAGACATGCATAGGATGCCAGTATTATGCCCGACAACCACATGTTCCTGCTGAAGAACTGCGAACAATACCAATAACTTGGCCGTTTGCAGTCTGGGGGCTGGACATGGTGGGACTGTTGGAGATATGCCCTAGAGGGAATAATAAATGTAGTTATTATTATATCTTTGTGTTTATGATAAATGTTTACATTCATGCTATAATAGTATTAACAAGGAAACATTAATACTTGTGTGATTTGTAAACCTAATTTGAAGTCCCTAGTAAAGCCTCTTTATAATACTAGCTTGTTGGTTAATAAATGATTGTGGTTTCCCTATCATGAACATTGAGATGTTATTAACAACAAGATCATATCGTTAGGAGAATGATATGATGGACATACTCCTATAGATAAGCGTAGCATAAAGATCAAGTCATTTTAATAGTTCAATTGCTATATGATTTCTGATACATAGTAACCTAATTCCTTCGACCATGAGATCATGCATATCACCTTCACCAGAAGGATGCTTTGATGACATCAAACACCACACCGTAACTGGGTGGCTATAAAGGTGGCATTGAGTGTTCGGAAAGTGTTGGTTGAGACACATGGATCAAGAGTGGGATTTGTCCATCCATATGACGGATAGATATACTCTGGGCCCTCTCGGTGAAATTTCATCCAATTAGCTTGCAAGCATGTGACTGGCTCACAAGGGATCACATATCACGGGAACGAGAAAAGAGTACTTATCAGTAACGAGGTTGAACTAGGTATGCAGAGATACCGACGATCATAACCTCGGATAAGTAAACTATCGTGAGACAAAGGGAAATTGGTATCGTATGTAAGTGGTTCATTCAATCGCAAAGTAATCGTAGAAATATGTGGGAGCCATATGAATTTCCAGATTCCTCTATTGGTTATTGTTCGGAGAAGTGTCTCGATCATGTCCGCATAATTCACGAACCGTAGGGAGACACACTTAAGGATTCGACGTTGTTTGAGTAGTTATGGAATGATGAGTAAGAGACCGAATGTTGTTCGGAGTCTCGGATGGGATCCGGGATGTCACGAGGAGATCTGGAATGGTCTGGAGAATAAGATTCATATAAGGAAAGTCCTGTTTCGGGGTTGGAGAATGGTTCCGGTGTTTTCATCGGGAATGTTCTAAAAGGTTCCGGAATGTCCGGTACTCTGAAGGGGAAGGGTACATGTGTCACATCCCAAGATTTTCCAAATCTTGTAATGTGAAAATAAATAAATAAAATAAAACTTTATTGATTTTCAGGGCCAGAAGAAACTTTTGAATCTAATTGGGAATGTTCAAACCTATTTTGAACAAATAAATCCTAAAGGGATAAAAAAATAAACATTTTAAATAAAGGAAAACAAAATATTTTGGAAATAATATGTTGATCTTTAAATAAAAGGATTTGGTTTTCAAAGGAAAAGATAGATTTATAAATAAAGATTATTTTATAAAGCCAAATTAAACCTTGGCCAAAGTTTTGAAAATAATAAAGGTTTTGCTCTGAATAAAATAATAGAGGTTTATTTAAAACCATAAAGGATTTAATATCCAAGTTTTATTAATAAAGGTTCTATCATTTATAAACCATAAAAACTTATTTGTTTAATTTAAATAAGTTTTCCAAGTATTTTGTATTCTCAAATAAAACCTACTGAATGACTTTGGTACAATTTTAGATTCCAAAATAAAAGATTTAAATAAACAAATCCTATTTGAGTTATTTACTAAAGCCCATTTTATTTAATTATTATTGGACCCTAAAGTAAAATAATATTTTGTTATAAACAAGTATCCAAGTATTATTTACTTCCAAATGATACCTACTGATTTGATTTTGAAAATATTTGGATTTCAAATGAATATTTTATTAATAAACAACAAAAACTCTATTTAATTAATAAACCATGGCCTACTTATTTAATTAAGGATGGAACCAAAAAAGGATTAAAGTATTATTTATTTTATTTAGGATTTTGGTTCAGGTTACTAAACAGAACCAAATTCTTAGTTACAATGTTTGGTGAAGATTTGAATTGTTTTGAATGCTTGATAATTGCTTGAAATAACAAATCAGAAAATAGAAATAGAAAAGGAAAAAGAATTGAGGGTAAAAAATAGAACAACCCACCAAGGCCCAACTAACCCAACAGACCCACCTAGCCCACTGCTCTCCTCCTCAAGCATTCTTTTCTCACTCAAACTTACCGCACGTAGAATGACAAGCTGGACCCCACCTCCACTTCTTTTCTCTCACCGCCGAGGACCCCACACCACGCCTTCTTCCCACCCGCACGACCCTTTCTCCCTCGTCGGCGTTGTAAGCTTTGAATCGCGGCAATACGCCTTAACGCGGCCACCTTAACTCGCAGCGATCACGCACCTTAAAGCGCTCGCCCCTCCTCTCCGTTTCCCCCTGTCACCCTGCAGTATCACGCCCCCAGGCCGCCCCGATTCCTCCTCGAACTCCTCCGTTCCGACCACCGGCTTCGCCACCCAAAGCCAAGACACGCCATCAGACCCTCAGATCGGACCTATGCAAGTTTTAGCAAAATTCGCCAAACCCGCATAAAACGATTCAAAGGTGCTCACCAGCACTTTCGTGCGGGTGGAAAACGGCAATAATAACATTACACAACAGTCCTCGATGGGACCCATAGAACAGATATATATAACAGCGACTCCATGAGTCAAGAATACAGATATAATACACAAAGATCCAAAACACCTTGAAACGATATAGCGTCCAGCTACGGACAAGATGCAAATGGGGCTAAGAGCCCTGAAGAATAACCAATGGCGTCCATAACCCGAGCCAAAGGAAGGGTAACCACGCTAACGACGTCGATCTCAAAACCTGCTAAACAAAAGGGGTGCCAAAGGGCAAAGGAAAAGAAGGAGCGCCAAGATGAGGCCAAGACAGCGAGGCTAGAATTCGGTCCTCGCCTACATAGGTATGGTGGAAGCGGCAAGCGGCATGCACTAAACAACCTATAGAGACTCGATACACTGGCGTTAATCAGAGAGGGGTAAGAAGGACCTACCCGGAACCAACCTGATGCTAACACCAAACAAACCCATCCTGGTGGTTCCCCCTCGAGACCAAACGAGGAAGTCAACCGAGGAACTCACACCGTTGGCAGTTTTACTCATTCAGTTATCGTTGCAGCAATTACTAGTCAGGTATAGATAATTGTCCTGATAGAAGAAGCAGTGGGCCATTTTAGTTAATCATTCCGTTGTAGTTGCAACAATTACTAATCAGATACGGATAGCATGAGATAAACCCAAAACCCAGCAGTTGTTGGTACTTTTATTCAGCCATTCCGTTGTAGTTGCAGTATTTACTAGTCAGGTACCATTGTCGCAAGCGACAAACCAGGCAAGCAATTGTGGGCAGTATTATTAACCATTCCGTTATAGTGAAGCTGATTACTAGTCATTATAAGTCAAATTTATAGCAATAAACTTTAGTTATGCTTGTCTATGATCGAGATACTGTGCTCCAAGTCGTCCATATCCGCGGACACGGCTTTCAGAAAGTTTTACCCGCCGGTGCACCAATAGCAACACACGCCGATCAACCTCGGAAAAACCAAATCAAAACCCAACGAGGCTTTCACATTGAACAATCACAGGATTCAGAAATATTTCAGGGGCCACCCTTGAGTACACCAACGAAGTAAGCAAGCTTGAGACGGACTCAAGGTTTGACAATGGTCATGGCGACAGCAGATCCCCAATCGGGACCGACGATACCAGCGTAATCACTCCGCTTACCTAAATAGCGATGCAGTGTGCTCTCGCACAATTTAAATACAGAAAGTAGCATGGCATAAGTACAGGATCGTAAATAAAACCTCAAACTAGTTTGTAGCCCCAAGAAATAAGACGGAATCAAGCTCGGCTCGGGGGGTCCCATATACCTCCGGATGTGGATAGCGATAAATCAAGGAACAGTATCAAGTACTCGGGTCTTACGGACAAGTGGGCGGAAACCAAATATTTTCTATCACCCACCGATGCCTCTGCTTATTCAATTTAGTTGTTAAGCAGAAATTAAAGTGACGATAAGTAAAACTAGAATCATCTCCAACATCAACATGCGGCAATACATCAACAACTGTGGCATATGACGACACACATCAGCACTTGAGCAAGCAACTACGACGCGCCGGTCCAGCTATCTACCAAACAATGTAATAGGATGTCCAAGGCAATATAGGGCTGCAAGGGATTTCACGGGTACGAAAACTAGAGCATCGCAACACAGATAGCAATAGATCAACAGGAAGGAGTAAATTACTATAAAAGTAAGATAGGTAGAAAGGGAGATGCTGCTTTGAAAAGCATTGTCGAAAGGTTCATCCAAGATCGGGCGAAGCTCACATCAACTCAACGCCTTATCCTTATCATGAAGAAGCAAAACACTAGAAGAAACACGGATGCAATATTTAATACAACGCAGAAGATCGGCATGATGCATGCATGATGTATGGCATGGCAAGAAAGGATGTAATTAGGTCGATTAGCGGAACGGGGTCCCGACAATTAATTAAATGGTTCAAGTTGTTTAGAAACCCCGCATTTTAAATGTTGTTTAGCAATGCAACAGATGGAACCGGTTCGCTACACATGTTTAAATGAGGCCAATATAAGGCTAGATTTGCCCGCATATGGGCCCCATATTTAATTATTAGGTGAATCGGCCTAAGGCCCCCAAACCACACAAACATGCATGCGAGATGACCAATTTATATGCATCAAGTTGTTATTATGTTATAGGGTTTCGGAAAGAGACACATATTAGGGTTCGAACTTGGGGGTTCCGGGTTGTTGGCGGCAGGTCGGGTCGAGGTTCGACGGCCTTGGCGGATCGTTCAGAGATCCGAGTAGGTCTTGGCGCATCCAGTCTTGGCGGTCTTGTCGTTCCTGGCGGAGATCGTGGCGTTCGGAGGAAGTACTTGGTCGGTGTCGGGCATCGGACCATACAGTTCTTTGTCGTTCTTGTCGTTGATGGCGAACTTAAGTGGATCGGGTACCGGGGTACTCGAGTCCGCGAGGGCGATCTTGTCGATGGGGCTTTGAATGGCACTCCGATGGTGCTTCGGGTTCGGGCCTTGGCGTTCCACGGGATCGGGTTCCGTGACGACATCCTCGCTGCTCCTTGTCGAAGGCATCGGAATCCAGAGGCGGAGCTCTTGTCGAGGGTTCGGGTTCCGGTCATGAGGGTCGTTGTCGATCTTGGATTGGCGTCGGTGTGGATTTGGTTGCCCTGACGCACATCCTTGCAAACGTCGATGACGAGCCGGTCTTGTCGATGAGGGGATCTCGGTGCCTTGTCAACGTCCTCCGGGGTGGGTTATCCTTGGCATCGAAGAGTGTACCGCGAAGGTCGTTCTTCCACACACGAGGCTTGGCGGCGACCATGGGTGGGGTTGGGGCGACCTTGCCGAGGCGACGCGAGGAGGGGGACCTGGCAGCGGCGGCTCGGAGGCAGGGTTCTCGTGAAGCTGCTGCGAGGTGAGGGTCTGGCACGGGCGTGGCTGGCGCAGGGCGCCGAGCGAGCGGGCGCCCGAGGCCGGGCAGGCGAGCAGAGATCGAGACACCGCGAGGCGGTTCGGCCAGCGAGTAAGCCGGCGCGCGAGGGAGGGCGCGTGGCGGCCAGCCGCTGGCGGGTCGGGACGAGCCGCGCGGCGATGGGCGGGTCTGGGCGCGGACGCTGTGAGCCTTGGCGAATGAGCGGAGCCGAGGCGACGCTGGTTAAGCAGACGCCGGCGAGGCGGAGGCACGCACCGGGCGGCGGTGGGCGGGCGAGGCCCAGGCCGGAGCAGCGCCATGTGATTCGACGAGGGCCTTGGCTGCTTAGGCGAGGGCTCTGAGAGAGGTAGGGAGGCGCGGAGGCGGGCTCGTGGTGGAAAGGGTGGCGGTCCGTGAGGCGGGAGGGAGCTGGGCGGCCGGGCAGCCGCAGACGAGGAGGAGGGGCGAGCGGGCTGGGACGGAGGAAGGAGAGGGAGAGGAGCGCGTCGGGTCGTGGGCCAGGGGAGGCAGGGGAAGGTTGACTGGGGGAGGTGGGATCGGACTGAGGGGTGGCCGGGGGTGGACCTGGTCCAGGGGTAGGTGGCCACGCGGGGGCCCACGCGTCAGGGAGGAAGTGGGGTGGGCCGCGGCTACAGCGCGTGGAGGGAGTGTGGAGGGCGCGTGGGGAGCGTGGGGCGTGGGGGCCCAGGTGGCCAGGGAAGGAGTGGGCACATGGGAGGAAGGCTTGCTCTTTGGCGTCTGCTGGCGTGGCGTCTTGTGAGTTTGGTGGGTTGAGAGGGTCCAGGGAGAGAGAGAGGGAGGGACAAGTGGCAGTGTGGGATTGGGTGAGGGGAGAGGGAAGCTGAGGTGGCGAGATGCTATTGGGCAGGGTGAGGTGGAGAGGAGGGTTGGGTAGACTAACTGGTAGGAAAAGGATTAGAAGGGCGGGTTCAGCTGGACCGATTTTAAAACAGGGGTGGTCGTTCGGGTTGGGTTGGCCCGTTCGACTGCCCCTACTAAAACAATATAATTTTTATTTGTTTTAATAACACCATTTGCAAACCGATAGCAACAAACGAAATATTTCGGGGACCCGGGTTTTGGCGTTTGAATAAAGAGGGGCGTTTAGAAAACAACACGGGCTTTGCAAACATAGTTTTATGCAAACAATGCATGATGAAGACGATGCAAAGCACAAATTCAACGCGATTTTCTAGTAGTGGTTTTGCGGGATGCCACAATTCGACACCACTAACAATGGATCTCGCCCTCGAGATCCGCCTCATGGTACCGGAAGGAAGGTCGGCGTTCTCCGTCTTCGCGCTTTGTGTAGATCCTCGCGACACCACTAACGAGGGTTCCTCCTCCATCTTGAGATCGGCGACACCACCAACAAAGGGTCGTTGTTCCTGATCGTCGAGGGAGCACTCCGGAGAACAAAGGACGAAAGTAGAGGTATCAAACGATAAGGCCACCTCTAAGTACTTAGCCATGTCCCTGGTAAAGGACAATTTGAGCATCAAGACATGGAAGCAATCAAGAATCTCATCATTCCAACTTCTAAATTAAAAACTTGTGGATTGAACAAGGGTTGTTTGAAATCTTAAATCTTTGATTGGTAGATGCCTTGGAAAGGATCTTCAGTCTTTGATTGAGAAAAATGATTTTGTCAAGCAAAAACTTAGTATTTTCAAAATGATAAGAAAAATCTATTTTGAGCAATGCAAGCCTCAACTCCACTTAGCCAAATGCATATAGATGATAGATTCCACTATACTACCATAGTATCACTTGCCAATACAATTCAAGTGTATTGACCCTTGTGGCTGTAACTTGTATGTTGCAGGTTTGATTGATTTTAGTGAAGATTGATTGTTTAGGATTACAAAGTCTACAACCAACATCTGCCTGTGGCACTTTGAAGATGAAGGACCCCATGACTATAAATATTCCGCTGCAATGTAATGTAATAGTCATATGAGCTATGTATGATGTAATAAAATTATGTTATTCCTGGTTATAAAGTTATATTATGACCATTGTTTCTTGATATTACATCTTAACTGTGGATGCTAGCTAATGATCCAGGGACTAGCATTGTAAAACACAGGAGGAATCTACCTTATTAGGTTGAGACCTCTACAGATGGTATCAGAGCATTGTGTTGCCTGTAGGATTTGTAAACCTAGGATTGGACAAAAACCCTTAGAAAAATAGGAGTTGTTTTGTTCCAAAAACTTATTTACAAAAACTTGTAAGCTCTTTCCTCAACCATTTTGGTTTCAACTCTACTTCTCTTCTACTCAACTTGATGGAAAACCTACCCTTGACCAAAGACTACACCATGTGCAAAGGACTTCTTTAACATCTTCAACTCTAATGACTTCAACTTCTTCAACTCTAATGACTTCAACATCTCCAGCATATTCACCAAGGACTTCCAACTTGGATACCACTAAGGACCACAAGTGAAACAAGGAAAATCTTGCTCAAGATTTAGAGACTGAAAGAATGCAAAATAAGAAGGAGCCATCAACAACTTTGAAGTATTGTAACCAAGAATTTTTCTCAAGGAAACCAAGATCTCATGCAAGAAGAATCAAGAAGGATGGAAAGATCACAAGTGAACCATATATATGGACCACCATATTTTGGCTAAGACAAAACCACCAACTTATGTGGTGTAACAAAAACACTTTGTTGCCTAAGTATGTGCTAGAACCTTGTTGTTTGAGTGAAATGTTTGTTTGTGATTGCTTGCACATTGCTTGTGTGAATTGTGATGTGTGTGATTAGAAATAATTCCTTAGAAATATCTTTCCTATTCTAATCTCCTTCAACCCAAACAGATGACTACTCCAAGAAACTCCAACATCAAGGTGGATGACAACAGCAATAACCAAAAGGACAACATGAGAGAACTTATAGTAACCCAAAACTAGTTGAGCCAAGAGACAACTCAGCTTTTAGCCAACAACAATGGACTAGACCCAGCCATACAAAGGATTTTGAAGCTTCAATCCCAATTGTTGAAAGGATTGGTTACTCAAATGATCAACATGGGAGAAAACTTTTCCCAAAGAGCCAATGACAACAAGGATGACAAAGATTTTTGTAGGGACAAGGATCATGCACCCAAGGAACATGAAGATCAATGCCCCAAGAAGAGATAAAGATCTCCCACTCATGAAGAACATGAACTAGAAGAACTCCTAGCCTTGGAGAGACCCAAAAAGAAGAAAAAGGACATAAGCCAATTGCAGTGTTACAATTGCAAAGAGATGGGACACTATGCCAATGAGTGCCCAGAAAAGAAGAAGAACCAAGGAAACAAACAAGAGACAGTAATACCAAAGAAAAAGAAGGATATTAGCCAAATGATGTGCAAACACTGCAAGGAGTTAGGACATTATGCAAACAACTGTCCAGAAAAGATGAAGCATAAGATAAACCAGCCTATGAGGGATCTCAGCCTTGTCACATGTTTCAAATGCAAGGAACTAGGCCACTATGCCAACAATTGTCCAGAAAGGATGGAGAACAAGTTAAACAAGTCTATGAAGGATCTCAACCTTGGCCCATGAGTCAAGTATGGAAACCAAGGACACATACAAAGTTTGCTTAGAGAAGTTTCCCAGGATCCCAAGAAGGCAAATATGTAATTTTGTTTGAAAATTTTTAAGGGTGGTAGTACCCTAGTTGTTTTGAACATGCTTGTAACCCTAATATTCCCAAATCTCGGGACGAGATTTATTTTAAGGGTGGTAGCCTGTCACATCCCAAGATTTTCCAAATCTTGTAATGTGAAAATAAATATAAAATAAAACTTTATTGATTTTCAGGGCCAGAAGAAACTTTTGAATCTAATTGGGAATCTTTAAACCTATTTTGAACAAATAAATCCTAAAGGGATAAAAAATAAACATTTTAAATAAAGGAAAACAAAATATTTTGGAAATAATATTTTGATCTTTAAATAAAAGGATTTGGTTTTCAAAGGAAAAGATAGATTTATAATAAAGATTATTTTATAAAGCCAAATTAAACCTTGGCCAAAGTTTTGAAAATAATAAAGGTTTTGCTCTGAATAAAATAATAGAGGTTTATTTAAAACCATAAAGGATTTAATATCCAAGTTTTATTAATAAAGGTTCTATCATTTATAAACCATCAAAACTTATTTGTTTAATTTAAATAAGTTTTCCAAGTATTTTGTATTCTCAAATAAAACCTATTGAATGACTTTGGTACAATTTTAGATTCCAAAATAAAAGATTTAAATAAACAAATCCTATTTGAGTTATTTACTAAAGCCCATTTTATTTAAATTATTATTGGACCCTAAAGTAAAATAATATTTTGTTATAAACAAGTATCCAAGTATTATTTACTTCCAAATGATACCTACTGATTTGATTTTGAAAATATTTGGATTTCAAATGAAGATTTTATTAATAAACAACAAAAACTCTATTTAATTAATAAACCATGGCCTACTTATTTAATTAAGGATGGAACCAAAAAAGGATTAAAGTATTATTTATTTTATTTAGGATTTTGGTTCAGGTTACTAAACAAAACCAAATTCTTAGTTACAATGTTTGGTGAAGATTTGAATTGTTTTGAATGATTGAGAATTTCTTGAAATAACAAATCAGAAAATAGAAATAGAAAAGGAAAAAGAATTCAGACAGAAAAAAATAGAACATCCCACCAATCTGGTCCAACTAACCCAGCAGCAGCCCACCTAGCCCACCTGCTCTCCTCCCCGAAGCATTCTTTTCTCACTCAGAAACTTACCGCACAGAGAATGACAACTGGACCCCACCTCCACTACTTTTCTCTCACTGTCAGAGGACCCCACACCACGCCCCCTTCTTCCCCACCCGCACGACCCTTTCTCCCCCTCGCCGGCCGTTGCAAGCTTTGAATCGCGGCATCAATACGCCTTAACGCGGCCACCTTAACTCGCAGCGATCACGCACCTTAAAGCGCTCGCCCCTCCTCTCCGTTTCCCCCTGTCACCCCGCAGTATCACGCCCCCAGGCCGCCCCGATTCCTCCTCGAACTCCTCTGTTCCGACCACCGTCTTCGGCCAATTCAGGCCAGTACACGCCACCCCCTTCCTTCTCGAGCACCCTAGCAGCTTCCCCACTCCTAGACGCATCTCCCAGCACCCTCCTCTCAACCGCGGGCGCCCCATAGCGTCGGCTACATCGAACTTTCGAACGCCGCCGCGTCTGCCACCTCTTCGACGACCTCCCCGGTAAGCACTGACCGCCCCGCATCTTCTCGATCACGCAAGCATCTTTGCCATGGCCTTGCGCATCTAAACCAGTCCTCCGTTTGTCTTCCCGTGGACCACAGCGTCGTCCTCTACCTCGACCGCGCGCGTCCGTCGCCAGAACCAACTCCGGCGAGAAATGCTGCCCGTCCCCGTGCGCCCCTTGCCACGACGACCACACGAACAACATCACCTCATCCTCGCGACCTCGGTGAGCTTGCTCCCTCCTGTTGCTTCACTCGCCTGCCGCTTAATGGCCGCCCGCCGCTCGCCTTTAACATATCGCCGCCGACTTATGGTCGCAGCGAGGGCCGATCTTGATCCAGTGGATAGGATAGAAAGTAGAGCGAAGGGGTATCGAGCAACCAGTTCCGTGCGATTCCACTTAGATCCAACGATCCAGAGAGATCAATCCGACCGAACTGGTACCGTCCAGTAGGATACTGCCGCGTGGCACTAGAATCTGTTTAAAAGAATGTTTGAATCAGAATTATTTGCAAACTTCAAACCCTTATAACTTTCAAACCACACGTCCAAAAATTACAAATTTTATATCAATGGATTCAGGAGAACAAGCCCTAGCCAACTGTGGCCTTGGTTTAGAAAATAGTATCTGCTAGCTTGCTTGTATTTGCAGATTATTTGGTGAGCTTGTTTAGAGTATAAAAATTGTTTAAAAATGATTTTTGGATTAAAACCTTTGCAAAATGGTTTATTGTGACCTTACTGACCCTAGGAACCAACCCTTGGTATTAAAAATGATTTTTGTAAGATTTAGGTTGGATTACTTGACTTAGTCATTTTCTAGCCAAATAAAAAGAATGGTTTTTGTTATAAAAATGTTTATGGAAAGAAAACTTTAAGGAAATGTTTTGGACCAAACCTACTGACCTAAAACACCAAGTTTTGCAAATTAGCAACTCATTTGGTGAACAACTTAAGAGTTTTGCCTTGATAAAACATTTTCACCACATGAAATGATGAATGGATTTAAAAGTGGTTTTGGATAAAACCCATTTGCTAATGACTTTGCCACTTTGGTAAATGACCAATTTGGATCTTACAAAGTTTAGAAACCCCATAGAGACCCTATTTGCAAAATAAAACTATCTTGTGCATGCTCCCATGCATGAATTGGTTTCCATTGTCTTGTGTGTGTGAATTTGTTTGAGTGATTATTGGTTTGGAATGTAAATTGAATTGGTGTTTGCTTGATTGACTTATAGTGAAGTGTGAGACTAGCAAGATCAAGGAGTGAACTACCATTCCCTTCCAAAAAGGCAAGTGATGCTTCATACTTTTTGTCCCATTACTTTCTCTATGCATTAGTGATTTTGCTAAGTAAAACTTGCATGGATTTTGCTAAGTATAGACCTTGCTATAAGAAAACCTATTAGATGAATCCTTAGTAGGATTTTCCTAAGTTAAAGATTCCTACTACTATCAAGCTTAGCCTAACTAATAGAAAACATGGGTGGAATATATATTCACACTATGGAAAAATATTCTAAGTCTGAGGACTTAGGTTCTGTTTAATAAAACAACTAAGTTAATGAACCTACTGGGTGGAATGGAAGGATTGGGATATGTTGAGTGGTTCACAAGGCCATGGACTTGGATTGTGTATCTCACTTGTGGATGGCCACCCAGGAAACAAAGGGATTTGAGATGTCAAATGTTGAGAAGCTTCAAGTGCAACCACTTGGCAATATGGGCTCTGCCATGATCATATAGGTTGCAAGAACTTAGCCAAATGGACAGTGGGTGGTAGTGTTTGATAGGTTGGAGCGCGTCCATTTTGGTCTAAGGGAAGGCTTCTGAAAGATTTTGTCTTGGGAAACCAAGTCTTGTGGGTAAAGTGCACCACCTCTGCAGAGTGTAAAATCTAAGTACTTAGCCATGTCCCTGGTAAAGGACAATTTGAGCATCAAGACATGGAAGCAATCAAGAATCTCATCATTCCAACTTCTAAATTAAAAACTTGTGGATTGAAAAAGGGTTGTTTGAAATCTTAAATCTTTGATTGGTAGATGCCTTGGAAAGGATCTTCATTCTTTGATTGAGAAAAATGATTTTGTCAAGCAAAAACTTAGTATTTTCAAAATGATAAGAAAAATCTATTTTGAGCAATGCAAGCCTCAACTCCACTTAGCCAAATGCATATAGATGATAGATTCCACTATACTACCATAGTATCACTTGCCAATACAATTCAAGTGTATTGACCCTTGTGGTTGTAAATTGTATGTTGTAGGTTTGATTGATTTTAGTGAAGATTGATTGTTTAGGATTACAAAGTCTACAACCAACATCTGCCTGTGGCACTTTGAAGATGAAGGACCCCATGACTATAAATATTCCGCTGCAATGTAATGTAATAGTCATATGAGCTATGTATGATGTAATAAAATCATGTTATTCCTGGTTATAAAGTTATATTATGACCATTGTTTCTTGATATTACATCTTAACTGTGGATGCTAGCTAATGATCCAGGGACTAGCATTGTAAAACACAGGAGGAATCTACCTTATTAGGTTGAGACCTCTACAACATGAATGTGTCATACCAAGTTGGAATGATTGCATCATGTACTAGGTGTCATCGCTGAACAAACTAAAGGGTTTAATCAAATCCTAGTTTGAAAAGTCAAACGCCAATTTGAAAAGTCAAACGGCTATTTTGGGAAGTGGAGGGGAAGGTGGAAACCGAGTTGGGGAGGAGTTCCTCCCCTCCACCGTCGGCCCCTTGGGAAACCGAGTTGGGGAGGGACTCCCCTCCCCTGGCGCGGCCCCTCCACCTATATAAGGAGGGGCAGGGCTGCCCCTCCTAGCACCTAAGATCTCCACCCCAAAACCCTAGCCCGGCGCCCCACCTCCTGTTGCCGCCGCCTAGGGCTCCCCTAGCCGCCGACTTGGGCAAGCCCCAAGCCCTAGCCGTCGGCCCTAGCACCTCCTCCTTGGTGTGTTTAAACCCTAGATCGCCGAGGAGCTCTCTCATAGTCCACCATACTCGCTCCGGCTTAAGGCGAAGCCCTGCGAGATCTCCCCTCTACTTCCAGTACCACGCCGTTGTGCTACCGGAATCGCGAGGAGAGTGCTACAACTTCATTTTCTTTGGAACAAGGGAGAGGAAGGTCTTCGTCAGTACCGAACGTGTGACCGATGCTGAGCCTTGCCGAGCCTTGCCGGAAGGATCGTCACGCGATCTTGAGATCGGCAAAATGCGACTACATCACCCACGAGAATCCGCTCTCGTTAAACACTTTGGAATCTTCGAGGGTGAGTTATTCCATCGACTCGTTGCTACAATCTAGTAGATAGATCTTGGCTTGTTTGTTTGTATGCGGTAGAAATTTTTTGTTTTCCATGCTACGAAACCCTACAGGGACCGTTACAGACGGTACCTTGTGGATTTACGCATCTGCTTGTAGCAGTTGACAAATTCACTAAATGGATAGAAGCTAAACCCATTAGAAAGCTTGATGGGGCAACTGCCCTAAGGTTCATCCGAGATCTAGTGGTGAGATTTGGTCTCCCACATAGCATTATCACCCAAAATGGCAGCAATTTATCACTCGGAGAAGTGGAGGCGTATTGCTGGGAGAAAGGCATCTGACTTGACCTTGCATCTGTGGCACACCCACAATCCAACGGTCAGGTCGAGCAAGCCAATGGATTAATCCTGCAGGGAATCAAGCCACGTCTTGAGGCACCGCTACATAGAGCAGCTAGAGCCTAGGCAGAAGAATTACCATCTGTACTGTGGAGTTTACGAACTACACCTAACAGATCTACCGGCTACACCCCTTACTTCATGGTATATGGAGTAGAAGCCATCCTGCCTTCCGACATCCTCCACGATGCACCAAGAGTTGCCGCCTACGACGAAGATGACGCTAAAGAATCCAGACGCCTAGATGTGGACCTTCTCGAGGAGGAGCGCGTTTTGGCATGCCAAAGATCCGCCATCTACCAGCAGAATCTACGCAGCTACCATAGTCGCCGCGTTCGGCATCGCTCGTTTAAAGAGGGGGATTTGGTGCTCTGACTTAAGCAGAAAAAGTCACACAAATTATCCCCGCCATGGGAAGGACCGTTCATCATAAGAAAGGCGCTGCTCAATGGGTCTTACTACCTTGTTGACAATCATGAACTAAAGGATAGACCCAACGAGGATCATAAGCGTAAGCGACGTGACCCGGATAATGACTACCCAGAGCTTGATCGGCCATGGAACATAGCACAGCTACGTCCTTTCTACACTTAGCATTTTTATCTAAATTGTGTACCTCTTATATGATCAATGAAATAAAGCTCTTTGGTTCACTCATATTGCTAAGTCTTTTACCTCCTTTAGTGTTCATTTTTGGATCATGTAAAATTTTTTTTGCACAAGTCTTGCGTTTGCACTTGTGAAAATTCCTCCTACGGGCGTTAGCTTAAGTTTTCTGGTCTACACATTCTTTGTCGTTTTTATGTGGATTCTGGAGTAGTGACTTTCGACACTTGTTGTCGGCGATTTTGTGTTCAGGTTATTGACGGTGCCATTGGGCATCATCACCTGAGTGCATGGTTTCGACAACGAGTCTTCCGACTCACGAAAAGTCAAGCATAAAAACCAAAGTAATGGATAAGCCAGCACTTTCTTAAAAAATATATGCACGCTGGGAATTAATTCTTAAGTAGCAGGACATAACAATCATTATTTTCCGCCTTAAGTTACATCACCAAGTTTTTCCCGTGCACACACCAAAAGTGAAACAGAAATTACAAAGTGTTTTTCATTCTTTGGGTGCAGGAGACTTGGAGGCTGCATCGTCCCCAACCAAAGAATCACCCTCAACGTCGGCGCTGTGATGAGACTCGGAGGAATCTTGGTTGACGCTGTAGATAGTGTTCCTGGGCACGAAGACGTCAACGTCCACCAACTCGGCAACTCTGGTGTAATAACCCGCGAGTGATGACAGGATGGATTCGTGATCAATCTCCTTGCCGTCATCATCCACGTCGGGGATGCCAGAGGTCTTTATAAATGTCGATGTCGGCATCATCGTAGTGTTCCTTCACCATTGACAGCGCCATCCTTGCGCCAGCCCGTGCCATGAAGCTTTCTAGCTCGTGACGCGCTCGTGGGCTCGACGCAGAATCTCCGAGTACTTCGTCACAGAGTCCGAAGCCTTGATATATATCTGGAGGGGCTTGGCAATCTCCTTGGCTTGGGCGATGGCGATGTTGATGAAGTTGCCGGCAAGAACCATGCATTACTTGTCCGAAGGAGGCGAGCGGGTTAAACCCATAGGAGCTGCAAATTCTGACAAGGAGCGCATGAGTTCAATAAACTCTAAGTATCCAGACTATAGACTACAAGGTGGAGGAAACTTACTGAAGATGCTGGCCTTGGCCTGCCAGATGGTGTCCGCCAAGGATGCCTTCTCTTGTTGGAGGATCTTAAACGCCTCACTATGGCGATGGTTTTGCTCATCAGCAGCTTGCTTCTGATCCTTTAAGATCGCAAGCTCCTCCTTCAAGCGATTGATTTCCGCGGTGGCGGAATCCTGCAGGGCTTTCATGGAATCCTCGTGCATCTTCAGCATCTCTTCCCTCTCCTTCTTAAGGATTTTGTTCTTACTGTCCAGCTGTTGGATGTGCTTGGACTGCTCGACAATATCCTTGGCCTTCGCGACATGTTCTGCAAAGTTGGAGAAAACAAAGTACACAATGAGTACTCGGCGATTGTGGGCACAAAAATAAGACGGAAATGCGCAAAAACAAAACAGACTCTTGTTTTTGATGATCCGTTCCTTCAAGATGGCAGTTTTACCCTTTTCGGCTTCGAGATCTGCGCGCATCTTCTGGTACTTGTCGTTGGCCATGCCCCTCCGAGCATTCTCGTTCTAGGAAAACAAGTATAAAGTTAAACCGTTGTTTGGTCTACTTGGAGCATCTAGTCTAAGTTTTTTCCACCTAGACGCTCGGGGGCTACAGCAAGAGTTTTTAACTTAGCAATATGCTTAGCTTTTCTTTAAGCATCTAGTCGGAACTAATTCAGTTACAACTAGAGGCTTGGGGGCTACAACATTGAAAATTATGAACACTGCATATGCTACTCTTAAATGCATCAGTAAGAGTTTGTTCCATCTAAATGCTTGGGGGCTACAGTGAGAGTTTTTTCTAACTTAGTCACTCTTAGAGCATATAGATGCAAAACCTATGGTTTTCCGTCTACATCCTCGGGGGCTACAGTGGGATACTCATATGAAATGCAAAAGGCAAAGTAAAAACTTACAAGTGCAATAATCTTGAGGTTTGTAGCACTCTCGGCCAGCAGCTTGCCAAAGGAAATGCTATTTCCCTGCAAGATATCTGCTTGTCGGAGCAGTTCCTCAATACCGCACGTCGGAGATGACGACACTCCTCCAGGAACCATAGTTGTGTTACTCGGCAGGAGCGCCGGGTAAAATATCTTCGGCAATTCGAAGGGTTTCTAGGGAGTAGGGGCGCCGCCTTCGGCAGAGGTACCAGCTCCCACTGCCGCCTTGCCGCTACCGATGGCATCCTTAGCCGGAGCTTCATCCATTTGAAGAGCAGCGCTCTCCTGCGTCGCCTGCTCGCCGACAATAGCGAGTTCGGTAGAAGCGCCAGAGTCCACTTCCATGGTGGAAGGGCCTAGTGCCTCGTGGACTTGAGAGCTTGTCCGGGCAGAGGAAGGCTTGACGACAGGAGTAGCAGGGGC
This sequence comes from Avena longiglumis, assembly GCA_030063025.1. Taxonomy (NCBI): domain Eukaryota; kingdom Viridiplantae; phylum Streptophyta; class Magnoliopsida; order Poales; family Poaceae; genus Avena; species Avena longiglumis. The sequence continues at coordinate 34,930,540 of CP125978.1, forward strand.
GATGGCGGGGAAGGAGTCGCGATGCAACATATCTTTGATATTTCTAGAAGCCCCCAAAGTCTTGGAGGTCTTCTTGAGGTTGGTTGTGGCTTTCTTCCTGAAACATGAAAAGTGCATAAGTACAGGAACAAGACGGATAAAAACAGACAATGTCAGAGAATGAGAAGCTCACACTAATGGGGGTGCTTTGGCAAAAATCCCGGTGGATCTTTTCTTTTCTGCCTCCAGGGCAGCGGTAGTCTTCTTGGAGGCTCCACCCTCCGTCTTCTTCTTCTTGCCTCCGTCGGCAGCGTCAGAGGTGGAGCTCTTCCGCTTTCGCGCCAACGGGACATCGTCGTCGGACACGACCATGACTTCCTTCATCTTTGGATCATAGATTTGGGCAGCCAGGTTGCCCTCGTCTAGATCGCTAAGCTGTTAAGTAAGAAATCATCGTGTTAGATGAGATGGTATTGGCAAGACGGAAAAACTGGAGCAATGTCGTACACGGAAAATAAATACCTACCTTTGGGTACTTGCCGTCTACAAACATGTCGTAGGTGATGGTGAAGCCACGCTTCTTATCCTTCACCTTGACGATGTCCTTCAGGCGGAGCTTGACGGAGTCGCTCGAGAAGTTATCCACGGAGATCCGGAGGGAATCCCATCGATCACTGGTATACTTGTGCATGAACTTCGCGCGATGCTGCAGAGGTTGGATTCGCCTAATGAACCAACACATAGCTAGGTCCAAGCCGGTCAAACCCGTCTCTACGAACCATTCGATCCGCCTTATTGCGCGAGAAGCGTCGAGGTCGGAGGGAAGGGAGGCATGGGATCTCCATGTAGAAACCTCAGCGGCGGCTCCATCCGCGAAGTCCGGGTACATCACTTCTCGGCCCGCCAAAGGAATGTCGGGGCCGTAGAAGTACGTCCGCTGCCAGTTCTTGCAGGACTCGTGGCCGACGATGTCGGGGAACCGCCGGCCAGGACGAATTTTGAAGCTTATGGTGCCACTGTTCCTAAGCTCATCCCTGCTATGTCCGGCTTCACGTTTTACGGTGAAGAAGTACACGAATAAGTCTAACCTAGGCCTTATCCCTAGGTATCCCTCGCAAAGTGCCGCGAAGTTACTAAGCACTAAGATGCTATTGGGGGAGAGGTTGTGGGGTTGGACCTTGTAGTGGTTCAAGACGGAGAGAAAGAAGTGGGAGATGGGCAAAGAAACGCCGCGTACCAGCTGAGCCTTGAGGTACACCTTTTCTCCGACTTGGGGAGAAGGTGTCACCTCGCCGGCGCCGCTTGCCAGCGAGCCCTCAAATCACGGGGAGGTAGCCTTCGGCGACCATCTCGTGGATGTCGCGGTCGGTGATTTCCGAGCCACGCCAGTCGCCCTTGTGCGAGTCTGGCTCTTCTTCTAGTGGTTCTAGCGCCGCCATATTATGGTCGCCGCCGGTGGTCTCGATCATCGCCGATGCGGGGATGACCAGACCCTCTGGAGGCACGACGACGGAGCTCGCCGGCTTCGCCGTGGCTTCACTCGATGCCGCCATTGATGGGGAAGAGCTGCTGCTAGCCATGGGATGCTGGAAGGGTGCGACGGACGCAGATGAAGCTAGGGTTTTCGAGGATTCTTGCGGAGAGCTCGAGGAGGCTTGTGGCTGGAGGAAGAAGACGATGACACAAGAGAATGAGGTAAAAAGTGGCAAGTGTCCCACGATTACTATTTATCATGCTCTGCGTCAAGATTCATGCAGCTAATCGGACGGTTGCCACGTAGGCGACGTGTTCGTGAACATGCGCGGTAATTTCGCCACGTCTCCAACCGCCACCGCCAACGGTTCGTATCATTCGCGCGGGAAAATCGGATATGATTGCGTTCTCTGCATGTGTGAGTTACGAGGCGTCGCTGACCTAAGACTACGTCGTCATAACTGACATGGGTAGACGAGCCGTGACATCGAAGATTCCGGCATGGACGGATTTAATCCGACTACGGAAGAGTACGATGGAAGATTCAGCATTTCTCCGACTTACAAATCAAAGACGGAGAAAAACCTTGTAGGGTTCTTTGGGAGGACTACAAGATATTGCTTGACGATTTGCCGACATCCATCTGGACAGAGCATTCCATGTGAAGAGACAAGACAGCGCAAGATCTTGGAGTTCTCCGGGGGCTACTGTTGGGGATATGCTATATGGGTATCCTAATAGCATGTCTCTTATCCTACTAACCCGGGTGGCCCATAGTCGGTAGCATGGCCTATGGCCTGCTGGGTGGCCTAGTTAGGTGGATCCAGAAGGGAGGCCCATGCCGGATAAAGGAGGGCGGCGGTGGAGTCACCAGCGTACCCAGAGCCTTGGAGTACAAGATACACAAGACTAGTAATAGACGGTGTAGGAATCTGTAACCTGTCTGGCTAGGACTTTTCCCTGTAACCCTAGGACCTGACGACTATATAAGTCGGGCCTATGGGAGCCTTTACGGCATCGTTTTACACACACCTCACACAACGAACCTGTCTCTGTAACTCGGCGTATTGCCATTATAGTGATTTATAGCAGGAGTAGAATTCCGCCACCGTCATGGGATCTGAACCTGGGTAAGCTGTGTTACCTCGTACCGTCAACCGTCCGCCTTACCCCACGTCTCTAAACATGCACTGTGAGGACCCCTCCATGGCGTACTCGTCGGCGATACCACGACAGTTGCCGCTGATGTGCTCCAGGAATATGCAACTTCCAACTTTCTGCATGAATTAGTAATTGATGGCGATTATTGGTAGCCGTTAGTTTCTAACGATAGTGTTGGGTGTTTTCTTCTTAGTTCAGTTGTTTCTTCTTTTGATTCGATGAAGCGGGTTGTGTGCATCGTTTTGATGCAGAGGTGATACGTCCAAAACGTATCTACTTTTCCGAACACTTTTGCTATTGTTTCTCTTCTAATTTATGTGATTTGGATACAACTAACACGTACTAACGTTGTTTTCAGCAGAATTTCTTTGGTGTCTCGTTTTTGTGCAGAAAATCAACTTTTATGAAAAATCCCAAAAAATATGCCGAAAATCCTATTTTCCCAGAAGACTCACGGAGCCAAAAGACGGAGGGGGGAAGAGGCCAGAGGGGCCCACACCACCCCCAGGCGCGGGCCAGGCCATGCCGCGCCAAGGCATGGTGTGGCCGCCTCGGAATCCGCCTCGACCTCTCCTTTCATCTACATATACCCTCTGACCTAAAAACATCGGGGGGTTCGACAATTTCTAGAGAAGAGTTCCGCTGCGCCTCCACCACCAGAAACCGCGATTCGGAACAAGAAACTTCGTTCTGGCACCCTGCCGGGACGGTGAATTGGAGGAGATCACCGTCGTCATCATCACCGACGCCTCTCCATCAACTATCCATGATTCCCCCATCCATGTGTGAGTAATTACCCGCAGTAGGCTATGGGGATGGTAGGGATTGGATGAGATCGTTCATGTAATTGCATAAGGTTGTTAGGGCATGGTGCCTAGTATCTATTGTTAGTGCTTTTTGACATTGTTGCAACTTGTTGTGCTTAATGCTTGTCACTAGGGCTCGAGTGCCATGATCTCAGATCTGAACATGTTATTGATTCATGATGATATTATTATTTGTGATCTTACCTGCAAGTTGTGTACACATATCGTTGTTCGGAACCCGAGGCCCCGAAGTGACAGAAATTGGGATAACCGGATGGGATGGCTATTGTGTGAGGATCACGTGTGTTCATGGAGTGTTAATGCTTTGCTCCGGTGCTCTATTAAAAGGAGTACCTTAATTGCCAGTAGATTCCCTAGAGGGCCCGCTGCAACGGGCTGGCAAGACAAAAAATGTTATGCAAGTTCTCATTGCGAGCACGCATGACTATATACGAAACACATGCCTATAGTTATTTAGTAATTTGATGCTTTATCTTTATTATCTGCAATGCCTATGTCTTGATTGTTACATGAATTATCCTGTCCATGCAATACCCGTCCATTCATCCCTATGCCTACCGCACTTTAATCCTGTTGTTTACTACAATTGTTACTACTGTCCTTATTTTACTACTGCTGTTATTTTGCTATTGCTACTACAAAACTGTTGCTACTGATAAACTATTGCGAGCAAGACTGTTTTCAGGTGCAGCTGAATTGACAACTCATCTGTTAAGGCTTATCAATATTCTTTGGCTCCCCTTGTGTCGAATCTATAAATTTGGGCTTTACTTCCCTCGAAGACTGTTGCGATCCTATACTTGTGGGTCATCGAGACTATTTTCTGGCACCGTTTCCGGGGAGTATAGCTTTATTTATAAGTTCACTTGGAACTATTATTGTTCACTATTATCCATTCATCATGGGTAAAACTCGTGATGTAAAAGTTCCTATATTACCATCCACTACAAGAAGAGGTATAATTCTGAACACATCTGTTGCTCTTGATTCACCATCTGTGATGAGTAAGCTCCTTACACCACCACCACATACACATGTTACACATACTGCTACTTCTGCTAAATGTGAAATTGCTTCTGATACTTATGATGTTACTTCTACTATGCTTGATGAGAGTGGTTCATTTGGTCCTTTCCTAGATGCTACAATTGCTAGAACTATAATTGGAAACACTAAAACTCCTAATTAAGATATTGGTACACCTATTAGTTCACCTGAGTCTAGAGAGCATCTTAGCTATGATCTTGATGACGGTTATATTGAAATGACTAATGAATTTATTGAAGAATGTCAAAACACTTATGGTGCAAGTGCTATTAAGAGTCTTCTTGAGAGACATACTATTAGAAATAAATTATCTTCTGATTCTAAGTTTGCCACATCCCCGATAAACATTAAAGATAAGAATTATGATTTCTCTCTTGATTTACCTTATATAACCATTATTGAGAAAGAACCTTTTTGTGGGACTGCAAATAAAAGTGTTGTGGCACATATGCAAGAGCTCTCTATTATGAGTGGCTTATTCTCTGATGATATTAAGAAACACACCTACTTTGTTGCTACATTTTTCCTTTTTTTATTAAAAGGTGAAACTAAAGCTTGGTTTAATAACTTATCTCCTGGATCTATTGAAAGTCCTGATGACTTGATTAATAATTTCTTTCAGAAATGTTTCCCTCCTAGTGCTCAACATGCCATTTTGCAGGAACTTTTTGATTTTAAACAGGGAGAAAAAGAGAAATTGCCTGAATCATGGGCATGGTTCCGTGCTTTAATTAAAGCACAACCTGGATGTACAGTACCTAAAAATGAGATTCTTGATATATACTATAATGGACTAACTAATGAATCTAGGACATACCTGGATAGTTGTGCTGGTTGTGTTTTCAGGAAAAGGACTCCTGATGAAGCTGAGAAATTAATGGCTAAAATAAGCAAGAATTATGATGATTGGACTACACCTGAGCCAACTACACCCGAGTCAACTGTGCCTAAGCCAACCCCAACACCAACACCAAAGAAGATAGGAATGATTGAATTAAATGATGAAGTGGTGAAGGAAGCTAAGAAATGTCTTAAGGAGAAGGGTATTAAATCTGAAGATGTGAAGAATTTACCTCCTATAGAAGAACTATGTAAGCCAAAGTCTCACTCATCCACTATTAAGGTACTCTATCTCCAACATTTTTATGATGGTGATATTCCTTACTTTAAACCTCCTGATTAATGCTTAGAAGAATTTGATATTTTTGTTGTTAAGCAAGATAATTTTAATATGAGAGTGCGGAATCATCTAATGAAAAAATTTAGAGCTATTAATAAGTTGCAATATATTGTGGAAAGAACCTACAATGATGTTAAAATGCTTGTTAAACATTTCCAAATGGTTCAAACTCAAATTGATCAGCTTACTAATGTACAAAAAGATTTGCTAGTTAATGCTTCTAGAGAAAAACATGCTTATGAAATTAGAACTAGAAGTGGTGTTTCCACTCAGTACCCTTTATATCCCGAGGGACATCCTAAAAGAATTGAGCAAGATTCTCAACAAGCTAAAAATAGTGGTACTTCTTCTAAAAGAAAGAAAAAGAAACATAAAGCATTTGAGGAATCTTCTAAACCTGCTAAATATCCTAATAGTATATCTGTCTTTGATGCTGAAACTGAAAGTGGTAATGATAAAAATGATGCTCCTGATAAAGAATAAATTGAAGAAGAACCTAAAAGGCACACTAATAATACTAAGTACACTAAGGAAGATTTTGTTGCTAATAAACATGGTAGTGAAAGAGAGCCTTGAGTGCAAAAACCAATGCCTTTTCCTGATAAGAAACACAAGTCAAAGGAAGAAGAACACTATAACAAGTTTTGTGAGTGGATGAAACCTTTGTTTTTGCAAATTCCTTTGACTGATGCTATTAAATTGCCTCCTTATTCAAATTATATGAAGAATATTATCTCTAATAAAAGGAAGATTTCTAATAAGGAAATTTCCACTTTACTTGCTAATTATTCCTTCAATGGTAAGGTTCCAAAGAAACTTGGAGACCCAGGGATTCCAACTATTCCTTGTTCTATTAAAAATAATTATGTTAGAACTGCTTTGTGTGATTTGGAAGCAGCAGTTAGTGTTATGCCTTTTTCTCTGTACAAGAAACTTCAACTTGAAAAATTGATACCAACTGATATATCTTTGCAAATGGTTGGTAAGTCTACTACTATTCCTGTTGGTATATGTGAGGATGTTCATGTTCAAGTGGCTCATAATTTTTTGATATTACCTGAGTTTGTTGTGCTTGAAATGCCTGAAGATGATAATATGCCTATTATTCTTGGGAGACCTTTTCTTAATACTACAGGTGTTGTCATTAATTGTAATCAAGGGAAAGTAACTTTTAATGTTAATGACAAGGAGCATAATGTCTATTTACCCAAGAAGATTGATAAGAATTATGGCCTAAATTCAATTGAAAATATTGAAGGCATCAAAGTTGGAGAAATATATTTTCCCATACCACAAGAAGATTATGAAACTATTATGATTGGGACTATTGCTATCAAGGTTGAGGTAACATAATCATCTAGTGAAATGCAAAGTTTTGCTTCATATAAAATTGTTTTGGTAACAAGACCTGATCAACCTTGTTAACAAAGGTATTTTTAATGAACAAAACAAAGTTTTCACCATGATTATCCTTGCTCACTTTTATTCTTTCTATTTTAATTTTCTGCTTTCGCCTTGTTCATATTTGTATTGCTATTTGCTTGCATATTAGAGTGTCTTAAACTTCTGTAGTTTTAGTTTTGAATTGTTTTTCCATCATTCCAAAATCATTTTTCTATGAGAAAATCATTTATCAATTCCTGAAAATTGCTCGAAAATAAAGTTTCTCAAAAAATTCCAGAAAATTTATATTAAATTTTTATGCCAAAAAGGGGCAAAGAGGAACCTGGAGTGACCCAGGGGGGCCCACCAGGCAGGCACACCACCTGGTGGCATGACCACACCAGGGGCACGCCTGGCCATGGTGTGGGCCACCCCTGGCCCTCCACTTATTCTTCCACCTGCCACTCCTCTCTCTCTCACAATAAAACACCATTTCATTGCTCAAACCCGTGTTCTTGTTGTTATTGCTCGCGATTTTCGATCTCCTTGCTCAGCCCAACTTTGCTGCTGAGATTTGGAGTATTTGTTCTCCGGTATGTGACTCCTCCGCTTGTCCAAGTAGATTTGTGATTAGTGAATTATATCTTGAGTATTTTGCTACTATAGGTGACAGGTTATGTGAGTTTGCATGCTTGTTCTTTGCTTAGAGAAATTACTTTGATGCGTGTTTAGCCCTCTTGCAGGTCCCTATAGTAGTTCCCTTCATTATGTTGTCACTTTGCAATTTCTTCTTGTGATGCATGTCTAAAAATTTAAGAAAAGGAGGTGAATGAACACCAACTAAACCAACATGAATTGTGGGTGCCTGAGGTCATGAAAGTCCACCGTGAGGAAGGAGTTTTCCCTTCTATTTATCCATGCCCCAAATTCATGAGGGCTGCAGGGATTTTTCAAGATTTCCAGACTCTAATTTCTAATGCAGGATTGGAGCATTTTGTTGGAGATGAACCTTACCAATATGTGAAATTGACTATGTCTGTGGTGAAGGATTTTCAATTTAGTTGGTCCTTTCCTAACCCCATGGTTCATTACAAAATTTACAATGTAGCTATCGATATCCCTTTTGATGATTTTTGTGCAGCTATTAAAGTTCCATAGTGGGGTTCACGTGAGAGGATTAGGGAGCGGCCTATGCCACTTGTGGACTTATATGCATAAATTTGTCAAGGAAGCGGCTTCTCAAAGGACAGTGGTAAAATTCGAAATATTCATCTTCCATCTACTCGATATTTTTCCTATTTTATTGCCAAGTGTGTTCTTGCTAGGAAGACTACTAGTAAATTATCTTCATATGATCTAGTTGTTATCTCAGCTGCTTTGAAATGGGATAGGACTTATAATGTGCCTGCTTTGATAGCTTTCCGTCTTGCTGCTAACCGCGAGAAAGGTGAAATTTGTGGAAGCCTCATTGCCTGTCATTTATTAGCTTTGCATGGTGTAGCGCCTCCTCATTCAAAATTACAGTTTCCCATAGAGAGGCTTGATCTAAATTCCATGATACAACATAAATTTGTTTCTTTTTGGGCTAATTTGAGTGATTTATCTTATGAAATAACCTTTCTCAAGAGTGTATGGAGAGGAGGTAAGTCTGAGCGAATGGTCCTTTTGCTTGCGAATGGAAGGATGGTCACTCACGGAAGATGAGATCGACACATACATGGAGGAGCTCTCCCAGCAAGAGCAGAATGTTGGAAGGGAGGTCGAGGATAATTCGGTCCAGCCCTCCAACACGGGGGAGCCTTCATACCAGCAGCCTGCTTATGATTGTGGCGTTTCTTCTTCTTCTTCTTCACGAGGGCCCTGATTATGATCGTTCTTACGATGACCCACCAGCTTGGAGTTCCTACCCGTGTTTTGGTTGATCTCCATTTAGGCTAAAAGCCTAAGCTTGGGGGAGGTATACCGACATCAAACTCATCTACATATCATATTCTGTCGGTACTTTGCATATCCATGTTTCTCTTTCTTTTTAGTTTTTTCTCTTGTTTTGTTTCTGCTTTCCAAAACACAAAAATACCAAAAATATTTTTGTTATTTCTCTTTGTCGCCGCTTTATCTTTTAGCTTTAGTTTGCTAGCCCTTTTTAGCTTTGGCTTGTTATTCGAAAAATCCAAAAATGTTTGTTGTTCTTCTCTGGTTTTGTAAAGTTCGTTGCAGGGTTTAGCAGTCCTCAGTGACTCCTTTGGAGTTTGTTTTTCATATTATTATTCAAGCCACACAAGTGAAAGGCAATAATGACGATTCATGACAATTCGAGGTGTGGTAAGAGGCTGGTATGAACTCTATTTGCTTTCATTTTTATACATATACTCATCATTGTGGGATTTCCTAGTCTGTTCATGTGAGGTGTATGTTATTTAATGGATGCTTAGTAGTTCTTGCTCTCTTATGATTAGTTCCAATTTGCTAATAGTTTGTGGCATGTCATATAAATGTCTGCGTGCATTGTTCTATTCATAACATGGTATGACATTGTGGTATCCTCCTCTGAATGATTTATTTGAATTGACTTGGCACATGCTCATGCATGCATATGACTAAACAAAAAGTCAGTTAAGCCTTGATGATTTATTTTGCCTCAGAGTTCTTGCGTCACTTTTATGCCATAATTAGTTTTGTTTTGTCGCAAGCATGATTATGACAGTTACTGCTCTCTCGATTGTCGCTCCCTTTCTATTGCTAGCCTTCACTCGTACTGAGTATGATCTCTACTCATGCATCCAACTCCTCAAAACCAAAGTTGTCAAAAAGTGTCCACCATATCTACCTATTAGCATCATTGCTATTCCTTGCATACTTATTATGCCTTGTTTTCTTCCGAATAAAATGTCTGTTTGCTATGTGAAAATTAGTTAGTAAAGCTCTAACGAACTTGATGGCACATTTTATTTCTTGCACTTAATAAACCTGAACCATTGTGACTGTCTACCTAGTTATATGCTTGCAAATTATAAGTTAGGAGTTAGCAGAACCATGTTGTCATGGGGAACACTTTTGACATTGCACTTATTTTTAGTTGATATCATGTTCTTTTGTTTATGGATGCCGATGGTGTGAAATTAAAGGGGAGCTTGTAAGCTCATCGAGTTTGTATATGTGTTAGAGAAACGCCTGGGCGGCTAGCCTAAGCCATGCCTAATTATGATGGAAACTTACAGCAAAACCATAGTGGCATTCTATGAAGCAATCTCAATAAAAAACTATGCAAATAGCAAATAAAAAGATCGCTGAGATGCTCACTGTTTGTTGCCTTGTCATTTTGATATGGGATAGCTCTTTGTGTCATGGGAAGAGGGGTACCCCGTTGGCGGTTCTCTATGATATGCATATACTTACAATGACAAGAACTTACCTGAGAGTCTGAGACCAAAGTTGAGTAGCATGAGGTTTCGGTACTCGTAATTAAGGGGCATGAGATTTTCAACTTATGAGTTGTCAAGCATATAACTTATGTTTGACCTCACTTTAACCTTAACCATTTAAAGATGCTTATGATAGGGACAATGAGAGCTCAAAGCTAATGAGTACCATACTTTCAACATTTGGAAGCCTTTCAAACTTTTTAATTTTCCTTTCACTTTTATGTCGAGTCACCATTTATTCTATGAGCACCTTCCTGAGAGCATAGCTGTAGTTCTTAGTATAATGTGCTTGTCCTAGAACACAGTTGATTGTGACATAACTTTGACGCTTGTATCTTTGATATTTTTACTCTTCACTTGAACTTCAGAGGTGCCTTGGCATTTATGTTTTGCTCCAAAAAGTAAGGCAAGCTAGATACCACTTTATCATACCTTCTTATGAGCATTACAATCTTGCATATGTTTATGTTTCATGTTGCTTATTATTATTGTGTTGGAATCTCTTCATAGCTTGCATGACTATTGGTAGACTTATCTGCATATTCTTCATTATGAATTGCCTAAGTATTTGCTCATATGCCGAGAATATAAACATCTTATGAAGCAAATGTGTTTGTGAAAGTTTCTTTTATCGCAATCAGTTTTCAACTGAATTGCTTGAGGACAAGCAATAAGCTAAGCTTGGGGGAGTTGATACGTCCAAAACGTATCTACTTTTCCGAACACTTTTGCTATTGTTTCTTATCTAATTTGTGTGATTTGGATACAACTGACACGGACTAACGTTGTTTTCAGCAAAATTGCTTTGGTGCATTGTTTTTGTGCAGAAAATTAACTTTCAGGAGAAATCCTAGAAAATATGCCGAAAATCCTATTTTCCGAGAAGACTCACGGAGCCAGAAGACGGAGAGGAGAAGAGGCCAAAGGGGCCCACACCACCCCTAGGCGTGGGCCAGGCCAGGCCGCGCCAGGGCATGGTGTGGCCGCCTCGGACTCCGCCTTGGCCTCTCCTTTCGCCTTGATACGTCCAAAACGTATCTACTTTCTCGAACACTTTGCTATTATTTCTTCTCTAAACTTGTTTGATTTGGATACAACTAACACGGACTAACGCTGTTTTCAGCAGAATTACCTTGGTGTCTTGTTTTTGTGCAGAAAATGAACTATCAGGAAAAATCCCGTAAAATATGCTAAAAACTATTCCTCACCAGAAGATCCACGTAGCGGAAGGGAGAGGGAGGCCTGGGGCCTGCGGACCCACCATGCGCCCACCTGACCCCATGTGCAGGGAGGTCTGGCCACCCCAGGCAGCTCCTCGACCTCCCTCTGCGCCTATAAGTTGCCTTCTGACCTAAAAACTCAGGGGGGGTTGATAGTTTTCCAGAAAGAGTTCCGCTCCTCCGCCACCACCAGAAACCAAGATTCGGATGCAGAAACTCCGTTCTGGCACCCTGCCGGGACGGGGAATTTGGAGAGGATCATCGCCATCGTCATCACCAACGCATCTCCATCAACCACCGGTGTTTCCCTCATCCATGAGTGAGTAATCCCCCGCTGTAGGCTTGGGGATGGTAGGTATTGGATGAGTTCTATCATGTAATCGAATAATATCTGTTAGGGCATAGTGCCTAGTATCTCTATTAGTGCTATTTGACTTTATTGCAACTTGTTGTGCTTAATTCTTGTCACTAGGGCCCGAGTGCCATGATCTCAGATCTGAACTTATTATTGAATCATTATGATGGTATTGTTTGTGATCTTATCTGCAAGTTGTGTACACATATCATTGTCCGGATCCAAAGGCCCCAAAGTGACAATAATTGGGACAACCGGAGGGGATGGTTGTGGTGTGAGGATCACATGTGTTCACGGAGTGTTAATGCTTTGCTCCGGTGCTCTATTAAAAGGAGCACCTTAATTGCCAGTAGTTCCCTAGAGGCCCCGCTACCACGGGTTGGCTGGACAGAAGATGGTGTGCAAGTTCTCATTGCGAGCATGTATGACTATATTTGGAGCACATGCCTAGGATTGTTTAGTACTTGGATGCTTGTTATTATTTATCTGCAATGCCCTAGGTATTGAAGTTACATGTTTAGACTCGTACATGCAACGCCCTTCCATCCATCCCTATGCGTACCGCACTCGAATCCTACTGTTACCGTTACTGTTACTGTTGTTGCTTTGTTGTTGCTACTACAAACTGTTGCTACTGATAAACTTCTATGAGCAAGAACTATTTCCAGGTGCATCTGAACTGACAACTCAGTTGTTAAGGCTTGCAAGTATTCTTTGGCTCCTCTTGTGTCGAATCAATAAATTGGGTAATACTACCCGCGAAGACTGTTGTGATCCCCTACACTTGTGGGCCATCAAGACTATTTTCTAGCGCCGTTGCCGGGGAGCATAACTTTATTTGTAAGTTCACTTGGATCTATTATTGTTTACTGCTACTCCTTTCATCATGGGGAAGTTGAAGGGTTTCGCGGCATAGTAAATCAAAATTTTCTACGGATGCGAACAGAGGGAAGCCAAGATCTAATCTAGGAGATGCAAACAACGAGAGAGATTGGATTAGATCTTCATACCCTTGAAGATTCGCACAGCGGAACGTTCGTCGGAACGTGGGTGAGGGAGTCGTACTCGCTTCTCCTCCTCGCGATCCGATCCGATCTAGCACCACAAGTGGCGGTGCCTCCGTGAGATGCACACGTGCAGCACCTCGACGTCTCCTCCTTCCTCGGACCAGCAAGTATGGTGGAGAGACGGATTGGATCTACAACACGATAGCGTGGTGTATATGGTGGAGAATTTCTGCAGCAGGGCTTCGCCTACAAACAGTCGGGAGGGAGAGAGGAGGGCAGCAGGGCAGCTAGGGATGGAGGGGAAGGTGTGAGGGGGTGGTGCGCCCCCAGCCCTCTTTATATAGAGGGGTGGGCGGCTGCAACCCTAGCCCCCTCCCCCAAGCCAAACCAGCGGCCCCAAGGAGAAGGAGTGGGGGGCAAGGAAACCCCCCCTTCTAGAAGGTCTATCTCGAGTATAAACCTCTCTCGGCCGGCTGGGCCCTATGGGGCCTTGTGCCCCTGGACCAATGCGGCCAGGGCACTCCCTCATAGGCCCATGCCCCCTCCCGGAAGGTGGGGCCACGTTGGTCCCCTTCCGGAAGGTTCTAGAAGCTTCCGGTACAATACCGATTAACCCGGAACAATTCCGAACTCCAAAAACTGCACTGCCTTATATGAATCTTATTCTCCGGACCATTCCGAAACCTCTCGTGATGTCCCGGATCCCATCCGAGACTCCGAACAAAAACTCATAAACCAATTATCCAATCTATCCTAGCGTCGAGACACGTTAAGTGTGTGACCCTGCGGGTTCGAGAATATGCAGACATGATCTTCTATCAATAATCAACAGCGGGGTCTGGACACCCATATTGACTCCCACACATTCATCGATGATCATATCGGATGAACCACGATGCCAGGATTCAATCAATCCATATATATATTCCCTTCGTCTCGCGATATTTTACTTGCCCGAGATTTGATCGTTGCATGCGTCATACCTAGTTCAATCTCGTCAGAGCAAGTACTTTACTGCCCGTAATCCGATATCACTTTGTGATTAACTCCTTAACCACATGCTTGCAAGCGGTGTTGATATCGATTACCGAGTGGGCCCGAAGTATATCTCTCCGACTTGGGAGGGACAAATCCCATCTCGATACATACAACCCAACAGATACTTTCCGATCACCTGAGAGACATCTTTATGATCACCCTCTCATAGGATGACGTTTGATGACCTCAAAGCTTTCTTTCGATACCAGGGATTTGTATTATCTCATGGTCTAAGGAATACAATATTTGACATAAGAAAAGCTTCGCAAAGACGAACACGATGACACGATCTAATTGCTTCGCTTAGTTTGGGTCTGTCCACCATATCATTCTCCCAATGATATGATCTCATTATTAATCGACAACTCATGTCCATGGCTAGGAAACCTTAACCATCATTAATCAATGAGCTAGTCCATAGAGGCATACTAGGGACACGGTGTTGTTCACAAACCACACAAGTATTAAAGTTTCCGCTTAATACAATTCTAGCATGGAATATAAACATTATCATGAACAAGAATTATAATAATAACATCTTTATTATTGCCTCTAGGGCATAATTCCAACAGAAGTCTCGTGATGGAAAGTTCCCTATTTTACCATCCACTACAAGAAGAGGTACAGTCCTAAACACCTCTGCTGCTCTTGATTCACCGTCTATTATAAGTAAGCTTGTCACACCACCACCACATGCTCATGCTACACACACTGCTACTACTGCTGAATCTGAAACTGCTTTGATACTCATGATGTTAATTCTACTGTGCTTGATGCGATCGGTTCATTAGGTCCTTTTCTAGATGCTACTATGGCTAGTCTAGGAAATACCGAAACTCCTAGTGAATACACTATTACACCTGTTAGCTCACCTGAGTCTAGTGAGAGTTATGATATTAATGATGGTTACATAGAGCTCACTGATGAATTTGTTGAAGAGTGCCGAAACACACATGGTGCTAGTGCTATTAAGAGTGTTCTTTCTAGACGTACTATTATGCCTAAGAAGCCCTATGATCCTAAGTTTGCCACCTCTCCCATAGATATTAAGATAAAGATTATTATTTCTCTCTTGATTTATATTATTTAGATATTGTTGAGAAAGAACCTTTTTGTGGTACTAAAAATGAGAGTGTTGTGGCTCATATGAATGAGCTTTCTACTATGAGTGATTTGTTCTCTGATGATTTTAAAATGCGCAAGTACTTTGTTGCTAAGATCTTCCCTTTTTCACTAAAAGGAGAAGCTAGGGCTTGGTTAATAGATTACCTCCTGGTTCGATTGATAGCCCTGATTTCTTGATTGCTTCTTTCTTCCATAAATATTTTCCTCCCAATGCTAGACATGCTGCTTTGCAGAGACTTTTTAATTTTAAACAGGGAGAAGAAGAGAAATTGCCTGAGTCATGGAAAATATTCTGTTCCTTGATTCATGCATATCCCGGATGTCCATTACCTCAGAATGAGGTTCTTGATATTTATTATAATGGACTAACTGATGATTCCAGGACCTACCAAGATAGCTTTGCTTATTGTGTTTCTAGGAAAAGGACTCCTACAGATGTTGAAGAATTAATGAACAAGATAAGCAAGAATTATGATGATTGGACTTCAATTGAGCTGAATACACCTGAGCCTATTACTCCTGTACCAGTTGTTTCTGAACTAGTTCCACCAACAACAACAAAGAAGAGGGGAGTTATTGCATTAAATGATGAAGTGATGGAGGAAGCTAAAAAGTGTCTAAAGGAGAAAGGTATTAGAGCTGAAGATGTGAACAATATACCTCCTATAGAAGAATTATGTAAGCCAATTCCCCACTCATCTACTATTGAGGTACACTCTCTCCAATTTAATGAAGGTGATATTCCTTATGGTAAGCCTCCTGATCAATGCTTAGAGGAACTTTACACATTTATTGTTAAACAAGGTAATTTTAATAAACAAGTTCGGAATCATTTATTGGAAAACTCTAGAGCTATCCATGAGTTGGAAGATATTGTGGAAAGAACTTCTAATGATATTAAAATGCTTTATAAACACTTTCAAATGGTTCAAACTCAACTTGATCAATTTGCTAAAGTACAAAAGGATATGCTAGTTAATGCTTCAGGAGATAAACATGCTTATGGAATTAGAACTAGGAGTGGTGCAGCTACTCAAGATCCTTTATATCCTGAAGGACACCATAAAAGAATAGAGTAGGATTCCCAACAAGGTGAGGATAGTGGTAGTCCTCATAAGTTGAAGAAAAGGAAACATAAGAAAGTGGAGGAATCACTTGAACCTGCTGTAGATCCTAATAGTATATTTGTCTCTGATGCTGAAACTGAGAGTAGTAATATTGATGAGTCTCCGGATAAGGAGGAAGTTAAGGAAGGACCTGAGAAGCACACTAAGAACACTAGTTACACAAAGGAAGATTTTATTGCTAATAAACATGGTAAAGATAGAGAACCTTGGGTGCAGAAACCTATGACTTTTCCAGCTAAGAAACACAAGTCAAAGGAGGAAGAACACTACAACAAGTTTTGTGAGTGGATGAAGCCTTTATTTCTGCAAATTCCTTTGACTGACGCTATTAAATTGCCTCCTTATTCAAAGTATATGAAGGATATTGTCTATAATAAAAGGAAGATTCCTAATGAGGATATTTCTACTCTACTTGCTAATTATTCCTTCAATTGTAAGGTTCCAAAGAAACTTGGTGATCCAGGTATACCAACTATTCCTTGATCCATTAAGAATAATTATGTTAGAACTGCTTTATGTAATTTGGGAGCTGGAGTTAGTGCTATGTCTTTTTCTCTCTATAAGAGACTCCAGTTAGAAAAGTTGATACCAACTGATATTTATTTGCAAATGGCTGATAAGTCAACTACTATTCCTTTTGGTATATGCGAGGATGTTCCTGTTCAAGTGGCTCATAATTGCATGGTTTTAATTGATTTTGTTGTGCTTGAAATGCTTGAAGATGATAATATGTCTATTATTGTTGGGAGACCTTTTCTTAATACTGCAGGTGTTGTCATTAATTGTAATCAAGGAAAAGTAACATTCAATATTGATGACAAAGAGCACACTGTCTATTTCCCCAAGAAGGTTGTTAAGAGTTATTGCCTGAATTCCATTGAAAACACTGAGAGCATCAAAGTTGGAGAAATATATCGTCCCATTCCACAAGAAAATTTTGAAACTATTATGATTGGTACCATTGCTATCAAGTATGAGGTAACATAATCACCTTGTAGAATGCAAAGTTTTGATTCATATAAGATTGTTTTGGTAACAAGACTTGATCAACCTTGTTAACAAAAGGATTTTAATGAACAAAATAATATTTTCACAGTGGTTATACTTGCTCACTTTTATTTTTCTCCTTTCCAATCTTTGCTCTTCGTCGTGCCTAACTTAAAGGCGTTAAAGAAAAGTACTTGTTGGGAGATAACCCAAGAGTTTCCTTGAGTCTTGGAAGTTATTACTTCAGTAATGACCTCTCCTTATCATTTTTGTTTGCTTTTTGTGCCAAGAATGACCTCCAATGAGAGGTAAGTAAGATTTGGGGAGTTGTTGTCCCGAAACAGATTTCTGTCCTCCACCATAAAAATTCGCGAGGAGTCTCTGTAAGTCGGATTGAGCTAAAAATTTACGAATAAATCCCTAGTGTGTTAGCTAACTTTTGTTAGTTCAACAATTTTTGATTTGAGCAACAGAAGGTCTTCGGAAAAATCGGTTTCTACCTGCTGGTCTGTTTTGATAGATTTCTGCCATTATTTGCATTTGCTTCTTATTGATTCCTTTTCGGGTTGTTTTTGGGAAATTGAGATTTTTGAAGGAGTTGCTACTGTAGTTTGTGTTTTTAATGAAAAGTCTTGCTGTTCCAAAGCTTTGCCAGAGGTCTAATATCTTTTGAATACACTAATGTTGCTAATGAAGATTGTGTGAAGTTTTGTATGAAGGAAAAATTTCAGGTGTAGAGAGATAATGATGTAATGAGATGAAGAATGGACAGAATCTCAAGCTTGGGGGAGCTACCCCGTGTCACCACAAGAAACATTTAAGAGGTACAAGCGTCAAAGTTTGGGGGTTACCAAGGCATCCCCTTCTTCATCAACAAAAATCTCAGGTCTTTCTAGACACTTCACTTTTATTGTTTCATGCATAGTTGTGTTGTTCTTGGAGCATCTTAGTTTTTGTTTTTGGTTTTGCTTTGCTTGGTTTGTTTTTGCTTTGTTGGCTTGTTTGAAAAATCAAAAACACCAAAAATATTTGTTGTTCTTCTTTGGTTTCGTGAGTTCTTTGCAGGGTTCAGCCATCCTCAGTGGATATTGGTTTTCATGTTAACTATTCAAGTCACACAAGTGAAGGGCAATAATGAAGATTAAGACAACTTGAGGTATGGTAAGAGGCTGATAACGAACTCTATTTGTTTCATTCTTGTACATATACTCATCATTGTGAGCATGATTAGCCTGTTCGTGTAAGGTGTATGTCATTATGGATGCTAAGTAGTTCTTGCTTGTCTATGACTAGCTCCAGCTTGCTAATAGTTTGTAGCATGTCATATGAATGTTTGCTTGCATTTTTTTATTCATACTTTGGTATGATATTATGGTATCCTCCTCTGACTGTTCATGTGAATCGACTTGGCACATGCTCACGCATGCATATGACTAATCAATAGTCAGTAAGTCTCGATGATTTATTTTGCCTCAGAGTTCTTGTATCACTTTCATGCCATAGTTAGTCCTGTTTTGTTGCAAGCATGATTATGACAGCTATTGCTCTCTCGTTTGTCGCTCTCTCTCTCTCTATTTCTAGCCTTCACTTGCACTGAGTATGTGCTCTACCTATGATTCCAACTCACCAAAACCAATTTTGCCAGTTGTATCCACCATACCTACCTATTAGCATCATTTTCTACTTCAGTGCATGTTCTATATGCCGTGTCTTCTTCCAAAATAAAATGATTGTCTGTTTTGAGAAAGTTAGTTAGTAAAGCTCTCACGAACTTGATGGCACACTTTATTCCTTGCGCCTAATAATCCTGAACCATTGTGACTAGTCCATAAAAGTTATATGCTTGCTAATTATATACTGGGAGTCAGCAGAACTGTGCTATCACGGGGAACGCTTTCAACATTTTTTTTGGATATATCATCCAGTTGATTCCTTGCTCTTTTGTTTATGGATGTCGACGATGTGAAATAAAAGGGGAAGTTGTTAGTTCATGGAGTTTATACATTGTGTTAGAGAAACGTCTGGGCCTCTAGCCTAAGCCATGCTTAATCATGGCGGAAACTTGCAGCATCACTATAATGAGCATCTATGAAGCTTCCCCAATAAAAAGCTATGCATATGGTAAATAAAAATATTGCTGAGATGCTCATTGTCTGCTTGCCTTGTCATTTTGGTTATGGGAAAGCTCATGTACCATGTGCAAGGGGTACCCCGTTGGCGGTTCTCGATTATATGCATGTATTTACAATGACAAGAAATTTCAGGTGACCAAATTTGAGTAGCATGCGGAGCGACCCTCGTACTCAAGGGACTTGGGATTTCCGGTCTATGGTCTGTCAAGCATATGATTCATAGTGGACCTCACTTTCACCTTAACCACATGAAGATGCCTATGATAGGTCCAATGAGAGCTCAAAGCTAATGAGTACCTTCCTTTCAGCATTGGGAAGCCTTTCAAACCTTCACAAAACCATTTTCACAACTTTGTTGAGTCACCACTTATTCCATGAGCACCTTCTTTAGAGCATAGTTGTCATTTTTGTGTTTGTTCCAAAACTTGGTTAATTATGTCACGACTTTGATGCTTGTATCTCTGATATCTTTACCTCTAGTCTTCATGTGAACTTCAGAGGTGCCTTGGCATTTATATTGTGCTCTTCAAACAAAGGCAAGCGATATACCACTCTATCATACCTTATTATGAGCATTGCAATGTTGCTTATGTTTACGTTTCATGCTACTTATTATTATTGAGTTGGGTTCTCTTCATAGCTTGCAATGAATATTGAGTAGACTTAGTTGCATACTCTTTATTATGAATTGTATGAGCATCTACTCCTATGTTGAGAATATATACATCATATGAAGCAAAGTGTTCGTGAAAGTTCTTTTATCGCACTCAGTTTTCAACTGAATTGCTTGAGGACAAGCAATAAGCTAAGCTTTGGGGAGTTGATACGTCCAAAACGTATCTACTTTCTCGAACACTTTGCTATTGTTTCTTCTCTAAACTTGTGTGATTTGGATACAACTAACACAGACTGACGCTGTTTTTAGCAGAATTACCTTGGTGTCTTGTTTTTGTGCAGAAAATGAACTATCAAGAAAAATCCCAGAAAATATGCCAAAAACTATTTCTCACCAGAAGATCCATGAATCCAGAAGGGGAGACAGAGGGGAGGCCTGAGGGGCCCAGACCCACCCCAGGCAGCTCCTCGGCCTCCCTCCGCGCCTATAAGTTGCCTTCTAACCTAAAAACTTAGGGGGGGTTGATAGTTTTCCAAAAGAGTTCCACTTCGCCGCCGCCACCAGACACCAAGATTCGGATCCAGAAAATCCGTTCTGGCATCCTGCCGGGACGGGGAATTTGGAGAGGATCATCGCCATCATCATCACCAACGCATCTCCATCAACCACAGATGTTTCCCTCATCCATGAGTGAGTAATCCCCCTCTGTAGGCTTGAGGATGGTAGGGATTGAATGAGTTCTATCATGTAATCGAATAAGATCTATTAGGGCATAGTGCCTAGTATCTCCATGTGCAAGGGGTACCCCGTTGGCGGTTCTCGTCGTGCCATGATCTCAGATCTGAACTTATTATTGAATCATTATGATAGTATTGTTTGTGATCTTATATGCAAGTTGTGTACACATATCATTGTCCGGATCCAAAGGCCCCAAAGTGACAATATTTGGACAACCGGAGGGGATGGTTGTGGTGTGAGGATCACATGTGTTCAGGAGTGTTAATGCTTTGCTCCGGTGCTCTATTAAAAGGAGCACCTTAGTTGCCAGTAGTTCCCTAGAGGCCCCGCTGCCACGGGCTGGCTGGACAGAAGATGTTGTGCAAGTTCTCATTGCGAGCATGTATGACTATATTTGGAGCACATGCCTAGGATTGTTTAGTACTTGTATGCTTGTTATTATTTATCTGCAATTCCCTAGGTCCTGAAGTTACATGTTTAGACTCGTCCATGCAATGCCCTTCCATCCATCCCTATGCCTACCGCACTCAAATCCTACTGTTACCGTTACTGTTACTGTTGTTGCTTTGCTGTTGCTACTACAAACTGTTGCTACTGATAAACTTCTGTGAGCAAGAACTATTTACAGGTGCAGCTGAACTGACTATTCAGTTGTTAAGGCTTGCAAGTATTCTTTGGCTCCCCTTGTGTCGAATCAATAAATTGGGTAATACTACCCGTGAAGACTGTTGTGATCCCCTACACTTGTGGGTCATCACGCCTACATATACCCTCTGACATAAAAACATCGGGGGGTTTGACAAATTCCAGATAAGAGTTCTGCTACGCCGCCACCACCAGAAACCGCGATTCGGAACCAGAAACTTCGTTCTGGCACCCTGCAGATGAGCTCAGTCAACTGCAGAGCTTCGTTGGGAAACCCCAAGAGAAAGGTGTGATGAGCACAGCAGGAAGTTTTCCCTTAGTTATGAAACCAAGGTTACCGAACCAGTAGGAGGAAGGAAACAACTCTAATGTGTTGCTAACAACTTGGAATCCTGCACAACACAAACTCAAGACTTTCCCCCAACTTACAATGAGGTTGTCAATCTCACTGGTTTGCTGAAAACAAAGGATTAAACATATAGTGTGGAAGATAATAGTTGCTTGTTGAAAGTAAACGGTAACAGTAGATGATGTATCAATGATAAAGATTGGAACGGGGTCCAAAGTTCTCTAGAGGTGCTCTCCTTAAGATAGATAACATGTTGGGTGAACAAATTATAGCGGGGCAATTGACAGATTGAGAAAGCATAACAATGCATATACTAGACATTAAGACTCCTGTGAGATTTGATTGGGCATTACAACAATATACATAGACCGTAATCCAACTGCATCTATGATTAATAATCCACCTTCAGGTTATCATCCGAACCCCTTACAGTATTGAGTTGCAAGCAACGGATAATTGCATTAAGCAATGTGTGTAAAGTAAAAAATACAATTGTTCCATGAACAAAAGATTGTTGTTTTCTCCCTAGTAGCAACAACACATCTACAATCTTAGAGATTTCTGTCACTTCCCCAGATTACTAGAGGCATGAACCTACTATCGAGCATAAATACTACCTCTTGGATTCACAAGCATCTACTTGGCCAAGATAGCTACTAGCAACAAAGAGCATGCAAGATCACAAATAACACAAACATCATAGACTCAATAATCAATCTAACATAGTATCTCAATATCCATCGGATCCCCGCAAACACAACATGTATGATTACAAATAGATGATCTTGATCATGAACGGAGCTCACAAGATCTAAACATGATAGCACAAAGGAGGAGAAACAACCATCTAGCTACTGTATGGACCCATAATCCAAGGGTGAACTACTCACGCATCATACCGGAGGCTAGCATGGTGATGAAGAAGGCCTCCGGGATGATCTCTCCCTGCCGGCAGGGTGCCGGGAAGAGCTTCAGATCCCCCTGATCTAGTGACGATGGTGACGGCTACGGACTATTTCGTGGAGATTTGATCGGGTGCTTAGGGTTTCTGCATCGGGGTGACTTTATAGGTGAAGGGGCAAGGTCGGTGGGCGACCTTGGGGCCCACACCTGGTGGCGGCGTGCCCCCCCTAGGTCGCGCGGCCCTAGGGTGTGGCCACCTCGTGCCCCCCCTTCGGTTTCCTTTCGGTCTCTGTATTCTCTCCGGTATAATATTGACTTTGTCTTTTATCCCGTCCAATTCCGAGAATATTTCCTTACTAGATTTTCTGAAACCAAAAACAGCAGAAAACAGGCAACTGGCACTGCGACATCTTGTTAATAGGTTAGTCCCAGAAAATGTATAAGAATACCTCAAAGTGTAGGCAAAACATAGCAAAGTTGATACTAAACAAGCATGGAACATCAAAAATTATAGATACGTTTACGACGTATCACCTGCTGGGACGGGGAATTGGAGGAGATCACCACCATCATCACCGACGCCTCTCCATCAACCATCCATGATTCCCCCATCCATGTGTGAGTAATTCCCCGCAGTAGACTATGGGGATGGTAGGGATTGGATGAGATCGTTCATGTAATTGCATAAGATTGTCAGGGCATGGTGCCTAGTATCTATTGTTAGTGCCTTTTGACATTGTTGCAACTTGTTGTGCTTAATGCTTTTCACTAGGGCCCGAGTGCCATGATCTCAGATCTGAACATCTTATTGATTCATGATGATATTATTGTTTGTGATCTTACCTGCAAGTTGTGTACATATATCGTTGTCCGGAACCCGAGGCCCCAAAGTGACAGAAATTGGGATAACCGGAGGGGATGGCTGTGGTGTGAGGATCATGTGTGTTCACGGAGTATTAATGCTTTGCTCTGGTTCTCTATTAAAAGGATTACCTTAATTTCTAGTAGATTCCCTAGAGGCCCCGCTGCAATGGGCTGGAAGGACAAAAGATGTTGTGCAAGTTCTCATTACGAGAACGCGTGACTATATACGAAACACATGCCTATAGTTATTTACTAATTGGATGTTTTATCTTTATTATCATATGGATCAAGATCAAAGATGATATGGTGATGGATAACAATCTATACATAAACAATAATCCAATGGTTCCACTGATGGTGTTGTGTGAGCACTTCGTCGGGAAACCCCAAGAGCAAGGTGTGAAGCAGCACAGCAGCAAGTTTTCCCTCAGTAAGAAACCAAGGTTATCAAACTAGTAGGAGGAAGGAAATGTCTCAAAGGTGTTGCAAGCAACGTGGAAACCTGCACAACACAAACTCAATACTTTTCCCCAACAAACAGTGAGGTTGTCAATCTCACCGGTTGCTGTAACAAAGGATTAACTGTATGGTGTGGAAGATGATGATGGTTTGCAACAAGTAAACAGTAACAGTGGAAGATGTATCAATGGT
Organism: Avena longiglumis; assembly: GCA_030063025.1. Taxonomy (NCBI): domain Eukaryota; kingdom Viridiplantae; phylum Streptophyta; class Magnoliopsida; order Poales; family Poaceae; genus Avena; species Avena longiglumis. The sequence goes on from CP125978.1 coordinate 34,954,769, forward strand.
AAAGATTGCACCGGATTCCATAGTTCACTAGAAGTGCTCTCCTTAGATAAACAAACATGGCATGCTAGGTAAACAAATTACAGCAGGTCAATTGACAGGACTGAGCAAGGCATAACAATGCAATACTAGAAACAAAGATCCTATGAGATTCGATTGGGCAATACAATAATATACATAGACCGCCATCCAACTACATCTATGACTAGAAGTCCACCTTCACGTTATCATCTGAACCCCCTCCAGTATTAAGTTGCAAGCAACAGACAACTGCTTTAAGTAAAGTGTGTAAGGTAAACAATCCACTTGTTCCATGAACAAGAGACCGTTGTTTTCTCCCTAGTGGAAATGGCACATCTACAACCGAAGAGATTTTTGTCACTTCCCTTGGAAACTAGAGGCATGAACCCACTATCAAGCATAAATACCCCCTCTTGGAGCACTAGTAACTACTTGGACAAGATAGATACTAACAACAGAGAGCATGCAAGATCACAAACAACACAGACATGATATAATCAAATAGACAAAACCATTAATCAATCTGACATAGTAATCCCAATATCCATCGGATCCCCGCAAACACAACATGCATGATTACAAATAGATTAGATCTTGATCATGAATGGAGCTCACAAGATCTATACATGAAAGCACAAGGAGGAGATACAACCATCTAGCTACTACATGGACCCGTAGTCCAAGGTGTAACTACTCACGCTTCATACCTAAGGCTCGCATGATGAAGAAGAAGGCCTCTGGGATGATCTCCCCTCCGACAGGGTGTCGGGAAGAGCTTCAGATCCCCCGATCTAGGGACGATGGTGGCGGAGCCTACAGACGGTTTCGTGAAATATTGATCGGGTGTCTAGGGTTTTGACATCAGGGGGACTTTATAGGAGAAGAGGCGAGGCAGGGAGGCGCCAGGGCGGCTACACCCCCCAGGCGCGGGGTGGGCCCACCCACGCGGCCAGGGGTATGGCTCCCTGGTGAGCCTCCTCTGTATCGTCTTCTGGCTTCGTGTTGCCCATGGTCAAATATTAACTTTGGCTTTTGTCCCGTCCAATTCCAAGAATGTTGATTTTCTGCCTTTCTGGAACCAAAAACAGAAGAAAACAGGCAACTGGAACTATGGCAACTTGTTAATAGGTTAGTACCGTAAAACATATAAAACACCTCAAAGTGTGGACAAAGCAAAGCAAAGTAGATAGTAAACAAGCATGGAGTGATGTCTACGCACTTCTATTCTTGTAGATAGTTGTTGGGCCTCCAAGTGCAGAGGTTTGTAGAACAACAGCAAGTTTCCCTTAAGTGGATTACCCAAGGTTTATCGAAATCAGGGAGGAAGTGGTCAAAGCTACCCCTCTCAAGCAACCCTGCAATCAAGATACAATAAGTCTCTTGTGTCCCCAATGCACCCAATATAGGTGCACTAGTTCGGCGAAGAGATAGTGAAATACAAGTGGTAACGGTGCTAGAAAAGAGCTTGACGGTGAGGTAAAGACTAAAGGCAACAATAAGGAAGCAAGCAAACATGCAACAAATCTAGTAGCAAACGGTGTTTCAATGTTTAAAAACAAGGCCTAGGGTTCATACTTTCACTAGTGAACACTCCCTCATATAAATATCCTCTCTTCATGATACTACTCTTAACTACTCTCCGGTTGGACACTCTAATCAATGGTAGGGCTATAACAGCACTCCTCAAAGTCCGCCTTCCCCAATCTAGATAACCCCACACTGTCACCTTGAGCGCTAGATGGTTCCAACAAACACCACAATTTCATAGAGACATCCAACTCCAAATATAACTCATACAAAATATTCAATCTAGCCAAAGTGCCACACACGGTATGCACGCTGTCACTTTCACACACGTGGGGAAAAGCATAGATCTATTAAAGCACAAAGAGTATTTATGTAGACTCAAACCTAAGTGCCACCATGGCGTGCACGCTGTCACTTTCACACACATGGGAAGAGCAGATATCTATTGAAGCACTCGAGTAGCAAGGTCGATCTACTAGATTACAAAGCTCATGACCACAACAAGATCATGCATAGAGAGAGATGAACACATAGCTACCGGTAGATCCCTTAGCCTCAAGGAAGTACTACTCCCTCCTCATCATGGGAATAAGCAACGGTGATGAAGATGGTGGTGGAGATCAATGGATATGGCTCCGGGGGCACTTCCCTGTCCTGGCAGGGTGCCAGAACAGAGACTTTCTGTCCCCCAAATCTCCCCTTCGGTGGTGATGACTCCTTGGTGGCACCAGAGAACTTGGTGCTGGATGTGGATTCTTGTTGGGAACCCCAAGAGCGAGGTGTGAAGCAGCACAGCAGCAAGTTTTCCCTTAGTAGAGACCGAGGTTATCGAACCAAAAGGAGGAAGGAAACGTCACACAGGTGTTGCAAGCAACGCAGATACTTGCACAACACAAACTCCAGACTTTGCCCCAACGAATCAGTAAGGTTGTCAAGCTCACCGGTTTGCTGTAACAAAGGATTAAACGTATGGTGTGGAAGGTAATGGTTTGTAGCAAGTAAACAAGTAACAGTGGAAGATGTATTAATGGTAAAGATTGGACCGGGGTCCATAGTTCACTAGAGATGCTCTCCTTAGATGAACACCATGGCATGAAGGGTAAACAAATTACAGCAGGGCAATTGACAGGAACTGAGCAAGGCATAACAATGCAATTACTAGTCAGAAAGATCCTATGAGATTCGATTGGGCAAGACAACAATATACATAGACCGCCATCCAACTGCATCTATGAATAGAAGTCCACCTTCAGGTTATCATCTGAACCCCCTCCAGTATTAAGTTGCAAGCAACACACAACTGCTTTAAGCAAAGTGTGTAAGGTAAATAGTCCACATGTTCCATGAACAAGAGACCGTTGTTTTCTCCCTAGTAGCAACATCACATCTACAACCGAAGAGATTATTTTCACTTCCCTTGGAAACTAGAGGCATGAACCCACTATCGAGCATAAATGCCCCCTCTTGGAGTCACTAGCAACTACTTGGCCAAGATAGCTACTAACAACGGAGAGCATGCAAGATCACAAGCAACACAGACATGATAGAATCATAAAGACAAAACCAATCAAAACAACATAATAGTCTCAATATCCATCGGATCCCCGCAAACACAACATGCATGATTACAAATAGATTAGATCTTGATCATGAATGGAGCTCACAAGATCTATACATGAAAGCACAAAGGAGGATATACAACCATCTAGCTACTACATGGACCCATAGTCTAAGGTGTAACTACTCACGTATCATACCGGAGAGAAGGCCTCCAGGATGATCTCCCCTTCGGCAAGGCGCCGGGAAGAACTTCATATCCCTCCCGATCTAGGGACGATGGTGGCGGCGGCTACAAACGGTTTCATGGAGATTTGATTGGGTGCTTAGGGTTTCTGCATCGGGGGCTTCTTATAGGCGAAGGGGGAGGCCGAGGCGGCGGCCAGGGGCCCCACACCCCTCCCAGGCGCAGGGCAGGGCTCACCCGCGCCTAGGGTGGGTCTAGCCGCCTTGTCCGGCCTCTCCGGCTCCCCTCTGGACTTCTTGTTCCCCACGAAAAGTAATTGACTTTGACGTTTGTCCCGTCCAATTCCGAGAATATTTCTTTACTAACTTTTCTGAAACCAAAAACAACAGAAAACAGGCATCTGGCACTGTTGCAACTTGTTAGTAGGTTAGTACCAGAAAACATGTAAAAAGCACCTCAAAGTGTAGACAAGTAAAGCAAAGTAGATACTAAACAAGCATGGAGCATCAAAAATTATAGATACCTTTCCGACGTATCAAGCATCCCCAAGCTTAACTCCTGCTCGTCCTCGAGTAGGTAAGTGATAAAAGAATATTTTTTTAGGTGACATGCACCCTCACAATAAAGATCCAACCATTTGCAAGCATTGGAAGCTGGGATCAAAGAACTCTAAACATGTGCATGAAAGATGGAGTTCTAACAATATGACATAGTAACTATGCATGCAACATGACAAGCTACAAACAAAGATCATGAATAATATGCATTAAAAAACGTTTGTTTGTTTCACATATAGAAAACATAGCATAGTGGCAATCAGCTTATCCCTCATGGAGTAGCAATATAGATGCATAGGGCACCTTCAAAGTTCACAAGGGTGACTAGAAATAAATAGCACAAGAACAAGTAATATCACAATATGCATCAATCAATAAGCTTTGGAACACTGCACACAGAATGACAACTATGCTCTCTTGATGGTGCCTAAAGGTAGAAGGTGGTGACTCAATAATGGTGGAAGAAAGGCCTTTTTGTAAAGGAATTGGGGATTACAAGTTTCAAAAAGAGCTTCCAAAAATTATGGTAGTTGTTAGATTTCAACCCTTATTGCCCCTATCATAAGCATCTTGAAGTGATTAAGGTTAAAGTGTCAAAGATGGAGTATATGCTTGACGAAGTATGGCAATCTCAAGTCCCTTAAATACGAGGGCCACACCTCATGCATACTCAACTTTGGGCCCAGGTAAGTTCTTGTCATTGTAAGTATTTGCATATCATTGAGAACCACCAACGGGGTACCCCTTGCACTACAGGAGATTTCCCATAACCAAAATGACAAGGCAAGCAGACAATGAGCATCTCAACAATCTTTTTATTTACCATATGCATAGCTTTTTATTGAGGATGCTTCATAGATAACTCACTATGGTGATGCTACAAGTTTCCACCATGATTATGCATGGCTTAGGCTAGCGGCCCACGCGTTTCTCTAACACAGGATACAAACTCCATGGACTTACAAATTCCCTCTTTATTTCACACCGGTGACATCCATAGACAAAAGAGCATGATTTCAACTGAGTACAAAGTACAAGTGCAATGTTGAAAACGTTCCCCGTGACAGCACGGTTCTGCTAATTCCAACTTATAAGTGCAAGCATATACAACAAAGTTGTCACAATGGTTCAAGTTTATTAGGGGCAAAGTATATAAAGTGTGCCATCAAGTTCGTGAGGGCTTTAATCACTAAGTTTTCACATAACAAAATAGTTTTTAATTGGAAGATAGTTAAAAACAAGAATATACTTGGAATGGTGTAAGAAACCATGCATAGGAGTTTATAGTGGACACTTTGGAATAACTTGGTTTCTTGGGATTTGGAGGCATGAGTAGAACTTACTCATACAAGTGGAGGCTAGCAAAAAGAATGGGAGCAACCAACTAAGAGAGCAATAATAGCCATAATAATGCAGTGCAACAAAGCATACTAATCAAATCAAAGAGTGGTACTACAAGTCAAGGACTAAATGATCATAGAGGCTATGGTGACTTGTTCATAGTCATAACATGGTGTAAGCATGTGCCAAGTCAACCCAAGCAAAGCATCAAAGGAGAATATCATAATACTATGCTTTTGCATGCTAAAACAACACATAATTTCTTCAAGGCACACTAAGCAATCCCAACTGTTTGGAACAAGACATGCTACAGCAATAATCACTAAGCATAAGGTCAAAACAACACCTAGCATGTAATGCTAAAGTCTAAGTCACAGTCAATGCAAGCTCCTCTTGCATTCCAAGCAAGAACTTACTACTTTTCAACACCAAGCAAACTTATTTGCAAAACAACAGCGAGAACGGGGGTCCAAGCTACTTTATTCAAGCAAACTAAACAACTAACCAAAGAAAACGAAAACTAAGACGCTCCAAGAACAACACAACAATGCATGAAACAATAAAAACGAAGTGTCTAGAAAGACCTGAGCTTTTTATTGATGAAGAAGGGGATGCCTTGGGCATCCCCAAGCTTTGACGCTTGTACCTCTTGAATATTCCTTGGGTTGATACGGGGTGGCATCCCCAAGCTTGAGCTTTTGTCCATTCTTCATCTCATTACATCATTTTTTCTCTACGCCTGCAAATTTTCCTTCATACAAAACTTCACACAATCTTCATTAGCAACATTAGTGTATTCAAAAGATAATAGACCTTTGGGTAAAGCTTTGGAACAGCAAGACTTTTCACTAAAAACACATGCTACTGCAGAAAATCCTTCAAAAATCTCAATTCCCCTAAAGAAAACTCAAAAAGGAATCAATAAGAAGCAAATGCAAATAATGGCAGAAATCTGTCAAAACAGACTAGCAGGTAGAAACCGATTTTTTCAAAGACCTTCTGTTGCTCAAATCAAAAAGTGTTGAACTAACAAAAGTTATCTAACATACTGGGGGATTTAGTCATAAATTTTCAGCTCCATCCAACTGACAGAGACTCCTCACGAATTTTTATGGTGGAGAAAAAAAATCTGTTTCGGCACAACAACTCCCCAAATCTTACTTCCCTCTCATTAGAGGTCATTATTGTCTCAAAAAGCAAACAAAAAGGATAAGAAGAGGTCATTACAGAAGTAATAACTTCCAAGACTCAAGAAAACTCTTGGGTTATCTCCCAACAAGTACTTTTATTTAATGCCTTTAAGTTAGGCTTGATAGTTTGAGAATATGCTCACATAGGAAATATGAATTGAAGTGAAAGAGAGCATCAAGAAGAAAATTCAAAATACATTTGAGTCTAACCCACTTACTATGCATAGAAATCTTGTAAATAAACAAGTCATGAAAGCACAAAGCAACAAGCATAGGGAAGCAAGACAAATGCAACTTCAAAATATTCAACATAAAAAGGGGAAACTTAATATTTTTTAGATGCATAAGGCCATGTTTCCCTCTCTCATAATAACTTTCAGTAGCATCACGAATAAAATTAACAATATAACTATCACATAAAACATTCTTATCATGAGCCACATGCATACAATAATTATTACTCTCCACATAAGCATAGTCATTCTTATTAATTATAGTGGGAGCAAATTCAACAACATAGCTATCACTATTATTCTCATCACCATAATCATCAAATATAGGAGGCATATTGTAATCACAATTAATTTCCTCCTCAATAGTAGGTGGACTGAAAATATCATATTCATCATTGTAATCATCATATATTGGAGGTTTGGTATCATCATAAGAAATACAATAGCTATCTTCCAAAGCTGGCGAACTAAAAAGATCATCTTCATAAAAACTAGCTTCCCCAAGCTTAGACTTTTCCATAGAATTAGCAATAATGGTGTCCAAAGAATTCATACTAATAACATTGCTATTAGCATGAAAATAAAGTTCCATAGTTTTTTTAATTTTCTCTTCAAACACTTCATGTCCTAACTCAAGATAAATACTATAAAGCTCTCTGATTTTGTTGTTGTTTTCCATTAAGCCTAACTAGTGAAAACAAGAAACAAAAAGACAAAATTGCAGAATCTAAAGGAAATAACTTCGAGCACTCACACCGGAGGATGTGAGTACCTTTTACCTTACCTCCCCGGCGACGGCGCCAGAAAATACCTTTGATGGAGCTTGACGTGGAGGAAAGGTAAAAGCCCAAAACCTCCCCGGCAACGGAGCCAGAAAAGAGCTTGATGTCTACGCACTTCTATTCTTGTAGACAGTTGTTGGGCCTCCAAGTGCAGAGGTTTGTAGAACAGCAGCAAGTTTCCCTTAAGTGGATTACCCAAGGTTTATCGAACTCAAGGAGGAAGTGGTCAAAGCTACCCCTCTCAAGCAACCCTGTAATCAAGATACAAGAAGTCTCTTGTGTCCCCAACACACCCAATATAGGTGCACTAGTTCGACGAAGAGATAGTGAAATACAAGTGGTAACGGTGCCAGAAAAGAGCTTGACGGTGAGGTAAAGTCTAAAGGCAACAAGAAGGAAGCAAGCAAACATGCAACAGATCTAGTAGCAAACGGTGTTTCAATGTTTAGAAATAAGGACTATGGATCATACTTTCACTAGTGAACACTCTCTCATATAAATATCCTTTCTTCATGATACTACTCTTAACTACTCTCCGGTTGGACACTCTAATCAATGGTAGGGCTATAATAGCACTCCTCAAAGTCCGCCTTCCCCAATCTAGATAACCCCACAATGCACCTTGAGCGCTAGATGGTTCCAACAAACACCACAATTTCATAGAGACATCCAACTCCAAATATAACTCATAACAAATATTCAATATAGCCAAAGTGCCACACATGGTATGCACGCTGTCACTTTCACACACGTGGGGAAAAGCATAGATCTATTAAAGCACAAAGAGTATTTATGTGGACTCAAACCTAAGTGCCACCATGGCGTGCATGCTGTCACTTTCACACACATGGGGAGAGGAGAGATCTATTGAAGCACTTGAGTAGCAAGGAAGATCTACTAGATTACAAAGCTCATGACCACAACAAGATCATGCATAGGGAGAGATGAACACATAGCTACCGGTAGATCCCTTAGCCACGAGGAAGAACTACTCCCTCCTCATCATGGGAATTAGTAATGGTGATGAATATGGTGGTGGAGATCGATGGAGATGGCTCCGGGGGCACTTCCCCGTCCTGACAGGGTGCCGGAATAGAGACTTTCTGTCCCCCGAATCTCCCCTTTGGTGGCGGAGGCTATAACATACCACTTTTGTGTAATATTAATAAAGACTTGTTCGAGACTTGCATGCATGCATTACACTTGCACTTTGATTTTACCAAATACGAACAAGCAAAACCCTAATTCTTAACCTCTCAAAACCATTCAAATGGGTTTTAGATTTTGAAAAATTATCAAAATGAATGGAACCCAAAGTGAACAAAAGGGTCCCACACTATTTTATATACTTTATAAAAGTTTCAGTATTTTGAAATTATTCAAAATAGAGTTGAATTTGAAATATACAAAAGAAATCAGAAATCAAAAATAGAAAAAGAAATCTGCAAATAAAAACTACTCCTAATCCTACTGGGCCGAGCCCATCTCTCCTCCCCTCTCTCTCTCTACCGCCAGCACAGCCAGCAGCCAGCCCACCCGGGGCCCAAGACGGCCTAGCCTGGCCCGTACCGTTTCATCGCCTCTATTGTTATCGTCCACCTCTCGCCGCGCCCAAAGCAGCTCGCTGTCGCCTCGCCGCCGGCCGCCGCACGCCATGATCCGTGCCGCCGCCGAGCGTCTACAAGTACCACTGCCATCGCCGACGAACCCTAGAGACCTCCCACTTCTCTTTCTCTCTCTCTCTCTCTCTCTCTCTCTCTCTCTCTCTCTCTCTCATGGTCGAAGCCTAGTTAAATCGGCACCCGCTTCGTCCCAGTCTCGGACACCCCAGCCTTTAGCCACCGTGAGTTCGCCGTTCTCAACTCTCTCCCCCTCACGCGCGACCTCAATTGCCTGGATCGAGAGCTCCGATCGTCGTCGGTCTCCGTCGATTCACATCGTACCCGAGCTCGCCTCGCCTCGCCGTCAAGCCTGACGTGCTCACAGTGAGCTCCTCGTCGTCACGCTGCCCTCCGTTTTCCCCCTCTCCCCATGTATTGTCTTCCCAGCGAAAGCCTGACGCCGCCGCCGCTTGCCACCGTTGCATCGCCGACTCCGGTGACCATTAACGAGCGGCTCCACCAGCAAATGGTTCCCCAGTGCCCCGCGCATCCAGCACTCTCACCCGCGCAAGCCCACTCTGCCCCTAGCGCTGGATTTGATCCCCATTAGTGAGCATCTCAATTGCTAATGTCATGGTGACATCAGCATGATGCAATAACCCTATATGTTTTATTTAAATGTTTTTTGTAATTGTTTTATTAAATAAAATGTATGACAGGTGGGCCCTGCCTGTCAGGGTTTTAATATTTTCTGTAAATATTTTCTAAAATTAATAAAAGTCTCACATGTGGGCCCAAGTTGGAAATTATTTTAAATATTCCAAAAAATGATTTAAAATGAATTAAAATTTGAGAAATTCATAACTAATTCATTTTAAATCAAAAAATACAAATAATAAACCAAAATGTTTAGAAAAATGAAACCTATCTAACTAAGTTATAATCATACATTGTTAACCAACTTTGATGGCAAGTTTAATTAGAAGAACCAATTGAACCCCATAGGTGATTCTGATGATCCCCCTATTTTAGGGTTTGGACCTTTCGGACCCCGTTTAAAATGACCAAGCATGTTTTAGGGTTCATTTCAACACTATTCAACTTGTCATACCATTCGTATTGTATGAGAATTGCACATGCCATGTGTTGAATGTTGCTTTTCCTTTTCCGGTGATTGGTTCTTCCGAATAGGAACTGAACCCAAAGCTGAAGTCAACGCCACCGAAGAGCAGTATCAGTCCAACAACGGACAAGGCAAGCGAAGCCCCACTCATACATATGAATCCTATGTTTACAAAGTATTTCATTCTTATCATATGCATTCGGTTCAACTGTATTTTATCAGTAGATAGAGTAATCCTATTTGATGCATGTTTTTCCTTGTGAACTAAATAGCTGATCCACTGCTCCTAGCACAACTAGGGTTTGGCTTATGAGCATCGCTAGTGCCATAGTTCAGTCAAGCTTAGCCAAGCTTAGTGGTCCGATGCTGATCATTAAGATGATGCACTAGAGATGCGAATGAATCTAGAATGGTAGGATGTGTGGTGTGATCAGAGATGGATAATAAACATGTTAAGGTTTGTATGGTAGGCCACGTGAGTTGTGGTTTTTGTAGTCCCATACTTGCCACCCTTAGGACCTGATGTTCTCGCCTCTTGAACCAAGACGAGCGTACAACCACACGGGGGCCTGGAACCCCCCCGCCCCCGACTCACTAACTTGCCTAGTAGATTCCATGAGTCACATAGTTAGGGCTTTACATTCGACATACGCATCTTGGTTGTTCTTGAATGGAGGTGAAGGAGGTGCATTCATACAGGTAGGTAAGCAGGGCAGGGAATGGGAGATGCCCGTCATCCGTAATCTCAAACCCGGTTCACATCGCTAAAGACCGACTTTGGGACTCGACCCGTTACGGCGGCATCTCCTTAGTGCGTGACTCATGGTCTCGGCGAAAGCAAGGTAAAGGTCGTGGTCAACCAGTCTCTGCCGGCCTTCCAAGGAAGAGGGCTTATAATTTGGCATTAAGAATCGATTAGTACGTGTGGGTAAAGTTGTGCACCCCTGCAGGGTTATTAATATTTTCGAAAAGCCGTGTCCACAGTTATGGACGACTTGGGAACAGATTCTGTGATCATAGAAAACTATAACCGAATGATAAAACTTGTCAACTAAAGTGAGATCCGGAATACTTCCTCGGGGTTGTTTGAGGGGGTATTCTGGGAAGAGAGGTTCAGTTGATGATGGTACTTGGTGGATATCAAAGATGATTCTACGAGCTAGAGTTGAAGTCTTCTTATCCCCTTTTGAAAATGATCTGTCTAGATGAGTTTCTTCTCCCTCTTATTTTGAAAACAAAAGATGGCTTTATGCACAATAACTCCACTAGCCATAAGTCTTGCGGAGTACACCCTATACTTAGCCTTGCTTCGTTGATGTTTTTCTACAGATGAAGTTACTCCAACTCAAGGTGGTTTCTACGTCAAAGTCGACGAGTAGTCGGGGTTCCCGGGCAGCAGCCTAGGATCTATGGAAGGGTCGCTACTTATGTTTATGGCCTCTTAGGCCCTTTTCTAAAGTTTGTTGTTTAGAACAACTTGTTTGCTTCCGTTGTTTGTTGTAATGATGGGTCTGTGACCCCTGGCTTGTATGACTGGTTTGTAACTCTCTTAAGAGTTTACCTTATTAATGTATGGTTTGTATGTTCTGTAATGTTACCGATATTGCACTGTGTGTTTTGGAATTTAGGTTAGGCTTATATCAGATGAGGATCTGGTATTTGTCTAGCCCTGATCCTGGGTCATGATAGATTTTGGTATCAGAGCAGGGCTGCCTGTAGGAAACCCTTCTAGCCAGTCGATGTTGAGTCTAGAGTTTGAGAAAACTATTTGAAAGCTAAAAACTATTTGCAAAACTCTAAATAGGACTCTTTTTACTCCTTATCCAAGGTTGTTCTATTGCTGAGTTAACTTATCTCGTTTGCTTTGCAATGTTTTCACTTCTCGTCTAACATTTCAAACTCTTAGGATATACGGGTTTGGGTTATTTTCCCTAGTACTCCGTACTTGGTTGCAAGGCTCAGAGTTTCTGAGATAAACCTGTGCACCTGAGCATTGTTTTTCAGCTTTGCTAAGGATGCCTCTAATCTCGTTTTCTATTCTTCCGTGACTCGTTGGTATCGTATCATGCTTGCATTCCATTGATATGGTTTATATTTAAGTTGGTAGCGTATACGTTTCGTATGCTTGTTCTACTGCCATACTTAATGCATTGATATACTCCTCATCCACATGTTCACCTCTACCATGATATTTTGATATGGTTTCCGTCATTCTTTGATGTACCTTTTTGGGGAATCCATTCTCATGGTTTCTGTTTTCTCTTCAGGATGTCGTCTGGTACTCGTGGTTCTGTTGGCCGTCGAGGAAACAATAATGCTGAACAGGAACTTTCGCCACCTCCCACAATGGACGAGGTTCTCAACAACATTAAGACCAACCGTCTGAGGAATGAACGCCTTCTGGAGCATGTGGCGCAGAACACTGAACGTCGTCCTGACGACTGTGTCACACTTGGAGATTTCATCCTCTCTTTTCCTCCAATCTTCACCCACTCCAAGGAACCCCTTGAAGCTGATGACTGGCTCCGCACCATAGAGCGCAAGTTTAGTGCTCTTCGACTCCGTCTCGTTGATCGTGTAAACTTCGCCACCTATCAACTGGAAGGCGAGGCTGGTGTTTGGTGGGAATGTTTTCTGAATCTACAAGCTCAGGGACATGTTGTTACTTGGGAAGAGTTTGTTGCAGCATTATGTGCCTCTTATATCCCTAAGCCCGTCATGGATCTCAAAATAAGGGAGTTTCTGGATCTGACTCAGGGGCGCAAGGATATTGAAACCTATGGGCGTGAGTTTACTCGCCTGGCTCGTTATGCAACCAGGGATGTGACCAATGATGAAGATAAGTGTAACACCCTCATAATCGGACCTATGCAAGTTTCAGCATTCCCGCCAAACCCGCATAGAAACGATTCAAAGGTGCCCACCAGGCACTTTCGTGCGGGTGGAAAACGAAGTAATACCATTACACAACAGTCCTCGATGGAACCACAGAACAGATATATATACAACAGCGACTCCATGAGTCAAGAATACAGATATAATATACAAAGATCCAAATCACCTTGAAAACGATAGAGCGTCCGACTACGGACAAGATGCAAATGGGGCTAAGAGCCCTGAAGAATAACCAATGGCGTCCATAACTGCGCCAGGCCAAGCCGGAAGGGTAACCCCGCTAACGACGTCGATCTCAAACCTGCTTAAACAAAAGGGGTGCCGACAAAGGGCAAAGGAAAAGAGGAGCGTCGATCTTGAGGCCGCATGAGGCTAGAATTCGGCGGTCCTCGCCTACATAGGTATGGTGGACTGAAGTGGCAGCGGCAGCATGCACTAAACAACCTATAGAGACTTGATACAACTGGCGACTATCAGAGAGGGGTAAGAAAGACCTATTCGGAACCAACCTGATTCTACCATCAAACAAACCCATCCTGGTATTCCCCCTCGAGACCAACGAGGAAGTCAACCGAGGAACTCACACAGTTGGCAGTTTTATTGATTCAGTTATCGTTGCAACAATTACTAGTCAAGTATAGATAATCATCCTAATAAAATAAGCAGTGGGCAATTTTAGTTAACCATTCCGTGATAGTTGCAACACTTACTAGTCAGATACAATTAGCATGAGATAACCCCAAAACCCAGCAGTTGTTGGTACTTTTATTTAGCCATTCCGTTGTAGTGAAGCTGATACTAGTCATATCGGATACAAGTCAATTTATAACAGTAAACTTTAGTTATAGTTGTCTATGATCAAGCACTGTGCTCCAAGTCGTCCATAACCGCGGACACGGCTTCTCGAAAAGATTTAACCCTGCAGGGGTGCACCAAAGTATCCACAAGCACTTCGACCCTTTTTGCCAGATCAGTTAACATACACCCATCGGTATGTCGGCGGGGCCTAAGTCATGACGTTTCCAGACCCAAAGCAAGCACGGGGGGCCACCCCACTAAGTCTACCCGCAACGAAGTCGGCCGGTCTCCGAGACGGACTCAGGGTTTGCGACAGTGGCTGTAAACGACAGGAAACCCCAAAACTGGGCCTGTCGATACCGCGAAAACACTCCGCTTCCAAAACAGTACAGGTGCTCCTCACACAATCGTAAATAAAGCAGTAAAGCATGGCATAAGTACAGGATAGTAAATAAAACCTCAAACTAGTTTGTGGCCCCCAGTACAATACTTTGAAATCAGGTACTAATCAATGGGGGGCCCATATCTCCCCAATTGGTTAGCGCTCGATCTCGGGCAGTGTCAAGAACTCGGGTCCCACGGACACAAGTGGGCGTGAAACCAAATATTATCTATCACCCACCGGTGCCTCTGCTTACCTACTTCAATTTTAGTTGTTAAACAGTAATTAAAGTGAACGAAAAGTAAAGCCATGATCATCTCCAACATCAAATATGCGGCAATGCTCCAACAACTGTGGTACTTGGCGACACGCAACAGCACTTGAGCAAGCGACTACGATGCGCAAGTCCAACTATCTACCAAACAACAGGTAATAGGATGTGTCCAAGGCAATATGAGGCTGCAAGGGATATCACGGGTACGAAAACTAGAGCATCGCAACACAGATAGCAATAGATCAACAGGAGGGAATAAATACTATAAATTAAGATAGGTAGAAATGGGAAGATGCTCGCCTGAAAACATTGCTGAAGGTTCATCCGAAGATCGGGGCGAAGCTCACATCAACTCAACGGCCTTACCCGCGAAGAAGCAAAACACTAGAAGGAACACCGGATGCACTATTTAAGATCACGACAGAAGATCGGGCATGATGCATGTATGATGTATGGCATGGCAAAGGTGCAATGCAATTAGGCAATATTAAGCGGAACCGGGGTCCCGACAATTAATTAGGTGACTGATGTTGTTTAGAAGCCCCGCAATTTAAATGTTGTTTAACAAGGAAGAATATATCATCGGTTCACTACCCAAGTTTAAATGAGGCCAATATGAGACTAGATTTGCCCGCATATGGCCCCATATTTAATTATGAGGCGAATCGGCATAAGGCCCCCAAACCACACAAATATGCATGCGAGTATGACAATTCAATATGCATCAATTTGTTATTACATTTATAAAATAGGGCTCGAGAAAAGGGGTCACACATTAGGGTTCGGCAGATCTTGGGGTTCCGGGGTTCGGGTTCGGGTTCGGGGTCCAGGGTTCGACGGGTTCGGTCTCGGCGGGATCGTTCTCGGATACAGAGTAGATCTTGTCGCATCCGTGGTCTTCGGGCCATGTTGTCGGTCTTGTCGTCTCACGCGGAGATCTTGGCGTTCCGAGGAGAAGGTCTTGGCGTGCGGAGGGTTCGGTCTTCAAATCCCGGGAAGGATGTCTTGCGATTTCCCGTGAAGGCGATCTTGACGCTCGATGCCCGTGGAGTAGAACTTGTCGTCCGTCTCTTGTCGGTGGGAACTTGGCCGATGGTTTTCGGGTCCGGGAAGAAGCACTCGGCGTTTCATGTCGACGTTCTTGGTCCGAGGTCATCGGCCCCCTCTCGATGATCTTGGGTTTTGCGGCTCCACTTTCGATGACGATCTTGTTTTAATTGTCGGAGCCTTCGGAAGATCTTGTCGACATCAATGTTGCTCCTATGCAACGTCTTGTTCTCGTTCGCCGAAAGGTCTCAATTGTGGCAACACCTCAACACCACACGGTTACCCTCTTAACAAAACCGGGGCCAACACACGCAGGTGCCAGGAACGGGCGAGGCCGACGGTGGGCGGGCTCGGGAGGACGGTGCAGAGGGGGCCACCGCGATGGACGCGGTGACGGGCTCACGGAAGGAACTCGACGGAAGACGCCGGGCCGGGCTTGGCGACGGAGGAGGGAGCATGGCGCGGCGGCCGACGGTTGTTGCTGGGGCCGGGCAGGATTTAGGTCGGGCCGACGGGCAGAGCGAGGGCGAAGCAGGCGGCCGGGCGGCGGGCGGAGGAGGAGCCGGGCGAGGAGGGCGGCCCAGCGTGGGGAGGCGGCAGGCGGTGGAGGCGACGGAGGACCGGGCGAGGCGAGGCCGGAAGCGGTAGGGCGGCAGCAGGCGAGGAGGAGAGCAGCGCGGGCGAGGCGGCCAGCGAGAGGGGAGGAAGTCCAGCGAGGGGCGGCGGCCGGAGGTGGAGGAGAAGCGGTGGCGGGGCGAGGCGTGGGCGACGGGACGAGGCAGCGGGGAGGGAGGCGAGGGGCGCGGAGGCGGAGACGCGGCGACGCGGAGGGGAGGAGCGGCGCCGAGGGGGAGGCGAGGTGGTGGAGGCCGGCGCGCTGGCGCTGTCGGGCACGGGGGAAGCCACGCGGCAGAGGAGGGCGATTGGGGACGGAGGGGCGAGCTCGGGCCGGCGGGGCTCGAGGCAGAGGGGTGGTGAAGGGGAAGGGTGGTCGCCGGGGCTGGGAGAGAGAGGGAGGAGGGAGACGCGGGGAGAGAGGAGGGAGGTGGGGGGAGTGGCGGGTCCATGGTGGGTGGGGTCAGGCGGGGTGGGGCCAGGTGAGAGTGTGGGGCCCGGGTGTAAGTGAGGGGGGGTAGATGGGGCTAGGTGAGAGAAGGAGTGGGGGTTGAGTGGGTGGATTGGTGAGGTGGCAGGGTGGGTAGGGATTGGGGGAGAGGGTGAGGTGGCGAGCTGTGAGTGGTGGGTAGGATAGGTTTGGGTAGTTTTAGGATTTAGGTTTAGGTTTTATTAGTTTTGTAAATATGTGTTTGTTTTGTTTTGTTTATTTTAAACAAGGCTACTTTGCAATTAGTTTATAGGTAAATAAAATATCTGATACTATCGGGGTTTTGCATTTGAAATAAAGAGGGGTATTTGTACAAAGCAAAACTAGGCTTTTCGAAATAGTTCAGACAAACAATGCATGATGATGACGATGCAATGCACAAAAACAACGCGATTTTCTAGTAATGGTTTTGCGGGATGCCACAATTCGACACCACTAACAATGGATCTCGCCCTCGAGATCTGCCTCATGGTACCGGAAGGAAGGTCGGTGATCTGCATCTTCTCGCTTCGTGTAAATCCTCGCGACACCACTAACAAGAGGTCGTTGTCCGTGATTGTTGAGAGAACACTCCGGAAACAAAAGGGCGAAGGTAGAGGTATCAACAAATAAAGCCACCTCTAGCTTCGATGGAAAGAGAGAACCGATGCATTCTCATCCACTTCAATGTACAAAAGCGAATAGAAGGGGTAGTCGGCATGGGGGCCAATCCATCACGCACCCAAACTATTACTCTGCACAATCAGTAGAAAAGCGTGCAACCATTCTCGGAATCAGACTGAAGAACTCGACAATCGAGGTTCAGAAACAAAGGAGTGATGCAGACTCTGCATCGGATCTGGCGTAGATGATGTCGTCGTGTCGGAAAACACCGGAAGGCACAAGAAGGAACAAAGAGAGTCCACCAGACGAAGGATTCCTCGGATAGCATGAAGACCGGATGTAGCAACACCGTTATCAAAGGAGGGAGCGAAACCCTGAAGGTACGACGGAACCCAACCACGAGAAATCCTGGACTCGAAGAGAAAGAAGAGAGCGGATTCAAAACACGCAGAGGTAAGAGGAGAACAGCAGAGGGTAAGGAGTAAAATCATACCTAATCAGAACTATCCAACCGATTTTGAAAAATAGTTTTGACACTCTACTTCGGCCGTTAGCTAGGTTATCCTACAGGCTGGACTTGTGGGTATCGAATCGCTGAGCTTTGATACCACTCAGAACACCTCAGAATCGGACATATGCAAGTTTCAGCGATTCCCGCCAAACCCGCATAGAACGATTCAAAGGTGCCACCGCACTTTCGCGGGTGGAAAGCAAGTAATACCATTACACAACAGTCCTCGATGGAACCACGTAATGAGATATATACAACACGACTCCATGAGTCAAGAATACAGATATAATATACAAAGATCCAAATCACCTTGAAAGCGATAGAGCGTCCGACTACGGACAAGATGCAAATGGGGCTAAGAGCCTCAAGAATAACCAATGGCGTCCATAACCCGCCCAGGCCAAGGAAGGGTAACCGCTAACGACGTCGATCTCAAACCTACTTAAACAAAAGGGTGCCGACAAAGGGCAAAGGAAAAGAGGAGCGCCAAGATCGAGGCCAAGACACGAGGCTAGAATTCGGTGTCCTCGCCACATAGGTATGGTGGATCAAGCGGCAAAGATGCACTAAACAACCTATAGAGACTGATACAATGGCGACTATCGAGAGGGTAAGAAAGACCTATTCAAACCAACTGATTCTACCATCAAACAAACCCATCTCGGTATTCCCCTCGAGACCAACGAGGAAGTCAACCGAGGAACTCACAGGTTGCGTTTTATTGATTCAGTTATCGTTGCAACAATTACTAGTCAAGTATAGATAATCATCCTAATAAAATAAGCAGTGGGCAATTTTCGTTAACCATTCAGTGATAGTTGCAACACTTACTAGCGAGATACAATTAGCATGAGATAACCCCAAAACCCAAAGTTGTTGGTACTTTTATTTAGCCATTCCGTAGTGAAGTGATACTAGTCATATCGGATACAAGTCAATTTATAACAAGAACTTTAGTTATAGTTGTTTATGATCAAGCATCGTGCTCCAAGTCGTCCATAACCGCGACACGGCTTCTAAAAGATTTAACCTGCAGGGTGCACCAAAGTATCCACAAGCACTTGACCCTTTTGCCGATCGGTTAACATACACCCATCGGTATGTCATGGGCCTAAGTCATGATGTTCCTGCACCCAAAGCAAGCACGGGGCCACCCCACTAAGTCTACCCGCAACGAAGTCGGCCGGTCTCGAAGACGGACTCGGGTTTATGACGATGGTAAACGATGAAACCCCAAACTGGCTGCCGACACAAAAACACTCCGCTTCCAAAACAAGACAGTGCTCCTCACACAATCGTAAATAAAGCAGTAAAACATGGCATAAGTACAGGATAGTAAATAAAACCTCAAACTAGTTTGTGGCCCCCATTACAATACTTTGAAATCAGGTACTAATCAATAGGGGGCCCATATCTCCCCACCTGTGGTTAGCGCGCTCGATCTCGGAACAGGTGTCAAGAACTCGGGGTCCTACGGGACACAAGTGGGCGGTCGGAAACCAAATATTATCTATCACCCACCGGTGCCTCTGCTTACCTACTTCAATTTTAGTTGTTAAACAGTAATTAAAGTGAACGAAAAGTAAATCCATGATCATCTCCAACATCAAATATGCGGCAATGCTCCAACAACTGTGGTACTTGGCGACATGCAACAACACTTGAGCAAGCGACTACGATGCGCAAGTCCAACTATCTACCAAACAACAGGTAATAGGATGTGTACAAGGCAATATGAGGCTGCAAGGGATATCACGGGTACGAAAACTAGAGCATCGCAACATAGATAGCAATAGATCAACAGGAGGGAATAAATAATATAAAGTAAGACAGGTAGAAAGGGGAAGATGCTCGCCTGAAAACATTGCTGAAGGTTCATCCGAAGATCGGGGCGAAGCTCACATCAACTCAACGGCCTTATCCGCGAAGAAGCAAAACACTAGAAGGAACACCGGATGCACTATTTAAGATCACGGCAGAAGATCGGGCATGATGCATGTATGATGTATGGCATGGCAAAGGTGCAATGAAATTAGGCAATATTAAGCGGAACCGGGGTCCCGACAATTAATTAGGTGACTGATGTTGTTTAGAAGCCCCGCAATTTAAATGTTGTTTAACAAGGCAGAATATATCATCGGTTCACTACCCAAGTTTAAATGAGGCCAATATGAGACTAGATTTGCCCGCATATGGCCCCATATTTAATTATGAGGCGAATCGGCATAAGGCCCCCAAACCACACAAATATGCATGCGAGTATGACAATTTAATATGCATCAATTTGTTATTACATTTATAAAATAGGGCTCGAGAAAAGGGGTCACACATTAGGGTTCGGAAGATCTTGGGGTTCTTGGGTTCGGGTTCGGGTTCGGGGTCCAGGGTTCGACGGGTTCGGTCTCGGCGGGATCGTTCTCGGATACAGAGTAGATCTTGTCGCATCCGTGGTCTTCGGGCCATGTTGTCGGTCTTGTCGTCTCACGCGGAGATCTTGGCGTTCCGAGGAGAAGGTCTTGGCGTGCCGAGGGTTCGGTCTTCAAATCCCGGGAAGGATGTCTTGCGGTTTCCCGTGAAGGCAATCTTGACGCTCGATGCCCGTGGAGTAGAACTTGTCGTCCGTCTCTTGTCGGTGGGAACTTGGCCGATGGTTTTCGGGTCCGGGAAGAAGCACTTGGCGTTTCATGTCGACGTTCTTGGTCCGAGGTCATCGGCCCCCTCTCGATGATCTTGGGTTTTGCGGCTCCACTTTCGATGACGATCTTGTTTTAATTGTCGGAGCCTTCGGAAGATCTTGTCGACATCAATGTTGCTCCTATGCAACGTCTTGTTCTCGTTCGCCGAAAGGTCTCAATTGCGGCAACACCTCAACACCACACGGTTACCCTCTTAACAAAACCGGGGCCAACACACGCAGGTGCCAGGAACGGGCGAGGCCGACGGTGGGCTCTGGGAGGGCAGTGCAGGGGCCACCGGCGAGGGGACGCGGTGACGGCGGGGCTCGCGGAAGGAACTCCGGAAGACGCGGGGCGGGCTTGGCGGCAGAGGGAGGGAGCACCGCGGCGGCGGCGGCGTTGTCTGCGGTTATTCTTTGAAGCATGGCAGCGAGGACGAGGTCGGGCAGCACCAGGCGAGAACGACGATGGCGCGGCGCATAGAGCAGGCTGGCGGCAAGGAGGAGGCGAGGGCCAGGCGTCGAAAGGCTGGCGGTGGAGGCGGCAGGAGACCGGCGAAGCGGCGGCAGCGGGCCGGCGGGCGGCAGGCCGGCGCAGGAGGCAGGCGGCGCGCAGGTGGCGCTGGAGGAGAGGAGGAAGGCGGCGGCGGTGGGCGAAGGTGGAGGAGAAGGCGGTGGCGGGCGAGCAGAGGCGAGCAGCGGCATAGCGAGGAGGCGCTCGGCGGGCCGGCGTGAGTGCGAGGCGGAGGAGCGGCGGAGGCGGGGAGGGCAGTGGTGGGAGGCTTTGGCATGGCGCCGAAGCACGGGAAGCCACAGGAGGAGGCGATTGGGGACGGGCGGCTCGGCCGGCAGGCTCGGCGAGGGTGGTGAAGGGAAGGGTGGTCGCTGGGCTGGGAGAGAGAGAGGAGGAGACGCAGAGGGGAGTGGCGGGAGTGGGTCCCATGGTGGGGTGGATCACAGGGGGGTGGGGCAGGCTGGGGTCAGGCGAGTGGGAGGGCGGCGTGTGGGTAGGGATCGGGTGGGGAGGAGGCAGGTGGGGGTGTGGGGCCGGGGTGTAAGGGAGGGGGGTAGATGGGGCTAGGTGAGAGAAGGAGTGGGGGTTGAGTGGGTGGATTGGTGAGGTGGCAGGGTGGTAGGGATTGGGGGAGAGGGTGAGGTGGCTGTGAGTGGTGGGTAGGATGGGTTTGGGTAGTTTTAGGATTTAGGTTTAGGTTTTATTAGTTTTGTAAATATGTGTTTGTTTTGTTTTGTTTATTTTAAAACAAGGCTACTTTGCAATTAGTTTATAGGTAAATAAAATATCCGATACGATCGGGGTTTTGCATTTGAAATAAAGAGGGGTATTTGTACAAAGCAAAACTAGGCTTTTCGAAATAGTTCAGACAAACAATGCATGATGATGACGATGCAATGAACAAAAACAACGCGATTTTCTAGTAGTGGTTTTGCGGGATGCCACAATAAGCAAGAGTTGTTCCATAAGGGACTTAACCCTGCACTTCGCTATGAGTTGCTTCCCTTCAAGTTCCAGTCTTTCCAGGACTTGCACAATCAGGCTCTTACTCTGGAGCATGGAAGGAAGGACATGGAAGTTTCTCAGAAGCGTGAAGAAGGAAATTCTCGTGCTTCTTCCTCTGGTAACAAGAAGCGTCGTGTCTTTGTTCCATACAGTGATGTGCCTCGTGCTCCTTATGCACCCAAGCCTCTGGTAATGCTTCTCGTCAGCCATAGTCAAATACTGGTGGAGCAAATTCTTGTTCTCCTGCTGGTTCTCACACTCGAGTTACCTGTTACTCCTGTGGTCAACCTGGTCACTACTCAAGGGAGTGTTCCCAAAGGGCTATCAGACACAATGATCAGCAGGCAAAGAAGAATGATAAATCTCAAGGTGTTGGACGTGGTCGTCTGACCCATGTCACTGCTGAGGAAGCTCAGGAAGATCCACGCGTCATTCTAGGTACGCTTCGTGTCAATTCAATTCTCGCAACAGTCTTGTTTGATTCTGGAGCATCGCATACATTCATGTCAAATTTGTTTGCTCAAGAGCATGGGATAAATTTTGAACCCCTGTCCACCCCTTTGACCATACATTCCCCGAGTTCTAGCTGGTTCACCGCTATGGTTAGTCACGGAAATGAGATTGACATAGCCTACCAGAAGTTTCCCACTTCTTTCATTGCACTCAAGTCATGTGAAATTGATGTCATTCTGGGCATGGACTCGTTAACCAAGTATCAATCCGTCATTGACTGTGCACTTGGAACCGCTATTGTGACCTCTCCTGCTGGCATAACTGTCAAGTATTGGACTGATGGTTCAAAGTCTCCGTCAGCAGTTCTTAAACCTTTCTCGGAGTTGTATGCCATGGATGTCCTACCTATTCTTGAGGTCCAAGATGTCCATGTAGTTTGTGATTTATCGGATGTCTTTCCTGAAGAGTTGCCTAGCATGCCACCTGATCGAAGTGTGGAGTTTGTCATAGATCTAGTTCCTCGAACTGCTCCTATCTCCAAAAGACCTTACCGCATGCCTTCTCGTGAGTTGGTTGAGTTGAAGAAGCAACTTGAAGAGTTAGAGGGTCTAGGATACATCCAACCTAGCACATCCTCTTGGGGTTGCCCCACCATATTTTTCAAGAAGCGGGATACAAATATTCCAAGATTGGTTGTTGATTACCGTCCACTCAACACGGTGACAATCAAGAATAAGTACCCACTTCCCCGGATAAATGATCTCTTTGATCAATTAAGTGGTGCCACTGTCTTCTCCAAAATGGACTTAAGATCAGGGTATCATCAAATCAAGATCAGAAAGGAGGATATTCCAAATACAGCATTCACAACTCGTTATGGTCTTTACGAGTATACAGTGATGTCCTTCGGGTTAACCAATGCCCCTGCCACATTTATGAGGCTCATGAACTCCGTCTTCATGGAGTATCTCGACAAGTTCGTCGTGGTATACATTGATGACATTCTAATCTATTCCAAGACCGAAGAAGAGCATGTCAAACATCTACGTTTGGTGTTGACTAAACTTCGTGAACATCGCCTCTATGCCAAGTTTTCCAAATGTGAGTTCTGGTTACAAGAGCTCATCTTCCTTGGCTATGTTGTGTCTGCAAGTGGTGTTGCTGTCATACTGGATAAGGTTCAGACCATTCTGGAATGGAAGTCACCTACTTCAGTCAAGGAAGTCTGAGGTTTTCTTGGAATGGTTGGATATTATCGCCGATTCATCGAGAACTTCTCCAAGATAGCCAAGCCTATGACTGATATTCTTAAGAAAGGTAAGAAGTTTGAATGGTCGAGAAAAAGGGAAAAGCTTCCAATCTTTGAAAACTAAGCTAACCACCGCTCGTGATTGTCCTTGGGACACAAGCAAGGACTTCGTCATCTATTGTGACGCTTCTCTTCAAGGGCTCGGTTGTGTGTTGATGCAAGATGGACATGCAAAGGCCTATGCTTCTCGATTGTTGAAGCCACATGAGAACAATTATCCCACCCATGATCTTGAACTTCCGATGTTGTTCATGCTCTTAAGCAATGGCGACATTACCTCATCGATAACCGCTGCGAACTTTACCGGATCATCAAAGCACAAGTACCTATTTACCCAGCCAGATCTGAATCTCAGGCAAAGACGATGGTTGGAACTCATCAAAGATTATGATTTGGGTCTCAACTATCAACCCGGCAAAGCCAATGTCGTTGTTGTTGTGCTAAGTCGGAAGTCTTATTGCAATAATCTGATGATTTCACAAGCCTAACCTGCTCTCTATGAGGAAATCAAGTGTCTTAACCTTGAAGTGGTTCCTTGTGGATTTCTTGCTAACCTTGAAATAAAATCTTCTCTCGAGGACCAAATCAAGGAAGCTCAAAAACAATATGGAGAGATCACCGAGATCAAAGAACGTGTTGCAAGTGGTGAAGCTAAATGTTTCTCCATTAGCGATCAAGGTACTATCTATTTTGGTAACCGGCTAGTGGTTCCAAACAGTCGGAAAATCAAAGATCTAATCATATTAGAAGCTCATGAATCCCCTCTGTCTATCCATCCTGGTGGTACCAAGATGTACCGTGATCTCCGGCAAAGATTCTGGTGGAGTGGAATGAAACCAGAAATCGGTCGCTTTGTTGCAGAGTGCGACGTTTGCCGTCGTGTGAAGGCTGAACACCAAAGGCATGCCAGACTTTTACAAACGTTGAAAATTCCTAAGTGGAAATGGGATGAAATTGGTATGGATTTCATTACTGGACTCCCAAGGACACAAGTAGGAAATGATGCCACATGGGTAATAGTTGATCGGTTATCCAAAGTCACTCACTTTTTGCTGTTCGGGAAAGCATTACCGCAAGCCAGTTGGCAAATCTATATGTATCCCTGATAGTCGTTCTCCATGGTGTTCCCAAGAAGATCGTATCTGATTGTGGAAGTTTGTTCACTTCCAAATTCTGGCAAAGTTTCCAACAATCAATGGGAACTCATGTCTCTCTCAGCACAACCTATCATCCTAAAACCGGTGGTCAAACCGAAAGAGTGAATCAAATTCTTGAAGACATGCTCAGAGCGTGTGTCATATCATTTGCAAAGAACTGGGAGAAATGTCTTCCTTTTGCGGAGTTCTCCTACAATAACAGTTTTCAATCCAGTTTGGGCATGGCACCTTTTGAATTCATGCACGGGAGAACATGTCGAACACCGTTGAACCGGACAGAAACTGGCGAAAGACAATTATTTGGTCCGAACATGATCCAAGAAGCAGAAGATCAAGTTCGCATAATTCGAGAGCATCTGAAAGCCGCTCAATCTCGTCAGAAGACCAACTACGATCATCATCATCTTGATGTTCATTATGAAGTTGGTGATCAAGTTTACCTCCGGGTCACTCCTCTTAAGGGTGTCCATCAATTCGGTGTTAAGGGCAAATTGGCTCCTTGCTACGTTGGTCCCTTTCGCATTCTCTCCAAGCGGGGTGAGCTTGCCTACAAATTGGATCTACCTTCATCTTTTCCAGAGGTTCATGATGTTTTTCACATGTCTCAACTCAAGCGTTGCTTCCAAGATCCCATTCGTGGTGTGGACCATGAAACTTTGGATCTCCAAGATGGTCTAACCTACCAAGAATACCCTATTCGTATTCTTGATGAAACCGAGCGCAAGACTCGTCGTCAAACCATCAAGTTCCTAAAAGTTCAATGGTATCATTACTCTGAGTCATAAGCAACCTGAGAACGCGAAGATCGTCTTCGATCTGAGTACCCTGCCTTCTTTTCTAAAACCTAGGAATCTCGGGTCGAGATTCCTGTAAATGGGTGAAGTCGTAACATACCACTTTTGTGTAATATTAATAAAGACTGTTCGAGCATTGCATGCATGCATTACACTTGCACTTTGATTTAACCAAATACGAACAAGCAAAACCCTAATTTCTTACCCTCTCAAAACCATTCAAATGGGTTTTAGATTTTGAAAAATTATCAAAATGAATGGAACCCAAAGTGAACAAAGGGGTCCAACACTATTTTATATACTTTATAAGAGTTTATGTAAGTCAAAATAGAGTTGAATTTGAAATATACAAAAGAAATCAGAAAACGGAAATAGAAAAAGAAATCTGCAAATAAAAACTACCCTAATCCCTCTTGGTAGCCCATCTCTCCTCCCTCTCTGCCTTGGTGGCCTGACCAGTACCACCCAAGGCCCAAGCCGGCCCAGCCTGGACCGTACCGTTTTGTTGCCTCTATCGTCATCGTCCACCTCTTGTCGGCTCGGCAGCTTCTTGTCGCCACCGCCACAAGGCCAAGATCCGTGTCGCCGTCCCCGAGCGTCTACAAGTACCACTAGCCACCGTCTACGAACCCTAGCACCCTCCCACTTCTCCTCTCTCTCTCTCTCTCTCTCTCTCTCTCTCTCTCTCTCGGCAGCGCCATGGCCGAAGCCTAGTTCGTCGGCACCCGCTCGTCCCCGCCGTCTCCGGCCACCCCAGCCTTAGCCAGTGCCACCGCTGAGTTCGCCGTTCTCAACTCTCTCCCCCTAGCCACTTCTCCCCCTCGCGCATGACCTCAATCGCTGGATCGAGAGCTCGGCCGTCGCCGGTCTCTCGATTCACGCTGATTCGAGCTCGCCTTGCCTCTCCGTCAAGCCCAATATGCTCACGGTGAGCTCCTCGTCGTCGCGGTGCCCTCCGTTTTCCCCCTCTCCCCTGTAATGTCTTCCCCGTGAAAGCCCGACGCCGCCGCTGCTTGTCGTCGTTGCACCGCCGGCTCCGGTGACCAATAATGAGCTAAGACCACCAAAGCAAATGGTTCCCCGATACCCGCTCATCCAAAGACGCTCACCCGTGCAAGCCCACTCTTCCCCTAGCGTTGGATTTGATCCCCAGCAGTGAGCATCTCCATTGTTGATGTCATGGTGACATCAGCATGATGCAATAACCCTATTTGTTTTATTTAAATGTTTTCTGTAATTGTTTTATTAAATAAAATGTATGAATTGGGCCACTTGTCGTGGTTTTAATATTTTCTCAAATATTTTCTGAAATAAATAAAGTTTGACATGGGCCCAAGTTGGAAATTATTTTAAATATTCCAAAAATGATTTAAAATGAATTAAAATTTGAGAAATTCATAAGTAATTCATTTTAAATCAGAAAAAATACAAATAATATACCAAAATGTTCAGAAAAATGAAACCTATCTAACTAAGCTATAATCATACATTGTTAACCAACTTTGATGGCAAGTTTAATTAGAAGAACCAATTGAACCCCATAGGTGATTCCGATGATCCCTGTTTAAAATGACCAAGCATGTTCTAGGGTTCATTTCAACACTATTCAACTTGTCATATCATTCGTATTGTATGAGAATTGCACATGCCATGTGTTGAGTGTTGCTTTTACTTTTCCGGTGATTGGTTCTTGCGAATAGGAACTGAACCCGAAGCTGAATTCAACACCACTGAAGAGTAGTATCAGTCCAACAACGGACAAGGCAAGCGAAGCCCCACTCATACATATGAATCCTATGCTTACAAAGTATTTCATTCTTGTCATATGCATTCAGTTCAACAGTCTTTTATCAGTAGATAGAGTAATCCTATATGATGCATATTTTTCCTTGTGAACTAAATACCTGATCCACTGCTCCTAGCACAACTAGGGTTTGGCTTATGAGCATCGCTAGTGCCACAGTTCAGTCAAGCTTAGCCAAGATTAGTGGTCTAATGCTGATCATTCAGATGATGCACCGGAGATGCGAATGAATCTAGTATGGTAGGATGTGTGGTGTTATCAGAGATGGATAATAAACATGCTAAGGTTTGTATGGGAGGCCACGTGAGTTGTGGTTTTTGTAGTCCCATACTTGCCACCCTTAGGACCTGATGTTCTCGCCTCTTGAACCAAGATGAGCGTACAACCACACGGGGGCCTGGAACCCCCCCCCCCCCCGACTCACTAACTTGCCTAGTAGATTCCATGAGTCACATAGTTCGGGTTTTCCATTCGACATACGCAACTTGGTTGTTCTTGAATGGAGGTGAAGGAGGTGCATTCATACAGGTAGGTAAGTGGCGGGAATGGGAGATGCCCGCATCCGTAATCTCAAACCTGTTCACATCGCTAGGGACCGACTTGACTCGACCGCTACGGGCATCTCCTTAGTGCGTGACTCATGGTCTCGGCGAAAGCAAGGTAAAGGTCATGGTCAACCACTCTCTGTCGGCCTTCCAAGGAAGAGGGCTAATAATTTGGCATTAAGAATCGGCTGGTACGTGTGGGTAAAGTTGTGCACCCCTGCAGGGTTATGAATCTTTTTGAAAAGTCGTGTCCACGGTTATGGACGACTTGGGAACGGATTCTGTGATCATAGAAAACTATAACCGAATGATAAAACTTGTCAACTAAAGTGAGATCCGGAATACTTTCTCGGGGTTGTTTGAGGGGGTATTCCGGGAAGAGAGGTTCAGTTGATGATGGTACTTGGTGGATATAAAAGATGATTCTACGAGCTAGAGTTGAAGTCTTCTTATCCTTTTTTGAAAATGATCTGTCTAGACGAGTTTCTTCTCCCTCTTGTTTTGAAAACAAAAGATGGCTTTATGCAAAATAACTCCACTAGCCATAATTCTTGCGGAGTACACCCTATACTCAGCCTTGCTTCATTGATGTTTTTCTACAGATGAAGTTACTCCAACTGAAGGTGGTTTCTACGTCGAAGTCGCATTTAGTCGGGGTTCCCGGGCAGCAGCCTAGGATCTATGGAAGGGTCGCTACTTCTGTTTATGGCCTCTTAGGCCCTTTGCTAAAGTTTGTTGTTTAGAACAACTTGTTTGCTTCCGTTGTTTGTTGTAATGATGGGTCTGTGACCCCTGGATTATATGACTGGTTTGTAACTCTCTTAAGAGTTTACCTTATTAATGTATGGTTTGTATGTTCTGTAATGTTACCGATCTTTCCCTACGTGTTTCGGAATTTAGGTTAGGCTTATATCAGATGAGGATCTGGTATTTTTCTAGCCCTGATCCTGGGTCATGACAGCGGCGCTACGGAGGTTTTCATGGATTACTTCTGGATGCCCTAGGGTTTTTGGGTCGAACGCTTCTTATAGGCGCAGGAATCAAGGTCGGTGGGGGTCCAGGGGGCCCACGGCCCCTATGGGCGCCTGTGGCTTGCCTTTGTCTCCACCACACTGTGGGAGGACCCTCCCGGGACTCCTCGCTCCGTGGTTCCGTGTTGCTCCGGGAAAAATAATGACTTTGGCTTTTGTCCCGTCCAATTCCAAGAATATTGATTTTCTACCTTCGAACCAAAAATGAAGAAAACAGTAATCGCATTGTGGCAACTTGTTAATAGGTTAGTTTCAGAAAAGATATAAAAACACCTCAAAGTGTAGACAAAGCAAAGCAAAGTAGATATAAAACAAGCATGGAGCATCAAAAATTATAGATACGTTTCCGACGTATCAGGAGCATCAAAAATTATAGATATGTTTCCGACGTATCATCCACTCACAAGCATCAACTACAATAGTAATCAACACCGGTAAAGTTTCCCCTAAGAACTATGCAAGTATTCAACACAATCGTTACAGCGGGATGGAGTGGTGATGATGGTGCTGGTGTAGATGATGGTGTGGATGATGATGATGATCCCGATGAAGTATAGCTTGATGATGGTGTTGATGGTGACGATCTCCCTCTCCGGGAAGGAATTTCCCCGGCAGAAATCTGTCTACCGGAGAGCTCTTTCTCTCTCGGTGTTTTCAGACCCGCAAAGGCGATGGAATCTTTCTATGGTTGATCCTCGTGTTTTAGGTTTCGAGGAGAAGATATAGGCGAGGCGGAGCGGTGGGATGTGGTCCACACTCCCTATAGGCGTGGCCTAGGGGTGGCCGCCTAGGTGTGGCCCTGTCCCATGTTCGCCTCCCCTTCCGCTTTCTTCGTGTTCAGGAAAATATGATTCGTAGTTTTTCCCGTCTGGTAGTATTATATTATTTAGCGAAATGTGAAATTGCATCAAAACACCTCTTTCCATCGGAATCGACTCGTTCATCCTCCAAGAATCATCCAACATGGAAAAACAGATGAAAAGACATAAGTAACACCTTAATAATAAATATATCAAAGAATAGA
This sequence comes from Avena longiglumis, assembly GCA_030063025.1. Classification (NCBI taxonomy): domain Eukaryota; kingdom Viridiplantae; phylum Streptophyta; class Magnoliopsida; order Poales; family Poaceae; genus Avena; species Avena longiglumis. The sequence goes on from CP125978.1 coordinate 34,984,810, forward strand.
GGCAAATTATGATATAGAATGGTGATGAAAATTGGACGTATCAACTCCCCCAAGCTTAGACCTCTTTGTCCCAAGCAAAAAGCGAGAATGAACATGCCCACAGGTTTATGGAGTGAAGTGTCGATAAAATAATACCTGACAAGAAGCATCACACTAACCATTACACAACTCATAGAAGAAAACAACTCACCATTATATAACTTATATTGCACAAGTATAGAGTCACAATAGAGATGCATAAAGATAAATCATAACCGAATTGGCAAACTTTTTCTTGTCGTGGAGAGCAGTGGCAAACAATTTCACAAAAATATTTTGTAGAAGTATTCACAACAAGAGTACTCTTTTGCTCCATCACAGTAAAAGGCTTTTCACAATGATGGCTTTAAAGTATGGCTTTACATTAGTATAAGACTCATGTGCAAACACAGATAGAGAACATTGTAATCATCAGGAATGATAGAACTTGAAACACAAGAACTCAAAAGCTTGCCGAGATAGAGAGGAAAATAGGTTTATCGACCAAATTTAGAAATAGAAGAAATAGACCCCAGAGGGAAAAAGGGATTGAATCAAGTCTTCATCAGATGAATGCAAGCTGAAACACAAGTACTCACTATTGAGCTCCTCATTGAGCCCCTATCATAGAGGATTAAGGTTTAAGTGAGAAATAGCAGAAAGGACCTTCATGGAGGGAAAAGGATTGCAAAGAGCTTCCAAAATATGGTACTTCCCCTCATCATTTCAACTTTAGTTACCTGGGTGAAGTATTATGTCATTAAAGTAAGTACATGTGTATCATAAAGATAAGTTGCCAATCTCATGTCCCCTGTACATGACATGAGGGGCCGCCATCCTCATGCGCCTGTAACTTAGTTACCAGAAGTTTCACAATAAATGTGCTTAAATCATCCATATAACCAGAACCGCCAACGTACCCCTGCACATGCATATGAGCATCTCACCGATCTTTTGTATTTGCTATTTGTATAGGTTTTATTAAGAGGGATGTTTCATATTGCTCACCTATTGGTTGCTTTACGAAGCCTTTCCACCTACATTATTTCCACCACAGCAGTACTCTGTGCTTTCTAGTACTCGTGCGTTTCACAATTCACGGATTCGCGCCCTTTAGTTAATCGACATTATCGAAATAAATACGACATCAATCGGGCATAAACCACAGCGCTGAAAGCGCAGCCCTCGCGACAACACAAACAGCATAACCCATGACTGCAGCACATACACCCTCGATGACACGTAGGCGAGAACAGAAATATCAAAATGCGAGAGTATCTTTTATTTCACACCGCCAGTTCATCTCACATAACAATTTCAATCGAAGACAAACGAAGCCTGAGAACGAGTCAAAGAGCAATTGATATCAATTGGGCATGTATCCAGTGTTGAGTGTTTCGCGATTAAGATGCAGTTGGTGATCCTAACGAGAAGTATTGCTGTTGGGCTTCGATGACATTGGTTTGCCGTTTATTAGCAAGAAAAGCTATCGTTGGTGATTAACTATTTTCACATAACAATTTTAATTTAAGATAATTGCCATCAGCTTGGGACACAATGACACGCCTGGTCCGTATGGCTGTTTGTTCATTTATAATAGCAAGCATGTTATTCCGTAACAGCTGTCACACAGAAGAAGAAGAGAGCTGAATAAGAACAGCAAACAAGCACAAACAAACATGCACCTTCTTTGAATATCAAAGATTCATTGTTTTTACAAAGATTACTAAGCTAAGAGTCAACCAAGAAAGAAATATGAATACAACGCTGTGTACCGTATTCCAAGCTTAAGCTTTTATCTTTTCTTTCAAACTCAGTGTTGGCGTTTGCTACCTAATTGCAGCTCTGGCTACAAAACGCAATTCTAGATCTTTCGATGGTCCCAAAGTTCCGCGATACCATCGACCAAGATCAATCATAACAGAGCTGCAACCGTAACAGCGCGAAGATGAAATCACTCCCGAGCCACACCGCCAGAGCGATAGAACTGGGGCGCTGACATTACAAACCAACCCATAATATAACTTCATCAAAGACAGCGAATTCATCATATAGTAAAGATTGCAAATCACGATGTTACGGCATCTCCCCGCTTGAACAGTTGCTGACGCCAGTCTCGACGACCACTACTTTTGCGGTGGTGTCTCTCGATATAGCCCCTCAAACTTCATCAAAAGATCTACTAAGATAATGATGCTTCCCAAGCTTAACAGGCTGAAAGCAACTTGATGATGAATTGTTTTTTGGTGGTGGTGTTCTTTGATAAGCTCCTCATCAGTTTTCAAATCTCAATTCTCAAGGTCGAGTACGGATGAATAACCCACCAAATTTTCAACACGCGTTCATGATCATATCGCATCGAGAGTCCCAGTCCAGCCCCCACCTCCACAAACCCTCAGCGAGCGGCGGTCCAACCCAGCAGTTCCCTCAACATGTATTGTTGCTCATGTGCAGCCAAGGCGGAGCGACCTTGGCACGTGAGGAGGTGATCATGAGCTTGGTGATATGACGCCCGGTTTCATGGGATGCCCGCGATGTCCTCATCTAGATGCACATCATGCGCTATGACGGTATCCAGATATCCGATGTCATAGTCTTCGATGTCTTCTTCATCCTCACTGTAACCATCTCTTGTTTCTATTCTTTATCTTCCAGCTTATATTATTAGTGTGTTCCTTCCCTTCATGGTTAGAGCGAGGCGTGACTCTAAACTGAGGGCAAGTTCCCTTTGGGCACATGTTGGTATTGTTGCTCATGGCTAAGAGTATGGAAGGGACTTCTTGGTAATGGAGGAGGCGCACTGTGAGCTGGTGTGATAAGGACGCTGGGGTTTTCCTCATGTGTACATTCGCATGTCCTCCTAATCTTGGTAGGATTTGCCACCACCCAATGCTTGCATTTGCAAGGTATCCAGATGCTCGTGCCTACGTCTTCTTCATATCCCCTCACCAAACTTCATCCTCCTTAGTTTTCAGGACTCATCTCCTGGATTCTTGGCTTTTGTTAATGTTGGAGGAGACCATGGTGCTCTAAACTTGAGAAGATTTGACGTAAATGCAAGATCGTAAATGTAAATACCACAAGAAATATTGATACATCTAACCTCGGGGATCCGTTACACGGTTTTGTTATTATGAAGGTACTAGTGCGAAATCCAGGCGGAGACGAAGCTCTGTGGGCTCACACACTTTCCAGCGCTACCGCTCACCGGGGCCCGCTTAGGTGGGTGTGGCTACCTCGGCCATCCTTTCCTCCTCTCATTGTCAAGAATCCGTTCATGTAATAAAACATCAAAAACATATAAAATATAGAGGTTTTCACGAACTTTCCGCTTTTCAACTCTCACTTTATCTACTCAAAGACGAATCCTCTATAGACCCCTTTCTCCTTCTCCTCGAAATTTTTCATGCAAGGCTTTACATTAAACTCCTCAATGGCAACAATAGTGTATGCAAAACATAAACCTTTAGGTTTCATTACTCACTGAAAATCCATCAAAACAAAATTCTACCGCAGAACTCTTTCAAAAACCCAAAAGAATTTAGAAGGAATCAATATAAGAGGCAAATGCAAATGAGGGCAAAATCTGGCCAAAAACAAACCATCGTAAGATTGATTTTAGAAAACCTTCTGTTGCTCACTTAATGCAAAAGTGCAAAACTATGAAAGTTGGCACAACTGAGAATGTTAAAAATACACACATCCGGCGCATCGAGTCTAAATCACTAATTTTATGAATGCAGCACAAAAATCTATCCTGTGACACCACTTTTCACAACCTCCTCTAGTTCTCAAAAGTAGTTGATCTTGGCACAAAAACCAAAACAAAAAGGATATGAGCTTGTTATTACCGGTAATAACTAACAAGCATCTCATCAAAACTATTGGTTATTGTCTCTCAAGAAGTACTTTTCTTTAGTGCCTTTGCTAGGCTTGGTAGTTGCCAGATGTTCACAGAGATAAATATCTAAAGTGTAAAGAGGAGCACCAGAAGCCAAATAACTAACACATTTGAGTTTAACGACTTCCTCATGCATGGGGGTATCATGAGAATTGGAACAAACAATACCAGCATAGGAAGTATCAAAAAACGCAACTCCAAAGTGATTTCAAGGCATAAAACAGTGTTCCAATTTTTTTGAGATGCATAAAAATGAAATTTCTCATAACAACTTTCAAGAGAACTTGAATAAAATTGATAATATAACCACATCAGCAACAACTTCCATCATCAGAATGAGCATACGAGTAATTTCCACACAAAAGAGGTCCAAGGTCAACCCGATCAATAGAAGCAAGTTGTTCCAGTCCTGAAATCTTTAATAGGGTGTTATTTTCACAAGGAGCTTAGCAACTTAGAAAAATTAAACCCAAGACTCTCCATCAAACTTAGTCAAAACTTTTCCTTCCCACAATCTATAATAGTCTACCAAGTGTTCAAGAAAGTGCCCACCAAAATGATAGCATGTTTCGTTAATGTTGAATCAAGCACTGAAGAGCAGACACTCTTGCACCATTTCAGACTCCATCTCATACTGAACAGGAGCAATGGCTTTCCTTGATAGCAGCAGGAAAAAACCACACACAGCAAGGACACGCCATGGCCTCCCTGCAGCCTGCACTATTCAGCATTCACAGGCCCGATCATCAATTTGACGTAAAAGCCATTGTGACCCCTAGCTTCAGGATGAGAGATTTATATTAGAAGCTGCCTCTCACGTACATAACATTATCTTCTGTAAAGATGCTTCTAATATTGTCTCTCATCCTAGTAAATCTAGGAAAGCTAGTGTCCCTGTGCTGTCTGTTAGAATTGGTGATCATTGCTATTATGGTTTATGTGATATTGGTGCTAGTTCTAGTGTTATTCCTTATGAGCTTTACAGGGAAATTATGCATGAAATTGGTCCTTGTGAGCTTGAGGATATTGATGTGGTTATTCACCTTGCTAATAAGGAAACCATTTGTCCAATTGGCATTGTAAGAGATGTGGAAGTCCTTTGTGGTAAGATTAAATATCCTGCAGATTTTGTAGTGCTTGGTTCAGCAGCTAGTAAAACTTGTCCTATCATTTTTGGTAGACCCTTTTTGAATACTTGTGGAGCTATTATAGATTGTAAGAAGGAGAAAGTTTTAACCAAGATTGATGGAGAAACTTATGAGTTTAACTTTTCCAAATTTGCTAAAGCTCCTTATGAAAATGAATTGCCTAATGAGGATTTCAGGGCTGAACAACTTAATTCTATTGATCCAGTTTATGACCTTAGACCTCTTTTTGATGATTTTAAGTATGCTCATTCTGATAAAGTTGTTTCTTGTGATAGTTATATTGTCAACTTTATTCAAAGTGCTACTGAAAGTTATTATGAGAGAGAGAAACATGGTTTTATGCATCTCAATAATATTAAGTTTCCCCGCTTTATGTTGAAAGCTTTGAAGTTGCATTTATTTTGTCTTCCTATGCTAGTAGCCTTATGTTTCAATAATTTGTTTTCTCATGAGACTCCCTTGCATAGGAAGTGGGTTAGACTCAAATGTGTTGGATATTTCCTTCTTGATGCTCTCTTTCACTTCAAATCCATATCTCCTATGTGAGCATCTTTGAAACTGTCAAGCCTAACTTAAAGGCATTGAATAAAAGTACTTCTTGGGAGATAACCCAATAGTTTTATTGAGTCTTGGAAGTTATTACTTGTAATAACCTCTCCTTATCCTTTTTGTTTGGTTTTTGTGTCAAGATCAATCACTTTTGAGAAGTAGAGGAGTTGTGAAAAGTTGCTGTCCTGGGACAGTTTTTTATGCTGCATTGTAAAAATTCGTGAAGGAGATCAGTACTTCGGATGGAGCTGTAATTTTCTATGCTTGTGCCCCAAGTTGCTATCCAACTTTCATTAGTTTTGCACTTTTTGATTTGAGCAACAAAAGATTTTCAAAAAAAATCAATCTTTACCTGCTGATATGTTTTGACAGATTTCTGCCATCATTTGCATTTGCCTCTTAAATCGATTTCCTTTCAGATTCTTTTGGTCTTTTGAAAGGAGTTGCTTTAGTAGATTGTCTTGTTGGATTTCAGTTGAAGTTTGAACCCAAAGGTTTATGGTTTTTGCATATACTAATGTTGCTAATGAAGTTTGTGTGAGGCTTTGTATATAGGAACTTTCAAGTGTTGGAGAGAAGGAATCTGCAGAGTCCGTTTCCGAATAGGTAAAAGTGGTGAAAACAGAAGGTTCGTGAAAAACCTTTTTCTTTATATTTTTGCTGTTTATATTCCATATGGAAGGCTACGAGACAAAAAAGAGGAGGAACGGAGTCTGGTGGCCACACCCACCTGGCACAGCCCTCACCGTCGGCCACTGTGGGTGAGACCACCCGGTGTCCGCCTCTCGCCTGCTGACAAGAACTTTCTTATGTATTAAAACTTCGTAATATATAACCCCCCAGATCCCCTGAGGTTCGTATATCGTGTTCTCATCGTGTTTTCGTTTTGATCTGTTTCTATCAAAAAATTTCCTCAAGTTTAGAGGCACCATGGTCTCCGCCAACGACAAGGGCAAGAAGCCCATGGAAGATGATCCTCAAAACCCCAAGGAGGAGGAGATCTTGGTTGGGGATGAAGAGGACGTGAAGGAGGACGAGCATCTGGACACCCGCGCTACCGTCGCAAGCATTGGAGTGGTGGCAAACCCTATCATGCTCAGGAGGACATCACGAATGTCTACAGGAGGGAAACCTCTGCGTCATTGCCTCATTCCACACTCACTTCCTCCATGTACCAAGAACCCCTTCCATACTCTTATACATGAGCAACAATTCCAAAAGGTTCCCAAAGGGAAGTTGCCCTCTAGTTGGGATATGCCTCGTTCTAACCATGCAGGGAAGGAACACTCTAAGGAGGAAGAGTGGGGAAAGAATAACAAGGACTGAGATTCTCGGTCCGACATGATCATGAAGCATTGAGCATAATTCGAGTTGATTCGTCTAACCTTTGAGATTGAGGATTTGAGGAAGCTGGTTGAAAAGCTCATCAAGGAACACCACCACCACAAGGAGTAATTCATTATCGGTTTTGGCATCCCTTGGCTTGTTCCAAGCTTGGGGAGCAACAGATCACATCATTATCTTTTATCTTCTTACCTTTTTAGAAGAGTCATATATTGAATAGAGAAGTTATCATATAGGTTGGTTTGCATTGTGGAAGTATCTCTCCTTTAGTTGGTTATCTATGTATCCCTTGGTGTGAGTGCCTTTATGGAATATTAATGAGAAGTTTCATCTTTTACTTTTTGCACTTCTTATTTTAGTTTGCAATCTCTATTATATGATTGATCTTGTTGATTAGTATTGGTATCACTTTGGGAACATAAAGTAAATTTAAATTGGTTTTGGAAAACCGAGCTCTAGTCAGTAGCAACACTTTTTGAGGTTTGAAAGGAAAAGAGAAAAGCACTTACAAGTATTTTATATTGTTTTCTTTCTTTCTTGATTGGCTCATAAGCTTAGTATTCTTTATTTAAGATCTTTTGTGTCTTCAGGAAAGATTGCATGTTTGACTTTATCACTTATATGTTTGCTTGTTTCCTTCAACTCTTTTGCTTGCTACCTAATCTTGCTAGCCAAAAACCTATACTGAGAGGAAATACTTCTCATGCATCCAATCCTTTAAACCAAAACCTATGCCATTTGTGTCCACCATATCTATCTGTCAGCATTATTGCTATTCCAAGTAAATTTTCAAGCTTCGTCTATCTTTCAAATTTTATTTTGTTATGTGAAAACTAGTTAGTAAAGCTCTCACGAACTTGATGGCACACCTTATTTTCTTGCCCATAATAAACTTGAACCATTGTGTCATTGAAGTTGTATATGCTTGCACCTATACGTTGGGATTAGCAGATTCGTGCTGTCACGGGGAACGCTTTCAACACTTGTAAATATCCATCCAGTTGATATCATGCTCTTTTGTTTGCGGATGTCGTCAGTGTGAAGTAAAAGGGGAGCTTGTACGTCCATGGAGTTATGTATGTGTGTTAGAGAAACGCCTGGGCCGCTAGCCTAAGCTATGCCTAATCATGGTGGAAACTTGCAGCATCACCATAGTGAGCAATCTATGAAGCTTTCTTCTTATAAAAAAGGAGAGACTTTGAAAAGAGGAAAGATAGAAAAAAGCACAATTTTCCCATGGTAAATAAAAAATTGCTGAGATGCTCATTGTCTGCTTGCCTTGTCATTTTGATTATGGGATAGCTCTGATCATGTGCAAGGGTACCCTGCATGGTTCTCTATGATAAACATGTACTTACTATGACAAAACTCACCGATAACTAAAGTTGAGTAGCATGAGGAGGACCTCGTACTCAAGGGACATGATATTGCCAACTTATATTTCGTCAATCATATACTCCATCTTTCTTCACTTTAACCTTAATCACTTCAAGATGCTTATGATAGGGGCAATGAGAGCTCAAAGCTAGTAAGTACCATAATCTTTTGAAAGCTCTTTATGAACTTGAAATCCCCGCTTCCCTATGTAAAGGGCCTTTCTTCTACTTCTAACTTGAGTCAGTAAACCTATTCGTCTCTATCTCCAGGAAGCACTTGAGTTGTTGTGTTTCAATCATTCATATGATGATTTATTCAATCATGTTTCTTATATTCCTTGTTTTGCACAAGACTCTTATATAAATGAGTATTACTTTGAAAGCCATCATTGTGAAAAGCCTTTTATGTTTGAGCAAAGAGTACTCTTGTTATAAAATTCTTTACAAAATGCTTTGCTTGGAAAACTATTTGCCAACTGTTCTCTGACCAAGAACAAGGTTTGCCATTCCCAATTATGATTTATCTTTATGCATCTTTATTGTGACTCCCATACTCATTGCAATGTTAAGTTATATAATGGTGAGTTGCTTTCTACTTTGAGTTGTGTATTGGTAAGTGTGATGCTTCTTGTCTGTATTCTTTTTATTGACACTTCACTCCATAAACCTGTGGATATGTTTACTGAGCTCAATTTTCGCTTGGGGACAAGCGAGGTCTAAACTTGGGTGAAGTTGATACGTCCAATTTGCATCACTATTCTATATCATAATTTGCTTCTATTCATTGATATATTCCTTATTAAGAGGTGATACTTATGTTATTTCATGTGTTTTTGCATGTTGGATGATTCTTGGAGGATGAACCGCCTGAGTCAGGATTCTGATGGAAAAAAGCGGTGTCTAGATACAATTTTCGTGAAGATCAGAAAAATACCAGAAAAACTACAGAAAATTATATTTTCCTAGAAGACGGAGGATGCCAGAAGGGGAGGTGGAGTTAGTCAGGGGGGCCCATACCCCTGTGTGCCACCACCGGCGCACAGTGGGTGTGGCCACCCTAGACCACCTCTGGCTCCGCCCTCTCTCCTATATCTTCTCCTCGAAACCCTAAAGTCGGGGGGAGTGACCACAGAAAGATTCCGCCGCCTCTATGGGACGGAAACTATAGAGAGAGAAAGAGCTCTCAGGCAGACAGATTTTTGTCGGGGAAATTCCTTCCCGGAGAGGGGAGATCGTCGACATCAACACCGTCATCAAGCTAGACTTCATCGGGATCATCATCATCCACACCTTCATCTCCACCAGCACCATCATCACCACTTCATCCCGCTGTAACAATTGTGTTGAATCTTGCATAGTTCTTAGCGGAAACTTTTCCGGTGTTGATTACTATTGTAGTTGATGCTTGTGGGTGGAACCATTGAATTATTGTTTATGTTTAGATTGTTATTCATCATCATATCATCTCTGATCTTGATCCATATGATGTCTCGTGAGTAGTTCGTTTAGTTCTTGAGGACATGGGAGAAGTCATGTTGTTAGTAGTGGAATTGTGTTGAGGTATTATTCAATGGTTTAATATTTAAGTTGTGGTGCTATTCTTCTAGTGGTGTCATGTGAACGTCGACTACATGATACTTCACCATTTACTGGCCTAGAGGAATGCGTTGTGTATTTGTCTACTAATTGTAGGGTTGCTGGAGTGACAGAAACCTGAACCCCGTTAGGAAACATTTGCACAAGGGAGTGTAGGATCTCAGAGTTTAAGGCCGTGGTTAGGTTTTTATCTTAATTACTTTCTTGTAGGTGCGGATGCTTGCAAGGGGTTTAATCACAAGTATGTATTAGTTCAAGTAAGGTCGGTACATTAGCATAGGTTCACCCACACAACACTTATAAAACCAAAAAAGATTAATCAACTATATGAAACAAAAGCACTTGATAGTATTCCCATGTATCATCGAGAATGTTTGGTCCTCATAAGTATTTCCACCGGCTTGTCCTTTTCTAAGAAAGGATTGGGCCACTTGCTGCAATTATTTGTTGTCTTTATTTACTTGCACTTTATTTTCTTGTTTTATCAAAAAACCCTAAAAATCCGTTTGCTAAGTATTTACAGAGATTTCCTGCTCCAAACCACTAGTCAACACCTTATGCTCCTCGTTGGGATCGACATTCCTATTTATCGAAAGTACTACGATACACCCTCTATACTTGTGGGTCATCATGAGATACCTCACTTGGTACGAATCCGGAAAATCTCTAAGAACAAAATCGCAACAAGATATAAACGGGAGATCCGATTTTGATGAACAAGAGCTTGTTATGAAGATTACCACAAGCTCTATATCCTCACATTGATAAGACCAAATAATAACCAAATACGATGATGCAAGTATACAAAAGTTTGAGCTCTCTCCGAACGATATGATCAAGATACTCACTCGAGAGCCCCTCTTGATAGTACGGCTATTTATCCTAAACCCGATCTCCCAACTAACAACATAATACCGACAAAAGGGAAAACCTATCAATAATACCTTTTCCTTAAGCATTCCACTTAAGCTCTATTTAGACGATCTTGTCCTTCTCAAGATGGAACGCATTTCTTGATTCCTCTTCATCGATCCAAGACCACCGAGGATGGCAAGCATCAAACATGCAATCTTCTAGAGATGACGCATGTTGAGCTTGCAAAACACATCTTCTTCTTCATTTCATCGACCTTGAAGCCAACACAAGCTCCAAGCGATGCCAATGGATAAATTCTACAAGTGCAACTTAATACACACATTAGTACATACAAATTGTCATTAATTACCAAAACCATACATGGGGCCCATGCTCTTTCATTAGGTACGGCCCTGGAATTGTTCAATATTTAGAGGTGACATGTTTCATTATTTTTAGCATGACTGCAAAGTCCCAAGTAATGTTAGTGTGACGGGATTCTATTTGTAATTTTTCTCTCCAAATTCCATCGTCATGGCGGCCAACCCCAACCCCATGTTGATTTTTGACCACCCTAGTCTCGTCGAGGGTGCCAGTGTCGAAGTGAGGGCACAAGTGGTGAATGATGGCCGCGACCAAGTCTAATCTCCTGCTAGCCGACGGCCACCGAGAAGAACTTATAATTTTTTTACGAAAGCCATATTTAGATCAATATGACAATTTTAGGTTTTGAGCCCACAAATATAATGGAAAAAAACATTGCCATTTTATCATGCCATTCTAACAAAGAGATAAATTTTTTCTTTATCCACCGACGTCATCATGTCAAACCTATTCCTCTTCTATGACTCCGTCAAGCACCACTATCTAAGAATTTCTACAACAATTGAAAGAAATATTTTTTGAAAAAAATTAGGTTAACTCAATATATGCCTTTTTAAAATCCGCTTAACCGAAAAAAGGCACCACAAACAGTGACATGTAAAAATACCATTTGTAAACATGACATTTACTGAACTATCCATGATTTTCTGTCAAAAAAAAAAACTATCCATGATTTGGCACTTGGCGTGTGATTTTATTCGTAATTTTTTCTCCAAATTCAAAACCAGGAGGTTTGCCAAGGAAAAAAAATCCTCGCGGCGGACGGCGGCCAACCCTAGCTCTCCTCCTCCCCACTCCGCCCCAGCCCCAGCCTCGTCGAGCGCGCCAATGCCGGAACGAAGCAGCGAGTGGTGACTGGTGGCCAGGAGCGGCGGGCGTAGGCTTACGGCCAAATCCACCATTTCAGCCGCCGCCGGCCATGGAGAAGGAGGTCGCGGCGGCGGCGGCACCGAGGCCCGACAAGCAAGATTCCCATGGAAACGCGCGGAAGCGGGCAGGCAGCAGCGACCGCGACGAGACCGACATCGATCTCATCAGCCAGCTCCCCGATGCCATGCTCTGCACCATCATCTCCCTCCTCCCCACCAAGGACGGCGGCCGCACGCAGGCTCTCTCCCGCCGATGGCGCCCCCTGTGGCGCTCCGCGCCTCTCAACCTCGAGGTCCGCGCCCAGCTCCCCGGCATTCCCTTCCCCACCCTCTCCGTCCCCATTTCCGCCGTCTCCAAGATAATCTCCCAACATCCTGGCCCCGCCCGGCGATTCTCTTTCCATGGCCTCTACGCCGGCGACCTCGACGCGGAGGTGGAGAGCTGGTTCCACTCCCGGGCACTCACCAAACTCCAGAAGCTTCATTTCTGCTGCCGAGCTCTCACAAGAGAACGGCTGCCGCTGTCCGCGCTCTGCTCTACGTCTACCCTCCTCATTGCCAGCATCAGCGGTTTCTATTTCCCCGATGATATGCCGTCCATGAGTTTCTCCGTCCTCAAGCAACTCTCCTTGATCTCCGTTTCAATCTCGGGGTACGTCTTCCATGGCTTGCTCTCCGGCTGCCATGCCTTAGAGAGCATATGCATGTCCAACGTCAGTGCTACGGATTGCCTCCGTGTTAGCTCGCCTAGTCTTAGGAGCATCGGCTTCCATGGTAGCTATACTGGAAAAGCAGAACTGGTCATCGAGGATGCTCCTCACCTTGTAAGGTTACTAATACCTTATTATTATCTCCGAGATGGTTGTGTGGCTATCAGGTTAATTAGGGCACCCAAGCTCGAGATATTGGGCCCTTTTTTACCGGTCGTCCACAAGCTCATATTCTCCCAGGTAGCAGCACCGGCATACTTGAATCTTGCATCAGGCATTCCTATATGCGAATAATTATTTTATGCTCATTGTTTGTTTTTGGCAGGAAAACTCGATGCGTAACATGAAGGTTTTAGCTCTCAGCTCTTCTGGCTATGGATTGCACACAGTTATTAACATCCTCAGGTGGTTCCCCTGTTTGGAAAAGCTATATGTCATTGTGAGTACTTATCTTTCCTCGCTTTAAATGTCTGGGTTCATTGACATATTATCTAGTCTTGTTAGCAACAGCTTTAACAGATGCACTTCTTTGCATTTTGCAGTTCCGCAAATATGATGAGATGGATAAGAAAGATGAGCCTCAGTATGACCCACTGCATCCAATTGAATGCCTCCAGACCCATCTGAAAAAAGTGGTATTTAAGTCATTTGTAGGCTATGAGAAACAGCTTGACTTTGCCAGGTTCTTTGTTTTGAATTCAACAGTGCTAAACAAAATTGAATTTGAAGGATACTGTGACTACAACAGTGAATCAGTGGCATATCAACACAGGCTGTTACAAGTGGGAAACAGAGCTTCTCGGGACGCTCAATTTGAATTCAGGCGTGCTTATGGTGGCACTAATCTCGACATGCATATCCATGATTTGTCAGTGGCTGACCCTTTCAGACAACTATAGAGACTGTTGCTGCTTCAAGATTGCACTGTCTTGTGCTCATTTTGTAGACAGTGTTGATGCCTGAAGATTACATTGTCATTGCACAAGTCTGCTCTACTCCATCTCTAAAGTTCTTCTGTAGTTCCAGTAACTTACAAATTTACCCCTGTTAAAACTGCAAAAGTTATTTTTAGATGCAACAATATTGCTGCTGAAACTTTTAGAAAAAGGGAGCTGCTAAGTGGTAGCCCCATCTGCTGAAACTACATCCAGTCGAATGCCTTCAGAATCATCTGAAAAATGTGGTATTCAAGTCATTTGTAGGCCATGTGAAGCAGGTTAACTTTGCCAGGTTCTTTGTTTTGAATGCAAAAGTGGTAAACAAAATTTAGTTTGAATTACATTGTGATTACAAGAGTGAATCAGCGGCCTTATGAACACAGGCTGCTACAAGTGGAAAACAGAGCTTCTCGAGATGCTCAATTTGAATTCAGGAGTAAACCAGTTCCTAGTGATCGAGATGTCAACAAGCATATGCATGATTTATCACTGGCCGACCCGTTCAGACATTGTCCAAATTGGGTGAATGACTGAAGATTGCACCGTCTTGTGCTCATTTTTTTGACGGGGTTGACATCTGAAGTTCTGAACTGTGCCAATGGAATCTTACTGTGACGTGAGAGCACAATTCGTAATATTTTGGTGGAGACTGATTGCCAAATCCTGACTGAACTGAACTGTGGAAAACAAGAAAGAAGAACACAGCAGCCATCCAACGAACCCTGAACCAAGCATTGGAGCTTAGTAGGGAGTTCATTTCCTTTGATTTGTGTTATATGTAAGCGGTGAGGCAAATCGCAGCTCATATCACTGCTAAACAATGTTCCAGCTGTCAGCTGAGAGTGTTCCTGAATTACTTAGGTGCTGGTTTTCTTATGTCCCTGGATTTAAGTAATGAAGATCTGATTAGCAAAAAAAGCTACCAAAACTCCTCTTGCCCTGTACAATTGTGGATTTCTTCTGCGTAAGCTAGGCTGGAAACATATGCTTCTTGTTGAAGACTACTGTCTTTTCATTTAAATACAAGTTTATTGCTGATTTGATTATTTCTACCTACGGCTTTCTTCTGTACGCACTATGCTTCTAGCTATCAGGTTGGTTTTGCTGATGATCCTCAACAGCTTGGAACATGTTTCGGTTGCCTACTGGTTGATCTGTTGTTTAAGTTTTTGTTCACTGTTAATGAAATTGATTGAATCCTTGTACAGGTTTCCAATTATTTATTTGGGTAAAGGACCTGAAAATATTTTTTTGGCTTTGCCAGTGATGTGTATGCTACTTCTTAACGTGTTCTCTGAATTAGAATTGACAGCATTTCGTGATTGGACATCCCTTTATCTTTCAGGTACACATGAAAGCATCGGCTGAAAGCTTCGTGAACTGTTGTGAAGCTCTGTTCAGTTTGTAGGTACGAAAATATTTTCTCTTCAACAGTTGTAAATTGTCCAATACCGATCAATACCTTTGGCTCATGCTTGTCCTAGATACATACAGTACATTTTCAGGATACTATGCAAGGTGGGCAGGCAGCCAAGGAAGAAGAGTGGCACCGTAGCAAGTATGATAGGCACCCAATTTCTTTTAATATATCTTTGCTATAATTAGGCAGGAACACATTGCATGCCAACAGCTAGTGCTCAGGTTCTCAAGGATTTCTTTTGGGAACATGGAAAAAATCACCCCGACACATAAAAATATGCTTAGCAATTTTCAGAATTGTACTGTCACAACTAGTACTGTCTTGAACTAGGGACGATATACCAATCCATAATCTTGTCCTCTCATTTCCCCTTTTATTAAACCTTGTTCAAGGGAGCGGTTGTTGAAAATGAATTAGTTGGTGGTTGTGTGCATCAGTTAATCAATATATAAAGTTATTACAGTTTTGATAAAATACCTCGCATTATTTTCTTACTTCTGCAAGAAAGGACCACTTTTATTGCATCGTCAATACCTTTTTTTAATAATAAAATGACATCTTGAGATCAATTGACATAGATTTTGGGCTCAAAACCTAATCAGGAAACCTTGTCCCCGCCATTTTATCGAAGAAAGAATACGCCTTTCCTTACTATACCTATTTCCCTAGAAAATATGTTATTAACAACCTCTTCCCAACTTGTTTCGCTTTATTAAATAACAAAATAACATTAAGAATATTTTCAACACGGAGGTTGGATAGGTGGAAACGCACAAGGCTAGATTCGACATTGCTCGATCAAACAAAGGGGGCCCTCATCATCAAGAAGTGAGGGACGTTTTTCGATAGCCATTGCATTTGTTACATTGGAATAAACGTTTTTTCTCTTCATTCATAGATCCTTTACTCATTTCTAAAATTTGAATAATTCCCCAATGCAAGATTATGCTTTGCCTCCCTTACTCCCCTTTATCCGACGGGCACCATTATCACAAGACATGTTAAAATACGCCGTGAAGAGCTACACACCTCCACTTCACCCACGATGTCACCGTGGCCGGGAGCGTATGTGTGTGTGTGTGTGTTTTTTTTGGGGGGGTGGGGGGGGGGGGGGGCAGTTATATACTTGGATGTATAGATGTACGCGCATTAAATTTGGTGGGGAAGGTTTACCTCTATATAATGCATACATATTTGGCATTATATTTACCATAAATCGGAATATTGACTAATTTCTAGGTCCATGTACACCCAATTTCCAAAATCTGTCTCCACCATTGCCCGGGAGTGGTGCAGGCTGGCGTCGCACTACCGCAGCCACATTTGTCGTAAACAATTATAGGAAAGATATAAGTGAAGAGTGTCAATTTGGGCAGGGCGAAATAAGTAGAGTAGTACTCAGCGGTCCAACTCGCAATTCACCTAGCGTCTCACACACACACAAATCCCCAGGTCACCATTCTATATTTCTAGAGAGAATTCATTGCTTGAGACTGTATGAAAATGAGCTCCCTTTTTTTTGAAAGCTAAAGATGAGCTTCCCTATTTGATCTTGGGAATTTTTCTTTCCTGGATCTTAATTTTGTTTCTAATATGACATCTACACTGCACCTTTTTTCTTTTCTTTTCAGTGGGTTATCAAAAAAAGTTTTCTTTCAGCGGACCAAATTTTTACCCCTCCGTGAGTATGCAACGCTGGAAAAAGAAGACCGTACCTAAAAATCCCTCTAGTCCCTGTCCCCGACCACTGACCCTGGCGGCGGCGTGAGGCTGATGGGCTATTGGCGACCAAGAGCTGGCTGCAGAGGGAGATCAAGACGGGGCTTGGGTGGATGTCTCAGGCACGGCGGGTGAAGGGCGGCCATGTCGGGGATCTGGACGGCGACGCAGGCACGGCAGCGGCGATGGCGGCCCATTCCTGCCGTACGATCCGCTCAGCCTTGCGCTTTGTGCTGGTATGTTATGTCGCCTTAATGTTCAGTTAATTCAGCATACAGGTGGTAAACGTGGGAGCAATTTCCGGGTGGGAACCTGCATCTTCTGTTAGATCGATTTGATTATGATAGAACAAGAAAGTGGTGATAGTGATTCTTCGTGTGGAATTATCATGTCCTTTTAGCTTGTACAACTGAATCCGCTAGGTACAGTCCATCTACGGTAATACAGCCTTGTTGTAGTTCAGGCCGCCTTTGACAGTTTACATGGTTAAGTTAACACTGTATTGATCACTGAATTTGGGATGAATATTTACATGGCTGTGACAGCTTACTACTGGATGTGCGTTCATCTTTTTGTATCTCTCACTTGTTCGGTTCTTTGGAGCATCCTGGACTTGACCTCATGTATGTGGTGAATGTGAGCCCAATTTTTGAATTAAAAACCGAGGACTAAGTTTTGCAATCAAGATCGGTCGGTGGACAAATGTACGGGGCTCTCATTCGACCATTTAACAATGACCAAATATATCATAGTGCTGTTGTTTTCGTCCTGTAAACATAATGCACCAGGGGTAAATGTGTCTTTTCATGTCCCTATTTGACACCGTTAGTGGTCAAAATGCACATGACTATCATACTAGGAAAGAAATTTAGACCTAGTGTCAAATAGGGAAAAAACAGGGCCAAGTAAGGAAATCATATTTTATTTTTGTGTCAAATAAGGAATTTTCTTATACTTCTAGCGGAATTCTCCAAATTCAAAGGCCAAGATCGCCAACAGAGCCGCCTACATTCCCCAATCCTACTACTGCCTGACCACCCAAACCCTAGCTTTCCATCACAGTTCCCTACCTGCCACCCCATTCCCCAGCATTGGGGACGGCGGCGGCAGGTGGCCTAGCCCCATCGGTACTCGCCGGCCATGGAGAAGGATGCTCCGGCGTCGGCAGCATCGCCTGATGACGATCTCATCAGCTGCCTCCCTGACGCCATCCTCGGCACCATCATCTCCCTCCTCCCCACAAAGGACGGCGGCCGCACGCAGGCACTCTCCCGCCGATGGCGCCACCTCTGGCGATCCGTGCCTCTCAACCTCGAGGTCTTCACCCCCGTCCCACACCGCCCCATCACTGTCCTCGCCTCCACCGTCTCCCAGATAATCTCCCAGCACCCTGGCCCCGCCCGCCGATTCTTCTTCCCCTTTCTCAGATCCAGGATCTATGCACAGGCGGAGAGCTGGTTCCAATCCCAGGCACTCGCCAACCTCCAGGAGCTCGATATCAGCAACGCTCGAGAACCACTGCCACCATTCGTGATGTGCTCTGCGTCCACCCTCCTCATTGCCAAAATCACCCATTGTCATTTCCCCCATGAGATTGTGTCATCCATGAATTTCCCTCTACTCAAGAAACTCTCATTGTTTTATGTTTCCATCTCAGAGGAAGTCTTCCATGAACTGCTCTCTGGCTGCCATACCTTGGAGAGTTTATTCATAAAGGGAGTTCAGTCTACGGGTTGCCTCCGTGTTAGCTCGCGGACTCTGAAGAGCATTGGTACATATGATAGATCAAATAAACTGGTCATCGAAGACACTCCTTGCCTTGAAAGGATACTATTACCTTATTCTCACCAAGAGGTTTGCCAGACAATCTGGGTAATTAGGGCGCCTAAGCTCAAGATATTGGGCCCTTGCTCACCGATACAGATCTACCAGGTAGCAGCCACAACCAGCATTTGGCATTCCTACATACAGATAATCATTTTTTGATTTTCATTTTTCTTCTTGTTCAGAGAATGAGCCCAGTTAGCTCGGAGAACTCAATGCACACCTTGAAGGTTTTGGCTCTCGGGTCTTCTGGTCGTGAACTGCACACAGTTCTTAACTTTCTCCGGGCCTTCCCCTGTTTGGAAAGACTCTATGTCATTGTGAGTACTCATCTTTGCTTGCTTATATGTATGATTTAATTGACATCTTATCTAGCCATAACATAAGCCTCTTCTTTCCATTTTTCAGTTTCACAAACACAATGAGATTGAGAAGAAAAATGATCCTCAGTATGACCCGCAGCATCCAATTGAATGCCTTCAGACCCATCTGAAAAAAGTGGTGTTTAAGTCATTCGTAGGCTATGAGAAACAGCTTGACTTTGCCAGGCTCTTTGTTTTGAATGCAAAAGTGCTGAACAAAATTGAATTTGAAGGATACTGTGACTACAACAGTGAATCAGTTGCTTATCAACACAAGGTGGTACAAGTGGAAAACAGAGCGTCTCGTGATGCTAAAGTTGAATTCAGGCGTCAATACATTCGATGTGATTTCGACAAGGGTATCCATGATTTGTCAGTGGCCGACCCGTTCAGACAACTGTAGAGAGGGTTGGTGCTTAAAGATAGCATTGTTGTGCTCATTTTGTGACAGTATTGATGCTTGAAGATTACATTGTCTTCGCATAAGTCTGCTCTACTCGTAGTCTAAAGTTCGTCTGTAATTCCAGTAACTTACAATGTTACTACTCTGTTAAAACTGCAGAAGTTATTTTTCGATGCAACAATATTACTGCCAATATTCTTAGAAAGAGAGAGCTGGCAAGTAGTCCATCTGCTGAAACTCTTCCTATTGTCTTATCCTGTGCAATTATGGTTAGTTCTGCCTAAACTGGGCTAGAAACACATGGCTTGTGTCGAAACCTTAATTGTCTTTCATTGGTGATTTGATGTTTCATTGATGATTTGGTATTTTTATACAGAAGCATGAGATGTTTATACAGAAGCATGAGATGTTTCATACAGAAGCACATGCTTTTTATACAGAAGCATGAGATGTTTCATTGATGATTTGGTATTTTGTGCATGTATAACATTTGTTTGATGATTATGAAAGGGCAACCTGGTAGGCTATCCCCATATGTTTTTGTAGCTTCGAAGGAGGCTTTTCTGCTAATTTCCTGGTGATTATGTGTCTCTGACTATTGTCGGCACATGCTCCGGTTACCTACTAGTTGGATCTGTTATTAAAGTTTCAGGTTACTGAAGTGTACTTGATTGCATCATTGTACAAGCTCGCAAATACTTTTACTATTTCCTACTGGGTTGGGCTGATGACCTGAAAAGCAGTGATCCTGGTGTACACTGCTTGTTAACTTTATTATTGCCAGCGACGTTTAGTTTCCTCAGATATCTTTATTGTTTGTAAAACCATGCTTTACTGGATTTTTTATTGCAGTGTATGGGGTTGTTTTACTACTAAGTAAAAGAGGTTTGAGATTTCTTCGATGGAATTTGCTCCATTTTGTTGCTGGGCATGTTTATCTCTCCCATAGTCTGGATCTGACCTGTTGTGGAGCTATATATGGTTGTAAAAAATATCAGTTCCCACACTTTTTAGCATGTATAGTAGGCCCAATTCCTTACAATGTAACCTTTTGGGGTTTGAATAATTTTAGTCAAACCTGTAGATTGCAACGGCTAGTGCCGAGTTGCTCAATGATTTATCTGATAACATGTAGATTGTATCAATATGGACTATTTCCTGTTAAAAACACGGTGAAATCAGAGGTTCATCTTGCTTGCATTTTAATGTCAGAAGCTGCCTAGGTAAAGGAGGTTGTTCGAACTGAAGATGCTTTGTCCAAACGAAATTTAGAAGGCAGTACATCTATTCATGAATGTCCAATTTCTACTTCTTTTTATTTTATTTGGACCAATATTCAGACCTTATTTTTTTTGCTGGAACACAATCCATAACCAGTCTGTTTGAAAACTGGAGTGGGTATGAAAATGTGCCCGGTGAATGAAATTTGCTCCATTTGAATGTTTATTGAGCACCAGAGCTTATAATCTTTTCAGAATGTACCGTAGGCCCAATTTCTTTCAATATAATCTTTCAGGAGTGCTATAATTAGAGTCAAACCCATTGCAAGGCAACAGCTAGTACCAAGTTTTTTTTTGATGAAAGGGGTAACCCTGATTTCCATTAATAGAAATCAAATCTACATAGTCTCCACCTTACACAGCAAGTCAGCAACCATCCCAAAGTAAGCAAAAAAGCAGGTCATCTTGGTTCAGCAGAAAAGAAGGAGCAATGCAAAAGAAATAACACTACAAACTAAGCAGCTGCTGCGATCTCTTTTTCTCTTCTCGAACATCCAGGAGTCCTCCCATTTCTATTTTCCTACAACATCTCTCAAAGTGTCATCTTTTTTCCTTCATTTCCCTTTTTCGTCGTTGCCTTTTCAGTTTTCCGGCCTCGGGATCCATGCCCACCTTCGTCTTGCTGCGAACAGCTCAGCACCGACCTGCAATAGCAGTTTTGCGCCCCCCTGCAGCTCCAATTGTGCGTCCTGCGTCACCTGCAAATTACTCCAATGATCAATCCAATAGCATGCTTGATTTAGCAGCTAGTACCAAGTTGCTCAAGGAATTATGTGATAACCTGTAGATTGCATCAAAATGGACAGTATCCAATTAAAAACACAATGTAATCAAATGTTCAGTTCATTCACGGTTATATTTGGAAGCTGCCTTTGTAAAGCCGTTGTTCGTACTGAAGATGCTTTGTCCAAACAAAATTCAAAAGGAAATACATCTGTTCCTAAATGTTTTACTTGCTATTTCATTTTATTTTATTTGGCTTGAACACAATCCATAACCATTAACCAACATGTTTGGAAACTGGTTGTGTGGGTGGATATGGAAGTTCATGTGGAGTTTCAGCTTGTAGAGTCGTGGCAACTTGGGTTTGACAGAATTTATCGTTGTCATTTAACCCAGGTTATACTGATATGTAATGAATTTTTCGTGTCGTCAGGACACGGTGACTGATGGCTTTTATGTTCCTAGTTGTTGTAGCGTCAGGACACACCTGGAGATCGTGGCAGAAGAAGACTAGAGATTGTTGCCACTGAAATTTTGGATAAGCAATGCATGCAGCAAGTCAGAGGAGGCAACTTCAAACACATATTTGGTTGCAAGGGATGTCCAGTCTAGCGACTTTTCTATGAAATACCAAATTATTGACAATAAGTCATGTGTATATTCTCTAGAAAGAGAAATTACAAACAAAATAGTATACTAAAGGCCCAAAAATGGAATAAATGTTAACACTTCCCATAATCCCAACCCCTATTCGGGGAACTACACACATGTTGAACACCTATACAATAAACTAACATGCATGCTAACAAATCAAATCACCTTATTTTTCCAGAAATAAGATTTCAAGGGATCGAGCACCGTTAGAAATCAGCTGTTTGCAACCAAAAAAATTGTATCGACTCCTTACATTCAACTAGTGTTTTCCATGTGACACCCTGATAGCCTGATGTATAGCCCCCTCACATATCCTAGATGTGGAAATATCAAGGAGGTTTATCTGCAAAGGCCTTTTGTTCTTCAAAGTTTTTCCTAAGAACAGGAAAACCAATAATGGATTATGTTTGATACTTTAGAAGACGTTAATTATAATATGATATTGGTTGTTAGAAAAGAGGTGACCCTGCGGGAGGCTTGTATGGCCAATTTCATGAATGTAAAAGAGAAAGAAAAATCTAAGCGTGCCTGGATGGTGTGACATACCATCACAACCGATTCATAATTAATAGTAAAGAAGATATGCTCCCTTGGTAGGTTTAAGATATTCTCATATGACTACATTCTAAAAGTTATATTGATTAATACAATGCTTGATCAAGGATCCAAAATGTCACTTCATACCTAAAATGGTCGTACTCCGTTCCAAAATGTAGAATTAGATCCAACTAACTACATCTGATTATGTATCCTTATATTTCACAAGCCTAACATTTTTTAATAGAAAACAGATTTCGTTAATATGAAAAACAAGAACCTGAATCGAAAAATGGTACACCAATATTTCTCTTCGCGATGCTAGGAACTCATAAACTCAAGTATATTGTCTGCAAGAAACATAAACAATTCACGATTAGTAGACGGTCGTAGGATATAGGACAAGCAAAAAAAAACTTCACCGGTAAAATTTACAGAGGGACAATTATAGACCATTTATCAATATTCTCCTTAAATCGAACAATAATTCATGGCACAGGCTATACCCCTTAAAAGTTCTCTTAAAGGTAAACCGATGTTCTTCGGATCCGATGCCACTTCTGCTTAGCCTAACATAGAGTGCACTAACTTTCTAAGAATAAGAAGATAAACAAAAAAGCTTGTTGTATGTTCACATTACCTTTTTCGGTAGGACTGTGCTGGACTAATGAACTCAGTATGTTTTTTCCAGTATGACACCATAGTAATTATGCTCTCGTGCCACATCAACAATCATCTCATGATTTTTCTAGTATGACACCATAGTAATTATGATCTGGTGCCACATCAGCAATCATCTCATGAAGGATACAACTATCAGTTTTCACACACCCAAAATCACATCAAGATCGAAAGATCCAAACTTAGTAGTTGAGCAGACATTAAGATGCTTATGCTGGCTTAAGTTGTTGTGTTGGCATCCTGTCTCCGATGTGCCGCTGGTGTCGAAACTTGTCGCCGCTGCAGGATCAAAATGAGGCTGGGTTGATTCATGGCTCCTGCAGCATAGCGGCATGGCCCTGCCATATCTGCACTAATTTTAACAGCAGCGGCACACGTCAGAGATGGCGGAAACTCCGTCTGTGCAATGACAATTCACATGTCATGCGTTAAGTTTCCTCGACTCAAGAAGTGAGCCTTGCTCACTTGGCCATGGGAGTGGATGTATAACCCAGAACCGAGTTCAAATCCTCGTGGAAGCAAAAATTGGGTTCTTATTATTTAGAAAACAAAACTCGTTGTGGGTGTCTCTCCCACCGTCTTCCTTTTAAAAAAATCTCTCAACTCCGAGTCATCGCAAATCAACACAAACAACCATCAAATGAAATCCAGTCAAAACAGTGTGGGCATAGGAAAGGGGACACAAATAAGCTAACCACATTAGCCAAATGAGGTGTGGATTCGACGCTGGGAGTGACACCACCATCCTTCTACTCCGTGTTAATGGCGCTAACGTCGTCGTCGACCCAGATATGTTGCGCGAGGGCCTCAACAAGGGCATGCGCGGCACAAGCGAGAAGGTCCATCCGTCGTCGTCCTCAACCCAGAAGCTATACAGCTTCTCCATCATCACCGAGGAGCTTGACTCGGTGTGCCCCTTCCCCCCTCCCTTGATCGAGGTAGCGGGTGCGCGGGATGCCGCCGGTGGACTGGAGGTGTGACGAGGGTGGCTACGTAAGGGCGTGAG
This sequence comes from Avena longiglumis, assembly GCA_030063025.1. Taxonomy (NCBI): domain Eukaryota; kingdom Viridiplantae; phylum Streptophyta; class Magnoliopsida; order Poales; family Poaceae; genus Avena; species Avena longiglumis. The sequence continues at coordinate 35,009,107 of CP125978.1, forward strand.
CTCGAGGATAAGGGGAGAAGGAATGGTTCCGAACACTTTGATAGTGAGTTAATGGAGGAACGCGGATTGCGCCATGATTTTTCTCGGGACGTAACCCGCAGAGCATGCGACGGGTTGGGCGCGACGAAGCTAAACGACGTATTGCCAGAAAACAGAACATGAGATTATTTTTAGATAGTTGAGCTCAACAAGTCCCAACTCATTCAGAAGAAAAATGAAGTCCCAAACTCCCAACTCCAAATTCCAAGGCCATGAACGCTGACAGAACCGCCTGCATTCCCCAATCCCACTATACAGTCTTCAGTTGCTCCACCCCAAACCCTAACTCTCCTTCGGGCTTCCCTACCTCCCACTTCATTCCCCAGCGCCGTGTGGACGCCGCGAGCGGCGACCGGTGGCCGCCCGGAGCGGCGGGCGAACTGTTGCACCCAGATCGTCCGTCTCGCTAGCCGCCGGCCATGGAGAAGGAGACTGAGGCGTCGGCGCCGGAGATCGCCGACGATCTCATCAGCAAGCTCCCCGACGCCATGCTCGGCACCATTATCTCCCTCCTCCCCACCAAGGACGGCGGCCGTACGCAGGTCCTCTCCCGCCGATGGCGCCCCCTGTGGCGCTCCGCGCCTCTCAACCTCGAGGTCCGCTCACGCGTCTTCCGCCTCGGCCTTCCCGTCCCCGCCTCTTCCGTCCCTCCCTCCGCCGTCTCCCAGATAATCTCCCAACACCCTGGTCCCGCTCGCCGGTTCTCCTTCTCCGGCATCCGCGCCGGCGATTCCGACGTCGAGGTGGAGAGCTGGTTCCACTCCCGAGCCCTCACCAACCTCCAGGAACTCGATATCAGCTACGCGAACTTCTCCGCACGTCCTGAGACGAGCAAAGCGCTGCTCCTGTTCATGCTCCGTTCCGCGCCCACCCTCCTCGTTGTCAAGATCAGCGATTGGGATTTCCCTGACGAGATCGTGCCGTCCATGGATTTCCCCCTCCTCAAACAGCTCTCCTTGATCCGTTTTTCGATATCGGTGGACGCCTTCCACGGCTTGCTCTCCAGCTGCCATGCCTTGGAGAGCTTATTCATGTCGAAAGTTGGTTCTGCTCGTTGCATCCCCTCGCTGGATCTTTTTATCCCCTCGCTGGATCTTCTTGACCTGATCAAACCGCCGCCGCCGCCGCTGCCGCTTTCCGTGCTCCGCTCCGCGACCACCATCCTTGTCGCCGAGATCAGCAACTGCGAATTCTCTGATGAGATCTTGCCATCCATGATTTTCCCCCACCTCAAGCATCTCTCCTTGACTAAGGTTTCAATTTTGGGGGAGGTCTTCCACGGCTTGATCTGCAGCTGCCAAGCCTTGGAGAGCCTATACATTTGCGAAGTTTGTGCTGCGGGTTCCCTCCGTATTAGCTCGCCGACTCTTAGGAGCATCGGCTTCCGTGATAGCTCTAGTGTAAAAGCAGAACTGGTTATCGAGGATGCTCCTTGCCTTGAAAGGCTACTATTACCTTATTGTGAGCAAGATGATTGTGTGACTATCCAGTTAATTAGGGCGCCTAAGCTCGAGATACTGGGCCCTTTTTTACCTGCCCTCTCCAAGTTGCTAGTCTCCCAGGTAGCAGCACCAACATCCTCATATCTTGCATTTGGCATTTCTATGTGCAGATAATTATTTTTTATGCTCATTGTTTGTTTTCCTCAGGGAATAAGTGCGATCAGCTTAGCAGACTCAGTGCGAACCGTGAAGGTTTTGGCTCTCAGGTCTTCTGGCCACGAATTGCACGCAGTTCTTAACACCCTCAGGAAGTTTCCCTGTTTGGAAAAGCTATATGTCATTGTGAGTACTCATCTTAGCTTGCTTTAAATGTCTGGTTTGCTTGACATCATATCCAGTCTAGTTAGCAACAGATTTAACATATGCCTCTTCTTTGCATTTTGCAGTTTCACCAACAAAAAAATCGTGAGATGGATAAGAAATATGACCCTCAGTATGACCCACTACATCCAATTGAATGCCTTGAGACCCATCTGAAAGAAGTGGTATTCAAGTCATTCGTAGGCCATGACAGGCAGGTTCAGTTTTCCAGGTTCTTTGTTTTGAATGCAAAAGTGGTAAACAAAATTGAATTTCAAGGACACTGTAACTACAGCAATTTATCGGTGCCTTATCATCACAAGCTGCTACAAGTGGAAAACAGAGCTTCTCGGGATGCTCAATTCGAATTCAGGAGTAGCAATCTTCGTACTCATTACCATTTCAACAAGCAAGTCCATAATCTGTCACTGGCCGACCCATTCAGACTGCCCGAGTCCGAAGATTGCACCGGCATGTGCTCATTTTGTAGACGGGGTCCATATTTCTGATTTCCTTCTGGTCTGAAATTCCTATTTAATTCAAGTAACTTATGAAGTTACCCATGTTAAAACTGTAGAAGATGTATTTAAATGCCAGAAGATCACACTGTCCGATGCTCATTATGTAGACTGGTTGATACCTGAATATTCCTTTGTCTTGTATGTCTGTTGTATTTCTAGTCTAAATGGTCCTCTGTAATTCCAGGAACTGATGAATTTATCTTAGAACTGCAAGAGTTGTTTTTTGATGCAAAAATTATTCACTGCTGAAAATTTCTAATGGGAAGAGCTGCAAAACATTAGTGCTTAAAGAGTGCAGAGAGGGAGCTGGGCAAGTGGTAGCCTTGTCTGTCTAAACTCCTACGGTCTTATCATGTGCAATTATGGCTTAAGCTGGGGGTAGAAACGCATGGCTTGTGTTGAAATCTTATCTGTATTTTCAGCTTTATACAAAAGCAAGAGGTGTTTAATTGTTGATTTGTTTTCTGTGTAAATGTAGCATTTGTTTGGTGCTTACAAATGGACAACCTGTACTCCGTATGCTTTCTAGCTTGGAAGGAGATGTTTCGATTATTACCTACTAGTTGATCTGCTATTAAAGTTTTATTGTACTGAAATATAATAGGGCTAATGACCTGTAAATAGTGTTGGCCTTGGCAGTGATCCTTGTGTATGATATTTGTTTTCTGCATTAGTACTAGAGAGATTTAGTTTTTATAGACACCTTTATTGTTTGCAATACCATGCTTTACTGGATTTTAATCGCTGTCCATGTGTAGATTATTGCTGACACCAGTTTTGATGTTTTTTCTCCATTTTACAACTGGGAATGTGCATCTTTCACGTAGTCAAAAAAATCTGCAGAAAGCCTTGTGACCTGTCGTGGAGCTATATATGGTGTTTTTAGAGCTGTATACTTTCAGGCATGTGCCGTAGGACCAATGACTTTCAATATAATCTTTCAGGACTGCTATAATTGGAGTCAAACCCATTGCATGGCAACAGCTAGTGCCGAGTTGTCAAATCAGATGACTATCATCTGTGGGAACGACACCAACCCGTGCCTATTCCCTAGGGTTTTGGTTACCGCTCTGGCGATAGGCGATTCCTAGGGTTCTGAGGCTATCTGTGGTGCGGCGGCGATCTTCTCGACTTGGCATCTCTTGTTTTGCCCTCTGTCGTTTCGGCGGTCTCGCTCATTCTCCCGGTACCTCCTGTCTCCCGGATTCTCGCACTCGTTCGGGGTGATCAAGGGGCAAACTCGCTTTGTTTCCCACCCTTGGCGACGTGGGTGATTTCGGATCAGAGCGGTTACTGATGGCGGATGGTAAGATCGCGGCGGTGGAAGGCGTTGGGGCGGCAGGGATGGGATCCAATCTTGGTCCCAGAACTGCGGCGGCAGTGGATCTATCAAAAGGAAAAAGGTCTAATGTGCATGAGGAAGGATCAAGTGCAGGCGACAGTATGGCGGCCATGATGGGCCGCCTCAAGCTCACCTCGAAGGAGACCAAGACTTTCGTGCTTGATGATTCAGTTGAGGATTCGGTGAATTACCCGGAGTGGGCTCTGTTGGGAAAGGTTCTGGCACCTAATACCCTGCATGTGGAAACGATCAAGGCAGTGCTTCGTTCTGCCTGGGGAAATCTTAAAGGTATGATGGTGCGGCACATGGGGCCGAATCTCTTTCTTGCAGAATTTGAGTCAAAATCAGACATGTTACGTGTGATTAATGGATCTCCCTGGGTTATTGGGAAGAATGCTGTGTTGTTGAAGGTGTTTAATCCTAGGGTGAGGCCGACTGATGAGGTTTTTGACAAGTTGCTGCTGTGGGTGAGGATATATGGTCTGCCTTTTGTTCTGATGAATGCAGATCATGGGGGCCCCCTTGCTAGTTTGATTGGTGAGGTGGATAGGGTGGAAGTGGATGAGAAAGGGAGAGCGTGGGGAGAGTTTCTACGTGTGAGAATTCAGGTGGACATCTCTGAACCTCTCATGCGTTGTGTGGGAGTTGAATCTTCAAGCCGTGGGCGTACCGAGTTCTACGAGGTCAAATATGAGAGACTCCCTGTGTTTTGCTTCTCTTGTGGTATGTTGGGGCACTCGTCGATTACATGTCCCACACCTTCGGGGAGGGATGCCGAAGGGAAGCTGCCTTGGGATGCTGATAGAGTGTGTGTCCCAGAACCGAGGAAAAAGGAACAACGCTCTTCATCTGGACAAGGATTGCACTCTGGCCAAGGTTTCAGTAACCAGAAGCTAATCGGGGAAGCAAGCGGAGGTGACCTCTCCGGCAAAGCCCCGTAAGTCTCGTGCAAAGAAACAACCACCAGCTACTGGAGCGGAAGAGGTTGATGGTGTTGGTAAGGGTCGTATGACTGGGTTGAAACGCAAACAGGTTTATAAACCAAAAAACCCAGTTCTGGCTATTACAAACTCCCCTGCTAATACAGGGAATGATGTCCAGTGGGACGCAATGGGTCAGGCTGCTGCGGATAAACTCTCTGAGGTGGAAGGAGAACAGCGGAGTTGTGACTCTAATAAGAAACGAAGGAACAGTGGTTCAGGTTGTTCTGCGCGATCGGCGGATCAGGCGGTGGCTGTTGAGCAGCCCCGCCAAACGCAATGAGTATTATAGGATGGAACTATCGAGGTCTAGGGTCGGACTCGACAGTGGGCGAGCTGCGTTGGCTTGTCAAAAAGTTTCGACCTGCTTTCTTTTTTCTTTCAGAGACGAAGATGAAGGACAAACGTGCCCAGAGGTTTATGTGGTCGTTGGGCTATACTAGCGGTGTGGGCGTTAGTAGTGAAGGTCAGAGTGGTGGCCTTGTACTGTATTGGATGCATCCGTATTCTGTTTCATTGAGGGGTTGCAATTCGCGTTGCATTGACGTGATTGTCACCGCTGAGACAGGAGCTTCTTGGAGGGCATCCTTCGTTTATGGTGAACCTCGCAAAGACAAACGGCATGAATTCTGGGATCTCATGAGGAGACTTAAGGCACAGTGGACAGGTCCTTGGATCACTTGCGGTGATTTCAACGAGGTTCTCAGTCAAGATGAGCACTACGGCTCTAATGATCGTTCGAAAACTCAAATGCGTTTATTCAAAGAGTGTCTGGATGATTGTGGCTTGTCCGACATGGGTTTTTCTGGTCCCATGTTCACGTGGACAAATAAACAGGAGGCGGATAGCAATGTCCGTGTCAGATTGGATCGTGCAGTGGCAAATGGGGAGTTCATGCAGCTCTTTGACGACTTTCATGTAGAGAATGTCATCACCACGACGTCTGACCACTATGCCCTCTTCATTGATCTGAAAAAACACTCTGATCAGATTGTCAATCAACCAATGAAGTTGGGATTCAGGTATGAGGCGGCCTGGTTAAGGTCACCAGACTACAGACCAATGCTTGAGCGGGCGTGGGAGGAATCTGATGGGCAGATATCACTGCAGAGTACATGGGCTAAATTACAGCGAGTGAGCATTTCCCTGTCCCGATGGAGCACTGATACATTTGGCTCGGTTCGGAAGGAAATCCAACGTTTGGAGCGCCGATTGAAGTATCTTCGGTTGGCGCCCTGGGGAACCGAATCCGAGGAGATCAAGGTAGTGGAACGTATCCTCTGTGAAATGTTTGAAAGGGAGGAGATCATGGCTCGTCAAAGGTCTCGAGTTGAATGGCTGAAGGAAGGGGATCGTAACACTTCTTTCTTTCATGCACGAGCATCCGCCCGACGGCGCACTAATAAAATTAAAACGCTTGTTCGAGAGGATGGTTCGAGCTGCATGGAGTTGTCAGAAATCAAGGACAGAGTTGAGCAGTTTTATGGTAGCCTGTTCTCTTCTGAGCCTTGTGACGGTACTGACTCGGTTCTTGATTCGATTAAGGGTAAGGTGACAGATGAAATGAACGCTGAATTGTGCAAACCCTACTCGGATGAAGAAATCAAATCTGCCCTCTTCCAGATGGGCCCTACAAAGGCTCCGGGGCCAGATGGTTACCCAGCCTTGTTTTACCAAACACATTGGGAATTCATTAAGTCGGACATCTGCACTGCGATTAGAGGTTTTCTGAATGGAGAAGCTGTTCCAGAGGGATTGTGTGATTCCGTCATTGTCATGATCCCAAAGGTGAATAATCCTGACAATCTTAAGAATTTCCGTCCAATAAGCCTCTGCAATGTGCTTTATAAAATTGCATCAAAGGTAATCGCCAATCGCCTGAAAGTTATTTTACCTGTTGTTATCTCAGAACACCAGAGTGCTTTCGTTCCTGGAAGATTAATAACTGACAATGCCTTGATTGCCCATGAATGCTTACACACTATTCGTAAGCAGCGAGTTAAGAAACCATATTTTTCCCTTAAGGTTGATATGATGAAGGCCTACTCGATAGGGTTGAATGGAGTTATCTTCATGGTTATCTTTTGAGATTGGGTTTTGCAGTCCCCTGGATTAATTCTGTTATGAGATGTGTCACTCGGGTTTGCTATGCAGTTAAAGTGAATGGTGAGCTTACAAATCCAGTGATACCAACCAGAGGCATTTGGCAAGGGGATCCCATTAGTCCATACCTGTTCCTTCTATGCACGGAAGGACTCAGTTGTCTGTTGCAGGACAAGGAGGAGACAGGACAATTGCAGGGCATTTGCAATGGCCGCAAAGGACCACCTATTTCCTATCTCCTTTTTGCGGATGACAGTATTTTCTTTGCCCGGAGTGATCAACGCAGTGTGGAGGCCCTAGTTTCAACACTGAAATTGTACTGTGATGGGTCTGGGCAAAAGATAAACCATGACAAGTCTACTATTTTCTTTGGGAATCACTGTTCTATAGCTCTGAAGAATTCTGTCATGGATTTTGTCGGGGTACACAATGAGGAGTTGCAGGACTCTTATTTGGGCATGACCACTGAAGTCGGTCGATCCCCAATCAGCCGCTTTCGCTTTCTTCCTGATAGATCGTGGAAAAGGACGAATGCCTTCGCATCGCCCAAAGTCAAGAGCTGGTAAGGAGGTTTTCATTAAGTCTGTCATCCAAGCTATGTCTACCTTTGTGATGAGCTGCTTTCAAATCCCAGTGGCCACTTGTACTTCTATTCGAAGATCGGTAGCTGACTTCTGGTGGGGCAGTGAGGATGGGCAGAAGAAGATGCATTGGAGATCATGGGAATGGTTAACCACACCAAAATCCTTGGGTGGAATGGGCTTCCGAGACTTTGTGTTGTTTAATAAGGCGATGTTAGGAAGACAGTGCTGGTGGCTTCTAACTGACCCGGATTCCTTGTGTGCCCGAGTTCTGAAGGGTCGATATTATCCGAACTGTGATTTCTGGGATGCACCAAGGCCTCGGTCGTCTTCTTATACATGGCGCAGTATCATGTTCGGCAAGGAGCTTGTCCAACAAGGTGTGAGGTGGGGTATCGGCAATGGTATGCACACCCGGATTCTTACTGATAATTGGATCCCAGGGTGATGCCATTGTGAGCTCATTGATCAACGACGCTACAGGGACCTGGGACTCGTATGTGGTCAGGGGCTTGTTTGGGGAACCAGTTGCGTCAAATATTCTTCAGGTCCCTTTGAGTACGCACGGTGGTGATGATTTCCCTACTTGGCCCCATGCTAAATTTGGTAGCTACACTGTGAGGTCTGCCTACAACCTGATGCGGTCACAGGCCTTTGTGGACAATCAGAGTCGTACTAAAAGTGGGCTGTCGTCCCACATTACTGATGAGGAGAAGTTGTGGAAGAAACTGTGGAGTATCAAGGTACCTGGCAAAATGAAGATCACTTTGTGGCGCTTCGCACACGATTGCCTGCCCAGCGGAACCCAACTTCATCAACGCAATATCGATTCGTCGGATGCTGTCTTTTCTACAACAGAAGAAAGTTCAGAACATACACTCATGTTCGTCCATATGCGCAGAGGTATGGCGAGCCGTGAAATCGGCGCCTCTCCATCTTCGGAAGGATTTTTCCACAACCAAATCATGGGTGCTGGATTTTCCGGCAAGATCGTGTGAGCGGAATTGGTTACTATGGCTGTTACGGTGTGGCACTTGTGGGAGGCGCGCAATGGCGTCCGTAATGAAGAGAAACGAAGACACCCAAACAGCCTTCTTGAGCAAATAAAGGTATACATCGGTGATCTTGCTGCACCTTCTCAAGAATCCATTGTCCAAAGGCGTGAGTCCTCCTCTACATCACATTGGTCTCCGCCGGCTGTACGGCCGCCGTCGTTAATTCAGATGCAGCTTTATTCTCTTCGTCAAGAATGGGGGTAGGCGTTGTGATCGGGACCACACCGGAGTTTTCGCTGCTTGCAGCAAGTTACTGATGAGGTCACATCGCCGAAATTGCGAAGCACTCGCCATTAGAAGTGCAATCTCCCTTGCTCGAGACGAAGGTTTGAATGATTTCATCTTGGTGTCGATTGCCTCTCTGTCATCCAACGGATTCGGTCACCCGCTCGTGATGTGGTCGATGGTTGGTGTTGTGGTGGAGGATATCAAAATCCTCGCTGCGTCTTTGTCATCGGTGACGTTTCGTCATGTTAGTCGTCATTGTAATAATTCAGCGCACGCTATGGCTCGTAGAGCTGAACTTTCTGGTAGTTGTTTTTTCATGGTGTTGCCCCGGAGTGTATACGGGACAAGCTTTGTATTGACTATATTTGATCAATAAAGTGGCTGAATTCTCAAAAAAAAAAAAAGCTAGTGCCGAGTTGCTCACGGATTTACTTGATAACCTGAAGATTGCATCTAAATGTCAGTCAAGATTGGTGAAATCAGAGGTTCAGTTCCCTTGATGGTTTCATGTGGAAGCTGCCTTTGTAAATTGGTTGTTCCTACCGAAGAAGATACTTTGGTGGAACGGAATGCAAAAGTGTGGCATCCCGCAAAACCACTACTAGAAAATCGCGTTGAATTTGTGCATTGCATCGTCATCATCATGCATTGTTTGTCTGCATTATTTTGAAAAGCCTAGCTCTGGGTTGTACAAACACCCCATTTTAGTTTAAAGACAAAACCCCGAGCGTATCGGATATTTTATTTCCCTAAAAACTATTTTGCAAAGTGGCTTTGTTTTATTTTGAACAGATCCAAACAAGCACACGAACTAAAACAGCCCCTACCCTAAATCCTAAAACCACCCAATCCTAATCTACCCACCAATCTGGCTGCCACCTCACCCTCTCCCCAAAACCTACCCACTCGCCACCTCAAGAATCCCCCTTTTTTCCCTCTCTTTTCTCACCTAGTCCTCCCCGCCTCTCTCTCTAACCTGTGGACCCCCGGCCTTGGCCCACCTGCCAAGACCCACCACCAACCCCACCGCCTCTCTCACACCGACCCACCCCACGCTGGCCCACACGCCATCCCTGCGTTCTTCCCCACGAGCCGCCTGGGCCCCACAGCCCCACGCCTCCCTCCCCTGCTCATCTTCTTCCCTGCACCCTTCCTCCTCGCCTAGCTTTCTCGCTTGCGCCCCAAGCCCCCACGCTCTTTTTCTCCCCTCAGCCTCCCGCGCCGCCCGCCTCCGGCCGCTGCCGCCCGAGCCGCCCACGCCAGCCTCCCAGTCCTCACAAGCGGACTCGGCCGCCCGAGCTCGCCTCCGCTTCCACTGCCGCCGCCTCCAGCGTTCCCGCCTCCGCTGGCGAGCCCATGTGGCGACCACCTCCCGTCCCAGCTGCCGCTCTCCATCGAGCCCGCCTGCCCGCTCATGCGCTGCTGGCGGCGCTGCCGAGCTCCTCCACCCGGCTCTCCACCGCCTCCCGCGCCCGCCAAGCCCCGCCCCAACTCTCCGGCCAAGGCCCGAGCCGCCGCCACCTTCGCTGTGGTCCGACCTGCCGCTGGGCGCCGCTGCCGCCCGCCTGGCTGCGACCGCCGCTGCCGAAGCCCTCGCTGCCCTCGCCGCCGTCTCGGCTTCCCTTCGCGGCCGCGCTTCATCGACCTCTGGCGCCGCCTCCACCGTCCGCCGCGACCACCCTTCCCGCTAGCGCCGGTTTTCTCGTAGTCTCCTGTGCATGTGTGTAAGAGTTGCAGGTGCCGTGTACGCGTCTGTCCTGTACAGTTCGGTGCCAATCCAAGCCTCTGCCAAGGGACGGAACGAGCATAATAATGCCAACGACCGGGAACCGAACAAGATCTTCGTCGCGGAAACTAGGGGCGATGACGCCAAATCGACAAGATCTACCTCACGGAGCGGCGAACCCGGACCCCGATGAACCATGATCTACGCCATGTAAGCAAGCCTCGAGTGAAACCAACAAGACCTACCGCCAGACGCCAAGATCGTCAATCGGATCCGAGGACACCGAGACCCCGGTGCGACAAGTGCTTCATCCCGAACGCCAAGACCGACAACATGGCCGACCATCGCGAATGCGCCAAGACCTACCTCCGATATCCGAGACCGCTTCCGTCGAGCCTCGAACCCCAGATCCGTCGAGCCCTGAGACCGAACCCGAACCCCGGAACCCCAAGATCGTCGAGACCCCTCAATGTGTGACCCTTTTCCTCGATACCCTATTTTATAAATGATATCAACTTGTTGCATATTTAATCATTCATCTCGCATGCATATCTGTGGTTTGGGGGCCTTACGCCGATTCACCTCATAATTAAATATGGAGCCCATATGCGGGCAAATCTAGCCTTATATTGGCCTCATTTAAATGTGTGCATCGAACCGTTGTCATATCTTGCCTGGTTAAACAACAATTAAATTGTGGGGTAGCTAAACAACATGCACCACCTAATTAATTGTCGGGACCCCGGTTCCGCTTAATATGACCTAATCGCATCACACCTTTGCCATGTCATACATCATACATGCATCATGCCGATCTTCTGCCGTGTATTAAATATTGCATCTGGTGTTTCTTCTAGTGTTTTGCTTATTCGCGGATAAGGCCGTTGAGTTGATGTGAGCTTCGCCCCGATCTCCGGTTGAACCTTCGACAATGTTTTCAGGCGAGCATCTCCCCCTTTCTACCTATCTTACTTTTATAGTATTTACTTCCCTCCTGTGGATCTATTGCTATCTGTGTTGCGATGCTTTAGTTTCCGTACCCGTGAGTTACCGTGCAGCCCTATATTGCCTTGGACACATCCTATGACCGGTTGTTTGGTAGATAGTTGGACTTGCGCGTCGTAGTCGCTTGCTCAAGTGTTGTTGCGTGTCGTTCAGTGCCACAGTTGTTGATGTATTGCCGCATGTTGCTGTTGGAGATGATTATAGTTTTACTTATCGTTCACTTTAATTCTTGTTTAACAACTAAAATTGAATAAGCACAGGCATCGGTGGGTGATAGAAAATATTTGGTTTCCGAACGCCCACTTGTGTCCCGTAAGACCCCGAGTACTTGATACCTGTTCCTTGATTTATCGCGCTATCCACATCCGGGAGGTATATGGGACCCCCCTGAGCCAGAGCTTGATTCAGTCTTATTTCTTGGGGCCACAAACTAGTTTGAGGTTTTATTTACGATCCCGTACTTATGTCATGCTACTTTCTGTATTTAAATTGTGCGAGGAGCACACTGTACTGTTTAGGTAAGCGGAGTGATTACGCGGTATTGACAAGCCCAGCCACACTTTCGGGTTCCCAGTCGCTTACAGCCATTGACGCAAACCTTGAGTCCGTCTCGGAGCTTGCTTACTCGCTATGGGATCTACTCAATGGGTGCCCCCGAAATATTTCAATCTGTGATTGTTCATCGTGAAAGCCTCGTTGGGTTTTGAGTTGGTTTTTCCGAGGTTGATCGAGCGTGTTGCTATTGGTGCACCCGCCGGTAAAACTTTCTGAAAGCCGTGTCCGCGGATATGGACGACTTGGAGCACAGTATCTCGATCATAGACAAGCACAACTAAAGTTTATTGCTATAAATTTGACTTTATAATGACTAGTAATCAGCTTCACTATAATGGAATGGCTAATTAATACTGGCCACAATTGCTTGTTTGGAGTGTCGCTTGCGACCATTGTACCTGACTAGTAAGTATTGCAACTACAACGGAATTGCTGAATAAAAGTACCAACAACTGCTGGGTTTGGGTTTATATCATGCCATCTGTATCTGATTAGTAATTGCTGCAACTATAACGGAATGGTTAACTAAAATGAACCACTGCTTATTTTATCAGGATGATTATCTAAACCTGACTAGTAATTGTCGCAACTATAACCGAATAGATAAAACTGCCAACTGTGTGAGTTTCTCGGTTGACTTCCTCGTTTGGTCTCGAGGGGGAAACGCCAGGATGGGTTTGTTTGATGATAGTAGCAGGTTGGATCCGAATAGGTCTTTCTCACCCCCCTCTATTTGCCGCCAGTTGTATCGAGTCTCTATAGGTTGTTTAGTGCATGCTGCCGCTGCCGCTGAGTCCACCACACCTATGTAGGCGAGGACCGCCGAATTCTAGCCTCGCTGTCTTGGCCTCGATCGACGCCTCCTTCTTTTCCTTTGCCCTTGTCGGCACCCTTTTTGTTTAAGCAGGTTTTGAGATCGGCGTCGTTAGCGGGGTTACCCTTCCGGCTTGGCCGGCAGGGTTATGGACGCCATTGGTTATTCTTCGTGGGCTCTTAGCCCCATTTGCATCTTGTCCGTAGTCGGACGCCCTATCATTTTCAAGGTGATTTGGATCTTTGTATATTATATCTGTATTCTTGACTCTTTGAGTCGCTGTTATATATATCTGTTCTGTGGGTCCCATCGAGGACTGTTGTGTAATGTTATTACTTTGTTTTCCACCCGCACGAAAGTGCCTGGTGGGCACCTTTGAATCGTTTCTATGCGGGTTTGGCGAGTTTCGCTAAAACTTGCATAGGGTCGATTCTGAGGGTGTTACAAAAAGGAAAGGCGTGTGTTCTTGATTGTCCATTTGCTATTTATTTTGTGCAGAGAAATCTGCACTGTTCTTGGCTTGAGCACAACCCATAGCCAATCTGTTTAGGAACTGGTTGGGTGGGTGGATATGAATGTGCCCTGTGATCTAGAGTTCAGCTCGTGGAGTCATGGTGACATGGAATTTTACAGAATTTTTCGTTATCATATAAACTACTCCCTCCGTTTAGAAATATAAGATGTTTTAGGTTTGTGAAGGAGATGTATCTAGACACCTTTTAGTGTCTAGATTCATTTGAATCTATATACTAAAAGATGTCTAGATACATCTCATTCACAAACCTAAAACATTTTATATTTTCAAACGGAGGGAATAGATTACAATATGGAATAAAGTTTTTTGTTGCGTCAGGGAACACTAGCTGATGGCTTTGATGTTCCTCGTAGTTGTGTCAGGACACCTTGGAGCACATGGCCAGTGGCAGCAGACAACTGCAGTTGAATGACAAGGCGGCAGCGTCGTCGGGGATCGGGGGCCACAGCGGGACCTGCTCCGAAGAAGAGAAAATCCTACGGAACTGCACGGAAGCAGGCATGGAGTGCCGCCGGCGATGAGACCACCGACAATTTCATCAGCCGCCTCCTTGACGCCATCCTCGGCACCATCATCCCCACCAAGGACAGCCCAAGCAAGATTGCTCAGCCAATGAATTTCCCCGTCCTCAAGCAGCTCACCCTCAGGAATGTTTACATCTCCGGGGATGTCTTTGATGGCTTGCTCTATGGCTGCCATTCCTTGGAAAGCCTATTCATGTCGGAAGTTTGTGCGGTGGGTCACCTCCATGTTAGATCGCCGACTCTTAGGTGCATAGGTTTCCATGATAAATTTAATGGAAAAGCAAAACTGATCATCGAGGACGCTCCTCAACTAGAAAGGCTTGGCGGCCTTGAAGTTTCCGACCTCTTCTGCATGCCTATCAGTCTACGAACGCGCTGGATTTAGAGGATGCGCACGGACCTGCTGCGACCTTGGAACGGTCTAGACATGCACTTCTCCAAAGCGGAGCTACAGGTGTTCGACGCCTCCACCACGATGGTGGTGGGCGATGGGGCTACGACCCTTTTCTAGGTGGATCGATGGTTAGATGGGAAGACGATTGGAGAGATAGCGCCGACACTTTTCGTGCTGATACCCAGCCGCGCTAGGAAGCACCACATGATGAAAGAGGCGCTAGTGGAGCGTCGTTGGATCGCAGACATCAGGGGCGCTCTGAGTCCGCTTGCCCTTTGACAGTATGTCCAACTGGGTCCGAGTGCGTGGAGTCGAGCTCACAGAGTTGCCTGATACCCTCATTTGGAGGTGGACATCGGACGCGTAATACTCCTCCAAGTCTTGCTGTGAGTTCCTCTTCTAGGGATTGATTAGCTCGAGATCTTGGAAGCTTAACTGCACACCTGCCTCCCATAGGTCAAATTTTTCATTTGGCTCGCCTGCCAGGACCACTGTTGGACGGCTGACGGCTTGCACGAAGGAGACTTGCGCACCCGCCAAGCTGCCCCCTGTGTGATCAGACATAGGAGACCATGTCTCATCTCCTGGTAGGCTGCCCCTTCTTCCGGGTGCTCTGGCATGAGGTTCTATCTTGGACACGATCCATGATCCTACCTCCGGATGAAGAAGACGACTTCGTGGATTGGTGGCAAAATGTTGTGCTATCCGCCCCCCGCGCCATGCGCAAGGGGACATCTTCGCTGATCATGTCGACGGCATGATGGATTTGGAAGCAGCGCAATGAGGTCGTGTTTGACCATGTGTCGCCTGACTTGGGTCGCCTTCTTGCCAAGATTCAATCCGACGCGCAATCTTGGGGGACTGCCGGCATGAAAGGCCTCCACGCCTTGATCCCCAAGTCCGTATATATTTGTACAAACTTCTTTTTATATCAATGAATCAAAATGTAAAGCTTTTGTGTTTTCGCGAAAAAAAACTAGAAAGGCTAATAATACCCTACGATTACCCGAGGTGGTTGCCAGTAATTAGGGCGCCTAAACTGCAGATATTGGGCTCTTTCTCACCCGTCTTCTCCAAGTTCCTGCTCTTCCAGGTAGAGCAGCAACAGCCTCCTCGAGTCTTGCTTTCCACATTCCTACACGAAGATGATTATTTTGTATGTTCATTGTTTGTTTTCTCTAGGAAATGGTTCCAGACAGCTTGGCAAATTCGATTCACTCCATGAAAGGTTTTGGTCCTCAGGTCTTGTGCCTATGAACTGCATGCAGTTCTTAATGTCCTCTGGTGGATCCCCAGTTTGGAACTGCTCTATGTTTTTTTTTGTGAACTGCTCTATGTTGTTGTGAGTATTCACCTTTCCTTCCTTTTTTATCTCCACTGTGATTGGCACTTCGTCTGGTCTAGGTAGCAAAGTATTTAAGGTATGCCTCTTCTTTCCTTTTGCAGTTCGACAAACACTGTGACGCGCATATGAAAAATGAGGGTCAGTGTTCCCCACTACATCCAATAGAATGCCTTCATACCCATGTCAAAAAAGTGGTGTTAAAGTTTTATGAAGGCTCTGATGATCAGGTTGGCTTTGCCAAGTTCTTTGCTTTGAATGCAAAATCGCTTAAGGAAATCAAATTTGCAGTATGTATTAAAACTGCAAAGATATATATGGATGCGAATAAATTTGTTCGAAAAATTTAATCGGGAGGGAGCTGACACCAGCTGCTGAAGATCCTCTTACCCTTTTCCATTCTGAATTTCTTCAGCCTAAGCCAGGCTTAATATCCTTTTGCCTAAAAGCAGAGAAAAAAAACAGTATGGTTGCATCCTGTTTTGTTCCAGTTTCAGTCAGGAACACATTCTTATGTTGGAAACTTCATAGTCTTTTTCAGTTTTATGCAGAAGTATGTGATGCTTCTAATTTATTCTTGTCATGCATTTGGCATTTGTTCGATGATTAAGGATGGCATGTAGACTAGGAACTATGTTTTTTTTTTGGGAGGAAGGAGACGCATTAGGTTTAACAGTCTGGGGAGAGTGAATGCTGCAGTATTCATCAATTATCAGCCAGCAGTTGGAACTTGCTTCAGTTGTCTACTGGTCAATCTGTTATTAAAGTTTGAATTTACAGAAATAAAATTTATTACATCCCTGTACAAATTCGCAAGAAAGTGCACTCTTTCCTATTTGATTGGGCTAATGACCAGAACATAGTGTTGGCCTTGGCAGTGATCCTGGTGCATATTGCTTTTTTTACTTACTTGTTTGGCATACTGCCTGAGAGATTTTTCCTTGTAGACATCTTGCTAGCAAACCCAATATTTTGTGGGATCTTCATCTCTGTTATGGGGTACAATACCCTTGAGTAAAAGAGTCTTGAGATCCTTAAAGTTTTGAGTTAACTGTAAATGAAATTGCATCTTTGTACAGATTTGCAACTATTTTTTCTAAGATCATCGTGTTGGGCTAAGAACCTGAAAGTAGTGTCTAGCTTTGGCAGTGGTCCTGGTGTATGCCGATTCTTAACTTGTTTTCTGCATTACTGACAGAGACCTAGTATTTTTGAACATCTTTGTTGGTTGCAAGTACGGAGTACATTCTTAAGCAAAAGAGGCTTGAGATCTTGAAACATGTCCGCGTTTTTTATGGAATTGACGTGCATATATACTTCCGATGGACATGAAACTATAACTGAAAGCTTTGTGACCTGTTGTGAATACCTGTGGTAGTGAAATTGGAAATCCTCCAGTAGGACACTTGAAGTCACACTTTGCAAGGTCGGCGGGTGCCTACGGAAGAAAAATGGTAATCTAACACGTATGATAGTGACTATTTCCTATCCTTGGGTACAACATTGCGGCATACTCTTTAATGAATTGCGATCTTTAGATGATATACTCCCTCCGATTTGAACTGGTTGTTGGGTCGAAGGTTGTAACATATGTTTTACGGCTTTTAGCCGACAAACCAAATTGTCGATGACTATTTTGTACATTTTATTTTATAAAAATGAGACATCTTTTCCCTTTTCCACCGGCGCACCCGTGTCACCCTTACTTCTATTCTATTTCTTCGACGAGAGACATCTAACAAACATTAAAATCCAAAGAAACAATTTCATGAAATAAAATAGGTTGATACAATATAAGTAATTGCCAACTGTGTAACCAAAAATACACCACATCAAAAATGACTTATAAAAAATAGTGTACCACCTATACATAAGATTCATTTGATAAACTACTGAAGAATGGAGTTGTTTGAAGTATCCAAGATTTGGAGGTGGCATCTTTGTATTTTGTTTTGTTTTAGTGAAAATTAGCAAAAGTCTCAAGTGAGTGTCTGCGAATGACTATATTTAAGGGCGTTTTATCGATTCGCAAAAAAGGACATTTTATTTATACATTTTGTCCAAATTCAATGCCAAAGTGCACACATTCCCCAAACCCACTGGACTGTTCGTCTATGCCTGGCCCGACTCCTCCAGTCTTCTTGATACCTGAAGATTGCATTTTCTTTTGTTCCTCTTTTGTAGACAGGGTTGGTGATTGGTGCCTGAAGATTGCCTTGTATTTTGTATATATATGTCTTATCTATGTCTAGTCTAAAGTTCTTTTGTAATTCCAGTTCTTATTACGCATGTTAAAGCTGCAAAGATATATTTGGATGCAGATAAATTTCTGCGAAAAATTTAATCGGGAGGGAGCTGACACCACACCAGCTGCTGAAGCTCCTCTTACCCTG
Organism: Avena longiglumis; assembly: GCA_030063025.1. Taxonomy (NCBI): domain Eukaryota; kingdom Viridiplantae; phylum Streptophyta; class Magnoliopsida; order Poales; family Poaceae; genus Avena; species Avena longiglumis. The sequence continues at coordinate 35,027,046 of CP125978.1, forward strand.
TGCCATTGTGACTTTCTTCAGCCTAAGCCAAGCTTAATATCCTTTTGTCTAAAAGCAGTGCAAAAGAACAGTATGATTGCAATCTGTTTTGTTCCAGTTTCAGCAGGGAACACATTCTTATGTTGGAAACTTCATAGTATGTTTCAGTTATATACAGAAGTATGTGATGTTTAATTCTAATTTATTCTTGGCGCGCATATGGCATTTGTTCAACGATTAGGGATAACCTGTAGACTAGGAACTAGGCTTTTCTAGAGGAAGGAGACACATCAGGTTTAACTGTCCAGGGAGAGTGAATGCTGCAGTATTCACCAATTCTCAGCCAGCAGTCGAAACTTGCTTCAGTTGTCTACTGCTACTGGTCGATCTGTTATTAAAGTTTGAATTTTCTGAAATGAAATCCGTTATACCCTTGTACAAATTCGCAAGAAATTACACTCTTTCTTATTGGATCGGGCTAATGACCAGAACATAGTGTTGTCCTTGGCAGTGATCCTGGTGCATATTGCTTTTTTACTCCTTGTTTGGCATTACTGCCAGAGGGATTTTGCCTTGTAGAAATCTTGCTTGCAAACCCAATATTTGTGGGATCTTTATCTCTGTTTACGGGGCACAATGCCCTTGAGTAAAAGAGGCTTGTGATCCTTAAAGTTTGAGTTTTGTTTTTTGAGAATTCTTAAAGTTTGAGTTAACTGTACTGAAATTGCATCTTTGTTTAAATTTGCAACAATTTTTTGTAGGATCATTATGTTGAGCTAAGAACCTGAAAGTAGTGTCTAGCTTTGGCACTGGTCCTGGTGTATGCCGATTCGTAACTTGCTTTCTGCATTACCGACATAGAAGTATTTCTGAACATCTTTGTTGGTTGCAAGGACATTCTTAAGTAAAAGAGGCCTGAGCTGAGATCCTGAAATATGTCAGCTTTTTTTTATGGAATTGACAGAATTTCAGAGTTGGATATGCGTAGATGGACATGAAAGTATGAACTGAAAGCTTTGTGACCTGTTGTGAATACCTGTGGTAGTGAAATTGGAAACTGTCCAGTAGTGAATACTTGTGGTTCGTAATTGTAAGACACTTGAGCTGCACTTTTTTTTTGCTGTAACTTGAGTTGCACTTTGCAAGGTGGGCAGGTGCCTAAGGAAGTCTAGCACGTATGATAGTGACTCCTTAATTTCCTATCCTTAGGCACAACACTTTTACACTGCAAACTTTTTAACAAATTACCATCTTTAGACGATATACTCCCTCCGATCTGAATTAATTGTTAGATCGGAGGTTGTATCATTTTATTTACTGCTTTGATCCCACAAACCCAATATCCCACAGACTATTTTGTGCATTTCATTTTATAAAGTGAGATATATTTTCCCTTCTCCACCGACGCACTCGTGTCACCCCAATCCTCTTCTATTTCGTCGACGAGAGACACTATCTAAGAGACATTAAAATCCAAAGAGACATTTCATGAAAAAAAAATATGTTAATACATTATAAATCATTGCCAGCTGCCTAATAGAAAATGCGACAGCAAAAATGACTTATAAGAAAAATGTATACCACCTATAAATAAGATTTGTTTGACAAACTTATGCAATAATGGAGTTTGTTGAAGTACCCAAGGTTTGGGGGTGGCATCTTTGTATTGTGTATTTTGTTTTGTTTCAGTGAAAATTAGCAAACACCTATATGTGAGGGCATTTTATTAATTAGCAAAAAAGGGGCATTTTAATATACATTTTGTCCAAATTCAATGCCAAAGAGCACCCATTCCCCCAAACCCACTGTAGTGCGCGTCTCTGCCTGGCCCGACTCCTCCAAATCTCCATCGCGGCGGCCAACCCTAGCTCCCCATCCCGATTCCCGTCTCCCCCCCAACTCCACCACCGAACTCGTCGACCGCGCCGGTGCCGGAGCGAGGCAGCGAGTGTTTGATTGGTGGCGCGGAGGGGAGGGCGTAGGCTTGTGATTCCAAATCTTCCATTTCGCCAGCCGCTGGCCATGGAGAAGAAGGACGCCCCGGCGGCGGCGGCCGGAGCTGCTCCGGAGAAGCAAGAATCCCATGGGATCTCACGGGGGCAAGCGCGGCGTGGCGACTGCGACGACGTCACCGACGATCTCATCAGCACGCTCCCGGACGCCATCCTCGGCACCATCATCTCCCTCCTCCCCACCAAGGACGGCGGCCGCACGCAGGCCCTCTCCCGCCGATGGCGCCCCCTGTGGCGCTCCGCGCCTCTCAACCTCGAGGTCGGCACCAGCGCTCCGGGCCACCCCGCCCCCGCCTCCTGCGTCACCCCCTCCGCCGTCTCCCAGATAGTCTCCCAGCACCCTGGCCCCACCCGCAGGTTCTCCTTCCCCGGCCTCCGCGCCGGCGAGTTCGACGCCGAGCTGGAGAGCTGGTTCCGCTCCCGGGCCCTCGCCAACCTCGAGGAGCTCGACATCGGCTACGCGTCCGAGACGATCAAGCCGCTGCCGCTGTTCCTGCTCCGCTCGGCGTCCACCCTCCTCGTTCTCAAGATCAGCAAGTGCTATTTATCCCAAGACATTGTGCCGGCCATCATGAGTTTCCCCTTCCTCAAGCAGCTCTCCTTGATCCAAGTCTCGGTATCGGTCGACGTCTTGGATGGCTTGCTCATGCTGCCATGCCTTGGACAGCCGCTCCGTGCTGGACGTTCGCTCTTTTCCTGAGAACACCAAACCGCTGCCGCTATCCGTGCTCCGCTCCGCATCCACCATCCTGGTTGCCAAGATCTGGAATTGCAATTTCTCCGACGGGACCGTGCCGTCCATGGTTTTCCCCTTCCTCGAGGAGCTCTCCTTGATTAAAGTTTCGATATCGGGGGATGGATTACATGGCTTGCTCTCCGGCTGCCATGCCTTGGAGAGCTTATTCATGTCGGGCGTCTGTACTGCTACTCGTCTCCGTGCTAGTTCGCCGACTCTTAGGATTAGCTCGCCCACTCTTAGGAGCATCTGCCTCAGCCGTAGGTCTCACGGAATAACAGAACTGGTCATCGAGGATGCTCCTTGCCTCGGAAGGTTACTCATACCTTATTCTGACCGAGATGATTGTGTGACTATCCGTGTAATTAGGGCGCCTAAACTGGAGATATTGGGCCCAATTCCGTTTAAGACGCCCGAACAGGAGGTATTGTGTGACTCACCGGACTTCTCCAAATTCCGAATCTTCCAGGTATCAGCCGCAGTCAGAATTCGACATTCCTAGATAGGGCTAATTATCTTTTGGTGCTCATTGTTTTTCTCTTCAGGGAATGGATCCAGTCAGCTCGGCAAACTCGATGTGCACCGTGAAAGTTTTGGCTCTCAGGTCTTCTAGCCGTGAATTGCACGCAGTTCTCAACGTCCTCAGGTGGTTCCCCTGTTTGGAAAAGCTCCGTGTCATTGTGAGTATTCATCTGTGCTTGCTTTACTGTATTAAATTGGCATATTATCTAGTCTAATTAGCAACAGCTTTTACATATGCCTCTTTTTTCCATTCTGCAGTTTTACCAACATGATGACAAGGATAAGAAAAGTGAGCCTCACTATGATCAACTACATCCAATTGAATGCCTTCAGACTCGTCTAAAAAAGGTGGTGTTTAAGTCACATGTAGGCTCTGAGAGAGAACAGCTTGACTTTGCCAAGTTCTTTGTTTTAAATGCAAAAGTGCTGAACAAAATGGAATTTGAAGGATATGATGACTACATGAATGGTACACTGACTTTTCTACCCAAAGTACTACAATTGGAAAACAGAGCTTCTCAAGATGCTGAATTTGAGTTCAAGAGTAGTTCTATTTGTTGATTGCCTTCTCAACCAACTTATCCATGTTTTGTTAGTTGTTGGCCTCTTCAGAGATCCATAGACAGGGTTGATGACTGAGATCGCACTGTGGCCTGTTCATTTTGTACAGTGTTGATGCCTGAATAATACACTGTTTTGCGCATATGCCTGCTCTATTTCTGTTTTTCTATTCTTAATTTCCTCTGTATTTCAAGTAACTTATGAAGTTACCTATGTTAAAACTGCATAAGATGTTTGTGGATGCAAAATATATCTGTGGTAATCCCATCTGCTTGAACTAATGTTTTACCCTGTGCAATTGTGGCTTTGTTCTGCCTAAGATGTGCTATAAACACATGTTGGTGCTGGAACTTAACTTTTCAGTTATATACAAAAGCTGAGAGAAGTTTAGTTGTTGATTTGATTTTTTCAGTACATCATTTTTTTAATGCTTTACGACAGGTCAACCTGTAGGCTAGGCACTATTCTTTTCGAACTAGGAAGGAGATGCCCCTTTAATTTCCAAGGTATGCTTTCAGGTTGAAGTTTTGCTAATGATCCTGGACAGCCAGAGGCAGCGAATGCTGCTTTTGTTTCCTATAATAGTTGATCGGTTATTGAAGTTTGAACTAGCTGAAAAGGAATTGATCACATCATCGTACTAATTTGCAAGTACTTTACGCTTCCCTTGAATAGCGACATGATTGTATCGCGCCATCGACATGAAAATAGCGTTGGCCTGGCAGTTATCCTGATTGAATTACTGCAGAGATTTGGTTTTTTTTTTCTAGACATCTTGATTGTTGCAGAACTATGCTTTTGCTGGATCTTTATCACTTGGCGTGTGATATGGTTATCATTTAGGTAAAAGAGATTTGAGTTCTTGAAAGTACATACATATGCATTTCTTTCCGGTTGTGTGAAAGAAACCTGCGAGAAGCCTTGTAGCCTGCTGTAGAACTATGGTGTTTTCGGAGCACATGTATTGGAAAAAAATTGCAGTAGTGGATGCTCATGGCTGTTACTGATATACGTATCTGGTACTGTAGCTTGTATCAGGCATATGCGGCGGGCACAACTTTTTTTTCAATAAGATATTTTAGGTGCGCTTTGCATGGCAATGCGTAGTGCTCAGGTGCTCAAGGGTTTAGCTGAAAACCTGGAGATCGTATCGAAATCGACAGTCTTCTTCGCAGAATGCACACAAATGACCCAAGTTTGAAAGGATTTCACAAACTGAACTCTCGACGAAACTATTTTACTCCACTAACCCTTTTTATAGCGCCTAACGAAAAGGCTTCACACTATACAGTGTAGCGCCTATGCCAAAGGCGCTACACCCCTTGCCAGCGTGGCACGCGGGTCCTAGGGACCGCTCCAGTAGCGCCTCGGCGGAAGACGTTACATAACGAAGTGTAGCGCCTAACAGATAGGCGCTACACTAATGTTTATATACGGGGCGTATCTATACTAAACAAAAGGTTGCCTTAGCTTAGATGGTTTAGCTCTTTGGTTTTGGTTTGATAGATCGTGGGTTCAACTCCTACATCCCACCTATTTTTTATTTTAATTTTTCTAAGCTCCATTTTTGTGTCAAAGCTGTTAAACATTCTTGAACATCCAAACAACATGTATAAAACTATGCATTATTATTTTGGCATTCATATTATAAATATCTTCTAATATTTAGATTTTGCAATGGGTACCTGATTTCAGCTAAGAAATATGCATAGATCTTCAATTGTTTTAGCTGCCATACCGTTAACAAAGTAGACATGCACGTGTCCCAACAATATTAACTCTAATATTTGGACAATGCAACATTTTACTTCGACTAAACATGAATCGATTAAGAGAGAATTAAAAAGAGTAATGCTACACCTATAAAATTTCTTTACGGATAAAACATACGGACACTACGTGGTTCAGCGGGATTGGGTTGTAGCTGCGGTGGTTCCGATTTTTCCTCACACGGTTTCACGATCGATCGCCACGTCAGTCCGTAACTTTAGTCAGTAACAATTCCATGCGTAAGTCTAGCATTATCGAATTAAAAACGAAGAGAGAGTGTTCGGTTATACTAATGTGCGGATTATCAACTGTTACTACTGGCTTGCGTAAAAAAAAGATACTGCTTACTACTTGTGGGGATTATCGACTATTCACTATGGTTCAGCATGCTTTTGTATCGTTTGCTACACGAGACCACCGTAAATCAGTTTTGTTTTGCATGTCCGTTATAATCCCGACTTCCAATGTTGTTTGTATTTCGCTATGGAGTGCATCAGTTTTGGTTTTTCTGTCAGCTACAATATGCTACACGCCGATGGAGATAAGACAAATTCATTTATAGACTAAGAGAAAAAATTCTGTTTCTTAATAACCTATCCGTGGATGTTCAAGAATGTTTAACAACTTTGACATAAAAGTGGAGCTTAGAATTCTTTTTAAAAAAATTGGTGGGATGTAGGAGTTGAACCCACGATCTATCAAACCAAGACCAAAGAGCTAAACCATCCAAGCTAAGGCAACTTTTTGTTTATTCAAGATGCGTCCCGTATATAAACATTAGTGTAGCGTCTATCTGTTAGGCGCTACACTTTGTTATGTAACGTCTTCCGCAGAGGCGCTACTGGAGCGGTCACTAAGACTCGCGTGACACGCTGTCAAGGGGTGTAGCGCCTTTGACATAGTCGCTACACTGTACAGTGTGAAGCCTTTCCTTTAGGCGCTATAAAAAGGGTTAGTGGAGTAAAATAGTTTCGTCAAGAGTTCAGTTTGTAAAATTCTTTCAAACTTGGGTCATTTGTGTGTATTCTGCCGTCTTCTTCAGTTAAAAGCGTGATGAAAGCCAGAGGTTCAGTTTCCTCACAGTTGTTTTCAAAGCATCTTCGAGACATGGCTAGGCGACATCACTGTCGAAAGTTGGGTGCCTGTAGCAGCCAGGTCACAAATTTGGAAACGCACTTAGGATTTGGCAAACGAAGAAGTGTCATGTTAAAAATGGAACTGAGCACAGAAAATTTGTCATCTCACTATACACAGGAGATTAGTCGTCTCACATCTCCACAGCTACAAAAAATCAGAGAACTGGGAAGCCAAGCATTTGTTCCTCCCCAGGATTAACATTCCACCAAGTGTGGCAAGGATTTCCGTGTTTCTGGCAGCTCTGGTGTAGAATTGTAACCAGTAGTTAGTTAGTTACTGTGCCTACTTAGGCAGACTACCACCCCTTTTGTCCATGCTGAAAAGCATATATTATTGGACTAACCATATATAGTAGCCAAGAACTTTGCTTCAATGATACCTGGCTATAAAAGAGTTTTTTTTGTGTGTGTTTCTCTGTACAGCCATAATCTCATCTTAGATATATAAAAAAGCAGATAAATGGGGTCGGGAAGATATGTAACAAATCCAATCACAACCATCATCATGCATCCGAGAAAATGATAAAGCCTGATGGTACAAATTAATTCAATCCAATGCATTGGTCGGACAGAAAGAACACGATCGAGGACACCTATTCATATACGATTCGCAAATACAGAAAGAAATCATTGGCACCGTGACCTTTTGTCAAACAGTGGTTTGGTGGAAACTGGCTCAACGCATCTGGTGCGTGGCCTATCACATATATATGGGTACCAAAGGGTACAATACAGATACAGTTACAATTGTGTTACAAATATACAGTCTAACACCCTCCCTCAATCTTAACTGTGGCCTAAAGTAGTCAGTAAGTTAAGATTGCGTCTACAACCTATGAACAACGGGAGAGCCAACGGTTTGGTGAAGATATCAGCAAGTTGATCTTTGGAGGAGATGAACTTGATCTGCAGGAACTTCTTTGCAACACGTTCTCTCACAAAATGATAGTCAACTTCGATGTGTTTCGTTCGGGCATGAGATACCGGATTCGACGCAAGGTATGTAGCACCGATGTTATCACACCAAAGGGCGAAGGCATGAAATCTTCAACTCGAAGAAGGGATGGACCCAAATAAGCTCAGCGATAGCATCAACAACCGCCTTGTACTCAGCTTGGTGCTACTATGAGAAACCGTAGCCTTTGTTCCGAGCACTCTAGGCGATCAAATTAGGACCAAAGAATCTGCATATCCCCGTGGATCGCTTTAAATGCGGATTACCAGAGTCGCATCATCGAAAGCCGAGAGCACACGGAGGGTGCGGCGGAGATGCAGTCCATATGAAATAGTGGACGAACATAGCGGAGAATACGGCAGCGCGATCAAGTGAGGCTCTCGAGGGCATGAAGATCTTGGCAGAGACACGGTTAGCGCATATGAAACATCGGTCGTGTGATGGTAAGATCTTGAGCCCCAACAAGACTTCTGCTTAGTAGCACCATCGGAGAGAGCGAGTACCATCATCAGCGAGAGAGGCGATGGAAGACATGGGAGTAGTAGCAGCCTTACAATCCGGCATACGGCCGCGGCGCGAGATCCCGAGAATACTTCTGCTGAGAAAGGGTAAGACCATCATGTGGATAAGTGACCTCAAGCCAAGAAAATAATGAAGTTTGCCGGATCCTTGACAGCAAAATCAGGCGAGAGCGAACCAAGCGATCGATCGCCGCATAGCGAGAAGCCGACAAGGATGATATCATCAACATAGACCAGAATGTACATGGTGACTTCGGCGGCTGAAGGATGAACAATGAAGTATCGGTGATGGGGAACAAACCCATGGCCGAGCGCGAGAACACGAGCATGCCAAGCTCAAGGCCTGTTTGAGACCATACATCGCTTTCACCAAGCGGCGGAGGTGTTGAGGCGATCGGGATCAACAAACCCGGAGGCGGCGCATGTAGACCTCCTCCTCAAGAACACCATGCGAAACAAATTCGAACATCCAAGCGGCGAAGGACCAACCTCGGTGACGGCAAGTGAAAGGAGCGGCCGAATCGTGGTTGGCTTGACAACGATCTTGAAAGTATCCTCATAGTCAAGACCGTACCATTGCTTGAAGCCTTTAGCAACCAGCGAGCCTTGTACCTCGATAGAGCCATCGCATGCCGTTTGACCTTGAAGACCCATTTGGAATCAATGACATTAATACAGGTGAGGAGAGACCAACTACCGGTGCCATTCGAAGAGCACGAATCTCGAGGTCCATAGCAGACGCCGATGAGGAATACTCATCGCTTGATAGTGTGGGTTCGAAGTAGGATCGGACTGCGCTTGAGCTAAGCAGGCAGCGATCCATGCAACAGTGTCGTCGGTGCATTCCTTGGGCCGATGAATACCACTTCGACTGCGTGTATGCGGACGAGGCGCAACAGGGGCGGGAGGCGGCTCATCGACGACCTCATCGGTAGAGGCGTCTTTGCGAGACGAGCTCCCGGCGGAGGCACGGATGGTGGCGAGGCGGCCCAGAGGCGTTGGCGGCGGTGGGAAGGGCCGGCCAGTGAGGCGGTGAGGCGACCTAGGTGGTGGTGGCCCGGCCCAAGATGGGGCGGTGGCGCATGCGGTGAAGAGCAGGCGGCGAAGGCGGCCACGGCGGCCGTCCAGCGGCGAAACACACTGGGCGGTCGGGCGGAAAAGCGGCCTCGGGGCGTGTCCATGCATGATCCATGCAGCGATCGACGTCGCGCAGCAGAGGCAGGTCTGGTAGGGTTTCGTAGCATGGAAAACAAAAATTTCTATCGCATACAAACAAACAAGCCAAGATCTATCTACTAGATTGTAGCGAGTCGATGGAATAACTTACCTCGAAGATTCCAAAGTGTTTAACGAGGCGGATTCTCGTGGGTGATGTAGTCGTACTCTTCCGATCTCAAGATCGTGTAGACGATCCTTCCCAAGTGCGTTCGTGGCGCTCCCGATCGTCACACGTTCGGTACTCGACGAAGACCTTCCTCTCCCTTGTTCTAGCAGCGGAGGTTGTAGCACTCTCCTCGAGATTCGACAACTGGCGTGGTCTGGGAAGTAGAGGGAGATCATGAGGCTTCGCCTTGGGAGCGAGTATGGTGGAGTATGAGAGCTCCTCGGCGATCTAGGGTTTAGACACACCAAGGAGGAGGGGCTAGAGCCGGCAACTAGGGTTCCGGGACCCCAAGTCGTGACTAGGCAAAACCCTAGGTGGTGGCGGCGGCTATGGAGGCTGCGACTTTCTAGGGTTTGAGGTGAGGACTTGTGTCTAGAGGAGGAGCTGCCCTCCTTATATAGGTGGAGGGCGCGCCAGGGGAGGGAGTCCCTCCCAACTCGGCTTGGAGGTGGGCCGCGGTTGGAGGAGGATTCCCTCCCCAACTCGTTTCCTCTCCTTCCTCCCTCTTTCCAATTTTAGCCGTTTGACTTTTCAAACTTGCTATTTGACTTTTCAATTTAGGATTCAATTTAATCCTTTATTTGGAACAATGAGAACACTTAGTACATGATGCAATCATTCCAATATGCAATGACACATTCATGTACCCTTCCCTCGGTCTGGACATTCGGAACCTTCTAGAACATTCCCGATGAAAACGGAATCATTCCCGAACTCCAAAGCGGGACTTTCCTTATATGAATATTATTCTCCGGACCATTCCGGATCACCTCGTGATATCCGGATCCCATCGAGACTCGAACAACATTCGGTCTCTTTCTCATAATACCATAACTACTCAAACAACGTCGAATCCTTAAGTATGTCTCCCTACGGTTCGTGAATTATGCGGACATGATCGAGACACTTCTCCGAACAATAACCAATAGAGGAATCTGGAAATTCATATGGTTCCCACATATTTCTACGATTACTTTGCGATCGAATGAACCACTTACATATGATACCAATTTCCCTTTGTCTCACGATAGTTTACTTATCCGAGGTTATGATCGTCGGTATCTCTGCATACCTAGTTCAACCTCGTTACCGATAAGTACTCTTTTCTCGTTCCCGTGATATGTGATCCCTTGTGAGCCAGTCACATGCTTGCAAGCTAATTGGATGACATTCCACCGAGAGGGCCCAAAGTATATCTATCCGTCATATGGATGGACAAATCCCACTCTTGATCCATGTGTCTCAACCAATACTTTCCGAACACTCAATGCCACCTTTATAACCACCCAGTTACGGTGTGGTGTTTTATGTCATCAAAGCATCCATCCAGTAAAGGTGATATGCATGATCTCATGGTCGAAGGAATTAGGTTACTATGTATCAGAAAGCATATAGCAATTGAACTATTGAAATGACTTGATCTTTATGCTACGCTTATCTATAGGAGCATGTCCACCATATCATTCTCCTAACGATATGATCTTGTTGTTGATAACATCTCAATGTTCATGATAGGGAAACCACAATCATTTATCAATCAACAAGCTAGTGATGTATAGAGGCTATACTAGGGACGTCAAATTAAGTTTACAAATCACACAAGTATCAATGTTTCCTTGTTAATACTATTATAGCATGAATGTAAACATTTATCATAAACACAAAGATATAATAATAACTACATTTATTATTGCCTCTAGGGCATATCTCCAACAGTCTCCCACTTGCACTAGAGTCATCTAATCTAGATTACATGGTAATATACCGAACACCCATGGCAATTTGCTGTTGGTCATGTTTTGCCCTCGGGAGAGGTTTAGTCAACGGATCCGCCACATTCAGATATGTGTGTACTTTGCAAATCTTTATATCCCCATCTTGGATATGTTCTCGAATAGCATGAAAACGTAGCTTGATGTGCTTCAACTTCTTGTGTGACCTTGGTTCTTGCGCATTGGCTATGGCGCCCATGTTATCACAGTAGATAACAACTAGAATCGTCCGGATTATGATTTAGAATCATCCGGATCGGTGTTCCAACTAGAATCGGTGTAACCGTTAACAACGAGCTGTTCATCACCTCCATAAGAAAGAACCATATCCTTAGTTCTTCTCAAGTACTTAAGGATGTTTCGATCATTTGTCCAATGATCCACTCCTGGATCACTTTGATATCTGCTAGTTAAACTAACAACATATGCAATGTCGGGTCTAGTACATAGCATGGCATACATTAGAGATCCTATGGTTGAGGCATAGGGAGTCTTACTCATCCTTTCTCTATCTTACGCGATGTCGGACTTTGAGTTTTACTCAAGGTCGTATTGGGCAACATGGGAAAGAACCCTTTCTTGCTTTCTTCCATTCCAAACCTCTTTAGAACTTTGTCCAAATATGTACTCTGTGACAATGATATTTGGCATTTCGATCTATCTCTATAAATCTTTATGCCTAATATGTAACTGCTTGCCAAGATCTTTCATTGAAAAACTATTATTCAAATATTCCTTGACACTATTAAGAAGGTCTACATCATTCCCAATCAACAATATGTCATCCACATATAGTATTAAGAATGCTACAGAGCTCCCACTCACTTTCTTGTAAATACAAGCTTCTCCATAAGTTTGTATAAAACCAAAACTTTGATTACCTTATCAAAGCGTTGATTCCAACTTCGGGACGCTTGCTTCAATCCATAGATGGACCGTTGAAGTTTGCATACCTTGTTAGCATCTTTAGGATCGACAAAACCTTTGGGTTGCATCATATACAACTCTTCATCAATATCTCCATTGAGGAATCTTTGTTTTGACATCCATCTACCATATCTCATAATCATAATATGCGATTGCTAACATAATCCTCCAGACTTTAGCTTCGCTCTTGGTGAGAAAGTCTCATCGTAGTCAACTCCTTGAATTTGTCGAAACCCTTTTGCGACAAGTCGAGCTTTATAAAGTAACATTACCATCAACATCTGTTTTCTTCTTGAAAATCCATTTGTTCTCGATAGCCTTCCGCCATCGGTAAGTCCACCAAAGTCCATACTTGGTTTTCGTACATGGATCCAATCTCGGTTCATGGCTTCTTGCCATTTATTGGAATCTGGGCTCATCATCGCTTCCTCATATGTCTCGGGGTCATCGGTGTTGTCCACCAACATGACATTCATAACGGAATCATACCAATGCAGGAGTGGTACGAGTTCTCGTTGACCTCGAGGCTCTGTAGCAACTTCAACCGAAGTTTCATGATCACCATCATTAGCTTCCTCTCTTATTGGTGCAGACATCACGGAACCTCTTAGGTCTGCGCTACTCGCAATTCGAGAGAAGGTTCGACAACCTCGTCGAGTTCTACTTTCCTTCAGTCACTTCTTTCGAGAGAAATTCTTTCTCTAGAAAGGATCCATTCTTGGCAACGAAGATTTTGCCTTCGGATCTATGATAGAAGGTATACCCAATAGTTTCCTTGGGTATCCTATGAAGACGCATTTTTCCGCTTTGGGTTCAAGCTTGTCCATTTGTAACTTCTTTACATAGGCCGCATCCCCAAACTTTAAGGAGCGACAATTTAGGTTTCTTCCCAAACCATAATTCATATGGTGTCGTTTCAGCGGATTTAGACGGTGCCCTATTTAAAGTGAATGCGGTTGTTTCTAATGCATAACCCCAAAATGATAGCGGTAAATCTGTAGTGACATCATAGAGCGAACCATATCTAAGAGAGTTCGATTACGACGTTCGGACACACCATTCTGTGGTGTTCGGCGGTGTCAACTGTGAAAGTATTCTGCATTTCTTCAAATGCTCGCCAAACTCGTAACTTAGATATTCACCTCCACGATCAGAACGTAGAAATTTAATCTTCTTGTTACGTTGATTCTCTACCTCACTCTGAAACTCCTTAAACTTCTCGAAAGTTTCGGACTTATGTTTCATGAAATAGATATACCCATATCTACTCAAGTCACCCGTGAAGGTAAGAACATAACGATAACCATCAGCATGATGCTACACTCATTGGACCACACACATCGGTATGTATGATTTCCAATAAGTCTGTAGCTCGCTCCATCATACCAGAAATGGAGTCTTAGTCATTTTTCCATCAGACATGCTTCGCATCTTTCAAGTGATTCAAAATCAAGTGATTCAAGAAGTCCATCGGAATGGAGTTTCTTCATACGTTTCACTCCAATGTGACCAAGACGACAGTGCCACATATAGGTCGAATTATCGCTTGATTTCAAACGTTTAGCCTCAATGTTGTTGATATGTGTATTTACACTATCGAGATTCAATAAGAATAGACCATCTATCAAAGGTGCATGTGCATAAAACATATTACTCATATAAATCGAACAACCATTATTCTCGGACTTAAACAAGTAATCGTCTATAATAAACAAGATCCCGATATAATGTTCATGCTCAACGCAGCACCAAATAACAATTATTTAAGTATAAAACTAATCCCGATGGTAGATGAAGGGTAGCGTGCCGACCGCGATCACATCAGCCTTTGATCCGTTTCCCACGCATCGTCACCTCGTTCTTCGCTAGCTTCCGTTTATTCGCAACACTGTTTGAGTTACAAATATGAGCAACGAACCGATATCAAATACCGAGCACTACTACAGTACTAGTGATATACACATCAATAACATGTATATCGGATATACCTTTCTTCTTGATGTTGCCGTTCTTGATCCGCCAAGTACTTTGGGCAATTCCGCTTCGATGACCTTCTCCCTGCGGTAAAGCACTTTCGATGTCGGGCTTGGGTCCAGCCTTGGTCTTCTTCGCCGGCGTGGTAACTTTCTTACCACCCTTATTGAAGTGTCCCTTTTGCTTAGACTTGCCTTTCTTGAATTTGGTGGTCTTATTGACCAACAACACTTGGTGCTCTTTCTTGATCTCCACTTCGCAGATTTCAACATGGCAAAGAGTTACGGCAACGTCTTGTTCATGTTCTGCATGTTGTAGTTCATCACAAAGTTATTGTAACTTGGTGGTAGTGATTGGAGGATACGGTAAATCCCCAAAGAATTAGGAATCACTATACCCAAGCTTTGAAGTTTGTTTGCGTGCCCAGACATCTTAAGAACATGCTCACCGTGAGCTGCCTTCTTCCATCTTGAAGTTAAAGAACTTTTGAAGCCTCATAGCTTTCAATTGCCGCATGAGTCTCAAAGATCAATTTGAGATCCTCGACAATATCATATGGGTACGATTCTTCAAACCTTTTACAAGCTCCGATTCCAAACCATACAAGATAGCACCTTGAACTATGGAGTCTTGATTCTTAGGCGAGGTAAACATTCTTTACTTCATCGGAGCATCATTGCAGTGGGTCACCAATGGTGCATCCAGCACATAGGTCAAATTACCAGCTGTGAGGACAATCCTCAAATTGCGGAACCAATCCGCGAAGTTGCTTCCATTGTTTTTCAACTTTTCTTTCTCTAGGAACGCATTAAAATTGATGGTAGGGGCTGCCATTGATCTACAACATATTTGCAATAGTTTAGACTAAGTTTATGACAAATTGAATTCAAATTAATAATGAATTTAAACTAGGTGAACTCCCACTCAAAACAACATCCCTCACATTGTTTTAGTGATCACACGAACCAAATCCACTACATCAACACCGATCATCACGAGAGTTGATATAGTTTCAATGGCGAACAATCGTCATGTTCATCATATCTACTATATGATTCATGCTTTACCTTTCGGTGATCCGTGTTCCGAGACCATGTCTGTACATGCTAGGCTCGTCAAGATCAAACCTTAGTTTCCGCATGAGAAAATCTGGCTTGCTCACGTTGTATACACTTACGGAATCTAACACACCCGATCATCACGTGGTGCTTCGAAACAACAAGCTTTAGCAACGGTGCTAGCTAAGGGTGAACACTTTATGACTTGAAATTCATGTGCATGAGGGATCATCTTATAATGCTATCGTCGTCTACTAAGCAATACAAGATGCATAAAGGATTAACATCACATGCAATTCATAATATGTGATATGATATGGCCTTTCTTCTTTGTGCTTCCGATCTCCATCTTCTAGCACGAACATGATCTTCATCATCACCGGCATTGCATCAAGGTCAATGACGCCTCTCCATGGTTGTCGTCCACCGGCTTCAAATATTACAACTACTTTGAATAGACACGCGGGTCTTAACATAAATTAAAGACAACCATCTGGCTCCTGCAGGTTGCCAACTTACAATAAGGAACATTGCATACATCAAATATAGTCACAATCATGGCCATATCACATCATCACACCCACAAAACAAAGTTAGACGCCTCTACTTTCTTTGCATATTTTACGTGGTTTGGGGCTTTCAATAAGTGTCGTTCTAACTTACGAATAAGAACCACAACATTGATACTAGCATTGTTGATCACCCGTTGTAAATTGGATCTTTACTATGCTAGGAGAAACAGGCACCATAAAGCCACTTATGCAATACAAGTTGCATGTCAAGCGTGGAGCAAGTCTCATGAGCGATGTCATGTAAGGTTAGCCGGCGCTTCATCCCAACATACCGCAAGATGCAAAGTACACAAGAAGCAATCGACAATAAAAGCATCAACGCCCACAATGACCATTGTGTTCTACTCGTGCAAGATCTACATATAGACACGGCTCGATACCCTTTGTAGGGTTTCGTAGCATGGAAAACAAAAAATTTCTATCGCATACAAACAAACAAGCCAAGATCTATCTACTAGATTGTAGCGAGTCAATGGAATAACTTACCCTCGAAGATTCCAAAGTGTTTAACGAGAGCGGATTCTCGTGGGTGATGTAGTCGTACTCTTCCCGATCTCAAGATCGTGTGACGATCCTTCCAGCGCTGCGTTCGTGGCGCTCCTTGATCGGTCACCGTTCGATTTTCGACGAAGACCTTCCTCTCCTTGTTCCAAAGACGGAGGTTGTAGCACTCTCCTCGAGATTCCGACTGGCGTGGTACAGGAAGTAGAGGGAGATCATGAGGCTTCGCCTTAAGCGGAGGCGAGTATGGTGGAGTATGAGAGAGCTCCTGGCGATCTAGGGTTTAGACACACCAAGGAGGAGGGGCTAGAGCCGCAACTAGGGTTCCGGGGGACCCCAAGTGGCGGCTAGGGCAAAACCCTAGGTGGTGGCGTGGCGGCTATGGAGGCTGCGACTTTCTAGGGTTTGAGGTGAGGACTTGTGTGTCTAGAGGAGGAGCCCTGCCTCCTTATATAGGTGGAGGGGCGTGGCGCCAAGGGGAGGGAGGAGTCCCTCCCAACTCGGCTTGGTGGGCGCCCGGTTGGAGGAGGATTCCCCCAACTCGTTTCCTCTCCTTCCTCTTTCCTCTTTCCAATTTTAGCCGTTTGACTTTTCAAACTTGCTATTTGACTTTTCAATTTAGGATTCAATTTAATCCTTTATTTGGAACAGCGAGAACACTTAGTACATGATGCAATCATTCCAATATGCAATGACACATTCATGTACCCTTCCTCCGGTCTTGGGACATTAGAACCTTCTAGAACATTCCCGATGAAAACACCGGAATCATTCCCGAACTCCGAAACAGGACTTTCCTTATATGAATCTTATTCTTCGGACCATTCCGGATCACCTCGTGATATCCCGGATCCCATCCAAGACTCCGAACAACATTCGGTCTTTTTCTCATAATACCATAACTACTCAAACAACGTCGAATCCTTAAGTATGTCTCCCTACGGTTCGTGAATTATGCGGACATGATCGAGACACTTCTCCGAACAATAACCAATAGAGGAATCTGGAAATTCATATGGTTCCCACATATTTCTACGATTACTTTGCGATCGAATGAACCACTTACATACGATACCAATTTCCCTTTGTCTCACGATAGTTTACTTATCCGAGGTTATGATCGTCGGTATCTGCATACCTAGTTCAACCTCGTTCGATAAGTACTCTTTTCTCGTTCCGTGATATGTGATCCCTTGTGAGCCAGTCACATGCTTGCAAGCTAATTGGATGACATTCCACCGAGAGGGCCCAGAGTATATCTATCCGTCATATGGATGGACAAATCCCACTTTTGATCCATGTGTCTCAACCAATACTTTCCGAACACTCAATGCCACCTTTATAGCCACCCAGTTACGGTGTGGTGTTTGATGTCATCAAAGCATCCATCCGGTAAAGGTGATTTGCATGATCTCATGGTCGAAGGAATTAGGTTACTATGTATCAGAAAGCATATAGCAATTGAACTATTGAAATGACTTGATCTTTATGCTACGCTTATCTATAGGAGCATGTCCACCATATCATTCTCCTAACGATATGATCTTGTTGTTGATAACATCTCAATGTTCATGATAGGGAAACCTCAATCATTTATCAACCAACAAGCTAGTGATGTATAGAGGCTATACTAGGGACTTCAAATTAAGTTTACAAATCACACAAGTATCAATGTTTCCTTGTTAATACTATTATAGCATGAATGTAAACATTTATCATAAACACAAAGATATAATAATAACTACATTTATTATTGCCTCTAGGGCATATCTCCAACACCGGCGACTCAGGTTCATGAAGGAGCTCGATGCACCTGCGTCCGTGCACACCGTGGTTAGGCAATAACACAGGCGAATATGCAACATCCTCAAGTTGGTCAGGCGAGACAATGGAGTTATGAGTGGAGGTAGACAACGACGGAGAGGATGGCATATTCGAAAAAGGAAACAAAGTTTCGTCAAACATGACATCACGAGAAATATATACTCTATTTGTTGGAACATGGAGACACTTGTACCCTTTGTGAAGAGCACTATACCCAAGGAAGACACACTTTTTGGAGCGAAACTCAAGCTTACGACTGTTGTAGGGACGAAGATGGGGCCAACAAGCACAGCCAAAAACTTTAAAGAAAGTGTAGTCAGGGAGTTCATTAAACAACAGTTCAAGTGGTGTCTTGATTTTTAACACTTTCGGAGAATGCGATTAATCAAGAAACAAGCAGTGGTAAAAGCATCACTCCAAAACCGAAAAGGCACGGAGGCATGAGCAAGAAGTGTAAGGCCAGTTTCAACTATGTGTCGATGCTTGCGTTCGACAGCACCGTTTTGCTGATGTGTGTGTGGGCATGATACACGATGAGATATCCCAAGCTTATTAAAGAAAGAATTAAGGTTGCGGTATCCCCCCCCCCAATCCGACTGAACATGAATGATTTTATGCTTTAGGAGTCTCTCAACATGAAATTGAAATTGTAAGAACACATTAAACACATCAGCTTTGCTTTTGAGGATATAAAGCCACGTAAAGCGACTGTAGGCATCAATGAAACTGACATAAAATTTATGACCACTGACAGAGGTTTGGGCAGGGCCCCATACATATCAAAACACAAGCTCTAAAGGTGTAGTCACAACTCGAGAGGAAGACACAAACGGTAACTGATGACTCTTTCCTTGTTGACATGCATCACAAACGGCTAAACTTTTATTACTAGAAGAAGTAGGGAGCTCATGTCGATGCAAAACATGGCTGACTATGGGAGACGCAGGATGACCAAGCCGAGCATGCCAATGGGACACCGACTTGCGGAAAGCGTTGAAGACCTCCGGCGTAGACGGCGCCTCCAACGCATACAGGCCTTGATGTATCACGACCGTAGCGAACCTCCCGTGTGACCCGATCCTTAACAAGGAGATAAGGCGGTGAAATTCACAAAACACGTCATTATCACGAGTAAACTTACGAGCAGATAGTAAAGGACGAGTGACAAGTGGGACACGAAGAACATTACGAAGGCCGACGAGATGAACTAGGCGGAAGGAGGCTGACCAACATGAGTGATGGGCATACGAGCCGTCGGATGCGGACATGGTCGTGGCGGTAGGGCTCCTGCTGAAGATGACAAGCGCGTTGGTCATGTGCTCCGTGGCACCCGTGTGAAGTACCGGCGGTCGATCCGGATGCGACGGTGTACCCTCCTCGCGGAGTAGCCACTCGCTCGGTGATGGCGGCCTGTTTCTCGTTGCCCGTCGCCGATGCCAAGGAAGTCCTTCTTGAGCGGCGGTGACAACGAGTAGTGCCCGTGGATGCCACAGGTGGCGGTCGACATTGGGCCCACGACGATCGGTGGACACAGAGGACCACGCAGACTGCGGCGGAGGCGGGCGACCACCACCTCCGTGGGCGGCCGGTAGCGCGGTTGTTTGTAGCCACGAGGCGGACCCGATAGACCGCGTTGGCGTGGGGGTCGCCTTGCGGCTCGGCGTGGCGGCGGCGCTGCTCGGTGAAGAGGAGTCGCGAGTACAAGTCTGTGGGGACATGGGCGTGTCATGGCCCGCCTCAACCAGGTTGTCGTGTCGTGGTCGAGGCGCGGAGAACAAAGTCCGTGAACTCCTCATTGCGAAGCGGATGCCCGATGGAGGGCAGTGTCGGCAATTGTCTTGATCTTGTTGAAGTAGGCGTGCCGAGGAGTCGAGCTTTTGCACTCGAGGTTGTTGGCGAAGGGCGGCCTTGAGCCGAGGAGTTGGCGGAGCTGTCCGCCATCGTCGCCCGCACGCCGTGAGACGTGGCAGCAAAGACGACTAAGACAAAACACCTTGATCGGCGACGATTGGGCCGAAAGGATGGCTTGATCTGCGCAACCCAGTGCGTGCGGGTTCTCACGAGACCGGCGCCGGTGGTCGTGACGGCGGAGACGTGGCGGGCGCAGGTGACTCCCATCGACGAAGCCCTCAAGGTGGCGGCGTGGAGAGGGAGGATGCGCCCACCAATCTGGGAAGTTATCTGCGAGGCGCCCGTGATGAGGTGCGTGAGTTGGTAGGACCGGTCTCGGACCTTGGTGACGGGGATCCAGCGGTGACATCGCCCGGTAGAGACGAGGGCGCGCAACCTCGCAGCCAGGAGAGGCCGATCGACAGCGGCCGAGGGCACCGATGAAGCGGTACCCTCGCGGCACCGGTGCGCCAACACATAGACGGCGGAAGGAACCCGGAATGCGAGGCGCCGAGGTCTGTAGCGGTGGAGGACGAAGCCATCGGCTTGTGGTGATGGCGGCGAACGCCATGAGCTGAGGAATCATGGCGAGAGGAAGGCCGTGAAGAGGCCAAGGAAGCCGGAGCTCATGATGGCGATCTTGGCGGTAGCGAGAAGAAGGCGGCCAAGGGAAGGGGGCGGTGGCTAGGGTTTCGAAACCTAGTCTGATACCATGTCAAACAGTGGTTTGGTGGAAACTGGCTCAACGCATCTGGTGTGTGGCCTATCACATATATATGGGTATCAAAGGGTACAATACAGATACAGTTACAATTGTGTTACAAATATACAGTCTAACACCTTTGATGAAACACATAGAAAACAGGGGCAGACAGAATGCCTTCTTTAGTAGGTTCAGGAACGAGTTTGCGGCGTGGTGGCTCGCTCGGGCTCCAGCGAAGCTCGGTTTTTGGAAATTCAAAAACTTGCAATTTAAAAAGTTTCAAATAATTCCTAAAACAAATACTTGGGTGTAGGCAACTATATGTGACCTATTATTGTGTAAACTTTCATCTCCAAATACTTTGTATTTTAGGATCAGTAAAAATGACAAATTGAGTTTTTCTCCTCGATAAACAGTACACTGAAGTAAA
This sequence comes from Avena longiglumis, assembly GCA_030063025.1. Lineage (NCBI taxonomy): Eukaryota > Viridiplantae > Streptophyta > Magnoliopsida > Poales > Poaceae > Avena > Avena longiglumis. Next base: position 35,048,273 of record CP125978.1, read on the forward strand.
GATTTTGTCATTTTGTGTGATTTTTAATAAGATATGGTTTGTAGGGTAGTGCACCGTACCAACAGAGTCCGGCCGTGTATGTATTTATATGGGTAAAATACAGAGCTACAAGTACATGTCATTGTCTAACCAAACCGTGTGAGACTAGAATTAGGCTATAATCATTATCCTACTACTATACATAGTTTATCACCCTCCCTCAATCTCAACCGAGGCACAAAGATTGAGATTGCGTACACAAGTCTGAAATAACGGTAGAGGTAATGGTTTAGTGAAAATATCTGCCAGCTGATCTTTGGAGGAGATAAACCGTATTTGGAGCAACTTCTGAGCAACTCTTTCTCGAACAAAGTGGAAGTCAACCTCTATGTGTTTTGTACGGGCATGAAACACAGGGTTGGATGAAAGAAATGTTGCTCCAATATTGTCACACCATAGAACAGGTAGACTACTCTGAGAAACTCCAAGTTCACCAAGTAGAGCTTGTACCCATATAATTTCTGCAGTGGCATCAGCAAGAGCTTTATATTCAGACTCTGTACTAGAACGGGAGACAGTCGCTTGTTTTCGCGCACTCCAAGCAACCAAGTTACCACCATAGAATACAACATATCCTCCCGTGGATCGCCGATCATCAGAGTTCCCAGCCCAATCCGCATCAGAAAATGCTGACAAGAGACCAGGAGACGTTGTAGAACGCCGCAGTAACAAGCCATGCGATAAAGTAGCCTTGACATAGCGAAGAATACGTTTGACTGCCGACCAATGAATACAATGAGGATCATGGAGGAATTGACACACCTTGTTAACCGCAAAGGACAAATCAGGCCGTGTCATGGTAAGGTACTGTAAGCCTCCAACAATACTGCGATAACGAGTAGACTCTTCAGCAGAGAGAGAAACACCATCAGTAGCATTAAGTTTTTCTGAGGACGCCATGGGTGTTGAAACTGTAGTACACTTCAACAAACCAGCACGACGTAAAAGCTCGGATGCATACTTCTTTTGACTAAGAAGAAGAGAACCAGGTGAATGCTGAACTTCAATCCCAAGAAAATAATGCAAAGTGCCAAGATCCTTGAGAGCAAAAGAATCACGAAGCTGATGGATAAGGCGATCCGTAGCAATAGATGAAGAGCTCACCACAATAATGTCATCAACGTAGACCAGTAAGTAAAGAGTTACATTAGGTCGACGAAGTATGAAGAGAGATGTGTCAGCGGTAGATGCAGTGAAGCCAAGACTGGCAAGAACAGTACTGAGACGAGCATGCCATGCGCGAGGTGCTTGTTTCAGCCCATAGAGTGCCTTATCAAGGCGACATAGATGAGTAGGATGATGAGGATCCTCAAAACCAGGTGGCTGGCGCATGAACACTTCTTCTTCCAAAACCCCATGAAGAAAAGCATTTTGTATATCAAGCCGACGAAGGTGCCAATTATGAGTCAATGCCATGGACAATAACATGCGAATAGTAGTGGGTTTGACAACTGGGCTGAAAGTATCTTCATAATCCAAGCCATATCGTTGTTTGAACCCTTTGGCCACAAGGCGTGCTTTATACCGTTCAATAGAACCATCGGACTTTTGCTTGATCTTAAACACCCATTTGGAGTCTATAATATTCACCAAGGAGCGGAGGAACAAGGCGCCACGTCTTATTGACCGTAGCGAAAACTCAGTTTCCATTGCAGCGCTTGTCTTGGACAAGTCATTGCCTACGTGTGATTGCGTGGCTCGGTCTGTGATAGATGAGCGGTATGAGCGTAACGGATAGCTTCCACGCAATTGTTCCATCTGTTCTCTGTTTAGGATTCGAATACCGCTGTAATCGGCGTGATTGCACCACGCGGTTCTGGAACCGGCGGAGTTTGCCGGGCACATCTGATCTAGTGGCCGGAGCACTAGTGGACGAGGCCGACCCAGGTGAAGAGGCGTCAGGCTCCAGGGCAACCAACGATCGTGCGTGTAGAGGAGTAACTTGGTCTGCATGGTCCTGGTCTGCATGGTCCTGGTCTACATGGTCCAGGTTTGCATGGTCCAGGTCTGCATCGTACGTATCAGCATGACTTGAGGCAGGATCAACTTGCTCTTGAGAGGTAACTACCGAATCATTAACAGGAACCGAATCATCCAAGATTTCCAGCCGTGCTCCACGTCCCAAACCTGCATCATGGTTAGCTAATAACAGAGGTGTATATGCGGCATCATCAAATTGGTCACGATTTAATGGAAGATTAGATGAAGAAGGTTGTGTAGAATTGGATGGCATGTTAGAAAATGGGAAAACGTTCTCATCGAAAATGACATCGCGAGAAATATATATGCGATTGGTAGGTACATGGAGACACTTGTAGCCTTTGTGTAGTGAGCTATAGCCAAGAAAAACACATTTTTTAGAGCGAAACTCAAGTTTACGTTTGTTATAGGGGCGAAGATGTGGCCAACAAGCACACCCAAACACCTTGAAAAAGGTATAATCAGGTACTTCTCCAAGAAGGCGCTCAAGTGGGGTCTCCATGGAAATAACACGACTAGGAAGTCGATTAATAAGAAAGCATGCAGTAGAGAACGCATCACTCCAAAAGCGATATGGGACAGAAGCATGTGCTAAAAGAGTGAGACCGGTTTCAACGATATGACGATGTTTACGCTCAGCAGTACCGTTTTGTTGATGGGTATGTGGACATGAGACACGATGAGAGACACCAATATCTAAAAAGAATTTGTTTAATCTATGATACTCGCCACCCCAATCAGTTTGAACATGTAGAATTTTCCTACCCAAGAGGCGTTCAACATGTTGTTGAAAATGAAGAAATATTTGGAACACATCAGACTTATGCTTGAGTAAATAAAGCCATGTGAAACGACTATAAGCATCAATAAAACTGACGTAAAACTGATGTCCACTAACAGAGGTTTGGGCAGGACCCCATACATCAGAATAAATAATCTCAAGAGGTGTAGTAGTGACTCTAGTAGACAAAGAAAAAGGCAACTGGTGACTTTTGCCTTGTTGGCAAGCATCACAAATTACACTATTATTATTGGACACTGATGGAAGCTCATGACGATGGAGAACATGCTGAACGATCTGGGTAGCTGGATGACCTAAGCGTGAGTGCCACCTCTCACGTGACACCTTGATACTGCTAAAGACTTGCTTGACGGAGGAAACATCAAGATTATAGAGGTTGCCACGCGTCCCTCCTCTAAGAAGAACCTCTCTCGTATCCCGATTTTTAACAAGAAAATGCCAAGGATGAAACTCAAAGAACACATTATTGTCTAAGGTAAATTTTTTAACGGATAGGAGATTGCGAGAGACTGATGGAACATGAAGGACATTTTTTAGGAGTAATGGATGTGATGAAGTAGAAATAGTGGATTGACCAATATGAGTAATGCGCATACCTCCGTCATTGGCGGTGTGGACTTGGTCGTTACCATGATACTGCTCCTTGGTAGTGAGTTTATTCAGCTCATTGGTGAGGTGGTCTGGCACGATGTCGGCATACCAGGTAGGATCGGCAGAGTAGGATGAAGTAGACCCCTGTGATCTATGAATGACCGAGAACGCGGCCACCTGTTTCTCCATGTAGTGCCCATTGTTTCCAGCTCCGAGAAAATTTCGGTTGAAACGCTTGAAACAGCATGATGCAACGTGCCCTACTTTGTCACATATCTGACATACAGGACGAGTGCCACTCGGTAAACTGTTAGGACGATGTTCATCAGTACGATCGCCTCTTGACTTGTTGAGCTGATACGGTTGCAGCTGGTAGGAGGGCTGCTGGTAGATGGGCTTTACTTGGCGCTGATCTGGGAGGTAATTAGGCTGGTAACCAGACGTAGGACCTTGGGAGACGGAGGAGCCGGCGCTGAACGCCGTGGAGCTGGCGCTGGTAAAGGCTGGCAAAGTAGCCATTGAGGCGGTAGTGATCTAGTAGGATATCGAAACAGCGTCGACGAGTATATGCGGAAGTGATCTAGTAGGAGATCGGAACAGCGTCGATGAGTATATGCGGAAGCGATTAGCGACTAGGCTGATTCGTAGGCTCTGATACCATAATAAGATATGGTTTGTAGGGTAGTGCACCGTACCAACAGAGTCCGGCCGTGTATGTATTTATATGGGTAAAATACAGAGCTACAAGTACATGGCATTGTCTAACCAAACCGTGTGAGACTAGAATTAGGCTATAATCATTATCCTACTACTATACATAGTTTATCAATTTTATCATTTTTTTTCAAGGAAGAGTATTTCAAACAGAAATTAGAATACATGGTTGGCTACATCCCCATTTTTTCTTGCGAAAATTCGATTGAACTGTAGATTCGAATTTCTGAAGTTTGGGAAAAAAGCAAAGAGCTACCTAGAGCCCGAGTTCCAGTAGGGTTATTTGGTTCAGGAACGCACTAACATGTATAACTGAAATAAATAATTAGGCAATTGTCAAAAAAAAGAAATAAATAATTAGGCAAGACTAGGCCACGACGACAATATTTGCATACACATCGCAGAGTCATCACCTAAGAAAAACCCTAGCACCCCGTGAGCGGCCGGGTTGTGGAACAAGCGGCGCTTGGTGAAGAACGAGGTGACGATGTGTGTTGGCAATGGCTGCAAAGTTGATGTGGTGGACGGCCGTTATGGATGGTGTCTCTGCCATCCGCCTATCGGTTGGCGATGTCCATCAAGAGGTCGATGGTTTTTGCCTTAATGCGTCCCAACTCCTCTTTGAATTCCCGCCCGCGTATGCCACTGTTAAACGCGCCGATTGCTCGTTCCTCGGAGATGTCTTCCACGAAGTTCTTGATCATGGACCAACGCCGAATGTATGTGTGGATCGATTCACCAGACTTCCGCGTACATGCTCGAAGCTTCACGATGCATGTGGGCCACTTGTACGTGGCCTTGAAGTTGCGTACGAATACATGGACCAGTTCCTCCGAGCTACCGAGGAGGCTTTGAAGCCAAGCCCATGCAGATCCTTTCGGTTGCAGCAGCCATAGACACTGCATGGCAGTGTTTTTGGACCTGGCATGGCACTTGACTGACTACATGTGGTTGTCCAGCCAGGTTTTCGGCTCTTAGAGCTCATCGTACTTCGGGTTGTTAGAGGGGCAGGCTAGGCAAGAGCGCTAGTTTTTGATGCATAGTTTTCGTAGACATCTTGATTGTCGCAAAACTAAGCTTTTGCTTGATCATTATCAGTTTATCACCGTGCAAGTGATAGCCTATCCTCAGGTAAAAGATGTTTCAGGTATTGGAAGTACCGGTGGATGAAACTGATCATTGAAATCAGAGAGTTTCAGTTCACTCACGGTCGACAGTTGCATGTGGAGCAGAGTATGATGACATCGTTTGGACAAGATCTTGGTGCCGGCGGAGGAGCTCCTGGCGTTGCCGGGTCGTCGATCACGGCATGGCGGCGATGGCTGCATGCAGGATGTCTCGTTTGCCGGCCGGAAGGGCAGGCAGCAGCCTCGGCGTGTTGCAGACATGGCTGCACGGCGACATCGCCTGATCACCGGCCACAGGTGGGTTACCTGACGGAACATTAGTCCCATACTGCTTAGGTACAGACTCTCACACCAGGATAAATAGGCAGCCCTCTGCGAACGCGCCAGCCGAGCGAGGTGGTGCCCGCTTGTGACTCCGGCCTCGGAGGGCTAAAGAGTTGGTACCCGGTGCGGTTGGTGGGCTCTCGAAGCCCATGATGCCACAGTCGTCACTGTTCAGTCGAGAGGCCGGGCCGCATCGCACCCAAGCCTTGTCGACACACCCCAGTGTGTGTTGTGTTGTGGCGCGTGCGATTGCCGGGGAGGCAACGAATTTGCCTCGGTCGTAGGCCCGATCTTCTGAGCAGCCAGTCATCCGTGACCGGCTGGCCCAAGGCTCGCCCGCGTTAACCGCGGCAGGCACTACTCCGCGTCCGAACGATTCTCGGCCGGAAAACCTTGTACGTTGGGTGTGAACCTGTGATAGCCCGTGGGTTCCCGTGCAAACTGCCCGCAAGGCGGTGCCAGTTGCGTGGGGGCATACATAGGGTTTCGCCTACTAATCCGAACCTGCCAACTCTTTTTTATATGTTTTGATGATTGTTTTGTTTCCTGTCTTCTCTTTCAACTCAGGAAAATCTACCGTCTAACTCGGATCCCTTAGGGCAAACTAAGCAGAACGGCACTCATACTTGACAAAACTGCCATGGCGGATCTAAGAATTACTCAAAGCCTGAGCGAACAGTGTATTTTAAGGCTAATGGCACTATCTTTCGATCAAATTGTTATAAAATTAGGCTTGCCGTCCGGCTGGAAGTCTAGGCGCGTGCCCGGGCATAGGCCCGCCTATGAAAACTGTATTGGCAAAAGGGGTTGTTCTTCTTAGTACCGAAATGAATTTTTTGTGGCGTTACGAGATGGTGACCGGTGGCTTTCCTTGTTGATGTTGGCCGTTGTCGAAGCTCCAGGACACCCGGGAGCGCGTGGGCAGTGGCTGGCCACCAGAGGACTGGATATTATTGTTGCCACTGAAATCTTCAGCAAGATGCCCTGATGCCTGATGGTAACCAATCAGTATATATATACACACCCGAGGATCTTCTTGCTGACGGATGAGCGAGCTGACGGCCTTACAAGCCAACGATCCAATGGCTCTATGGTCTAGTACCTACTTTTCCATGGATTTTAAAACCACCATCGTCTCCCATTTCTTTTTTTGTATATGCAGATACATTGCTTGCCATTTCAGATGAGTGCATGCATACAGAGTTACACCATAAGGAGATTGTCTTGAGCTCGTTAAACAAGGGATGTTGCCTCTTTTGGGCGATGTTCAGGCCACGTCTCCAGTGGCTCTATATATGGGCTGCAGTACCTACTTTTCCATTGCATGCATTATGGTTTGGATCTGGGAGCTAGGAAGGGCAGTTTTTTTTTTTGAGATAATGGGCAGCTTCATTCATTCATACGAGATTGTTCAGTACATACAATGAACCTGATTACATTAGGTGTTTCATTAAGCCAACAGAACTCTGCATCATGTTCTGCAGACCTTGCTAGGACATGAGCTGCCACATTACAATAACGATTAACATGAGTAAAACAGCAAGATACAAACTTTGGAGCCCTACTCTTAATATCAGAGACTATGGCACCTATGTAAGATCTGTCTCTCTCCTTGTTTTTCACTTTGCTTATGAGACTAGAACAATCAGATGCCACGGTAATCTTTTGGAAACCAGCTTCTTCAGCAAAAGTTAAAGCATGGCGCATTGCAATGGCTTCAGCTAGCTCTGGATTGTCGACATGGTCCACGGAGCACCTACGCAGCTAGCACCATACCCAATTGGTTGCGGATGACGACACCAATACCCATATAGTTACTCTTTGAGAAGATGGCGGCATCAACATTGATCATGACCGACTCAGCCGGCGGCGGAGACCACTTGGGCATTGACGTCTGGTTCTCACGCCTAATAGGAAGGGCTGTTGACTATAATATGTTATGATTCGTGAGTCGTGACCAATAAATAACAAAAAATGAAAATAAAATCACAGCAATGAGACACAGATTTAATGTGAAAAAACATCTCCAACAAAGAGAGAAAAAACTACGTGCGCAAGCCAGCAAAACTTCTTCACAGTTGCAACTCATCTCAACCGTTGCACTCGGCTCAAGCCTACGGCGATGGATCTCGCTCCGCTCGTCAGAAGTTAGCCTCCTTAATAAATCGGATCATACTTCAACATAATAAAAAAATGAGAAGAAATGATTTTTAGATCTGTTTTTGAATCAAAAACTTGCATGACATGCAAACCTTAATCCCTTTTCTTCGTGTTTGTGATCTTCAGGTAAAGGAGGAGGAATCAAGAGTTGAAGACTCAAGTAGCAAAGTAACTAACTAGCTTAGGATTCTTGTCTTAGTCTGCCCTTAACCGGATTGCTTTGTAATAGTTCTCTAAATCAGAAGCTGTAAGAGCAATAACTTGTTTCCTTTGTAATCTTTGCCATTTTCAACTGGCTTGCGACATGTCACTTGAATCCTATTATATTTTAATAGATTGGTGAAATTTTCAAAAAAAAAAATACTATCAAAATATCACAAGGTCATGACGACAAGCTATGGTTCTTTTTTTGAAACACGGGGAAAAAGCTTTGCCACTTTATTGATTAAGAAGAAGATTGTTGCCCAGTTAATTATGAAAAACTGGACAAAAACCAAGCTATGCTTGTTTTTTCTTACTGGAGTCTACGGCGGGCTTGTGCCAACCTGAACAAATATTACCAAGGAGACCCAAACAGCATTGTTCTCTTACAAAGTTTTAGAGGCAGAGAGAAGGATTGGTGAGCCTAGAGCTCAGGGAGGGTCAAATGAGTGAGACCAATTAGTTAGGGAGGAGGCGGTAACGGGATTATTACATTGATGGGACCATAAACGAATGTCCTCAAGGCATTTTTTTTGTGACAGCGAGCAGAGGCTCATATTTGGCGTTGAAGACCAGGGCGTTTCTCCTCTTCCAAATATTCCAAAGGATGGCCGTGCAGATGGTAGTGTCGGCGGGGGAGTGGCAGCGAGAGTTCCAAAGGTCCAAGAAACTTGATGGGTTAGCTCCGCCATTGGAGAAGAAGCGCCAGACCTCCCTGGCACGGAAGTAGCTAACAAGCAGGTGATCAACGTCTTCATCGGAGAGCGAAATGGCACGCTGGAGACGGCGTCATGTTGTGGCGATGTCGACGGTCGTTGGTAGGGAGACGGTGGCTACGGGCGAGCAAGTTAAAAATCTTGCACTTGAGGGGCGCCGCATTGCTCCACACCACCATGGCCTATTCGTCAGTTTGCAAATGCCTGAAAGAGTTGACATAGAAACCATTGTTTGAAGTTTTGTTAGTGTATCTGTGGGGTTCGTAGCATGGAAAACAAAAAATTCTCGCATACAAACAAACAAGCCAAGATCTATCTACAGATTGTAGCAACGAGTCGATGGAGTAACTTACCTCGAAGATTCCAAAGTGTTTAACGAGGCGGATTCGTGGGTGATGTAGTCGTACTCTTGCCGATCTCAAGATCGTGTGGCGATCCTTCGTACTGCGTTTGGCGGCGCTTCATGATCGGTCACATGTTGATTTTCGATGAAGACCTTCCTCTCCCTTGTTCCAGTGACGTGAGGTTGTAGCACTCTCCTCGCGATTCCGGCTGACGGCGTGGTACCGGAAGTAGAGGAGATCTCGCAGGCTTCGCCTTAAGCGGAGGCAGTATGGTGGACTATGGGAGAGGCCTTGGCGATCTAGGGTTTAGAGGCACCAAGGAAGGGAGCTAGGCCGACGTCTAGGGCAAGGGGATTGCCCCAAGTCGGCGGCTAGGATTTGCCCTAGGGCGGTGGCGGCTGCAGGAGGGCCGGCGGCTAGGGCTAGGGTTTTGGGTGGTGGAGGTGTAGGTCTAGAGGCATGCCCTCCTTTTATAGGTGGAGGCACCGGCCAAGGGAGGAGTCCTCCCAACTCGGCCTCAAGGCGGCGGTGGAGGAACTCCTCCCAAGTAGGTTCCTCTCCCTCCACCAAGCAAACTTGTCGTTTGACTTTTCAAATTGGCATTTGACTTTTCAAACTAGGATTTGATTTATCCCTTTATTTTGCTCGTGATGACACCTAGTACATGATGCAACAATTACAACTTGTTATGACACATTCATGTACCCTTTCCCTCAGTCTTGGGACCTACGGAACCTTCTAGAACATTCCGATGAAAACACGGAATCATTCTCCAACCCGAAACATGACTTTCCTTATATGAATCTTATTCTCCGGACCATTCCGGATCTCCGTGATATCCGGATCCCATCCGAGACTCGAACAACATTCGGTCTCTTACTCATCATTCCATAACTACTCAACAGTGTCTCCCTACGGTTCATGAATTATGCGGACATGATCGAGACACTTCTCCGAACAATAACCAATAGAGGAATCTGGAAATTCATATGGCTCCCACATATTTCTCGATTACTTTGCGTCGAATGAACCACTTACATACGATACCAATTTCCCTTTGTCTCATGATAGTTTACTTATCAGGGTTTTTGATCGTCGGTATCTGCATACCTAGTTCAACCTCGTTCGATAAGTACTCTTTTCTCGTTCCGTGATATGTGATCCCTTGTGAGCGTCACATGCTTGAAAGCCAATTGGATGACATTCCACAGAGGGCCAGAATATATCTATCCGTCATATGGATGGACAAATCCCACTCTTGATCCATGTGTCTCAACCCATACTTTCCGAACACTCAATGCCACCTTTATAACCAACCAGTTACGGTGTGGTGTTTGATGTCATCAAAGCATCCTTCCGGTGATGGTGATATGCATGATCTCATGGTCGAAGGAATTAGGTTACTATGTATCAGAAAGCATATAGCAATTGAACTATTAAAATGACTTGATCTTTATGCTACGCTTATCTATAGTAGTATGTCCATCATATCATTCTCCTAACGATATGATCTTGTTGTTAATAACATCTCAATGTTCATGATAGGGAAACCACAATCATTTATTAACCAACAAGCTAGTATTATAAAGAGGCTTTACTAGGGACTCTAATTTAGTTTACAAATCACACAAGTATTAATGTTTCCTTGTTAATACTGTTATAGCATGAATGTAAACATTTATCATAAACACAGAGATATAATAATAACTACATTTATTATTGCCTCTAGGGCATATCTCCAACAGTCTCCCACTTGCACTAGAGTCAACTAATCTAGATTACATGGTAATATACCGAACACCCATGGTAGTTTGGTGTTGGTCATGTTTTGCCCTCAGGAGAGGTTTAGTCAACGGATCCGCCACATTAAGATCTGTGTGTACTTTGCAAATCTTTATGTCACCATCTTGGACATGTTCTCGAATAGCGTGAAAACGTAGCTTGATGTGCTTCAACTTCTTGTGTGACCTTGGTTCTTGCACATTGGCTATGGCGCCCATGTTATCACAGTAGATAGACATTGGGTCCAACGCACTTGGAACCACACCGAGATCTGTAATGAACTCCTTCATACATATCGCTTCTTGTGAAGCCACCGAAGCAGCGATGTATTCCGATTCAGTTGAAGATCTCGCCACAACGCTTTGTTTTGCACTCCTCCAGCTAACTGCTGCACCATTCAAAGTAAATACGTATCCAGATTGAGATTTAGAATCATCCGGATCGGTGTTCCAACTAGCATCGGTGTAACCGTTAACAACGAGTTGTTCATCACCTCCATAAGAAAGAACCATATCCTTAGTTCTTCTCAAGTACTTAAGGATGTTTTTGACCGCTGTCCAATGATCCACTCCTGGATCACTTTGATATCTTCTAGTCAAACTAACAGCATATGCAATGTCGGGTCTAGTACATAGCATGTCATACATTAGAGATCCTATGGCTGAGGCATAGGGAGTCTTACTCATCCTTTCTCTATCTTACGCGTTCTTTGGACTTGAGTTTTACTCAAGGTCGTATTGGGCAACATGGGCAAGAACCATTTCTTGCTATCTTCCATGCCAAACCTTTTTAGAACTTTGTCCAAATATGTACTTTGTGACAATGATATTAGGCGTCTCGATCTATCTCTATAAATCTTTATGCCTAATATGTAAGCTGCTTCGCCAAGATCTTTCATTGAAAAACTATTATTCAAATATTCCTTGAAACTATTAAGAAGGTCTACATCATTCCCAATCAACAATATGTCATCTACATATAGTATTAAGAATGCTACAGAGCTCCCACTCACTTTCTTGTAAATACAAGCTTCTCCATAAGTTTGTATAAAACCAAAACTTTTGATCACCTTATCAAAAAGTTGATTCCAACTTCGGGACGCTTGCTTCAATCCATATACGGACCGTTGAAGTTTGCATACCTTGTTAGCATCTTTAGGATCGACAAAACCTTTGGGTTGCATCATATACAATTCTTCATCAATGTCTCCATTGAGGAACGCTGTTTTGACATCCATCTGCTCGTAATATGCAGCGATTGCTAACAAAATCCTCACAGACTTTAGCTTCGCTACTGGTGAAAAAGTCTCATCGTAGTCAACTCCTTGAATTTGTCGAAGCCCTTTTGCGACAAGTCGAGCTTTATAGACAGTAACATTACTATTAGCATTTGTTTTCTTCTTTAAAATCCATTTGTTCTCGACAGCCTTCCGGCCATCCGGTAAGTCCACCAAAGTCCATACTTGGTTTTCGTATATGGATCCAATCTCGGATTTCATGGCTTCTTGCCATTTATTGGAATCTGGCTCATCATCGCTTCCTCATATGTCGCAGGGTTATCGGTGTTGTCCACCAACATGACACTCATAACGGGATCATACCAATCAGGAGTGGTACGAGTTATCGTTGACCTGCGAGGTTCTGTAGCAACTACAATCGAAGTTTCATGATCATCATCATTAGCTTCCTCTCTTATTGGTGCAGGCACCACAGGAACTTCTTCCGGTGCTGCGCTACTCGCAAGTTAGAGAGAAGGTTCGACAACCTCGTCGAGTTCTACTTTCCTTCCAGTCACTTCTTTCGAGAGAAATTCCTTCTCTAGAACGGATCCATTCTTAACAAAGATTTTGCCTTGGATCTATGATAGAAGGTATACCCAATAGTTTCCTTGGGTATCCTATGAAGCGCATTTTTCGCTTTGGGTTCAAGCTTGTTGTTGTAACTTCTTTACATAGGCCGCAACCCCAAACTTTAAGGAACGACAATTTAGGTTTCTTCCCAAACCATAATTCATACGGTGTCGTTTCAACGGATTTAGATGGTGCCCTATTTAAAGTGAATGCGGTTGTTTCTAATGCATAACCCCAAAATGATAGCGGTAAATCTGTAAGTGACATCATAGAACGAACCATATCTAAGAGAGTTTGATTACGACGTTCGGACACACCATTACGATGTGGTGTTCCCGGCGGTGTCAATTGTGAAAGTATTCCGCATTTCTTCAAATGCTCGCCAAACTTGTAACTTAGATATTCACCTCCACGATCAGAACGTAGAAATTTAATCTTCTTGTTACATTGATTCTCCACCTCACTTTGAAATTCCTTAAACTTCTCGAAAGTTTCGGACTTATCTTTCCTGAAATAGATATACCCATATCTACTCAAGTCATCCGTGAAGGTAAGAACATAACGATAACCACCGCGCGATTCTACACTCATTGGACCACACACATCGGTATGTATGATTTCCAATAAGTCCGTAGCTCACTCCATCATACCAGAAAATGGAGTCTTAGTCATTTTACCCATCAGACATGCTTTGCATCTTTCAAGTGATTCGAAATCAAGTGATTCAAGAAGTCCATCGGAATGGAGTTTCTTCATACGCTTCACTCCAATGTGACCAAGGCAGCGATTGCCACATATAGGTCAAGTTATCGCTCGATTTCAAACGTTTAGCTTCAATGTTATTAATATGTGTATTTCCACTATCGAGATTCAATAAGAATAGACCATCTATCAAAGGTGCATGTGCATAAAACATATTACTCATATAAATCGAACAACCATTATTCTCGGACTTAAACAAGTAACGTCTCACAATAAACAAGATCGATATAATGTTCATGTACTTGAGGCACCAAATAACAATTATTTAAGTATAAAACTAATCCCGATGGTAGATGAAGAGGTAGCGTGCCGAGCGATCACATCAACCTTTGATCCATTTCCCGCGCATCGTCACCTCGTTCTTCGCTAGCTTCCGTTTGATACAGCTTTGTTTGAGTTACAAATATGAGCAACCGAACCAGTATCAAATACCCAGGCACTACTATGAGTACTAGTGAGATACACATCAATAACATGTATATCGGATACACCTTTCTTCTTGATGTTGTCGTTCTTCAAATCCGCCAAGTACTTTGGGCAATTCCGCTTCCAGTGACCTTCTCTCTTACAGTAAAAGCACTCAGTATCAGGCTTAGGTCCAGCCTTGGTCTTCTTCGTCAGTGCGGTAACTTTCTTACCACCCTTCTTGAAGTGTCCCTTTTGCTTAGACTTGCCTTTCTTGAATTTGGCGGTCTTATTGACCATCAACACTTGGTGCTCTTTCTTGATCTCCACTTCTGCAGATTTTAACATGGAGAAGAGTTAAGGCTTCTTGTTCATGCTTTGCATATTGTAGTTCATCACAAAGTTCTTGTAACTTTGTGGTAGTGATGGAGGACACGGTAAATCCCCAAAGCATTAGGAATCACTATACCCAAGCTTTGGAGTTTGTTTGCGTGCTTGGACATCTTAAGCACATGCTCACTTGTGACTGCCCTCTTCCATCTTGTAGTTAAAGAACTTTTGAAGCCTCATAGCTCTCAACTTCGCGTGAGTCTCAAATATCAATTTGAGTTCACGAACAATATCATGTGGGTCGAATTCTCAAACCTTTTACGAGCTCCGATTAAAACATACAAGATAGCACACTTGAGCGTAGATCTTGAGTCTTAGGCGAGGTAAACATTCTTTACTTCATCGGTATCATCACCGCGGCGGGTCACCTAGCGGTGCATCCGGCACATAGGTCAAATTACCGGCATTGAGGACAATCCTAAAATTGCGGAACCAATCCATGAAGTTGCTTCCATTATTTTCAACTTTTCTTTCTCTAGGAGCATTAAAATTGATGGTAGGGGCCGCCATTGATCTACAACATATTTGCAATAGTTTAGACTAAGTTTATGACAAATTGAGTTCTAATTAATAGTTAAATTAATCTAGGTGAACTCCCTCAAAACAATATCCCTCACATTGTTTTAGTGATCACACAAACCAAATCCACCACATCAAAACCGATCATCACGAGTTGATGTAGCTTCAATGGCGAACAATCGACATGTTCATCATATCTACTATATGATTCATGCTTTACCTTTTGGTGATCCGTGTTCGAGACCATATGCATACATGCTAGGCTCGTCAAGATCAAACATTAGCTTCCGCATGAGCAAATCTGGCTTGCTCATGTTGTATACACTAGAATCTAACACACCCGATCATCACGTGGTGCTTGAAACAACAAGCTTTATGGCAATTGTGCTTACTAAGGATGAACACTTTAGAACTTGAAATTTATGTGCATGAGGGATCATCTTATAATGCTACGTCGTTAACTAAGCAATACAAGATGCATAAAGGATTAACATCACATGCAATTCATAATATGTGATATGATATGGCCTTTCTTACGTGTGCTTCGATCTCCATCTTCAAGCACGAACATGATCTCCATCATCACCGGCATTGCATCAAGGTCAATGACTGCTCCATGATTGTCTTCCACCAGCTTCAACTATTACAACTACTTTGAATAGACGCGGGTCTTAGCAAATTAAAGACAACCATATGGCTCCTTGGGTTGCTAACTTACAATAAGGAACATTGCATACATCAAATATAATCACAATCATGGCCATATCACATCACAACACACCTGCAAAACAAAGTTAGGCGCCTCTAATTTCTTTGCATATTTTACGTGGTTTGGGGCTTTCAATAAGTGTAGATCTAACTACGAACAAGAACCACAACATTGATGTTTGAACTATCAAGTGCCCGTTGTAAATTGGATCTATACTATAATGGGAGAGCAGACATAAAGCCACTTATGCAATACAAGTTGCATGTTGGGCGTGGAGCAAGTCTCATGAACGATGTCATGTAAGGTTAGCCCGGTCCGCTTCATCCCATCATACCGCAAGATGCAAAGTACACAAGAAGCAATTGATAATAAAAGCACCACCGCCCATAATGACCATTGTGTTCTACTCCTGCAACAGATCTACATATAGACACGGCTCTAATACCACTGTAGGGGTTCGTAGCATGGAAAACAAAAAATCTACCGCATACAAACAAACAAGCCAAAATATATCTACTAGATTGTAGCAACGAGTTGATGGAGTAACTTACCCTCGAAGATTCCAAAGTGTTTAACGAGAGCGGATTCTCGTGGGTGATGTAGTTATAGGGTTTCGTAGCATGGAAAACAAAAATTTTCTACCGCATACAAACAAACAAGCCAAGATCTATCTACTAGATTGTAGCAACGAGTCGATAGAATAACTCACCCTCGAAGATTCCAAAGTGTTTAACGAGAGCGGATTCTCGTGGGTGATGTAGTCGTACTCTTCCCGATCTCAAGATCGCGTAGAAGATCCTTCGTGGCTGCGTTAGGAGCGCTCCTTGATCGGTCACACGTTTGGTACTCGGAAGACCTTCCTCTCCCTTGTTCCAGTGAGCGGAGGTTGTAGCACTCTCCTCGCGATTCGCCTGACGTGAATGCGGAAGTAGAGGGAGATCTCATGAGCCTTAAGCGGGCGAGTATGGTGGAGCATGAGAGAGTCCCTCGATGATCTAGGGTTTAGACACGCCGAGGAGGGGGCTAGGCCGGCGGCTAGGGTTGCTAGGTGGAGGCGGCGGTTTTGCCCTAGGGCGGCGGCCAGTGGCGGGCGGCAGCTTAGGGTTTGGAGGAGAGGATCTTGTGTGTCTCTAGGAGGAGCCCTGCCCTCCTTATATAGGTGGAGGCCGGCGGCCAGGGAGGAGGAGTCCCTCCCCAGCAATCTTGGGTGGTGCGACGGTGGGAGGAGGTACTCCTCCCCAACTCGGTTTCCTCCTCCTTTTCCTCTTTCCAAAATTAGCCGTTTGACTTTCAAACTAGCCGTTTGAGTTTTCAAACTAGGATTTGATTTAATCCTTTATTTTGTTCAGCGATGACACTTAGTACATGATGCAATCATACCAACTTGATATAACACATTCATGTACCCTTCCCTCCGAGTCTTGGGACATTCCGGAACCTTCTAGAACATTCCTAATGAAAACACCGGAACCATTCTCCAACTCCGAAACGGGACTTTCCTTATATGAATCTTATTCTCCGGACCATTCCGGATCTCCTCGTGATATCCCGAATCCCATTCGAGACTCCGAACAACATTCAGACTCTTTCTCATCATTTCATAACTACTCAAACAACGTCGAATCCTTAAGTGTGTCTCCCTACGGTTTGTGAATTATGCGGACATGATCGAGACACTTCTCCGATCAATAACCAATAGAGGAATCTGGAAATTCATATGGATCCCACATATTTCTACGATTACTTTGCGATCGAATGAACCACTTACATATGATACCAATTTCCCTTTGTCTCACGATAGTTTACTTATCTGAGGTTTTGATCGTCGGTATCTCTGCATACCTAGTTCAACCTCGTTACCGATAAGTACTCTTTTCTCGTTCCCGTGATATGCGATCCCTTGTGAGCCAGTCACATGCTTGCAAGCTAATTGGATGACATTTCGCCGAGAGGGCCCAGAGTATATCTATCCGTCATATGGATGGACAAATCCCACTCTTGATCCATTTGTTTCAACCAATACTTTCCGAACACTCAATGCCACCTTTATAGCCACCCAGTTACGGTGTGGTGTTTGATGTCATCAAAGCATCCATCCGGTAAAGGTGATATGCATGATCTCATGGTCGAAGGAATTAGGTTACTATGTATCAGAAAGCATATAGCAATTGAACTATTAAAATGACTTGATCTTTATGCTACGCTTATCTATAGGAGTATATCCACCATATCATTCTCCTAACGATATGATCTTGTTGTTAATAACCTCTCAGTGTTCATGATAGGGAAACCACAATCATCTATTAACCAACAAGCTAGTATTATATAGAGGCTTTACTAGGGACTTCAAATTAAGTTTACAAATCACACAAGTATTAATGTTTCCTTGTTAATACTATTATAGCATGAATGCAAACATTTATCATAAACACAAAGATATAATAATAACTACATTTATTATTGCCTCTAGGGCATATCTCCAACAGTCTCCCACTTGCACTAGAGTCATCTAATCTAGATTACATGGTAATATACCGAACACCCATGGCAGTTTGGTGCTGGTCATGTTTTGCCCTCGGGAGAGGTTTAGTCAATGATTCGCCACATTCGGATCTGTGTGTACTTTGCAAATCTTTATATCCCCATCTTGGATATGTTCTCGAATAGCGTGAAAGCGTAGCTTGATGTGCTTGACTTCTTGTGTGACCTTGGTTCTTGCGCATTGGCTATGGCACCCATGTTATCATAGTAGATAGACATTGGGTCAGCACTAGGAACCACACCTACTGTAATGAACTCTTTCATCCATATCGCTTCTTGTGAAGCCTCAAAGCGACCATGTATTCGATTAGGTTGAAGATCTCACCACAACGCTTTTCTTTGCACTCCTCCAACTAGCTGCACCATTCAAAATAAATCATTATCCAGTTGTGATTTAGAATCATCCGGATCGGTGTTCCAACTAGCATCGGTGTAACCATTAACAACTGTATTCATCACCTCCATAAGAAAGAACCATATCCTTAGTTCTTCTCAAGTACTTAAGGATGTTTTTGACCGCTGTCCAATGATCCACTCCTGGATCACTTTGATATCTTTTAGTCAAACTAACAGCATATGCAATGTCGGGTCTAGTACATAGCATGGCATACATTAGAGATCATATGGCCGAGGCATAGGGAGTCTTACTCATCCTTTCTCTATCTTCTGCCGATGTCGGACTTTGAGTTTTACTCAAGATCGTATTGGGCAACATGGGCAAGAACCCTTTCTTGCTATCTTCCATTCCAAACCTCTTTAGAACTTTGTCCAAATATGTACTTTGTGACAATGATATTTGGCGTCTTGATCTATCTCTATAAATCTTTATGCCTAATATGTAAGCTGCTTCGCCAAGATCCTTCATTGAAAAACTATTATTCAAATATTCATTGACACTATTTAGAAGGTCTACATCATTCCCAATCAACAATATGTCATCTACATATAGTATTAAGAATGCTACAGAGCTCCCACTCACTTTCTTGTAAATACAACCTTCTCCATAAGTTTGTATAAAACCAAAACTTTTGATCACCTTATCAAAACGTTGATTCCAACTTCGGGATGCTTGCTTCAATCCATAGATGGACCATTGAAGTTTGCAAACCTTGTTAGCATCTTTAGGATCAAAAAAACCTTTGGGTTGCATCATATACAACTCTTCATCAATGTCTCCATTGAGGAATGCTGTTTTGACATCCATCTGCCATATCTCATAATCATAATATGCAGCGATTGCTAACATAATCCTCACAGACTTTAGCTTCGCTACTGGTGAGAAAGTCTCATCGTAGTCAACTCCTTAAATTTGTCAAAACCCCTTTGCGACAAGTCGAGCTTTATAGACAGTAACATTACCATCAGCATCTGTTTTCTTCTTGAAAATCCATTTGTTCTCGTGACCTTCCGGCCATCGGTAAGTCCACCAAAGTCCATACTTGGTTTTCGTACATGGATCCAATCTCGGTTCATGGCTTCTTGACATTTATTGGAATCTGGGCTCATCATTGCTTCCTCATATGTCTCGGGGTCATCGGTGTTGTCCACCAACATGACACTCATAACGGATCATACCAATGCAGGTGGTACGAGTTCTCGTTGACCTCGAGGCTCTATAGCAACTTCAGGAAGTTTCATGATCATCATCATTAGCTTCCTCTCTTATTGGTGAAGGCACCACATGAACTTCTTCGGTGCTCCACTACTGCAATTCGAGAAGGTTCGACCTCGTCGAGTTCTACTTTCCTTCAGTCACTTCTTTCGAGAAAATTCCTTCTCTAGAAAGGATCCATTCTTGTAGCGAAGATTTTGCCTTGGATCTATGATAGAAGGTATACCCAATAGTTTCCTTGGGTATCCTATGAAGACGCATTTTTCGCTTTGGGTTCAAGCTTGTCATTTGTAACTTCTTTACATAGGCCGCATCCCCAAACTTTAAGGAGCAATCTAGGTTTCTTCCCAAACCATAATTCATACGGTGTCGTTTCAACAGTTTAGATGGTGCCCTATTTAAAGTGAATGCGGTATTTCTAATGCCTAACCCCAAAATGATAGCGGTAAATCTGAAGTGACATCATAGAGCGAACCATATCTAAGAGAGTTCGATTACGTTCGGACACACCATTACCTTTGTGGTGTTCCGGCGGTGTCAATTGAAAGTATTCGCATTTCTTCAAATGCTCGACAAACTCGTAACAGATATTCACCTCCACGATCGAGCGTAGAAATTTAATCTTCTTGTTCGTTGATTCTCTACCTCACTTTGAAATTCCTTAAACTTCTCGAAAGTTTTGGACTTATGTTTCATGAAATAGATATACCCATATCTACTCAAGTCATCCGTGAAGGTAAGAATATAACGATAACCACCGCGCGATGCTACACTCATTGGACCACACATCGGTATGTATGATTTCCAATAAGTCCGTAGATCGCTCCATCATACTGAAAATGGAGTCTTAGTCATTTTACCCATCGGACATGCTTCACATCTTTCAAGTGATTCAAATCAAGTGATTCAAGAAGTCCATCGAATGGAGTTTCTTCATACGCTTCACTCTAATGTGACCAAGGCAGCGATTGCCACATATAGGTCGAGTTATCGCTCGATTTCAAACGTTTAGCCTCAATGTTATTAATATGTGTATTTCCACTATCGAGATTCAACAAGAATAGACCATCTATCAAAGGTGCATGTGCATAAAACATATTACTCATATAAATCAAACAACCATTATTCTCGGACTTAAACAAGTAACCGTCTACTTAATAAACAAGATCCCGATATAATGGTCATGCTCAACGAGGCACCAAATAACAATTATTCAAGTATAAAACTAATCCCGATGGTAGATGAAGGGGTAGCGTGCCGATCGCGATCACATCAACCTTTGATCCGTTTCCCACGCGCATCGTCACCTCGTTCTTCGCTAGCTTCCGTTTATTCTGCAAAGACTTTTGTTTGAGTTACAAATATGAGCAACCGAACCAGTATCAAATACCCAGGCACTACTACGAGTACTAGTGAGATACACATCAATGACATGTATATCAGATATACCTTTCTTCTTGATGTTGCCGTTCTTCAAATCCGCCAAGTACCTTGGGCAATTCCGCTTCCAGTGACCTTCTCCCTTGTAGTAAAGGCACTCAGTATCAGGCTTAGGTCCAGCCTTGGTCTTCTTCGTCAGTGCGGTAACTTTCTTACCACCCTTCTTGAAGTGTCCCTTTTGCTTAGACTTGCCTTTCTTGAATTTGGCGGTCTTATTGACCATCAACACTTGGTGCTCTTTCTTGATCTCCACTTCTGCAAATTTCAACATGGCAAAGAGTTCTGGCAACGTCTTGTTCATGTTTTGCATGTTGTAGTTCATCACAAAGTTATTGTAACTTGGTGGTAGTGATTGGAGGACACGGTAAATCCCCAAAGCATTAGGAATCAAAATACCCAAGCTTTGAAGTTTGTTTGTATGCCCAGACATCTTAAGCACATGCTCAACTTTGAGACTGCCCTCTTCCATCTTGCAGTTAAAGAACTTTTCAGAAGCCTCATAGCTTTCAATTGCCGCATGAGTCTCAAAGATCAATTTGAGATCCTCGACAATATCATATGGGTCTGAATTCTCAAACCTTTTCTAAAGCTCCGATTCTAAACCATACAAGATAGCACCTTTGAGCGTGGATCTTGAGTCTTAGGTTGAGGTAAACATTCTTTACTTCAAATTAATAAAAAAATTAATCTAGGTGAACTCCCACTCAAAACAATATCCCTCACATTGCTTTAGTGATCACACGAACCAAATCCACCACATCAACACCGATCATCACGAGAGTTGATATAGTTTCAATGGCGAACAATCGACATGTTCATCATATCTACTATATGATTCATGCTTTACCTTCGGTGATCCGTTAGAGACCATGTCTGTACATGCTAGGCTCGTCAAGATCAAACCTTAGTTTCTGCATGAGCAAATCTGTCTTGCTCACGTTGTATACACTTGTGGAATCTAACACACCCGATCATCACGTGGTGCTTCGAAACAACAAGCTTTAGCAACGGTGCTAACTAAGGGTGAACACTTTGTCACTTGAAATTCATGTGCATGAGGGATCATCTTATAATGCTACCGTCGTCTACTAAGCAATACAAGATGCATAAAGGATTAACATCACATGCAATTCTTAATATGTGATATGATATGGCCTTTCTTCTTTGTGCTTCCGATCTCCATCTTCTAGCATGAACATGATCTTCATCATCACCGGCATTGCATCAAGGTCAATGACGCTTCTCCATGGTTTTCGTCCACCGGCTTCAACTATTACAACTACTTTGAATAGACACGCTGGTCTTAACATAAATTAAAGACAACCATATGGCTCCTGCCGGTTGCCAACTTACAATAAGGAACATTGCATACATCAAATATAATCACAATCATGGCCATATCACATCTTTGCACACCCTAGAAAACAAAGTTAGGCGCCTCTACTTTCTTTGCATGTTTTACGTGGTTTGGGGCTTTCAATAAGTGTCGTTCTAACTTACGAACATGAACCACAACATTGATACTAGTATTGTTAATCACCCGTTGTAAATTGGATCTTAACTATGCTAGGAGAAATAGGCACCATAAAGCCACTTATGCAATACAAGTTGCATGTCAAGCGTGGAGAAAGTCCCATGAACGATGTCATGTAAGGTTAGCAGCCGCTTCATCCCAACATACCGCAAGATGCAAAGTACACAAGAAGCAATCGACAATAAAGCACCAGCCCACAATGACCATTGTGTTCTACTCGTGCACAGATCTACATATAGACACGACTCGATACCCTTTGTAGGGTTTCGTAGCATGGAAAACAAAAATTTCTACGCATACAAACAAACAAGCCAAGATCTATCTACTAGATTGTAGCGAGTCGATAGAATAAATCACCCTCGAAGATTCCAAAGTGTTTAACGAGCGGATTCTTGTGGGTGATGTAGTCGTACTCTTCCGATCTCAAGATCGCGTGAGCGATCCTTCCCGGCTGCGTTCGGTAGCGCTCATGATCGGTCACACGTTCGGATTTTCGAAGACCATCCTCTCCTTGTTCCGGTGAAGGCGGAGGTTGTAGCACTCTCCTCGTGATTCCGTGACACAATGACGTGGTCTGGGAAGTAGAGGAGATCTCATGAGGCTTAGCCTTAAGCCGGCGAGTATGGTGGAGTATGAGAGAGTCCCTCGACGATCTAGGGTTTAGACACGCCAAGGAGGGATAGGCGGCTAGGGTTGCTAGGTTCGGTTTGCCCTAGGGTGGCGCCGGCGGTGGCGTGGCCGTGGCTTAGGGTTTGGAGGAGAGGATCTTGTGTGTCTCTAGGAGGAGCCCTGCCTCCTTATATAGGTGGAGGCGGCCGGGGGCCAGGGAGGGAGTCCCTCCCAACTCGGCAGGTGGTCTTGGCCGGTGGGGAGGAGGACTCCTCCCAACTCGTTTCCTCCTCCTTTTCCTCTTTCCAAAATTAGCCGTTTGACTTTCAAACTAGCCGTTTGACTTTTCAAACTAGGATTTGATTTAATCCTTTATT
Source organism: Avena longiglumis (assembly GCA_030063025.1). Lineage (NCBI taxonomy): Eukaryota > Viridiplantae > Streptophyta > Magnoliopsida > Poales > Poaceae > Avena > Avena longiglumis. The sequence continues at coordinate 35,071,800 of CP125978.1, forward strand.
TTGTTCAGCTATGACACTTAGTACATGATGCAATCATACCAACTTGATATAACACATTCATGTACCCTTCCTCTCCGGAGTGCCGGACATTCCGGAACCTTCTAGAACATTCCTGATGAAAACACCGGAACCATTCTCCAACTCCGAAACGGGACTTTCCTTATATGAATCTTATTCTCCGGACCATTCCGGATCTCCTCGTGATATCCTGAACCCCATTCGAGACTCCGGACAACATTCAGACTCTTTCTCATCATTCCATAACTACTCAAACAACGTTGAATCCTTAAGTGTGTCTTCCTACGGTTCGTGAATTATGCGGACATGATCGAGACACTTCTCCGATCAATAACCAATAGAGGAATCTGGAAATTCATATGGCTCCCACATATTTCTACGATTACTTTGCGATCGAATGAACCACTTACATATGATACCAATTTCCCTTTGTCTCACGATAGTTTACTTATCCGAGGTTTTGATCGTCGGTATCTCTGCATACCTAGTTCAACCTCGTTACCGATAAGTACTATTTTATCGTTCCCGTGATATGTGATCCCTTGTGAGCCAGTCACATGCTTGCAAGCTAATTGGATGACATTTCACCGAGAGGTCCCAGAGTATATCTATCTGTCATATGGATGGACAAATCCCACTCTTGATCCATGTGTTTCAACAATACTTTCCGAACACTCAATGCGACCTTTATAGCCACCCAGTTACTGTGTGGTGTTTGATGTCATCAAATCATCCATCCGGTAAAGGTGATATGCATGATATCATGGTCGAAGGAATTAGGTTACTATGTATCAGAAAGCATATAGCAATTGAACTATTAAAATGACTTCATCTTTATGCTACGCTTATCTATATGAGTATGTCCACCATATCATTCTCCTAACGATATGATCTTGTTGTTAATAACATCTCAATGTTCATGATAGGGAAACCACAATCATCTATTAACCAACAAGCTAGTATTATATAGAGGCTTTACTAGGGACTTCAAATTAAGTTTACAAATCACACAAGTATTAATGTTTCCTTGTTAATACTATTATAGCATGAATGCAAACATTTATCAAAAACACAAAGATATAATAATAACTACATTTATTATTGCCTCTAGGGCATATCTCCAACAGTAGTCGTACTCTTGCCGATCTCAAGATCGTGTAGACAATCCTTCTGGCGCTGCGTTTGGCGCTTCCATGATCGATCCACGTTCGGTACGATGAAGACCTTCCTCCTTGTTCCAAGCAGCGGAGGTTGTAGCACTCTCCTCGCGATTGGCGGCCTGGCAGTGTCTGGGAAGTAGAGGGAGATCTCGTGAGGGCTTCATGGCCGGAGCAGTATGGTGGACTATGAGAGGCCTTGGCGATCTAGGGTTTAGAGGCACCAGGACGGGAGCTAGGCTCGGCTAGGGCAGGATTGCCCCAAGTCGGACTAGGGTTTGCCCTAGAGGCGTGGCGGCTGAGAGGACCGGCGACTAGGGCTAGGGTTTTGGGTGGTGGAGGTGTAGGTCAGAGGCGACCACCTCCTTTTATAGGTGGGCGCCGGCCAAGGAGTCCTCCCCAACCCTCAAGGCGGCGGTGGAGGAGGAACTCCTCCCAAGTAGGTTCCTACTCTCCTCCAAGCAAACTTGTTGTTTGACTTTTCAAATTGGCGTTTGACTTTTCAAACTAGGATTTGATTTATCCCTTTATTTTGCTCAACGATGACACCTAGTACATGATGCAACCATTCCAACTTGTTATGACACATTCATGTACCCTTTCCCTCCGGAGTGCCGGACCTTCTGGAACCTTCTAGAACATTCCTGATGAAAACACCGGAATCATTCTCCAACCCCGAAACAGGACTTTCCTTATATGAATCTTATTCTCCGGACCATTCTGGATCTCCCGTGATATCCCGGATCCCATCCGAGACTCCGAACAACATTCGGTCTCTTACTCATTATTCCATAACTACTCAACAACATCGAATCCTTAAGTGTGTCTCCCTACGGTTTGTGAATTATGCGGACATGATCGAGACACTTCTTCGAACAATAACCAATAGAGGAATCTGGAAATTCATATGGCTCCCACATATTTCTACGATTACTTTGCGATCGAATGAACCACTTACATATGATACCAATTTCCCTTTGTCTCATGATAGTTTACTTATCCGAGGTTTTGATCGTCGGTATCTCTGCATACCTAGTTAGTGATAAGTACTCTTTTCTCGTTCCCATGATATGTGATCCCTTGTGAGCCAGTCACATGCTTGCAAGCCAATTGGATGACATTCCACCGAGAGGGCCCAGAATATATCTATCCGTCATATGGATGGACAAATCCCACTCTTGATCCATGTGTCTCAACCCATACTTTCTGAACACTCAATGCCACCTTTATAACCACCCAGTTACGGTGTGGTGTTTGATGTCATCAAAGCATCCTTCCGGTGATGGTGATATGCATGATCTCACGGTCGAAGGAATTAGGTTACTATGTATCATAAAGCATATAGCAATTGAACTATTAAAATGACTTGATCTTTATGCTACACTTATCTATAGGAGTATGTCCATCATATCATTCTCCTAACGATATGATCTTGTTGTTAATAACATCTCAATGTTCATGATAGGGAAACCACAATCATTTATTAACCAACAAGCTAGTATTATAAAGAGGCTTTACTAGGGACTCTAATTTAGTTTACAAATCACACAAGTATTAATGTTTCCTTGTTAATACTGTTATAGCATGAATGTAAACATTTATCATAAACACAAAGATATAATAATAACTACATTTATTATTGCCTCTAGGGCATATCTCCAACAGTATCGGGAAAGACGGGAGTCCTGGGTGTTCGAACAAAGGTTGACGAGCTGGAGTTCAAGGATGATATCCGTGAGTTTGGCAGAGGCGACGGCGGGGGGTAAGGGTGGAGGCAAGCCTGTGAAGAGTAATGAAGAGGACAGAAGCATGGGGCCGAACAGAGTGAGAAAACAAGGCGGATAGACGTTCCGTCAGGGTATCAGAGCCCAACCAACGGTCATGCCAGAAAGCAGTAGTGGATCCATATCCAAGGAAGGTAATGGTGGAGTCTCGGAACACGACAAGGACATCAATAATGTCCTTCTAGGCGGGGGTGTCGAGATGGTAGCGATCACCAAGGTCCCTGGATTCATACCATCCATATCTGTTGTGGAACCAGGCAGCCCGAGGGGCGTCAGTGGGAGCATGAAGTTTGGTAAGGAATTTTTTCAGGAGAGCGGAGTTTTGGGCAGGTAACGAGAGAACGCCAAGCCCTCCCACGTCTTTAAGGGTGAAGACGTCGGTCCATGCAACTTTGCAATGGCCACCAGAGCGGGAATCTTCCCCAATCCAAAGGAAAGCATGATGACGTTTATCAATGGCACAAGACAAGGAAATCTCAATATTAGAGTTTGAATACAACTTGTAACCAAATCGTATTGGCTCCCGATACCTAGCCTCCCCATATATAAAGGCTATGAGGATCCAACGAGGAGGACAGATTACGATACAATAGGCCACGCCACAATAGATCTACAGATCCGCTCTCGCACACCACCGCATACACACCTCCACGCCAGATTGCATCTGCGCACCCCTGTAACCTTTGGTCCCACCATAATCAAGAGCAGACAAGGAGGAGTAGGGTTTTCCCTCCGGGGACCTGAACCTGGGTAAACCTCGTGTCCCCGTGTTGCTTGTTTGCTAACTGTTCCACGATCTCCAGCATCCCCATCTTTTCCAAAATCCAAGTCCATAACAATGGACATTGGTGAGATTAAACCTCGTCAGTTGGCGCCGTCTGTCGGAATCGGGGGCGCTGATTGTGCGATTGTGATGGTCCCATCCGAAGTGATCTACGACTCGACAGTTTTTGGAAAACAGATCTACTTCGGCTCATCCGGACTAGATCCTTCATCGTCAACGAAGGCCAGATTGCATCTGGTCAGTTCGTCTGCAACTAGCACACGGAGCATGGTAATCAACGTCTTTGCTACTGTCAAATCCATCTCCACCGTCTCGGTACATGGCTGATCAAATCTACAAGTGCCCAGAGTTTTCGAGTTCCATCCACGGCCTTCCGTGAGCTGTCCAAGATGCACAATCGGTATTCAAAACAGTTTCTTCAAGGCCGATCGATGGCAAATAGTGAGCCTGACATATATCATCAAGACCGGTCGATCATTGTATATATCCGTACATACGCAGTCGGCATCAGATCACTCCATATGATGAAGTACATGCATGACCTATTAATTTAAGTGGAGGCAGTGGGGCATTAGATCCCAGCTCGTTGGTTGCATGAACAAGCGCAATATTTGATTAATTAAGCTAAGTACATACACCGTATGGTTTATGCATGGATTCTGCGGCCGGAAGCGCTAGACGCATGTACATACGTGAGATCAATCTACAAATAAAAAGGCCAGAAAAAAGGGCATCGATCAAGTTTCTAGATAAAGTGGAGCTTGTGCATCGACATACACGATTTTGAAGGTAAAGATATTACGTGCTACTCGCAAATTATCAGGCTCTAGTCAACTCCAAAAATATTCCGCCAGCGACCCGCCGCTCCGTCGACTCCATGCGACCCATCGACCATACCCGCTGGCTGCGCCAACTCCACCAAGCGACCCACTGCGATCTTCGATTGCGGCGACTGGTCGCATCGGCTTCAGCGACCGCTAATCGGGGGATCCTTCGACTCCGGTAATCCTCTATGATCTTCGGCTCCAATGAGTCGGGAGCTCGGGGGATCCCTCCGCTTCGGCGACCAGCCGCGGCATTCGGCTCCAGCAACCCGCTGGGGTCTTCGGCTCCGACAAACTGTGTGGCCTTCGGCTGCGGTGATCGAATGCGATGACCCGATACATCCTTCGGATACGACGACCCAGTGCGGTCTTCGATTGCGACAATCTTCGAATTTGGAACTCCCTGCCGCCGTCGACCCCAGGAACCCGTTTCTACTATGACTGCGGTCCGCCGCATCGACTACGTCCGTCGCGTGACCCGCTACAGCATCAACTTCGTCCACGGCAACTACCAACAAAGCTAAGTTCTCTACTCAGAGTTGATTTTCTTTCTTACTTTAATCGCACTCGAAACACTCGGGGGCTGCGTGTAGGGGTTCGTAGCATGGAAAACAAAAAATTTCTATCGCATACAAACAAACAAGCCAAGATCTATCTACTAGATTGTAGCAACGAGTCGATGGAATAACTTACCCTCGAAGATTCCAAAGCGGTTAACGAGAGCAGATTCTCGTGGGTGATGTAGTCGTACACTTGCCGATCTCAAGATCGCGTGAGCGATCCTTCGCGCTGCGTTCCGGCGCTCCCTTGATCGGTCACCTGCGTTAAATTTCGATGAAGACCTTCTTCTCCTTGTTCCAATGAGCGGAGGTTGTAGCACTCTCCTCGCGATTCGGCCTGGCAATGGCGTGGTACGGAGTAGAGGAGATCTCGCGAGGCTTCGCCTTAAGCCGGAGCGAGTATGGTGGAGTATGAGGGAGGCTTTAGTGGTCTAGGGATTAGACACACCAATTAGAAGGCTCTAAACAGAAGGCTAGGGCAATTAGAAGCTCTAAACCAAGCGGCTAACCGGAGGCTGTGGCTAGGGTTTAGATTTAGAGGATAGAAACTTGTGTGTCTAGGAGGGCCCTTCCCTCCTTTTATAGGTGGAGGCGCGCTGGGAGGAGTCCTCCCAACTCGGCCTCAAGGAGGGCCGGTGGGAGGAACTCCTCCCCAAGTCGACTTCAAACTTCCTTCTCCTCTTTCCACTTCCCAAAATAGCCGTTTGACTTTCAAACTAGCCGTTTGACTTTTCAAACTAGGATTTGATTAAATCCTCTATTTGGTACAGCAATGACACTTAGTGCATGATGCAATCATACCAACTTGATATAACACATTCATGTACCCCTTCCCCCCGGAGTGCCGGACATTCCGGAACCTTCTAGAATGTTCCCGATAAAAACACCGGAATCATTCTGACTCAAAGCAGGACTTTCCTTATATGAATCTTATTCTCCGGACTATTTCGGATCTCCTTGTGATATCCGGATCCCATCCGAGACTCGAACAACATTCGGTCTCCTTCTCATCATTCCATAACTACTCAAACAACGTCGAATCCTTAAGTGTGTCTCCACTGCGGTTCGTGAATTATGCGGACATGATCGAGACACTTCTCCGATCAATAACCAATAGAGGAATCTGGAAATTCATATGTCTCACATATTTCTCGATTACTTTGCGATCGAATGAACCACTTACATACGATACCAATTTCCCTTTGTCTCACGATAGTTTACTTATCCGAGGTTTTGATCGTGTATCTCGCATACCTAGTTCAACCTCGTTACCGATAAGTACTCTTTTCTCGTTCCGTGGTATGTGATCCCTTGAGCCGGTCACATGCTTGCAAGCTAATTGGATGACATTCCACCGAGAGGGCCAGTATATCTATACATCATATGGATGGACAAATCCCACTCTTGATCCATGTGCCTCAACACATACTTTCCGAACACTCAATGCCACCTTTATAGCCACCTAGTTACGGTATGGTGTTTGATGTCATCAAAGCATCCTTCCGGTGATGGTGATTAGCATGATCTCATGATCGAAGGAATTAGGTTACTATGTATCAGAAAGCTTATAGCAAATGAACTATATTAAATGACTTGATCTTTATGCTACGCTTAACTATAGGAGTATGTCCATCACATCATTCTCCTAATGATATGACCTTGTTGTTAATAACATCTCTATGTTCATGATCAGGAAACCATGATCATATATTAACCAACAAGCTAGTTTAACAAGAGGCTTTACTGGGGACTCTTATTTTAGTTTACAAATCACACAAGTATTAATGTTTCCGGTTAATACAATTATAGCATGGTATGTAAACATTTATCATAAGTATGAAGATATGATAATAACTACTTTATTATTGCCTCTTGGGCATATCTCCAACACTGCGCCCTCTTCGACTAACCTAATGTGACATCGGCTCCATGCACTCGAGCACCTCGAACGCGACAGCCCGAGTAGCTGATTCTGCCTGATCGTCGAATCCTTAAACTCCGAGTGCCTCGGCAAGGTACTGAGACTAAGGGTAATCAGGCTAACGAAAATGCCTAGCATACAGTGCAAAAGTGTCGACTCGATCGACACCAGAATCTTACTGTACGAACCGAAAGGCAAATATTATTTACAAGATACAAGTACTTTACAATTCATCATGTTTTTCTGCAGCTTATAAGGATGTCAAATGCGCCGACCTATTCTATCGGGTCCTCCAACGGAGTCGACCATCGCCAGTCACGTCAACAGACGCCAAGACCCGAGTTGAAGCATCCCTCGGATGAACACATCAATCATCGACAAAAGCGGCGCTGGCCGCGCACCCGAAAGAAGAAACGGCGTCGACTTCACCCGCAACGTCAAGTCCTTCCGGTTAAAATGCCGCATCACTCCGCTACGTTGACTCCTGGATCCTTATGCGTGAGACGCTGACTCGATGAACTTCCGGATCAGTGGTTTCTCCTCGCATGAGTCTCCACTCGAGTTTGCGACTCGACTAGACACTCGGGTGCTACTCCTATCAGGAGCGCTGGTCATGCACCTGATGTACTTCCGAGTCAGCGGTACGCCCACAAGATTTTCGGATACAACTACATGATACTAGACTCGAGTCTCTACCCGAGTCTACGACTCCGCCAGACACTTGGGGGTTACTCCAAACTGGAGCGCTGATCGCGCACAAAGATCTTCGAGTGGCACGCTTCGATTCCTCACTCGAATCAACGATTCGACTAAGGACTCGGGGGCTACTCCTATCAGGAGCGCTGGCCGCGCACTAGACGCACGATTAAGGTACTACACCAACAATCTATTCTTCGAGTCCTACTTCGAGTCTACGACTCCACTACGGATTCGGGGGCTACTCCCATAGGGAGGATTGATTCAAGCACTCGAAAAATTTGTGTCCTACGGACCTGAAGTTAAAAACAGCTGAACTAAAGTCGCTGCTCGAGTCTACGACTCGAACAGACACTCGGGGCCTACTCCCATAGGGAGCGCTGGTCGCGCATCCTATGAATTCTTCGACTGCGATCCTTCGGATCAGCATGCAAAAACTTTTCGGCAACTCCGTCCCAGTTAACTCTAAGTGAGCAACATCCTCCTTGGCCACCCGAAACACCTCCGCGGTGATAAACAATCGGATGCTGCGTCTGCGACGCAAAGATAAGACTTACAGATACCATCGATGGCACAGCAACGCTACATGCTCTGCTAGTAAAAATCCGTTAACAGCGCGATGGAAATCCCAGACGGACGTTGGGTACATCATTCGAAAATCTTTGGGATTCCACTCTGTAAGTCCTCAGCGTGAGTCGAATTCTTGACGCAAAGATATGTTCGGGTTTAGTCGAGGGACTCGAATCAAGAAGATTGCATTGTTTTGTCCTAAGGCAGTTAAGCGGCCTGATCCCGGAGAGTCAGGCTGCGCATCAACAATCCCTACACACTAAAATCATTCTTTGATAAGCGAAAACAACTACACGAAAAATTGAAGAGCCTCGGCGAATCTACGATTCATTGAACACTCGGGGCTCTTGACATGGATATGCCCTCTGGTACCCAATGTTAGCCTACGGTCCTGACGGAAGGCCCACTCGACGACCTGCCAGGGTCCATGACGCCTATGACGTTACGGCTGCTATGAAGCCCATATGGACACGGACTCCCAAGCGTATAAGACAAAAAAATCTCGAGATTAGAGTTTGAATACAACTTGTAACCAAATCGTATTGGCACCCAAGACCTAGCCTCCCCATATATAAAGGCTAGGTGGGTCCAACGAGGAGGACAGATTACGATACAATAGGCCACGCCACAATAGATCTACAGATCCGCTCTCGCACACCATCGCATACACACCTCCATGCCAGATTGCATCTGCGCACCCCTGTAACCTTCGGTTCCACCATAATCAAGAGCAGACAAGCAGGAGTAGGGTTTTCCCTCCGAGGGCCTGAACCTGGGTAAATCCCGTGTCCCCGTGTTGCTTGTTTGCTAACCGTTCCGCGATCTTCAGCATCCCAATCTTCTCCAAAACCCAAGTCCATAACAATGGGCATTGATGAGATTAAACCTCGTCACTCATAGCGTGAGCAAGCATGGCCATAAGAACAGAGTTGACGAGGAGAAGGCGACCACCGATAGGAAGGGAGCGGCCGCGCCAATCGGAGAGACACATATCGCATTTGCCGAGCTATGCTTGTCATGTGCTTTGTGTCAAATGCAAATTGTAGAGGACGAAGATCTTTTTTATATTCTGTTGGGCTCATAACATCGGAGACAATAACTAATGCTTTTTTCGACGTGAAAACGCAAAATTTATGTCTCAGTCATTGATACAAAAAATAGATATACAATTGTACAAGTCTAAGAATAGGCAAAACATTTGTCGCTCAAGATAGGATATGTCCTATGGCCGCTAGGCGAACATCACAATTGACACCACCAAACAAACCCTAGCATGGATGCGCACACTGAACATGAGCCCCAGGAGGGAGAATCCAATAACAAAGAAGGGCAGAGTTGGGCCACTCTGGCTTTGGATACGCTCGGGAAGTCGCACCACTGCTCACCACCAAAAGTCGTCAGGCACCACCGGTCGAGTGAAAACATACGACCGAAACACCGCAACAGAGGATCCTCCGCGGTCCACAATCCTTGTCAGAAGGGTAGTCGTACTAGCACGACATCAGGAATCCAAGATCTGCTCGCCAGAGTCAAAGCATGTGTCATCACTATGCGTGCCACCGAGGGCCATACCTCCAAGAACAACGCCTCCAAGGAGGGAGCGATGTCCACGACGATGTCGTCATCCGATCTGGCAAGCCAGATCTTGGTTTCCACCAGGGGAACTGAACCGCGAAGGATTTGGGGCCAACGTTGAATCGATGCTCCTTAACAATGCCCCTGAGGGGGGACGACACCCGAGGGCGTTGCCACTGTCGGCACCAACAAAGGTTGATCAGGACTTCCACCCGGAGCGCCACGATCACCGCTCACACATTGGCCCAACTGCCGAGACCCGGCAACAAGATCTTGTCGCTAACAACACCGCACCAGTCTAAGAACCTAGTTGTCCCACCAACCCGCTAACGAAGTCCACCCATGTTGCTGGTTACGCGGCCGCAAAGCACCGTCCGAGGTAGGAGCCTCGTCACATGAGCACCCGTGCACCCGCCGGCTCTGATATGCGACAAGGATACCCAAATCAGCGACACGATGCCCATGCGCACCGTATCTCTCCGTCCTTGGTGGCAGAGCTGTCCCCACCACAAAGCACATGGACGTCCATCGCCGAGGTGGAGCGTGAGGACAACGAAGTTGCTGCACACGACTGGGGGAGGGTGGGAGGGAAGGGGTGCGACCGGCGGTTACCGCCAAGATACACCGCCACACGGGTTCCCGTCGCCGACGACTGATTGACGTGCAGTACGCCCGTCGCGTCGCCAAGGCCAAGCCCTTGCGCCGCGCCTCACCGGCATCCTCCACCGCCCCAAGAAGATGGTGATGACCTCGTGCAGCTTATGGTGCATGAATGGCGGGCATTCAACCGCTGCGGTATGGCGGCCCGATCGATCGAGTGTTCTGGTTGGTTTCGTTCCACCTCGATCACATCTCGGAAGAGCAGGTGGAACAGTAGCTACTAGACGATCTCAACCGTACGAGCCAAGGGTCGTTATTCCCGGAGCGAGGATGACCGTCGGATAACTGAACTCGTTCCTCACTTCGCGCTGCAGCTGGTTCTGTTTTTCTTCAGAGATACAGCTACCACGCCTGAGTCGACAGAGAGGCAGAGAGTATCGAGGAGATGGCGGCCGCGTCCTTCACCGCCGCCAAGTTCCTGGCGCCGGTGGCCGCGAGATCCGGAGGCAACCGGCCCGCGCCCGCCTCATACCCCGTGCCCTCCTCCGCGAGGCCGCTCCGCCGCAGCAGGCCCGCGCGGCGCCTCCGCTCCGTCCTCGCCGTCTCCTCCGACGTGCTCGCCGGGAACAAGGCCGCCGCCGCGCAGCCGGTGAGACATCTCTCATCTTATATATCTCTCTCTCTCCCGTTAGAAATACGATCTGGTGCCGCTTCTTCCGCTGTCTTACGATTGGATCATGGGGAGCTGCCGTTTGTAGACTCACTGAGGCCTTCTAGATTTACCGCAGGATGCAATAACTTGGTTCAGACGGGTTTACGCAATTTTATTCTCCAAGTTTGGACGCTTGCTAGTAGCCTCCTATTTGAGAATTTCTCTGTAATTTGAGCACATGAGTTCACTGTAGTATTTGAAAGTGCTGCAGAAAAAAATCCCGTCTACCGATCTTCTAAAAAGGAAAACTTGTTAACAACTATTATAATGTACTAGTACTGGTTTTTCTCTGGCATGATCATGCAAATTTAGAATTGGAGCGATGTTCTGTTGTCTGGATCTAGCTTGAAATGTTCTAACTGCAATTAGCCAGTTATTCCTATATGTGGAAAGTTCAGAACCTTAGGTTCTAATAATTTGTGAAATATCGGAAACCTTTTCATGCTCATGACCAGCTAGCCGAGAACCTCAATTGTTAAATATGTGCTCTTAATTCGAAGTGTCTCGCTGTATGCTGCAGGCAGTGACACGGGAAGAGGCATTGGAGCTGTACGAGGACATGGTTCTTGGTCGCAACTTTGAGGACATGTGTGCGCAGATGTACTACCGCGGCAAGATGTTTGGTTTCGTCCACCTTTACAACGGGCAGGAAGCTGTTTCCACTGGTTTCATCAAGCTGCTCAACCAACCTGACTGTGTTGTCAGCACGTACCGGGACCATGTCCATGCACTCTCCAAGGGCGTCCCAGCACGTTCTGTCATGGCCGAGCTCTTTGGCAAGGCCACTGGCTGCTGCCGTGGACAGGGTGGGTCCATGCACATGTTCTCTGAACCCCACAACCTCCTCGGAGGTTTTGCCTTCATTGGAGAGGGCATACCTGTCGCCACTGGCGCTGCCTTCGCTGCGAAGTACCGCCATGAGGTGCTCAAGCAGTCTAGCCCTGATGGTCTTGATGTCACAATTGCCTTCTTTGGAGATGGTACCGCGAACAACGGCCAGTTCTTTGAGTGCCTCAACATGGCTCAGCTGTGGAAGCTTCCTATTATCTTTGTTGTGGAAAACAACCTATGGGCAATCGGGATGTCGCACCTTAGGGCTACCTCGGATCCTGAGATCTGGAAGAAGGGGCCGGCATTTGGAATGCCTGGGGTACATGTCGATGGGATGGATGTTCTCAAGGTCAGGGAGGTGGCAAAGGAGGCAATTGACAGGGCAAGGAGAGGTGAAGGACCAACTCTTGTAGAATGTGAAACTTACCGGTTCAGAGGTCACTCTCTTGCTGATCCAGATGAGCTCAGAAGGCCTGGTAAGATCACCTTTCTGTATAGTTTGTACTTCACTTTGATTTTTGCATGTAGTGGCACTGCTTGTGTGTTCCTCTGTGCTAACTGTAGAAATTGAAAATGCAAGAAAAATATGTTAATAATGATTCATGTGTCTTTTTTTAAAATCGCCTGGTAACTGAGGTGAAATAATGTGTATAGATACGAGTAATACATCACATACAGTTCTGTATATGAAGTTGTGTCATTCTGTTTAGTGGCATCACAAATTTGAGAGCTGAATGGGGTTAATATTATCACTATGATCTATAAGGCTCAACAGGTGGTACTAATATCTCAGCAGCTCTTACTAGGATAATAGCACATACAAAAGTTGCTTAGTAATTTGCCTTAACTTGTAAATTTAGGTTTCACTTGGCTGATGAGATGGTCATTGCGATGATTTGACTTGATAAAAAATGGTTATAATTAGATGCTGCTATAGAACAATCTGGTTTGGAAGTACACTTTTCTAGTGCCAATTGAACTACTGAACGAAATACCTATTTTGTTCTTATCATCATCGTGGTCATCTTATCTGACATGTCAACATCCTGATAAACCCTCCCAACTTGACATGCAGTCAAGCTGCCATAGTTTTAACGGCAAACTTAGTTATTATCTCCTGAATCGTCAAGCTGCACATATTTCCTCTTTTCTCTGCTATATACAGTGCTCAGACTGAATCATCTGATAACCTCTGTTCACAGATGAGAAAACTCATTACGCCGCGAGGGACCCCATCGCGCAGCTGAAGAAGTACATCATCGAGCAGAACCTCGCATCCGAAGCTGAGCTGAAGAGCATCGAGAAGAAGATCGACGACGTCGTGGAAGAGGCCGTGGAGTTTGCCGACGCGAGCCCACTCCCTCCACGGAGCCAGCTGCTGGAGAACGTGTTTGCCGATCCCAGGGGCTTCGGCATCGGCCCCGATGGCAAGTACAGGTGCGAGGACCCCAAGTTCACTCAAGGCACGGCTCAAGTCTGAGCGAGGCGTCACAGAATCCCTGCTCACTCGCATTTTTGCTTTGCTCTCCTGTACCACCTCTTGCTATCCCCTCCCGCCCCTAGTTTTGTCGAACCTGCTGTCGATTTCTTTTGTTGTTCTACTAGGGTGATTCTACATTTGGTCTGGTTTGTAGTGATTGGTACCGTATTTTTTATTGGAAGGGATGTGGTAACATTATAATATATTGGCTGGAACCGTTTTTCTGTGTTGTTTTGGAAGATCCCTTTCCTTTGCCTAGCATCAGCTCAGAACACAAGGCCTCAACCTGCTCGCATGGCAGAGAGTGGGAGCTCCAGAAGACCATCCCTCGTGCTTGCTCCGACTGTTCTGTGTCGACCTCGAGACCATGGAGTTGGCAAAATGCAACCACAGGACGAGAGATTGTCCATGTGAGCTGCCATGATCTTGCCATCTTGCCCGGTGTGTTGTGCACTAGATGCTCTCATTTGTATTTATTCATTTTGCGTTGAAAAATAAGAATGTACACCAAGTAGTACAAAAGATAAGAAGAGTAAACAGTTATTCCACACTAATTTTCGACGCAAAGCTAAGTAGACCTGAATTCGTTCCATTCACTTTGGTGACAATGTTTACCAGGTAGTAGTACCAAACACTGTCACATAAGTTGGAGGTTCACGAGACACTGCCACTCTGTCACTTATGATCAGCTACTACAAAATCGATCATCCAGGAACAAGGCGGCCCGTCGGCGTCTGTATAAATACGGGGCAAAATGGCAATGTAGAGCTCCCAGAACACCAGAATTTTTCCAACTGACTTGGCCTACACAGAGGGATAACCTAGAGGTAGTACCTCCTGTTCTAGTTTCTCGCTACTACACAACCAAAATAATAAAAAAGAATAGAGGGGAAAGAAGCACATAATTCAAGATTCAGGAAGCTGGGGAGCGACCGGTGCGATCTTAATATACAGAGGGGCAGGACCCATAATCTACGAGGATACGTCGAGATCCTTGAAGTACTCGTGCTCGAGGGCAGTCCGTGCGTTGATTCTTCTGCTTGGGTCTAAACAGAGCATTTTCTGCACGAGGGTGAGGAGGAAAGTCAGCAAGGTATGATGAATGTATGTTGGTAGAATCATATACCCATGGCAAAGAAAAGAAAGTTAGAAACGAAATAATGTCAACATATGTTCCAGTTCAACGGTATTATGTTGTATTATGCTCAGTTGCTTACGCTCATACATCATAACAAAGGAACCACATATGTGTACGTTTCATAGCCTCATATGCAGCAATAGAATAAGTCATTGCATAATCCTCATATGCAGCCTAAAATGCAGCAATAGAAACAAGATAATGTCACTGAGAACATATGATCTAGTTCAGTGGTACTGTGCTCTCACAAGCATACATCAGATCATGATGTATATACTTCACAGATTCATATGCAGCAATAGAATGGACTAACTGCAATATCTACTCAAAGGTTCCTATGCATAGCAACCTACATAAAATTAGCATTGTGCATCCAAGGAAGCACCTAGGATCTATAAGTGTGTTTATAACATCATATGCAAGGGCCATGATTCTTTTTGTGTGTTTGCCTGAACTTCATATAAGAAACATGACTTAGAACGCTGCTACAGTCCCAAGACTGCACATGGATACAAGGACAGACAGGATCACACGAACAGAGGCAGGAACTACATTATTCACCTTCGATTGTCGAAATGCAACAACAAAAAATTCAATGCATAACCCTCGCAAAGAGAGCACTATGTTATCCAGCCACTAAGCAAACGAATGCAATCAGCAAGACAATAAGCACGAATATACAATTAATGGACACATCATGGAAACCAAAAACATTTTGTTGGTCTAACTTACAGAGAGAAGATCAATTCCCAAAGGTTCGAGTGTTGGGACCACAGTTGCAAGATCCTGCAGCAAACTCAAGTTAGAACCAAAATTCAAGTATCACAGTCACTGCAATGGTGTATAATCATCAAACACATAAAGCATAACAGTACATAACTAATTCAACAGCAACCACGAGGAACTACAATGTATGATCCCTATCCGCACCTTCAGATTCTAACCCATTTTTCACAAGAATAAACAGAAGTCATTGATGATTACCACGGATGGCCACTTAGGGAAAGCTGACTTGTAGTCAGGTAATGAAGCAACACCTGGCCAGGTCTCTTCATTAGGAGTGCCCATAATTCTGCATGAACATAAAAGATATGACCAATTGCACAACCCAGGTTAGGTGTTTTTCCATGATCATGGAAAAGCTTAAAGCAAGATTGTGCAATGTTTATAAGAGGAAGACCTGAAAATCTTGAACAGTTCATCAATCTCAGAATCACCAGGAAATAGAGGTTTCTGATTCACCATTTCAGCAAAAATGCAACCAACTGACCACACATCAACGGGGGTTGAATATTGCCTTGCACCCAAAAGAATTTCAGGTGCTCTGTACCATAGTGTCACCACCTATAAGCAACATTCTGATTAGATAACAATAAAAACAAGTACAAAAAGGAGGAGCACAATTTGAACATGAGAACAGCTCATTGATATGATCGCATGAATACCAGCTCCACTAATTAAATTAAACCTAGAGCTATGCTTGCCTTGAATTTGAAATTCTCAATGAAAAAAAAAAACTCACGTTTTCTTCTCCTTTGCCCATAGTAACAAACAATAATCATAAATCTGCATGCACTATCCTATGTTTTGGAAATTTAGCAAATAGTTCTATACTTTCCTTGTTGCACATGCACCAACCTATGTTCTAGAAATATACTCCCTCCGTTCCAAAATACTTGGAGTGGTTTTAGTTCATAATCCACGTCAAGTATTTGGAACGGAGGGAGTAGCAAATTGTTCTACACCTTTCCTGGTAACCTCATGATTCATTCCTTTTCATCATTCCCTTTGCAAAGTCAACAATTGCCCTGTTGTTTGCAGAGGATTAGGCATGAACAAATGAAAGGTGGAATGATGTGCAGAAAAAAACCTATCGTATGCAGTATGCACCGCCCACTCTGTTTCCAAATTCTCCCGGAAAGGCACCTCGTCTCTAGAAATTCGGCGCCACGCAACCCAATGTATACCGGTTGTTTTCACACTCCGGGCAGAGGCCTGGGATTGGGCAACGGCGGGCGCCAAGGGGCTTGCATGCCTGCTCCCTGCAGTACATAGTTCTTAAGGGCATTGTGTTGTAATCTCGGGTGCTGCCCTTTCTTGGGCTTGTACAAAACGCTTTTTTCCATCAATGCATCGAGAGGCAAAGCTTTTGTGTTTTCTCGAGAACAAAACCCTCCCATAATATTGCTCTTGTGCCCTTCTCCATGCAACCATCCACGATCCAATGATCACATCTGCTAACCGCACTCACAAGCACTAGCCCACTACTACTAGTACTATCACACTTCTCTTGCTGTTTGTCACTCGAGATTTATCATACACAAGAGTAGAGTCAAATTGGCAAGGTACCACAATGACAGGAGAGTAACAGAATCATCTGCCATTGATTATAGAAACAGTTGATAAAGGCTAAAGAGGAAGGAGAGAACCAAGCAGACTTAAGATGTAACCAAACTACAGTGGACATTCAACGCTAATGAAGACATCACCTCAGGACAAGGTCTGTATAATCTATGAAGACATGCTGATTCCAGTAGTCAAATGGGACGGACAGTAGTACACCATGATAAGTGTGTGGCCTACTGAAATCACCAACTACATAATGCATCGCAGACTTGAAATGAAGAAGCCGTTCATAGGCTTCGGTGGAACTAGTGAAAACATAAGTGCATTCTTGTCCCTGATAACAAGCTCAGCAGGGCAACTTTTCATCTGGTATCTCCTGGGATACACACACCTTAAATCACAATGTAACAGACCGACGGCATGTTGTGAGGCTGGCAAAACATACCTCGTGAGTAAACGTCCGGACAGGAATGCCGAACGCCCTCGCCAATCCAAAGTCGGCGAGCTTCAGTGAGTTGGTACGCCGGTCTATGAGCAGGTTCTGGGGCTTGAGGTCCCTGTGGAGCACGCGGTGCGAGTGGCAGTAGGCGATGCCCCGCAGGATCTGGTAGAGGAAGGACTGCACGCAGAGCACAAGACAGCATTACACTTCCACATGATCACATCAAAATGGACACAGTCAGTAAGCAGAACACTGCTACAGTTGTCAATCGACGAAGTGGACGAAATCAAAGGAAGGGGGGCGAGTGTGACCTTGACTATGTGGTGGTTCTTGAAGTCCGTGGAGGAGTCCATGTGCTTCTTGAGGTCGAGGTCGAGGTACTCGAAGACGAGGTATATGCACTTCTCGTTGTGCACCACGTCCTGCAGCCTGCGCGGGGAGCAGCAGCCAAAAACACCAGTCAGTCAGCCCATCCATTCCGCAGCGGCCGAAATCCAGCCCAAACCCTGAGGAATATGGAGAGGAGCGCGAGGCGGGGAGGAGGGGTACCTGACGATGTTTCGGTGCTGCATCTCCTTGAGGAGTGAGATCTCGCGGATGGCGGTGGAGGGGACGCCCTCGTCCTCCTGCTCGAGGCGGATCTTCTTGAGCGCGATGGTCTCGTTGGTGTAGCGGTCCTTGGCCTTGTAGACCACCCCGTACGTGCCCTCCCCGATCTTCTCCACCTTCTCGTACTGCGGCGGGGACAAACGAGCGATGACATTACGGCCGGCGGCGAGGGAGGAGTGGAGCGGCGGCGGGGGGCAGAGAGCGGGAGAGAGGAAGCGGCGCGGCGATCGGACGGGTCGGGCGGGCTTACCTGGTCCATGGCGCGGCGATCCGGCAGGCCGCGGGCGGATCGGAGCGGGGCGGCGGCCGTGGATTGGCGGCGGCGGAGGGGAGTAGGGGGGGATGGAGGGGGAAGTGTGTGTGTGGACTTGAGAGGAGGGAGGAGGGGGGGCAGTTGGGTTGGGTTGCGGTGTGGCGTCGTCGCTGTCAGAAATTAAATCATTTGGAATTTTGGAGCGAGCTCGCGCGTTCGTGAGACCATGGCCCGCCACGTCAGCCGTGGGTTTTGGCATGGACCGACCGTGCACGAATTAATTTGCTAGGGTTGGCATCTTTCACGTTGCCACACTCTTTCACTTTCTTAAAGTTCATCACAAAAGAATCAATCTATTCTTTGCTTTTCATTGTTGTTCTACGTATGTTCATTGGGTTATATGAACTGTTTAAATTTTCAATCTGCTCACAAAAGACGGCATGTTAAGTTTCTGAAAAAGTTTCACAAGCGTTTAGGCTCATCGACCAACAAAAAGAAAATGCGATATGAGGTTTCAATCAATCCTCCTCGTGCGCAAATAAAATCCGATGTTACTACGTTGTTGCTTATTTATTGTACTATATTAAAAGATCGCATTGATCTAAAAAGATATACTATCATAAATCTTGGATCCGCATAAATCTTTTATTTCAACCTACATGGTCGCTTTGCCATGTGTGTGGGTTCTACTGGGCGGCCGTGTAAATCCTACTAGGAGCCCTGAAAAGTTTGGTTCGAGTGCCCTTTAGGGTCATTTGGCATGTTTATTTGTATATTGGTTGGCCTCTGTGGCCACCGTCTCCACCAAGTAGATCGTTGTTGCAACTCGAAGAGGCAATGGGCCTCCCTTGGCTGAAACCAGGTGATGCCGATGGAGCGAGTAAAGCTGGTCTACAATGAGCATGAAGTATATTAAGAATTTGTGTTGAGAAAAGCGCAATTGGGTGCAATTATATATTGTCACATCATCAACCAACAAAAAGAAACACAGTACCGAGGGTTTCAATTGAACCTCCTCGTGGGCAAATAAAATCTGGTATATTTGCACACGTCGCTTATTTGTATTCTACTATTTGAAGGTTGCATAAATCTTGGATTTACAGAGATCCACTCCCTTCCCTCCTTCTATAGTGCCCCTCTTTTGGCGTCACAACAATTTGCTCCATCGACCTTCTAAGGCAACTCCTCGGTTGCCATGTGGGTGACGGCTAAGCCCTACAAATCCTGCTCGTAGTAGGCTCGGAAAATTTGGTTCTAGATACTCCGCTTGCAGATTGGTTGGTCTCTTCGGCAACCGGCTCCACTGGGTACATCGTCGTTGCAAACTTGCAACTCGAAGAGTCGACGGGCCAACGCCTGCTGCAATCATGTGGTGTCGGTGGATTGTCCCTCAGTTAAACTTATCCAATACATACAAAATACCAGAAAGACAATCAAAATCAATTTGGGAGCAAATATAGTGACCATTAATGAGAGTCCAATACATACAAAATACAAAAGTGTATAAGGACCCGAACGAAAATCAATCGGCCGTTTCTGCTGACGTGGCACACCGAGTCCAGAGGGAAACCTGGAAAGAAAATCATTAGAGCGCTAATCGCATGCTTTTGCCGCTTTCCGTTTTCGAGGCTAAGCGCGGGGCGGGAACGGCACCCCGTTGACGCGAGCTAATCGCGGGGCGGGAGCGGGACAACATGCGCCTGGTCCACCTGCGCCGCGGCGCCTCGCGTCGGGCGGTCCCGGTTAGGTCCACGAGGACCGGGCCTTGCGTGTTGCACCGGCTACGTTTGTTTGACCTGGTCCGTTGATTAGGGGAGACCGGGGGCCCGGAAGTGTGGCGGTCACCGGCGTCGTCACGGGGTTTTCGGGCCCGTTTGGCGCCAGGAGAGCACGGGGTGGGATCCTCCCGGGCCGGGAGTGCTCGAACTTTTTTTGCCGCCCGCGCGTTGAACCGTGACGGTGTGGTGCCAGTGCCCAGGGCATGGGTGAATATCGTGCGTTGCTATCAACGCAAGTCACGCAAGTCTCGTCTAATCTAATGTCTATGTTGTAGCGTAGCAGACGAATGAATTTGTTCGTTGCTTCCATGTGTCCAGGGGATGTTAAGCATTTCAAATTTGTTTAAAAATATTATACTCCCTCCGATCCAAATTAATGGAGTCGAATTTATCTAGATCGAAATATATCTAGCACTATATTCGAATCTAGGCAAATCCAAGAACATCAATCTGGATCGGGAAAAGTGATACAATTTTAATACACTTATTAATTGTCTCTCTCATCAAACGGCCAAGAAGGGGGAACTAAAGAGGGTCGACACATTTCCAATGCGTTTTCTACTCCAGTCCATAACATATCTTAAAATTCTTGTATGTCCGATTATTTGTGAATGGAGTAAGTAGTTCTTAGTAGTACATGGTAGGATTATCGCACGTAGGTCACATCTTGATAGAACCGTTCCTATTCTTTATTTGTAGGGCTACATGCTATACATAAAATAAATCTAAGCCTTACTCAAAATTCCTGATAAAAAAAAGGGTTACAATCACGCCAACGAGAATCTGTCTCCTTCTCTGACCACTCAAGTCACGTGGTGAGTATAGATCGACGTTGCACATGCTCTGCATCGTCGAAGCCGGGGAATCTTTACTTAATAAGATCAAGTAATATATTACTTTTCAATCTTAAATATAACTTAAATAACATGACAAGTGAATCGTGATATAATTCCGCTGACTTGTAGAATATATTCTTCAATCCTACTTTCTTTTGTAAAGTATTCGTTGAAACTTTTATGATCATTATCATTAGTTTCTCCTCTATTGGTAGAGTTTGGTTTCACGAAACAAATTTGTGTTACGCCACTCAACAATCAGGAGCTAACGTTAACTACCTTGTTTTACTTTCTTCCACCTGTATCTTCATCAAGACACATGAACTTAGGACAACAACATGTTTGCCCTCTGTGTAACATACAGTGGCGGAGCTTCAGGCCGGCGACCCCGGGCAGCTGCCCGGGCTCAGCTGCTCCGTCTCCTTTGAAGTTTAGTGCAAAATAGCTAGTTCAACTGATTGTTCCTTTGGGCAAATGTTAATTAATCTGGGTACACTAAGGCTTTGCCCAGGCTCCATGAACGGGCAAGCTCCGCCACTGGTAACATATATTCATAGTTTCCTAAGAATACGCTACAAAGACTTGTTTATTCGCCATGATTTTGAATCATTGAAACCTCTCGAAACTCGAATATGCTATAAGCCTTATGGTGTTGTTTCGACAAATCCTTAGATGTTCCTTTGTATTTCAAACGAGTGTTTGCTTATTTCTATCTTTAACTCTAAATGGTAACTATAACCCTGTTATGAGATAATATCATACCATATGTATCTAGTACAAAATGATTATGATGTTTAGACATATCAACACCTTGAATTTGTCCAATTATCATAATTTGTAAAACATCTTTCACAAGTCCCTTATGCCAAAACTTAACTTAAATACTTTAGTCTTATCGATCAAATCAAGGTGACTTTGTATTCGTGTTAATTCAATATCCTACTTTGTTTTTTAACTCATTTGAATAATTCAAATTGTTTCAAAACTTCTGTTTTATTAAGTAAATACAGTTATTCACTTAATTCCACAATTAAATAATGATTTCCACTATTTGTTGAAAATACAATACATCACTATGCATAAAATTCAACATTTCTTCGCGTATCACCGTTTTACCAGAATGTGGAGTTTTAGGGCATGTTTGATTCAAAGGATTTTAAAAGCACGGGAATAGGAAAACCATATGAATGATATGTAATGACATGTGAAATCCTACAGGAATGAAAAATGCAGGAATTAGCTGCAGAAGTCGTTTGATTGTGCCATAGGAAAAACGCAGGAAATTTGCATATAGATTGAGTACATGGCATAGTTGTCATAGAAACATAGGAAATTTTCCAAGAGGTCTAACCTCTTGTTAGAAATCCTATGGGAATGTAGTATAGGAAAGGAGTCCATAGGAATTTTGAAGGGTTCAATCCTTTGAATCAAATGGCCTCTATAGGAAAAAATCCTATAGGTAAGAATCCTACAAAATTCCTTTGTGAATCCTTTGAATCAAACATGCCCTTAGTCATTTCGCCAAACGAGGCATGGTTATGCAAAGTCTCTAGATCAAATATCTAATACCCCGATTTTCATCTAGGATGAAAAACATGCAATAACCACCTTGACTTAAACAATAGTGCCATGCCATTATTAAACTTTGGATATCTTTTAGCATTCTAATACTTTATAAGTGTTTAACCTATTGAAAGGGATGTATGACCCCATGTGTGGTTTTGGTAATTAATGACAATCTATATGGACTAATGTGTAAATTGAGTTTCACTTGTAGGTTTATCCATTGGTATCGCTTGGGCCATGTGTTGGTCTCAAGGTTGAATCATGAAGAAATAAGGAGCTTGAAGGTTGATCAATACAAGTGCAAAGAGTTGCATCAAGATGGATCAACCTCAAGAAGGGATGAAGAAGGGCAAGCTCAAGATGCGCCATCTCTAGAAGACCTCATGCTTGAACCTTGCCATCCTCGTGATCATGGAGTGATGAAGACAAGTTCAAAGAAGAGGTTTCCCCATGAAGTATGGGGGAGCAATTTGCAAGTCTTCATCTTCATCAAGCAAGAGCAATCAAGAAAGGTGTTCCCACTTAAGAAGAACAAGACGGTCTACATCAAGTTCAAGTGAAATGCTCAAGGCAAAGGTATGATCTTGATAGGGATTCTCTTCTGCCAGTCTCGTGTTGTTAGTTGGGAGACTGGGTTTAGGATAGATAGTCGTACTATCAAGAGGGGCTCTCAAGCGGGTGTCTCGATCGAATTGTTCGGAGAGAGCTCAAATCTTTGCATGCATAGCATCATCTTACTTGGTTGTTATTTGGTTCTTGTCCATGAGAGGATCTAGAGCTTGTGGTCATCATCATAACAAGCTCTAGTTCATCAAATAAGGATTTTACTTGCATGTCTTATTGCCTTTTTTTGATCTTGCGAGTTTCCTGGATCCACACCTTGGTAGATACATCACATATATATTCATGGTATTTTCTCCCTAGGTGATACCCAATATTTCATCATTATATTTCCAACAAAATTGGTTTCATCTCGTTTGGAGTTTGGATGCGAAAGTTATTGCAGTTTTGGTTTTTGGAATTTCTCTGACCGGAAGTTACGGTTACCCACCAGAAGTTCCGCTAGGGCATTTTGCCGTCGGAAGTTCCGGTTCTTATTCCGCTCATGTTTTGTATCCTCTTTGTCTGGTTAGTTGTATTTGACGTAATTTGGGTTGGAAGTTTCGGCGGTAATACCGCCCCCGCCGGTAGTTCCGGCCAGGGACCGGAAGTACCGCTCGGGCATCAATGCCGCCAGTAGTACCGGATGAATTTCCGGCTCTTGTTCCGCCCATGTATTGTAACCTCTATATTTTGTTTGATCTATTTGATGGAACTTCAGTTAGAATTTGCACCGGTAGTTCTGCTCCCACCGGAAGTTCCGATGGACCGGCGGAAGTTTCGACCAGGCTCGCGTTTTCAGTCTCTCGCATCGAAGTTTTCTGACTGTTGGTTGTGTGCCACGGGAAGTTCCAGCCTCCCACCGGAAGTTCCGACCAGGGTCGTGAATGCCCATAACAGGCAGATCTAGGAGCCCTTTAAAAGGGGCTCCTCTTCCCCTTCGTGGGCACTAGATCTTTTTTTGGTTCTTGGCTTTCTCTCTCTCCTCCATTGTTAACCTTGAAGAACTTTCCCTCTCCCCTTTCCCTTCCTATGATTCTTGCATCTTTTTGAGGGATTTGAGAGAGGAGATCTAAATCTACAAACCCCCCAAGCCAAATCCCTTCTTTGTGAAGGAATCATTGGGATCTATATCTTGGAGAGTTTTGTGTTCTCCTCTAGTGTTCTTCCTCTCTTATCCCCCCCCCAATAGCTTTTGTAGCTTTGGTGGAATTTGAGAGAGAATGACTTGCCTCTTGCATTTTATTCATAGGTTTGAGTTCCCCTCGGAGATTCGGCGAGTACAAACTTGTGGGCTTGTTACTCTTGGGTTCTTGGTACCCTGGACGGTTGTGTGGTTGGGTTGTTGACCTTTTGTTCTCTTGTTAACCTTTTGTGTCTTTGTTGGCCTTTTGTGGCGTTGTAGCCGTTTGTGGCTTTGTTGTTGGGAGCGTCCAATTGAGTTGTGGAGATAGCCCCAATCTTGTACGGGTTCGGTGACCGCCCTCAAGTGTCCAATAGTGGAGCGAGTGCCCGTCTTTTGTGGTGCGCACTCATACGTTGGAAACGTATCTATAATTTTTGATGCTCCATGCTTGTTTAGTATCTACTTTGCTTTACTTGTCCACACTTTGAGATGCTTTTTACATGTTTTCTGGTACTAACCTACTAACAAGTTGCAGCGATGCGGATGCATTTTTCGATGTTTTGGTTTGAAGCGTTAGTAAAGAAATATTCTCGGAATTGGACGAGACAAACGTCAAAGTAAATGATACGTTGGAAACGTATCTATAATTTTTGATGTTCCATGCTTGTTTAGTATCTACTTTGCTTTACTTGTCCACACTTTGAGGAGCTTTTTACATGTTTTCTGGTACTAACCTATTAACAAGTTGCAACAGTGCCAGATGCTTGTTTTCTGCTGTTTTTGGTTTCAAAAAAGTTAGTAAAGAAATATTCTCGGAATTGGACAGGACGAAGGACAAAGTCAATAACTTTCCGTGGGGAACAAGAAGTCCAGAGGGGAGCCCGGAAGGCCAGCCAGGGAGGCCAGACCCACCCTAGGTGTGGGTGGGCCCAGCCCCGTGCCTGGCTAGGGTTTGGGCACCCTGGCCGCTTCCCGGTCTCGCCCTTTCGCCTATAAGAAGCCCCCGATACAGAAACCCTGAGTACCCGATCAGAAATCCATGAAACTGAGTAGTTCCACCTTGGGCTATGGGTCCATGTAGTAGCTAGATGGTTCTATCTCCTCCTTTGTGCTTTCATGTATAGATCTTGTGAGCTCCGTTCATGATCAAGATCTAATCTATTTGTAATTATGCATGTTGTGTTTACGGGGATCCGATGGATATTGAGATTATTATGTTGTTTTGATTAATGGTTTTATCTTTATGATTCTATCATGTCTGTGTTGTTTGTGATCTTGCATGCTCACCGTTGCTAGTGGTTATTTTGGCCAAGTAGTTGCTAGTGACTCCAAGAGGGAGTATTTATGGTCGATAGTGGGTTCATGCCTCTAGTTTCCAAGGGAAGTGACAGAAATCTCTTCAGTTGTAGATGTGCTATTGCTACTAGGGAGAAAACAACGGTCTCTTGTTCATGGAACATGTGGACTGTTTACCTTACACACTTTGCTTAAAGTAGTTGTATGTTGCTTGCAACTTAATACTGGAGGGGGTTCGGATGATAACCTAAAGGTGGACTTCTAGTCATAGATGCAGTTGGATGACGGTCTATGTATATTGTTGTATTGCCCAATCAACCTCATAGGATCTTTCTAGCTAGTAATTGCATCGTTATGCCTTGCTCAGTTCTTGTCAATTGCCCCGCTGTAATTTGTTTACCCTTCATGCCATGTTGTTTATCTAAGGAGAGCACCTCTAGTGAACTATGGACTCCGGTCCAATCTTTACCATTGATACATCTACACTGTTACTTGTTTACTTGCTGCAACCATTACCTTCCACACCATACGTTTAATATTTTGTTACAGCAAACCGGTGAGCTTGACAACCTCACTGATTCGTTGGGGCAAAGTCTTGAGTTTGTGTTGTGCAGGTCTCCACGTTGCTTCCAACACCTGTGTGATGTTTCCTTCCTCCTTCTGGTTCGATAACCTCGGTCTGTACTAAGGGAATACTTGCTGCTTGCTGCTTTACACCTTGCTCTTGGGGTTCCCAATGAAGTTCTCTACATAGGCGCATCAACAAGTTTTCTGGCGATGTTGACGGAGGAATCTACTTCAACCTCTTCCTCCCATCAACTCAGCACTACACCAAGTTTTCTAGCACCGTTGCCAGGGAGGCTAAGGACGTCTTCACTAGGGGAGTCCTTCACTTACTTTCTCTTTACTTTGTTTTTAGTTTGCTTTGTTTCTTTTGCTTGGTTTTGTTTGCCTCTTCCCAAAAAAAACCCCAAAAAATTATTCTAGCTTGGTTTGCTTGCCTTATTCAAAAACACAAAAAAATTAGTCCTTTCTCTAGCTCACCATGTTGTTCCCGAGGTTCTCTCTGAAAAATCTTGCAATAGGTAGTGGTTCCATAATTGGGAAAGATAATATTGAAGAATTCTTTAATTATTTTAGCAAGCATGAGGATATTGAGGATAAATCTATAGCTGAACTTGCTCCTAATTATGAGATTCTTGAAGCTTCTTTAGTTCATATGTTGGAGGCTAGGTTTGTTAGCCTTAACCCCTTCATACAATTCTTATTCCTAAAACTAAAAGAAGAGAAGAATGTTGAAAAAAGGGAATTCATCCTTGGAACTTTATCAAAAGAATTCCATGATGTTGCTAGGGAGGCCAAAAAGGTTTTTGAACGTTTCAATATGCTAGGTTCAAGTGTAGATGTTGTGGGTATTTCTGATAAAACTAAGCCTAGAGAGGAATTCAATATACCCATACCCTATAAGCTTGTTGGAATGCATGAAGCCTTTGAAAATAACTTCGATTGGATTGCCCCTGAAAGTCTTTTTGATAAAGGTAGTAGACCAAAGAGAGATGAGAAAGGATCCTCCAAAACCCATTTGGATGAGATATCTTTCATAGTCGAAGATTTTGCAAGTATGAATGTTAATGCTTCCTCATTTGAAAATACTTGATTCTTCTTGCTTCTTGTGCCTAACTTAAAGGCGTTAAAGAAAAGTACTTGTTGGGAGATAACCCAAGAGTTTCCTTGAGTCTTGGAAGTTATTAATTCTGTAATGACCTCTCCTTATCCTTTTTGTTTGCCTTTTGTGCCAAGAATGACCTCTAATGAGAGGGAAGTAAGATTTGGGGAGTTGTTGTCCCGAAACAGATTTCTGTCCTTCACCAAAAAAAATCATGAGGAGGCTCTGTAACTCGGACTGAGCTCAAAATTTACGAATAAATCCCCTAGTATGTTGGATAACTTTCTTTAGTTCAACACTTTTTTTATTTGAGCAACATAAGATGTTCTAAAAAATTCATTTATATCTGTTGGTCGTCTGTTTTGACAGATTTCTGCCATTATTTGCACTTGCTTCTTATTGATTCCTTTTTGAGCTCTCTTCAGGTAAATTGAGTTTCTTTGAAGGAGTTACTACAGTATCTTGTGTTTTTAGTGAAAAGCCTTGTTGTTACAAAACTTTGCCAGTGGTATAATATCTTTTGAATAAGCTAATGTTGCTAATGAAGATTGTGTGAAGTTTTGTATGAAGGAAAAATTTCAGGTGTAGAAAGAGAATGATGCAATGAGATAAAGAATGGACAAAATCTCAAGCTTGGGGATGCCACCATGGTGTCACCCCAAGAAATATCCAAGAGGTACAAGCGTCAAAGCTTGGGGATGCCCAAGGCATCCCCCTTCTTCATCAATAAAAAGCTCAGGTATGTCTATACACTTTGTTTTTATTGTTTCATGCATAGTTGTGTTGTTCTTGGAGCGCCTTAGTTTTCGTTGCTTTGCTTAGTTTGTTTAGTTTGCTTTAGTAGTTTGGACCCCTGTTCTCGTTGTGTTGTTTTGCAAATAAGTTTGATTGGTGTTTGAAAAGGAGTAGTAAGTTTTTGCTTGAAGTGCAAGAGGAGCTTGCATTGACTGTGACTTAGACTTTAGCATGACATGCTAGGTGTTGTTTTAGCATTATGCCTAGTGATTATTGCTGTAGCATGTCTTGTTCCAAACAATGGATCCGCCTATGACAGAAGTTCCGCCTTCTACCATCACCTTACCGCTATCGGTGGCATCCTTAGCCGGAGCTTCAGCCACTTTAGATGAGGTGCTCTCTTGTGTCACCTGATCGCTGACAACAATAGGCTCCGCGGTAATATCTGGGTCCACTTCCATGGCGGAAGGACCACACGTTATCTTCGTTGTAGAGCTTGTCGGTGGGGCACCAGGCTAGACGCTCGGGGTCAGCGGGGAGACGGCAGGAGATGCTTGCTGAAACATTTCTTTAATGTTTTTAGAAGCCCCTGATGTTTTGGAGGTCTTCTTCAAACTCATACTGGCCTTCTTCCTGAAACGTGTAAAAGTATAAGTACATGAATAAGACGAGCAATAGACAATGTCAGATGAAAAGAAGCTTACACAACGGTTGGTGCTTTGGTAAACGGGATACCGGTGATTCTTATTTTCTCTGCCTCTAGGGAGGCGGTGGATTTATGGGAGGCTCCACCCTCCGTCTTCTTCTTCTTGCCTCCGTCGGTAGCATCAGAGGTGGAGCTCTTCCGCTTACGCGCCAGCGAGACATCATCGTCGGACACGACGATGACTTCCTTCATCTTGGGGTCGTAGACTTGGATAGCCATGCTACCTTCGTCTAGACTCTTTAGCTGTTAAGTGAATCCCAAAGTTTTAGATGCAATGGTTAGGGCTAGACGGAAGAATTGGAGTATATGTCATACACGAAAGTAAACAAGTACCTCTGGGCACGTCCCGCCCTCGAACATGTCGTAGGCGATGGTGAAGCCGTGCTTCATGTCCTTCACCTTGACTATGTCCTTGAGGCGAAGCTTGGAGGAGTCACTCGAGAACTTGTCCTCGGAGATGCGGAGGCTATCCTTCCTATCCTTGGAGTACTCATGCATAAGCTTCACGCAGTGCTGCAGAGGCTGAATCCGCCTAATGAACCAGCACATGGCTAGGTCCAACCCGGTCAGACCCGTCTCTATGAACCACTCGATCCGCCTTATAGCGTGGAAGGCTTTGTCTCGGAAGGGAGGAGGGCTTGGGATCTCCATGTCGGGGCTGCAGCGGCAGCTCCATCGACAAAGTCCGGGTACGTTCTTTCTCGGCTAGCCAAAGGTATGCCTGGGCCGTAGAAATACGTCCCTTTCCAGTTCTTGCAGTACTCGTGGCCTACAATGTCGGGGAACCGCCGGCCAGGCCGGATCTTGAAGCTAATGGTTCCACAATTTCTAAGTTCATCTTTGTTCACTCCGTCTTCCCTCTTGACGGTGAAGAAGTATATAAACAGATCTAACCTAGGCCTGATTTCTAGGTAACCCTCACAAAGCGCCGCATAGTTGCTAAGCGCGAGGATGCTATTCGGAGACACGTTCTGAGGTTGAACCCGGTAGTGGCTAAGGGCTTCTACGAAGAATTCGGAGATTGGGAGGGAGACGCTGCGTACCAGTTGAGCTTTGAGGTACACCTTTTCTCCGGCAAGGGGAGAAGGACGACCTCGCCAGCCGGCGCCTCCCGCCAGACCAGCCCCTCCATCATGGGGAGGTACCACTCGGCGAGCATCTCCTTGAGATCACCTTCGGTGATATCGGAGCCGTGCCACTCTCCCTTGTGGGAGTTAGCCTCTTCCTCTAGCGGATCCAGCCCCGCTGGAATATGGTCAACGCTGGTGGTTTCCACCACCGCAGTACGAGGCACCACCATGCCTTCCAGTGGCACGTGGACGGAGCTTGTCGTCTTGGCCGTGGCCTCATACGACGTCGCCATGGATGGTGTAGTGCTGCTGCTGGTCATTGGGCAGAGGAACGTTGGTAGTGAGATTGGATGGAAAAGTTAGGGTTTTTCCTCTGCGTGCGCGGAGAGCTCGAGGAGGCGTTTGCTGGAGGAAGAAGATGATGCGAGGAAGAATGCGGTGAAAAGATAAAATATACCATGGTTACAATTTATAGTACTCGACATCAATATTCATGAAAGTTCATCGAACGGTTGCTGCGTGGACAGCGTGTGCGTGCGCGTGTGCAGAAATTTCGCCACGTTCCCACCGCCGCCGCTATCCTTCACGCGTGAAATCGGCTATGATTACGTTCTCTGCATGTGTGAGTTACGAGGCATCGCAGACCTATGGTCTACGTCACTCTACTGACATAGGCAGGTGAACCATCCCATCAGAAGATTCCGGCAAGGACGGATCCAGTCCGGCTACGAGAAGAGTGCGATGGAAAATTCAGCAGTTCTCCGACTTATATGTTGAAGATGGAGAGCATTGCAGGGTTCTTGGGAGGACTACAAGATATTGCTTGACGATTTGCCGACATCCATCTAGACGGAGCATTCAAATGTAGAGGCAAGACGGCGTCGAATTTCTCCGGGGCTACTGTTGGGGATATGCTAAATGGGTATCCTCATAGCATGTCTCTAATCTGGATAACCCGGGTGGCCCATAGTCGGTAGCAAGGCCTATGGCCTGCTGGACGACCTAGTTGGATGGATCCAAAAGGGAGGCTCATGCCGGATAAAGGAAGGCTACGGAGGAGTCACCAGCGTACCCGGAGCCTTGGAGTGCAAGACACGTTAGACTAGCTGTATACCATGTAGGACTCTATAACCTGTCCGGCTAGGACTTTGCCTGTAACCCTAGGATCTAGCATCTATATAAGCTGGACCTAGAGGGGCCTTTAGGGAAACGAAACAACTCACACCTCGCACAACAAACCAATCCCTGTAACTCGGTGTATTGTCATTATAGTGATTTATAGCAGGAGTAGGTTTCCGCCACCGTCGTGGGATCTGGACCTGGGTAAACTGTGTTACCTCGTACCCGCCAACCTTCCATCTTACCCTACGTCTCTAAACACGCTCTGTGAGGACCCCTACATGGCATACTCGTCGTCAATACCACGACAGTGGCAGCCCTAGGGCACCCCAAACCGTACCCTAGCCGCCGACCAGGGAGGGGGGCAGCCCGAGGCGCCAAGGCCCTTCTCCCTTTCGGTTTCCCTCATGGGCCTTTTTCCCTAGGAAACTTGGCCCATTAGTAGAATACCCAGTCAAATTAGATTTTAATATTATATTTAATATTAATTATATTAATTAATATGTAAATAGATATTACCAAATCCTCTTTGACCTGAAACACCTTTCGGTTCCCCTTCTATATCCTCTGAACAGCTTCGGAACTCCCTGAACGATTCCGGTTCTCTCACCAGAACTTTTCCAGTTTCCTTTCTTTCTCTGAACAATTTCAGATCTCTCTCCACGCTCGTCGCACCCTTAAATGTATCCCATCACGGCTTGGGAATGGTACAACATGATCTCTATCAATGATCAACAGCGGGACCGGGACACCCATGATGACCCCTGCACATTCTAGATTGATGATGTCGTTTGGACCATAACCATCGAGTTCAATTCCCTTTGTTTCTTCGATACTACTTGTACAAGATCCGATCGTTAGGTATCTCCATACCTTATTCAATCTCGTTACCGACAAGTAATGTTTACTTGTTACCGCGATATTATATCCCCGTGACCTAGTCAAATGTTGCAACATTTATGGATGTAATCTCACCAAGTCGGCCTAACTGTAACTTACCCGTCGTTGGGTGAACGAATCCTGCTTTTGACGCAGTCTCTTCAACCTGTTCCTCCGGGTACCAATGACACTGTTATGATCTCCATTTCACTAGGTGACGTTAAGTGCCATCAAATTAACATCGGGGTCTAAGGAGAAGGAGACTTTGTTTCTGATTATTGCAACGATGAATTTTATGACTTGATCATGTCGCAATCTTTTGAGGAATGTCCATCACATTATTCGCCAATGATATGACCTTGTTGTCAACTAGCCCTATCACTCATGATTAGGAAACCTTGATCATCGGTTGCCCAACAAACTAGTATCAATTGAGGCTATTAGGAACTTATGTTTCATATCACAATTGTATCAATGTTTCCACTTGATATTAGTTATAGCACAACATGAAACTATTACGAACTTATTGGGATATGACAATAATAAGCCTTTTATTATTTTCCTCTAGGGCATATTCCCTTTAGCATCCAGCCATCCAAGTAGAAAAAACAGGAAATTTGAGGCCGAGCAACCAAACATGACTGTTGTGAGTATAGCTCGACATTGCACATGCTATATATCGTCGAAGCCAGGGAATCATTGTAATTGTGGTCGAGAAGATGCTAGCAAGGAAAATGCCAACATAGACAATATGAGGCATGGATCGTCGATGTAGGGAAGAAGTGAAGGCCAAACAAAGAGGCTCAACCCACATTGTCACCAAAAACATAATTGTAATATTTTATTGATGAGACGTCTGTACCCAAATAGAAGCATCATAGTCGGCATTAGATCTAGGGAAACCAACCCGCATGCATCCAACGGAGGCCAGAAAATGCAACTATTATATGCACATGGTCTAAATACTTGATTATTCCATTGCAGAGCCGTCTCCAAAGTAAGAATAAACAACATGGCGACACCAATACCTAACAAACTAGATAAAGACTTCCCACGAGCATGAATATTCATGATCTATCCCGCCTTCCGGGATGAAACGGGCTGCCATATGCGGAAGAGATCAACAAAATCCTCCACGAGGACCGAGATCTATGTGACGACTAGGGCTTCGCTAGAGTAAAAAAATAGTCAAAGATTATAGTTTGATGGTGTGTGAACTCTCTTTTATTTGAGTGTTAGTTTCCCAAAAGTAATTTTCATCAATTGTATTAATATTTCAAGCAACGTTGCTATGCTCCTACAAATGAGCAAATCTCTGTTGTTTGGCAAGTGATCGGTTTCCCTCAACAAGGTCACTGTAACACCCTCAGAATCGACCCTATGCAAGTTTTAGTGATTCCCGCCAAACCCGCATAGAAACGATTCAAAGGTGCCCACCAAGCACTTTCGTGCGGGTGGAAAACGAAGTAATAACATTACACAACAGTCCTCGATGGGACCCACAGAACAGATAAGTATACAACACGACTCCATGAGTCAAGAATACAGATATAATATACAAATATCCAAATCACCTTGAAAAGATGGAGCGTCCGACTATGGACAAGATGCAAATGGGGCTAAGAGCCCTGAAGAATAACCAATGGCGTCCATAACCCTGCCCAGGCCAAGCCGGAAGGGTAACCCTGCTAACGACGTCGATCTCAAACCTGCTTAAACAAAAGGGGTGCCGACAAAGGGCAAAGGAAAAAGAGGAGGCGTCGATCGAGGCCGATTACAGCGAGACTAGAATTCGGCGGTCCTCGCCTACATAGGTATGGTGGACTGAAGCGGCAGCGGCAGCATGCACTAAACTACCTATAGAGACTCGTTACAACTGGCGGCTATCAGAGAGGGGTAAGAAAGACCTATTCGGAACCAACCTGATGCTACCACCAAGCAAACCCATCCTGGTGTTTCCCCCTCGAGACCAAACGAGGAAGTCAACCGAGGAACTCACACAGTTGGCAGTTTTATTTATTCAGCTATCGTTGCAGCAATTACTAGTCAGGTTTAGATAATCATCCTGATAAAATAAGCAGTGGGCACTTTTAGTTAATCATTCCATTGTAGTTGTGACACTTACTAGTCAGATACAATTAGCATGAGATAACCCAAAACCCAAGTGATTGTTGGTACTTTTATTCAGCCATTCCGTTATAGTTGCAATACTTACTAGTCAGTACAATGGTATGGCGACAATCCAAACAAGCAATTGTGGGAGTATTATTTAGCCATTCCATTATAGTGAAGCTGATTACTAGTCATTATAAAGTCAAATTTATAGCACTACTTTAGTTATAGTTGTCTATGATCGAGATACTGTGCTCCAAGTCGTCCATAACCGGACACGGCTTTGAAAGTTTTACCCGGGGTGCACAAATAGCAACACACTCGATCAACCTCGGAAAAACCAAATCAAAACCCAACGAGGCCTTCACGACAAAGCAATCACGAGATTCAGAAATATTTCAGGGGCCACCCTTGAGTACACCAACGAAGTTAGCTGACTCAGACGGACCCGAGGTTTGGGTGGGCCAGTGAACATTGGGAACCCAAAACTAGGCTTGTCGACACCGCAAAACGTGTCCCGATCCTAACAAGACAGTGTGCTCCTCGCACAATCGTAAATCTGAAGTAGTAGCATGGCATAAGTACAGGATAGTAAATAAAACCTCAAACTAGTTTGTGGCCCCAAGAAATAAGATGAATCAAGCTCGCTCGGGGTCCCATAATCCTCCCGGATGTGGATAGCGCGATAAATCAAGGAACAAATATCAAGCACTCGGGGTCCTACGGGACACAAGTGGGCGGTCGGAAACCAAATATTATCTATCACCCACCGATGCCTCTGCTTACTTACTTCAATTTTAGTTGTTAAACAGTAATTAAAGTGAACGATAATTAAAGCCATAATCATCTCCAACATCAAACATGCGGCAATACACCAACAACTGTGGCACTTGACGACACGCAACAGCACTTGAGCAAGCGACTAAGACGCGCAAGTCCAACTATCTACCAAACAACAGGTATTAGGTTGTGTCCAAGGCAATATAGGGCTGCATGGGATATCACGGATACGGAAACTAGAGCATCGCAACACAGACAACAATAGATCAACAGGAGGGAATAAATACTATAAAAGTAAGATAGGTAGAAAGGGGGAGATGCTCGCCTGAAAACATTGTCGAAGGTTCAGCCGAAGATCGGGGCGAAGCTCACATCAACTCAACGGCCTTATCCGCGAAGAAGCAAAACACTAGAGTAAACACCGGATGCAATATTTAATACGACGGCAGAAGATCGGGCATGATGCATGTATGATGTATGACATGGCCAAGGTGCGATGCAATTAGGCAAGATTAAGCGGAACCGGGGTCCCGACAATTAATTAAACGATTCAAGTTATTTAGCTACCCCGCAATTAAATGTTGTCTTAACATGGCAGAAGATAGCACCGGGTTCGCTACACAAATTTAAACGAGGCCAATATAGGACTAGATTTGCCCGCATATGGGCCTCATAATTAATTAGAGGTGAATCGGCGTAAGGCCCCCAAACCACAGACAAGTATGCATGCATGAATGATTTAATATGCAACAAGTTTATTATATTATAAAATAGGGTTTCGGGAAGGGATTCACACGTTAGGGTTCGACGAACTTGGGCCGGGGTTCGGGGTTCGACAGGGTCCGGAGTCCAACGGAAGCGTTCTCGGACTCCGGGATCGGTGTTCGGATCTCAACATGGCCGGTCTTGGTGACGATCTTGTCCGATGGGGATCTTGGTTCAACATCATCGCGGTCTTCGGGTCCGAGGGTTAGACCTTGGCGTCCGAGGGAAGTTCATGTCGTATCCGTGCCGACGACCTTGGCGTTCAGGGGGAGTTCCAGGTGTCCCGAGGAGAAGATCTTGGCGTTCCGCGAAGCTCTTGATGTTTTCCCTTCATTCACCGGTGGCGAACTTGGAAACGGCGTCAGGGTCCTCGGGGTACGCCTTCGATGTTGATGTCGAACTTGGGTTTCGATGCAGTTAATCTTCGGATGGTGCTCTGGTTGAGGCAACAGATCGAGGAGCCTCTGGGTTGCACAGGGCTATACCACCGAGACAGGCACCAACGCAGCACTTCTTCCATAGATGTCGAGTTGAAGGGTCAACCTTGGTCATCGGGTAGCAGCAGCTGCGCACACACGGGCGGAGGAGACGCTCGAGGACGTCACTGACGAGCTTGCCTCCACGCGGTCGGGACGACAGGGCCTGCAGCGTCCTGGCGAGAAGGGAGTCCGGCGGTTGTGGCGAGCTCGGGAACCGGGAAAAGGAGGGCGGCGGACAGACGGCACGGGCATGCGGTCGACGCGAGAGGCGAGGAAGGGGGTCGGTGAGCTAGGGAGGCACACAGACGAGGGGGTGGGGCGAGGAGAGCGGCGGCGATGGCGGTGGCGCGGCCGAGGCGGAGGGGCAGTGGGGTCGCAGAGGCCGAGCAGGCGAGTGGCGGAGGGCGAGTGGGGAGTGAGGAGGCCGGCAGAGGAGAGCCGGGCCGGGGCTTCGCCTGGTGGCTACCGGGAGAGGAGGTGGAGAGGGCGGACGGTTGAGGCGAGGACCGAAGCGGGAGAGGCGATGAGGCCATGGCGAGGAAGAAGAGGAGGGAGGTGGCCGGACGGGGAGAGGGAGGGAGAGGCGGTGGCCGGCGAGGTCGGGGTGATGGCCGGAGGCGGCCGGACGGAAGCGAGCGAGGGGGGATGAGGTCCCATGAGGGAGGAACTCGGAGGAGGGCGGAGGAGGCACCTGATGGAGTCAAGCGGAGGAAGAGGAGGGTGAAGGCGTGGGGAGCGGAGGGGAGGCGGGTCCCAGTGGGGCTGGGACAGCGTGGGGCCGTGTGGGGTAGGTAAGGGTGAGGAGGAAGGGTCAGGCCCCGGGATCAGGGAGAGGGTGAGGCTGGCTCGAGTGGGGGAAGGTGGTATGTGGCGGTGGGCGGGGTGGGTCCCACTGCGTGGAGGTAAGGGAGAGAGAGTGGCATGGGTTGAGTGGGACCCAGGGAAGAGTGGGCCAGTGTGTGAGAGAGAGAGAGAGTGGGTAGGATGGGATAGGGTGAGAGAAGGAGAGAGGGTGGGGCTGGTGGATTGATGATGTGGCGGGGTGGGTAGGAATTGGGTGAGAGGGTGAGGTGGCGGTCTGTGAGAGGTGGATAGGATAGGATTTGGTGGGACTAGGATTTAGAGTGTAGGTTTTGCAAATATGTGTTTGTTTGGTTTTGTTTATTTTAAAACAAGGCCACTTTGCAATTAGTTTTTAGGGAAATAAAATATCCGATACGCTCGGGGTTTTGCCTTTGAAATAAAGAGGGTATTTGTACAAAGCAAAACTAGGTTTTTCGAAATAGTTCGGACAAACAATGCATGATGATGGCGATGCAATGCACAAAAACAACGCGATTTTCTAGTAGTGGTTTTGCGGGATGCCACAATTCGACACCACTAACAAGGGATCTCGCCCTCGAGATCCGCCTCATGGTACCGGGAAGAAGGGAGGCGATCTGAATCTTCTCGCATCGCGTAGATCCTCGCGACACCACTAACAAGGGTTCCTTCTTCCTCTGGAAATTGGCGACACCACCAACCAAGGGTCGTTGTTCCTGATCGTCGAGAGAACACTCCGGAGAAACAAGGACGAAGGTAGAGGTATCAAACGATAAGGCCACCTCTAACTTCCATTAGAAGAGGAAAAGTTACATTGATCCACCAGTTCGATGTACAGAGCAAACAGTAAGAGTCGGGTAGGGTGATCAATCCATCCCGTACCCAAACTATCAACTCTATACATGAATAGGAAAATCAGGCAACTCAACTCTCGAGATTTTAGGATGAAGCTCTTCATAAGCGGTATCCGGAACAAAGGAATGATGCCAGCTCTGCATTGGATCTGATGTAGATGAGGTCATCACATCGGGAAACACCGGAAGATACAACAGAAATCGTATGAAAGACACAATGATTAGGTTCCGCGATGGTTCCATTGGCATGAACAACACATGCTCAAGGTATACTCCAACTTCACCAATGCTCGTCCTTCTCATATGTTTTTCAACGACGGATATCCAGAGGAACACATATGGATAAAGAGCTCAAGAACAAAAGATTGGATGAAGGGTACAATGACAAGTTGCGGATTGATGATCGTAGCACCTCCTTTACAAAAGGGAGAAAGCGAAACCACGAAGGTACGCGAAAACCCAACCACGAGAAATCACGGACTCGAAGAGAAGAAGCGGATTCAAAACACGTGAGGTAAGAGAGGAATAGCAAAGGGTAAGGAGTAAAATCAGACCTAATCGTAACTATCCAACCGATTTTCAAAATAGTTTTGACACTCTACTTGACCGTTAGCTAGGTTATCCTACATTTGGACTTGGGGTATCGCATACCGCCGAGCTCGATACCACTCAGTAACACCCTCGATCGACCTATGCAAGTTTTAGCGATTCCGCCAAACCCGCATAGAAGCGATTCAAAGGTGCCCACCAAGCACTTTCGTGCGGGTGGAAAGCGGTAATAACATTACACAGTCCTCGATGGGACCCACAGGCAGATATATATACACGACTCCATGAGTCAAGAATACGAGATATAATATACAAAGATCCAAATCACCTTGAAAAGATGGAGCCGACTACGGACAAGATGCAAATGGGGCTAAGAGCCACGAAGAATAACCAATGGCGTCCATAACCCTGCCCGTGCCAAGCGGAAGGGTAACCACCGCTAACGACGTCGATCTCAAACTGCTTAAACAAAGGGGTGCGAAAAAGGGCAAAGGAAAAGAGGCGTCAAGATCGAGGCGATACAGCGAGACTAGAATTCGGTCCTCGCCTACATAGGTATGGTGGATTTGAGCGGCGTGGATGCACTAAACTACCTATAGAGACTCGTTACAACTGGCGGCTATCAGAGAGGGGTAAGAAAGACCTATTCGGAACCAACCTGATGCTACCACCAAGAAAACTCATCCTGGTGTTTCCCCCTCGAGACCAAACGAGGAAGTCAACCGAGGAACTCACACAGTTGGCAGTTTTATTTATTCAGCTATCGTTGCAGCAATTACTAGTCAGGTTTAGATAATCATCCTGATAAAATAAGCAGTGGGCACTTTTAGTTAATCATTCCATTGTAGTTGTGACACTTACTAGTCAGATACAATTAGCATGAGATAACCCAAAACCCAGCAGTTGTTGGTACTTTTATTCAGCCATTCCGTTATAGTTGCAATACTTACTAGTCAGGTACAATGGTCGCAAGCGACAATCCAAACAAGCAATTGTGGGAGTATTATTTAGCCATTCCATTATAGTGAAGCTGATTACTAGTCATTATAAAGTCAAATTTATAGCACTACTTTAGTTATAGTTGTCTATGATCGAGATACTGTGCTCCAAGTCGTCCATAACCGCGGACATGGCTTTCAGAAAGTTTTACCCGGCCGGGGTGCACAAATAGCAACACACACTCGACCAACCTCGGAAAAACCAAATCAAAACCCAACGAGGCCTTCACGACAAAGCAATCACAGGATTCGAAATATTTAGGGCCACCCTTGGAGTACACCATAACGGTTAATGACTCGAGACGGACCCGAGGTTTGGGCGGTGTGAACATGGGAACCCAAAACTGGGCTTGTCAACACCGCGTGTCCCGATCCTAAAAGATAGTGTGCTCCTCACAATCGTAAATCTGAGTAGCATGGCATAAGTACAGGATAGTAAATAAAACCTCAAACTAGTTTGTGGCCCCAAGAAATAAGATGAATCAAGCTCGCTCGGGGTCCCATAATCCTCCGGATGTGGATAGCGCGATAAATCAAGGAACAGTATCAAGCACTCGGGGTCCCACGGACACAAGTGGGCGTTGAAACCAAATATTATCTATCACCCACCGATGCCTCTGCTTACTTACTTCAATTTTAGTTGTTAAACAGTAATTAAAGTGAACGATAATTAAAGCCATAATCATCTCCAACATCAAACATGCGGCAATACACCAACAACTGTGGCACTTGACGACACACAACATCACTTGAGCAAGCGACTAAGACGCGCAAGTCCAACTATCTACCAAACAACAGGTATTAGGTTGTGTCCAAGGCAATATAGGGCTGCATGGGATATCACGGATACGGAAACTAGAGCATCGCAACACAGACAACAATAGATCAACAGGAGGGAATAAATACTAGAAAAGTAAGATAGGTAGAAAGGGAGATGCTGCTGAAAACATTGTCGAAGGTTCATAGAAGATCGGTGACTCACATCAACTCAACGGCCTTATCCGCGAAGAAGCAAAACACTAGAGTAAACACCGGATGCAATATTTAATACGACGGCAGAAGATCGGGCATGATGCATGTATGATGTATGACATGGCCAAGGTGCGATGCAATTAGGCAAGATTAAGCGGAACCGGGGTCCCGACAATTAATTAAACGGTTCAAGTTATTTAGCTACCCCGCAATTAAATGTTGTCTTAACATGGCAGAAGATAGCACCG
The DNA here is from genome assembly GCA_030063025.1 of Avena longiglumis. Taxonomy (NCBI): domain Eukaryota; kingdom Viridiplantae; phylum Streptophyta; class Magnoliopsida; order Poales; family Poaceae; genus Avena; species Avena longiglumis. The sequence continues at coordinate 35,112,056 of CP125978.1, forward strand.
GGTTCGCTACAAAAATTTAAACGAGGCCAATATAGGACTAGATTTGCCCGCATATGGGCCCCATAATTAATTAGAGGTGAATCGGCGTAAGGCCCCCAAACCACAGACAAGTATGCATGCATGAATGATTTAATATGCAACAAGTTTATTATATTATAAAATAGGGTTTCGGGAAGGGATTCACACGTTAGGGTTCGACGAACTTGGGCCGGGGTTCGGGGTTCGACAGGGTCCGGGGTCCAACGGAAGCGTTCTCGGACTCCGGGATCGGTCTTCGGATCTCAACATGGCTGGTCTTGGTGACGATCTTGTCCGATGGGGATCTTGGTTCAACATCATCGCGGTCTTCGGGTCCGAGGGTTAGACCTTGCGTCAGGGAAGTTCATGTCGATCCGTCGCGACCTTGGCGTTCGGGAGTTCAGTGTCGAGGAGAAGATCTTGGCGTTCCGCGAAGCTCTTGATGTTTTCCCTTCATTCACCGGTGGCGAACTTGGAAACGGCGTCAGGGTCCTCGGGGTACGCCTTCGATATTGATGTCGAACTTGGGTTTCGATGCAGTTAATCTTAGGATGGTGCTCTGGTTGATGCAACAGATCGAGGAGCCTCTGGGTTGCACAGGGCTATACCACCGAGACACGCACCAACGCCGCACTTCTTCCATAGATGTCGAGTTGAAGGGTCAACCTCGGTCATCGGTAGCGGCAGATTGCTGTGGCGGAGGAGACGCCGAGGGCGTCAGCGATCTTGCCTCCACGCTGTCGGGACGACAGGGAACTGGCGTCTGGGCCGTAGAAGGGAGTCCGGTTGTGGCCGAGGAGGGAAAAGCAGGGGCTAGCAATGACAGACGGCACAGGCCGACGCGTGAGGCGAGGAAGGCGCCTGGGAGCGAGGGTGGGGCGGCGATGAGCGGTGGCGGGCCTTGGCGAGGCCAGAGAGGCCAGCGAAGCGGCGGAGGGGGCGAGGTGAGACGAGGCGGGTCGCGGAGGCCGGCGGCAGCTGGGTTGAGCTCGTCGGTGGGACGGAGAGGAGGAGAAAAGGTGGGGTGAGGGCGGTTGGAGGAGGGGACCGAAGCGGAGAAGCGATGGGGAGGCAGTGGGAAGAAGAGGAGGAGGTGGCGGACGGGAGAGGGAGGAGGCGGTGTGGCGGAGTCAGGTGATGGCCGGAAGCAGCGAGGGGATGAGGTCAGCGAGGCCGGGCTCGGGAGGAGGAAGGAGGTGGAGGAGGCGGATGGAGTCAGCGGGAGGAAGAGGGAGAAGGGGTGGGGCGGCGTGGGGGCGGGAGGCGAGGCGGGTCCAGGTGGGGCGGGGTTGACCGCGTGGGGCGTGGGGTAGGTCGGAGTGAGGGGAGGAAGGGGTCAAGGGGATCGAGGAGAGGGTGAGGTGGCTCGGAGTGGGGGAGGAAGGTGGTGTGGCGGCGGGGCCAGGGTGGGTCCGGTGGCGGGAGGTGAAGGGAGAGTGGCTGTGGGTTGAGTGGGACCCAGGAAGAGTGGGCCAGGGGTGTAAGTGAGGGAGAGAGAGAGTGGGTAGGATGGGATAGGGTGAGAGAAGGAGAGAGGGTGGGGCTGGTGGATTGATGATGTGGCGGGGTGGGTAGGAATTGGGTGAGAGGGTGAGGTGGCGGTCTGTGAGAGGTGGATAGGATAGGATTTGGTGGGACTAGGATTTAGAGTGTAGGTTTTGCAAATATGTGTTTGTTTGGTTTTGTTTATTTTAAAACAAGGCCACTTTGCAATTAGTTTTTAGGGAAATAAAATATCCGATACGCTCGGGGTTTTGCCTTTGAAATAAAGAGGGTATTTGTACAAAGCAAAACTAGGTTTTTCGAAATAGTTCGGACAAACAATGCATGATGATGGCGATGCAATGCACATAAACAACGCGATTTTCTAGTAGTGGTTTTGCGGGATGCCACAGTCACACTTCTCACCACGTCACGGACAATCCAGATCAATCCAGCTGTTAGAAGACATTTTTAACATCATCAATGATTCCATGCACCCCAAGGTTGATGATGATAGATGATGTGACGCTTATCGACGAGATATTTGCCATCGTTCATTTATCACAAATATATAAAATACATCTCCAGAACTTGCGCATAAATTTTTGTGTCGGTTATGTTTTACTGTGTTGGTGATCACTTATTTACACCAAACATTTTTACCCTTTTGTTGCTTATCTTGTTGTTTAATCTTAGCTATCTTTGATATAGACTTTAGCATACAATTTAAACAAGTATGTTTCATTGTGTGTAACAACATTATAATGCATGCAACTTTTCATAACGCTAAATTATAATTACATTGTTCAGGTAACCAATTAATATGTTCATCATTACAAATAAAACAACTATATGGTACAATACTAATATATCATGGATATTATATTATTTATTTTGATTCCAGTTCTTAGAGTACAAAATTCATGTGATATGATGAAATGACATATATCTACGAACCAGTTTCCACTAGTGAAACGTACTGTAACATGTTTATATGTGTGTTCATATCGTTTCTAGCCTCTTCATAAGTCTATGAGGTTACTAGAACTCTCATGACTTACGAATATCTTATATATGCTTTCTACTTAAGTTTGTTTAGCTTGTTATAACAAATGAAATTTATATAATGTGTGTGATGGGGGAGGAGGGGTGATGTCTTACATCTATGATATTGGGCCTCTTTATTTCATGGGTACTGGATGTACAATTCATCCACCCAGGTTCAAGTTCTCATGGACACATGTTTGGGTTTTTATTATATAAAAAAATCGTTGTAGGGGCTTCCCTATGTGATTCCTTCAAAAAAAGTTTCATTAGTTTAACCTTGTAGTATATGTTGATTAGAGTGAGATGGAGGTGTGGGAGTGTGGTCACGACTGGTCGTCTCAGAGGGTTTGCGAAATGTGCCTTTTGGCGGAACGTGAAGTGGGGCACGTGAGAGGATCCTATGGAGTTAGAGCATCTCCACCAGTCTATTAGGAACTCACTCTCAAAAGAAGCTTTTAGTAGAGAAAAGAGAAAGTATTGGAATTCTAAAAACGTGTCTCCCGCAATCTAGGTATATATACACCAGGGCAACACTATTTTAGGTCCTTACCCCAATACAACCTTCCTGTTTTAGAAAGAGTGGACTACACATTTGAAGTTGCATCCTCCCCATCGCGTACTTCCGTCTTGATGATGAGTGGACGCCGGAGAGCCGCTGGGTACAAGCGCCTCGCTCCTGTCGCCTCGACGATCCTCTGGCCCAGCGAGCGGCCCCCATTTCTGGTGTTGTATAGCTTGTAGCATACCCAGTTGAGGACCTCAGGGGCAAGGAAGGCGATCAGCTCCAGTGGCCGGTACAAGGACGGCCACGTCAGGTAGCAGTCGCCCTTGCGGATGCTGTCCAGCGCTATCTCGCAGAGCGTCTCCACACGACCCACCGGAAACACCCCGACCTGTGCCTGCAGTTCCAAGTTTTAACGATCATAATTCATACATATAGATATATCCTCTAATAAGCAGGGAGCATTTCTGACTGCAGATGACTGAAAACTCTGGTTTCCTTTGCGACTTCTTACGTCTCTCGACTCCTTGTTGACGGCGAGCTCGCCGTCTTTCTGGATGGCCTTGCCCTGCGTTATCTCGGAGACGACGTAACCCGGGGTGAGTATGGTGACACCCACGTCCGAGCCGAGCTCGGTCCCGAGTGTCTCGTAGAACCTGATCTGGGCCGCTTTGGTTGCCTGCACGCGCGCCCGCACAAAATAAAACGAGCATCCGTGATGTTCCTCGGCAAATCAAATCAAATCAAAATGGGAGATAAACATGTCATATGTGATAGATGTTCCTGTACCCACATTGTAGAGGCTCATTCTCGATGTCGCCACCGTTCCTGCCGCGGAGGAGCACACGACCAGCTTCCCTCTGCTGGCCTTGAGGTGTGGCAGAGCATAGTAGGTTGGGTAGACAGAGCCCCAGAAATTCACATCCTGAGATACTCAAAATAAACATCACATTCACATTACATTATGTTGCTCTAGCATAATTCAAAGAATTGAAGGAGCGCAGATGATAGCATCTTAGATTTACCATCATCTTGGTGAACGCGGTTATGTTGGTGATCTCGTCGAAGCAGCCGGTGGCCCAGATCCCAGCATTGGCAACCAGATGGTTCACTGCATATAAACATACACATCGCCTTATCTGCGTGAGACATATGTACCCACACATGTGAAATGTATAGGTATGGATGCAGTACGTTTGCCGAAGTGCGAGACGGTTTCCTCGACCGCGCGCCTCGACTCCTCGGCGTCGGACACGTCGGCTACTAGGATGATGACGTCCGGCGCGCCGCGTTCTCGAGCGGACTCGGCGACGGCCTCCAGTGCGTGCTTTCGCCGCGCTACAAGCGCGACGCATGCTCCTTTCTCCGCGTATTGGTAGGCGAGTTCCTGTGCAATTTATATTTAGAGAAATAAATGCTGCTCATATATTTACATAGTGGGTAGTACAGTATTATGCAACCCATACAAATCTTATCTACACATCCCTTTTCGAAAAGGAGGATAACCACATCTATGTTCGGACGACACATCCCTGCCACTAGGAAGTAGTAGACAAACTTATTCTTGGAAGTTGAGAACCTCTTTTCAGCCAAGTACACATTCTTGATGGGGAAGTGCAGAAATAAAAATATTATCCGGAACAAAGTATGTGTACTTTGCGGAGTTTATGGCAAACTATTTTTTTCTACACTTCTCAATATATGTTTTATTTATTTACTGTTTTCTACTTTCCCACATGAGATGTGTACTTCTAAAAAGAAAGGTATTTAATCACCGAGATAGGTCAATTGACCATGGAAAGCCTATTTGATCCTAGAGAGGCGGGATTTGAAGACCATCCAATGGCCAGAAACACGCAGATGGCGCGATCCGACGGCTAAAAATGTCTAGGTCGTGAGAGGCCTCTTCTTTGGCTCCATGTGCCATGATGCAACTAGCAAGCGACAGCGCACCATACATACAGATAGAATCAGATCGCAGATGTTATTCTCTCTGATGGAATGGAGTACTATTTTAAGAAGTTTTTTATAATCATCGGAAGAAAATAGGCGAGCTCGATCGTGATGTGTACGTTTGTGGTACCAGCATGGATCCAGCAAGCTACTTGTCTGCTAGCTAATCCGTCCCAGCTCATCGCCATACTGCAGAAATGTTTTGCAATGCACTCTAAAACGTTTTTAAGTTATGATGAGTGTTTACTGCGTCTGCTTTGAAGAATTTCAGAAAACTGATACCCGAACCCGATCGACAGTCTACGAAGTCCTAATTGGTTAACAATGTGCGGACTGCGGAGATCCATACGGGGACTGAATTGGGATAGAAACTGACCGAGATCAGGAGCATGGAGCTTGCTTAATTAATTACCTCGCCGATGCCGGAAGAGGCGCCGGTGATGAGCACCACCTTGCCTCTCAAATCCTCCTTCCTGAACGGCTTCACGAACGCCCATATGAAGAGCTTCACGGGTATCGACAGAGGGATGTATACCAAGACGACCATCGCAGCCATGGCATGCATCACCATGCTATGTAAAAGAAGATAAAGATCCATCTTGGGGTACACAGGAGAGAGAGAGAGAGAGAGAGAGAGAGAGAGAGAGAGAGAGAGAGAGAGAGAGAGAGAGAGAGAGAGAGAGAGAGAGAGAGAGAGAGAGAGACTCGGAGTCTGCCACCTTGGAATGAATGATGAGTTCAGTTAGCTAGAGGCAAGCGGTTGAAGCTACTACTCCTTAATTTAAGGAAAATGATACGGATCCTCCGGATGATCGAAGAAAACGATCCCCCAGGTCGCTTCCTCACCCGCGACCCCCGTACGGGAGGCCCACCTCATCTCCTTTGCAACCACTCGTTCTTTTCCTCATCTCCTCACCGTCTCTGTCGCCCCCGTCGGCACCCACCGTCCCCGTCACCACCCTCTGCCCCACTCGCCTCTCCTCCTAGCGCCGCCCCTTCCTCTACTGCCTTCGCCGCTGCGTGGCCGTCACCAGACCACGCGCCGCTCCCCCTTAATTTAAGAAATTTGCCAACTGAAGCCTGAACCCTCTATGTACTAGTGTATATTCCCGGTTGATTCGATATGATGGTTGGCTTGATTCGAGAAGACCAACCTTAGAGAAACAACATCGAGCGGCCAGAATCCATCGACGCCGCCCAAAGAAACCAAGCCCCCTCCTCAGAGATCCTGCCAAGATGAGGAGGAGAAACCAAAGATGATGCAGCGGCAACGAACCCGAAATCTACAATACCTTCTCCAGGCAGCAGAGGACAATGCAGAGTGGGGCCTCTTCCCCTTGCCTCCACGGCTTGCCACATCCCGACATAGAGCCAAATTATGGCATAGAGCAACACCTAGCTACCGCAGAACTACTAGAACCTACTTCTACTCGGCACTCCTCCGCCACCTCCAAATGGCTATTCCGGCAGGATAGGCTCGGGAATGGCCCGGTATATGGGTGGCGGCGGGCAAGCAGAGGGGAAGGAGGATAAGGTTGGAGCGGTAAGGAAGAGCGGCTCCACTTGCCATGCATATGATGACACGATCATCACTCAGACATGGAGTTTGTAAAACCGAGCTTGACAAAGTTTCTTGATTGGTAGAAAAACGCTCGCATTGCGCTTGAACAGACTATCCCTTGGTAGCTTGGAGTTTGAGGATGAGCAATTTCTTTTATGAGTCTTTTTCTTTGGACTTAAATGTATGGTACGGTCTCATCATGTGACGGCTTCCGTGAATTCACATGGACTCGGCCGTATCACAAGCATCTTTGACAAAATCTTCCCTAAACTGATTGATATGATGTGGTTGGCTTTGTTCGCATTTGGTAGGATAGGAATAGATGCCATGATGTCGTAGTTAATGGGTAAATACAAGTATATTACAATTAGAAAAAAACCTGGATATAAATCTCTGAAATAATGTTTTATAAAAGTGTCTGATCTTTTCTTGAAGCAATGCCTAGTGGCGCTTTATTATATTAAATAAATAGCATAGTCATATCATTGAGCGCAAACGGCAAGACGAACCCGAGGGTCGATCAGCAGTCACCATCCCAAATTAAAAATTGTTTTGAAATCTAAGTATTCCTAGATAATCGATGCGCCGCCTAATTTGCATCCTCCGGACATTGCCGAAAAGAAATATCTCTTAGGGTGCTAACTTTCACATAGCATTCTACCATGATTGCGGGTTATGGGCTTCACTTCAATCACAACATCCTGCCATGATCGTGGATTATGGGCTCCAATTCAATCACACCATTGAATGTTTGGATTAGCTCCAGAGAATCAAATTCGGTACATATGGCTATGCTCCATATCTGTTCCAGAAATTCTAGGCCTCTTACAATGGCAAGAAGAGCTTCAACCGTCGCAACGTTTTCCAATACGAATGCCATCCTGGCGACACCCTTCCCTCTATGATTCCTCGGAACCGCCCCCGCTGCTAGGTCGTCCAATCAACTTCAAAGAAAGGGAGGACGGTGGATGTAAAAGAAGGCTTATAAATTTTATTAAAAGCCAACCCATGTAAAATTTGACTAGACTTTTAGAAAAATCTATCAATTTTTACAATGTCAATGTAATCTTGTAAGAAACATATTACTTATACTCCATCCGATCCATATAAGTTGACTCAAATTTGCCTAGATACGGATCACTAAAACTTGACTAGATACATTCGTATCTAGATGAATCTAAGTCAACCAATATGGATCGGAGGGAGTATTTCTATATTATATCTACATAGTATTATGAATGTTGGCAATTTTTCTATAAACTTGATCAAACTGTACATTGTTTGACTTCAGAAAATATTTATACGCCTTCCTTTTGGAATGGAGGCAGTATTAATATATTTTTTCCTAAATGTTTGGAGAAAATTTAATTTTATGACTTAACAAAAAAATTATAGGCCTTCTTTTGATGAATAAAGGGGGTACTCTTTTGTGCGTCGAACCAAATGTGTAATCATCTAGGCATTTGGGTGGCATAACAGCATTCAGATAACTTTTATTTAATACAAGGAGAAAATTTTGCTATTTTTATTGAACATGAAGAAGTTTTAGAATGAGTGCCTACTGCCTAACACAGGTCCTAGGGCTTCACATAAGGGACTACTCTCTCCCAGGATAATACAACTTAAGAAATCTGCACCGGCCAAGATCCAAAGACTTTATTCTCCCGGCAAAATATTTACATATATATTTAACATGTCTGCAAATCATAACCTGCAGACTCATCATCATCGGCCGTTCCACTTGTAGCTTCGCCTCCTGCAGTAGGAGGCTTCCCGTCGTCATCGTGTCCATCAGCGGCGCACGGTGTGTCGTCGTCGTTGATGTCATGGATGCTCGGGCGCTTGCACTCGTTGCGGCGTAGCTTGGCCTGCCTGATGGTGTACTTCTGGTAGTGGCTGGCGATCTGGGACGGGTTCCTCGTCGTCACGAACTCCCGTGACAGCTTCTGCCACTTGCCCGTGCCGTGTTCCCTGATGCCCGCCAGGAACAGCCTGCGATCGATTTTGTTCGTTATCGTCAGCTGATGATGAATCGGTATATGCAAACAGTGATTTAATTACCACTGATTTTTCAAAGATCTTGTTGGGTTGGAAGACAGGATCGGATCGATTCATTAGGTATATACCTGTGCTCGTCTGGGGACCATGGCACGGCCCTGCTCCTTCCCTCGGCAGAGACCGACGGCGCAGCAGCCTCCTCCTCCTCCTCCCCCTCGCCATCTGCCGGTGCACCGACTGGCCGACCTGTCCGCGGCGGCGCGACGACACGCACGCCGGTAACCATGACCTTATTGCTCATGCCAACGGTCAACGTGGGAGCATCGGCAGCAGCAGCAGCCTGCCGTAAATCTAAATCCCACTCCGGCGGCGTGTCCACCCTTGGCGCCTCGAGCACGTGCCTCAGCTCGGCGACCATGGACTCGTACCGCCGGCGCGCCTGCTCCGGAGTCTTGTCGCCGCCGAGGTGCACGGCGATGCGGTCCCATCGCATACCAGTGCCACCGCAGAGCAGCAGCTCCAGCAGCTTATCCTGCCGCCGCGTCCAGCCGGACGATCGTTCCTGCAGCGCCGGATGCAATGGCGGTGGCCCCTGGTGCATCGCCGTCTGCTGCTCCATGCGTGGCTTTGGAGGCAAGCTAGCTAGCGAGCTTTTATTAAACTGTTCAAGCGTCACGGCGGCGGACTCGACCGTTGGTACTAACTACCTGCGGCTGCGTTCGTTTAAACTGTTTCCTGCGTTTAAATTTGATCGTCACGGCGGTAGACTCCTCCGTCTCCCTGTGCTCACGTGCCCTGTCCTATGTAACTAGGATGTCATAAGTTTCACTTCTAGTTTGTTTGTAAAAATCTAGTGTAAATTTTGAGTAAAAATTTAAACTAGATTTTGACAAACGAACTAGAGATGAGATTTTGGTGAAATCCCACTTGACATCCTAAATGTAACAAACACAAGTATATTCAAGTAGAATTCGTCCGATACTTGTGCTAAAAAACGCTAAAAAACGTTGCTTGTTGGTAAGTGGTATACACAAAAACTATTTTCAGGTTCTCAGCCACAAGTAAAATCAAGTGAAAACCACTTGAAAAATACTATTCATTTCAGTAAGTTCAGACTTCAATATGACAGATCAACTAGTAGACACCAGAAAATTATTCCTCAGGGAGGTGCTAATCCGGAAAGGCTTTGAACATGGGTGGGTTCTTCACAAGGCGATGGGTTTGGTCTCCATGGGGTCCACTGACGGCAAAAGTCACCAAGAGGATCCTTAAGACTAGTCACAATGAGAAGTATCATATAGTAGTATCATGCATATGATACTAGTATATGATAACATCTCTATAATGCATAGTATCATATAGTGGTATCATAATCTTGATGTATTTATTGTTTTATAGAATCTTAATGTAAAATTATGGACGAGATTTGTTTGAGATTAATTTTTCTAGTTTTATCTGCTATGATAACGTATCTATCTATGATACCAACACAATCTCTTTCATCATTAATTGCTATGACACATAAGCATTTTGCATGCATATGGTGCATGATACCAGCTATGATATCCCCATTGGGGCTAGTCTTAGATGGGTAAATTCATGTCTTCAGCAGCAAGACCGATGCTAATCAATGCATGCATCTTGAGCCTGCCCCTACATGCCATGGTGGTATGTTTGCTAGGGGACAGCGTACATCACGCCATGAATACCACTGGATAAGGTGGTAGGAGATGTGCAAACCCAAATCCTTGGGGGCAGGGGTGGAGCCAGGATTTGACCATAGGGGGGCGAGAAAGGCAATGTCAAGACACTATAACACGATATATGATATCTCTAATATATCACCATAAATTTCTTGAAAAAAAGAATCAACATTACAAAAATCTGAAATTTGACTAGAGTTTTTCTTTATTTCTGAGAGTATTGTTTTTAGAAAAATAAATTGTACTTTTAGTTCTTCTCTTGTTTTTGTCTTTCAAATCAATGGAAGTATACAAACTAATACTCCCTCCGTCCAAGAATATATGTCTTAGGTTTTTTAAATTTTGGATGAATCTATGTACTAAATAGTGTCTAGATTCATCCAAATTTTAGCAAATTTGAGACATCTATTTTGGGATGGAGGGAGTACATTTTTTATCTGATTTAACAAAAACTAACCAATAGTATGTATGAATTGAGTTGTAATACTAATATACAATATACCTTAGACATTATGTTGCGAGGCAGTATCAAAGACCACACGCCGGTCATGGTCGGTGAAAGAACATGTTGGGCCCCCATGTGTGGTTTTGATAATTAATGACAATCTTTATGGACTAATGTGTGTATTAAGTTGTACTCGTAGGATTTGTCCATTGGCATCGCTTGGAGCATGTGTTGGCTTCAAGGTCGATGAAATAAGAATAAGATGTGTTGTGCAAGCTCAAAATACGCCATCTATAGAAGATGTCATGTTTGATGCTTGCCATCCTCGGTGATCATGGATCGATGATGAGGAATCAAGAAAGGCGTTCCATCTTGAGAAGGTCAAGTCCGTCCACATCGAGCTCAAGTGGAATGCTCAAGGCAAAGGTATAATCTTGATAGGATTTCTCTTTTATCGTTCTCATGTTTGTGTGGGAGACCGAGTTTAGGATAGATAACCGTACTATCAAGAGGGGCTCTCGAATGAGTAACTCGATCACATCGTTCGGAGAGAGCTCAAACCTTTGCATACTTGCATCGTCGTATTTGATTGTTATTTGGTCTTATCCATGTGAGGATTTAGAGCTTGTGGTAATCTTCATAACAAGCTCTTGTTCATCAAAATCGGATCTCTCTTTTATATTTTGTTGCTATTTTGATCTATACGGTTTTTCGGTATCTCACCAAGTGAGGTATCTCACATTATATTAGTTGATACACCCTCACTTGGTGATAATCAATATTTCCACTTTTTATTGGAAAACCCTTGTCGTCCTCTATCCAACGCAATTTGAATCAGGTCAATCAGAGCTTCCAATTAAAAGTTATTGTCGTTTGAATATTGGCTTTTTATTCGGTTTAAAAGAAAAATAAAAATCAGGTTTCTGGGCCGAGCGGTAGTACCGCCTGTGCGGACCGGTACTACCGCCTGCATCTGAGCACCACGGACTATCCGCTGCCTAGCCCGGTACTATTTTCGGGTAGTAGTGGCCGACCCGGTAGTACCGTCCGGGCCGACCCAGATTTTTTTGGCAGAATGGACGAAAATAACCTAAAAAAATAACAATTTCACGAAATGAACTCTGACCAAAAGAATTTCACTGGAACTAACCCTTTTTGCAATGCCATACGTGCTGGCGCCGCACCCTGAAGAGTGGCGTAGTTACTCCTAGTGCCGCGCACCTGCCAGCGTGGCGCCTCGTGGGTCCCGGTCCCGCTAGTGTGGCGCCTTACCGCGTGTTGCCGCATTGTGTAGTGCACCGCCGTTACGCGTGGCGCCGCACATTAGGTCTTGTACCAGCGCGCGAGCCAGCCCTCCCCAGCCCCAGCCCATTTTTTCTCACCCACACAGGAGCTGCAGCGGCGGCGGCGGCTCTCCCCCTCCACCTCCTTCCTCCTAGTGTCCAAATCAGAAGCCTATCTCCGTGGAGTTCGATCCCCCCAAGTGCCTTGAGGTATTCTTCCCCTTCATCTTTGATTTGACCCATTAATGTCTTGTTTTGGTCCATATCTTGCAAACCCTAGTTTGTTTTGTAAGATGCATGGTAGAATGTTGTTGTATTGGCATATGGGTTGGTATTGTGTTAATGTTAGCATGGGTATCTATTGAGTGTGTTGACCATGGTATTGTTGTGGTGATTATGTTAGGCATGGCAAAAATTGTTCATGTTCACCATGTAGACAAGGATGCTTTTTTGAGAGGTAACATAGAACCGGACCCGGACGAGCTCGATTTGGTGTTTGAGCATACTCCAACCTATGCCGAGGTCTTGGAGCAATTGAGGATTGAATTGAAATGGATAGACCCAAAGGATGATATTGAGTTGGAGGGAAGACATAATGTTGGCTTGGGAATGCATGTCCGTTGGAAGACCACGCGTATCTTCTCCGAGGCCCGTTGGCTTGCATACAAGGAGGTGGTGGCCGAATCACTAGACAAGGCTCTTGAGCTATTTGTCACCAAGAAAGTTGGTAGTTCATTGTCTTTGGACTTGAACCGTATGGCATCCCCATTGCGTACTATGAGTCCTCCACCCGTAGACCAAGAGCTAAGCCGTGAACCTCCCTTGACCCAAACATTGAGCCCGATTTCAAGACACCAAGATGAAGTTATGGAAGAGGACAATGATGATTGTGGGGGTGAAGATGAAGATGACAATGATGATGTTGAACTCCACGAAAACAATGTTGGAGATTTGGAGAAATATATCACACAAGATGACATGGACCATGACCTCCAGTATTCTCGAGGCTACGCATCGGACTCGGATGATGATGGTCCCGAAGAATAAGTTGACAAGGAGGGGTTCACGGCTAGAGAGGCCGAAATCCACCATACCGTATTGGGTCGGGACCATCGGGTGCCTTTGTTTCATGATCTTGGTCTCGCGGATGAAGCCACGGTTGATGGTGGCAAAGGCATTATGCTCGGACCAAGGACAAGTTCTTACCGGGATGGCAATGAAGTGAATAGTGGCTTTTGCAAAGGATCAAGGTTCAGGACCTTGTTGGAATTTAAGCAATGGATAAAGGACTTCTCGGTGAAGCATCATCGTCCTTACACGGTCGTGCACTCGGAAATCAAGAAGCGTTACACGGTGAAGTGCGAGGAGGAAGGATGTCCTTGGATAGTGCGTGCAAGACCATTCAAGGGAGGTCCCGATTGGCACATATCTAGTTGTGTATCAACTCGCATGTGCCGAGGCCCGGTGTTGGATGGGAAAGATGCGACGAACGAGCACCGACAACTCACCTCCGAGTGCCTCGCTTATAGGATTTCCAATGACATAGCGGCGTTTCCAATAATGACCATCAAGAGGTCATGGATTTTGTGAAAGCCCTCTTTCACTACGAGGTGAAGTACGGGAAGGCATGGAAGGCTAAGCAAGCCGCATTCAATATGTTGTACGGTGATTGGGAGGAATCTTGTAACCGAATCCCAAGGTTGTTGTTAGCGATGGCCAATGCTAACCCCGGCATGGTTCATGTGGTTGAACCTTATGGGAACAAGACAAGGGTTGTAAACGGGGAAACCGTGCGAGTTTTTGGCCGTGCATTTGGGGTTTTGAGCAATGTGTCCGGGCTTTTTGAACATTGTAGACCGGTCATCTCTATTGATGGCACCTTTATGACCAGACAATTCAAAGGCACTATCTTGATTGCAATAGCCAATGACGCGAACAACCGGTTGATTCCTTTGGAGTTTGCTTTGGTGGAGGCGAAAAGCAATGATAATTGGGAGTGGTTCTTCTATCTTTTGAGAACCAAGATATTAACCCCTCAAAGGGAGATATGTGTCATCTCTGACCGTCATCAAGGAATTCTCAATGCTGTGATGATTGATATTCCCGGCCATGCTCCATTGCACCATCGTTGGTGCATGAGACACTTTTGTTCAAACTTCTATAGGGAATGCAAGAGCAAGGATTTTTTCGATGATCTACAAGATTTTTGCCTTGCTTTCACGAAACGTCGTTTCTCTAACTTGTACAACAAATTGCTAGTCAACAAATAACTCAATGCCGGTGGTCGCGAGTTTCTCAATAGGAACATTGAACATATGGGAAAGTGGGCACGAGCTTTTGATGACGGTGGCCGGAGGTATGGCCAAATGACAAGCAACATGGCAGAGGCATTTAACAAGTTAAGCGGCATGGCGTTCCATGGAGGAAGAGGAAGAGAAGAAGAGGAAGGGCAAAGGGCCTATGTTCTAGACTTTGAGTATGTAACCGGGAGTCATGGACTTGTATGTGTCAAGATTTGCTCGAGAACCTCTTGTTATTTCATGAACTCATGTTATTTCATGAACTTGTATGTTCTAGACTTTAAGGGCAAGAAACTCGTGTTATTTCGTATGTGTCAACAAACATCCCCCCCTCAAAGCTTTTTTGTTCGATGTGTGATCATTTTCCCTCGAAACAACCGCTGAAACTTGGCTGTAGCAGCTTCTTCAAAGTGCGGCGCCAAGAATGGTGGCGTTGCACCGTGCGGCGTCGCCCTGTATGGCGCCGCACATGCGATCGAAAATAGACAGAAGCTTCTGTCTTTTTTCGAGCGCATGTGCGGCGCCACGCTGGACGACACCGAGTGCGGCGCCACCATACGCGCTACCTGCGACATCGCCTTAGCGCCACACATGCGCTCGAAAATAGACAGAAGCGCATGTGCGGCGCTGACTGACGGCGCCAGACGGGCAACGCGTAGCTCGGTGGCGCCCGTCTGCGGCGCCGTTCAGCCTGGCGCCGCATATTGACTTAGCCGATTCCTGGGCCACCTTGCACCATGTGCGGCACAAGGCATCATGGCGCCGCACCTTCCTGACTAGTGTCTGTCTGTTTCAGTTGTTCTGTTTCAGTTGGTTTTCGAGCATGTTTGTTCGATGTTTGTTCGAGCATGTTTGTTCGATGTTGTTCGAGCATGTTTGTTCCAAAAAGACAACAACCATTCAAGTTCATGACAACCATTCAAGTTCACAACAACATCCAAGTTCATGACAACATCCAAGTTCACGACAACAACATCCAAGTTCACGACAACCATTCACGACAACATCCAAGTTCACGACAACAACCATAAGTACCGAGTTCACGACTACAACCATTCAAGACAAAGTGCAACATCTACTCTACTTCCCACGGGTGGTCTTCGTCCCTCGGCCCCTTCTCGTGGGCATCTTCCTCCTCCTCCTCGGTTCCTCTTCATCCTCCACCTCTAAGTGATATGGATTCTTGGGCTTCTTTGTCTTGGCCGTGGAAGGGTTGGGTGTGTAAGGCTTGTTGGGTTGCCTTGGCTTGAGCACGTAGTCGGACCGCTCGTGTACCTTGTAGCGAGTGTAGTTGCCCAATGTCATCTCGTCAGGGACGCTTTTCTCATCTTGCGGCTGTCAACAAAAGAAGATTGGTAAGGACAAATTCAGGAGAAATGCAAGGGAGGGTGGGGGATGCAATGGTTGTACTACCTCGGGTGTGTTTGAATCTTCCTCGGATATGGAGTATGATCGCCAGAATTGTCACCTTCGGGCGTGTTGGACCGTGACGCGGACGGTGTTGCCACCTCGGGGTCACGGCAACCTAGCAAGTTCGACAGCCGCTTAACCGTTGGCCCTGCTTCTTAACGAACTCACGAAACAGACCCTCTCCCTTCTCTCCGCGAGGGTATGTGTCCAAAGCGTCCTCGCATGCATCGGCGGACTTCCTTACCTGATCGCGCTGTCATAGACAAGAAACTAGTAACTTATCCATGCAAGGTGTGAGAAGCGCCTAGACGGAAATAATATTATTCGGCACACTTTACCACAAAGTTGACCAAGGGAGCAAACTCGGTTTGTCTCCCTTCTCTGACCATGATGTTGTATTGTTCGGTTGAAAGCTCATCAAACACCAATGGCTCCTCCAAGATCGAATCCCGAAATGCCCGTGGGTATATCTCCACCCGCGCGTTGTCAACAAACCATGCGATTTAGTTCTTGAAAGCATCATGATTGAAGGGCCTATCCTGTGCTCCTTTTGTTTTCCTAGCCTCGGTCACACACCTCCTGAATTTCTCAAGGTTCTTCCTATGAAGCTTGGGCCAATCCTTTTCCTTCCTCTGCTTCTTCCTGTCAAAGCTGCACACAACAACAACAAGTCAAAAAGCGTTATTTGGCGAATGATAAGCACATCACATGGTAAGGCAGTTAATAGCTTACCTATGGAGCCCTAAGTCTGTGTCCTTCCACTCAGGCGGGACAATCTGAAATAACCCAAATGGGTCATGACACGGTGAGGCTGTTGATACTCAACAGCCCACATGCACACCATGGGGCAACGCATTAGCCATGCATTAGATTCTACGAGGCAAATAGGGTTAAGGCGATAGTCCTCCGAACACCAAAGCGGTCCCTCGACCGTATGGCTCACGCCACCGCATCATACCACACTCATGTCGTGGTCAAAGATTACAAGTTCAAGACATATAATTGATCGCACTCGAAATTACGATCCATGGTGATCGTGTCAAACTCGTTGGTGTACCTCTTATACGCCCATCGGTTCCGATATGGCGGTTCGGAGACCACATCCCACTTGTAAGCCCACGTGGGGAGAAGGTAGTCGTTGCCGTTATCAATGTAAGGATTGAATGACAACAATCTCGACCGTCCAATGGGGAAGCGTTCCCAGCTCCACACCGAAAGAAGGAGCAAACAACCACCAATCCCTGAATCGGCGACGCTCCTAAGGCAAGCGTCATCCAGCTGCAGATGAAGTGAACAACCATTTGGTAAGAACAAATTTTTTTGAGATAGTGCAGAAATATACAACAAGATTTGTAAATAACTCATTACCTGACGGTACAACCAGGCCAACGCCGCAGAACCCCAACTGAAGGTAGAGTAAAAAAACCAGCAACTTGAGCCAATGCCACTGAGCACGATCCCCACTATTGTCAGGAAACAGAGTCCTCGTGATAATGTACCACACATACACACGAGTGTATATCTTGATCGTCTCCTCATCGGCATCCTCGGGGCAAATCTTGAAATTCTGGATGATCCAAGTAAAAGTAGCCCCGGCAGCGACCCTAAGTCTTCCCCCCTTCTTGTTTATAGCCTCGGGTGGATCCTTCCCTATAAGGGAGACCATCTGATCACGCCACCCGTCTGAATCCGAGCACATGCACACAGGGTTTCCCTCGATTGGGAGTGCCAGGATCATGCTCATGTCCTGCAAAGTTACCGTAGTCTCACCGGTTCTAAGGTGAAATGTGTGCGTCTCCGGCCTCCACCGGTCCACAAGCGCGGTGATCGCAGTAGGGTTGAAGGCCGGTGTGGACCGAGTGACCATGTGGATAAAGGGGAGGAGTCCTAGCTGCTGGATGTACGGAGTGTACCGTGCATCATAAGGCATCTTGCCGGACGAGACCTCGTGGTACCTAAGTCGAAGGGGTTGAAGCTCCTGCAAATATACAATGGCAAAATGTTACAAACATGGCATCTTGTTTGACTTGCATTGAAGTTTTTAGTACATGTCTCTTCTCCGACATCTTGTAGGCACGGTGTTGAACATCATAGTGAGCATTGTTTAGAAGGGGGTTTAGAGACATCCTACATATTCCAAACAATAGAGAGAATAAGAATAATTACAAAATGTCTATCTTATTCCAACTATAGTTGACACATATAGTTCTAGCATCTAGCATCTAGTTCTACCCTACTCTACCTATAATTCTAACACGAACAAAAATTTCATCCTACTCTACCTATAGTTCTAGGGTTTCACTATCCCAAAATAACTAGGGTTTTACATGCATTCCTAATATTGCAATCTAGGGTTTCAAGATCCAACTTACAAGCATTCCTAAACCTAAAGATCAAGTAAACATGGCAATGGTTCATACAATCTATGGTTTCACCATACAATCTAGGGTTAGACCAAATATTGCAAATAAGGGAGAAAAAAAGGAGAAATTTGTGGATGCAATTAAGAGGGATTAGAGAGAATACCTGGGTGATTTTAGTTGGAGCACGATTCTTGGAAGAAATTCACCAATTTGGCCTGGTTGGGGGATTAGGTGGAGGCGCCGCCGCCATGTCTGTTCGGCTGAGGAGAAATGGGATGGGGGAGGGTGGCTCAAGGCAGTATAAGACCTAATGTGCGGCGCCACGTGCAAGACTACGATCTTGGCGCCACGGTAGGCGCCGCTAGCGGACCAGGGCCGAGGCGCCACGCTGGCAGGCGTGTGACGCCAGGCGTAACGGCGCTGCCCTTCAGGGTGCGGCACCAGCACATATGGCGTTGCAAAAAGGGTTAGTTCCGTGAATTTCTTTTGGCTAGAGTTTATTTCGTGAAATTGTTATTTTTTGGGTTATTTTCGTCCATTCTGCCGATTTTTTTCCAAGGTGCATCTCGCCCAGCTCACTCGATCTCGCTACGCACGCCGCCGCGTTGACTCACTTCGCGCCATACCGCCGTGTCACGCGATTCCTTGCCGCGCCTCATCCGCTTGCTCAGCGCCCAGCGTTGACCAGCGATCTTTGCGCTCACTGCAGAATGGACAAAAATAACCCAAATTTGAAAGGATTTCACAAAATGACCCATCTGGAAAACAATTTCACTGGACTAACCCTTTTTGTAGCGCCTAACAGCTAGGGAGTGTAGCGCCTTTCAGCTAGGCGCTATGCCCCCTGCCAGCGTGGCACCGCCTGGCCCTCCAGCCCCACCCATGTGACGCCTTGGCGCTATGCAGGCGAGTAACGCCAGTATGCCTATGTGGCGCCTGCTCGATATGCTTTAAAGTGTAGCGCCTCGACAGCCTACACTGAGACTTAACTTGTCGGCAGACCCCGCCCACCCTCCCATTCACTCCCAGCTCGACCCAAGCAAGGAGAACAGCAAGGAGGCGCCCCCTTCTCCCCCCTCAAATCTCTCACATTGGAAGCTTTATTTGGTGGATTTGTGCCTCTCCCCAGCTGCTAGAGGTACCCTCCCTCATTCCCCTCCGTTTTGACCTTTGGAAATCTTTCATTTTGGTTGGACTTGGCTTGAAACCCTAGAAATTTGATTTGGTGAGAAATTTTTGGAATTTTGTTAGATTCATTGGCCAATGTTGGTTATAAAGATGTGTATGAAGCATTTAGTTAGGTTTAGGGTTGTTGAAATGATATTGTTTGGTATATTGGAATGTTATGGCTAGGGTTAGGGTTAGGGTTTGCTTATGTAAGAGAGGGTGTTCTTGTTAGCTTTATGGTTTGGTAATGTGTCTAGTATAGTTTTGTTTATCTTGTCATGGTTAGTTAATGAACATATTCTCCTATGTGTTAGGGATGGCAAGAATTGTTCATGTTCATCATGTGGACAAGGATGCCTTTTTGAAAGGCAACATAGAACCGGACCCGGATGAGCTAGATATAGTGTTTGAGTGTAGTCCCACCTATGCCGAGGTCTTGGAGCAAGTGAGGATTGAATTGAAATGGATGGACCCATGTGATGTTGTTGAGTTGGAAGGAAGACATAATGCGGGTTTTGGAGTGCATATCCGTTGGAAGACCATGCGTATCTTCTCCGAGGCTCGTTGGCTTGCATACAAGGAGGTGGTGGCCGAATCACTAGACAAGGCTCTTGAGATATTTGCCACCAAGAAGGTTGATAGTTCATTGCCTTTGGACTTGAACCGCCGTGCTTCCCCATTGGATAGTAGGAGTCCTCCACCCGTGGAGCAAGAGCTATGGATTGAACCTCCTTTGAGCCAAACATTGAGCCCGATTTCAAGACACCAAGACGAAGTGTTGGAAGAGGACAATGATGATTGTGAGGGTGAAGATGATGATGATGTTGAACTCCATGACAACAATGTTGGTGATTTGGAGAAATATATCACTCAACATGACATGGACCGTGAACTCCCGTATTCTCGAGGCTATGCTTCGGACTCGGATGATGATGGTCCCAAAGAAGAAGTTGACGAGGAGGGTTCACGGCTAGAGGCGAAATACACCATACCGTATTGGGGCGGGACCATCGGGTGCCTTTGTTTCGTGATCTTAGTCTCACGGATGAAGCCACGGTTGATGGTGGCAAAGGCATAGTGCTTGGACCAAGGACAAGTTCTTACCGGGATGGCAATGAAGTGAATAATGGCTTTTGCAAAGGATCAAGGTTTAAGACCTTGTTGGAATTTAAGCAATGGATAAAGGACTTCTCGGTGAAGCATCATCGTCCTTACGGTCGTGCACTCGGATATCAAGAAGCGTTACGGTGAAGTGCGGCGGAAGGATGTCCTTGGATTGTGCGTGCTAGACCATTCAAGGGTCCGATTGGCACATATCTAGTTGCGTATCAACTCACATGTGCCGAGGCCGATGGTGGATGGCAAGGATGCAAAGCATGAGCACCGACAACTCACCTCCGAGTTCTCGCTTATAGGCTTTCCAATGACATCGCGTCGTTTCCAATAATGAGCATCAAGCGGTCATGGAGTTTGTGAAAGCTCTCTTTAACTATGAGGTGAAGTACGGAAGGCATGGAAGGCTAAGCAAGCGCATTCAAGATGTTGTACGGTGATTGGGAGGAATCTTATAACCGAATCCCAAGGTTGTTGGGAGCGATGGCCGATGCTAACCCGGGCATGGTTCATGTGGTTGAACCTTTGGGGAACAAGACAAGGATTGTAAACGGAAGAACCGTTCGAGTTTTTGGCCGTGAATTTTGGGCTTTCGAGCAATGTGTTCAGGCATTTGAACATTGTAGGCCGGTCATCTCCGTTGATGGCACCTTTTTGACCGGTCAATTCAAGGGCACTATCTTGATTGCATTAGCCAATGATGCCAACAACCGGTTGATTCCTTTGGCCTTTGCTTTGGTAGAGGTGGAAAACAATGATAATTGGGAGTGGTTCTTCCATCTTTTAAGAACCAAGCTTAACCCCTCATAGGGAAATATGTGTCATCTCAGACCGTCATCAAGGAATTCTTAAATCGGTGGACCAACATATTCCCGGGCATGCTCTGTTGCACCATCGTTGGTGCATGAGACACTTTTGTTCAAACTCTATAGGGCATGCAAGAGCAAGGATTTGGCCGATGATCTACAAGATTGTTGCCTCGCTTTCCGCGGGCGTCGTTTCTCAAACTTGTACAACAAATTGCTCTTCAACAAAGAGCTCGATGCGGGTGGTCGAGAGTTTCTCGATAGGAGCATTGGAGAAAGAACAAAGTGGCACGAGCATTCGATGGCGGTCCGGAGAATGCGACCAAATGACAAGCAACATGGCGAGGCCTTCAACAAGTTGCTCAAAGGTGTAGTGCATTGCCCATCACGGCAATAGTCCGTTATACATTCGACATGATGAATGGGTATATTCTTAAATACTCGGAGGAAAGCGGTGGCAGATTATGGGGACTACAATAACAAGCACAAATACAAGTACCCACCTAAGGTTGATGATTGGATGCAATTTCAGACAAAGAAATCGGATGCCCAGGTTGTCACGGAGTATGACAATGACGAGCTAATTTACCAAGTTACGGAGCCTGGAGGTACAACGGCTGATGGTGTCCAACACGGAGGCCGAGCTTTCAAGGTCTCACTCAAGACTTGTGAGTGCACATGCGGAAGGCCATCATTGATTCATCTTGCCTGCTCGCACTTGCTCGTCGCGTCTCGCCGGCGACATTTGGATTACAATAATCCGCTCATGGTGAGAGAGGCTGAGTTCTCCATTGAGACTACTAAGAAGACATGGGCTCCTAGATTTCATCCATATTTGGACCAATCAAAATGGACGGAGTACCATGGGATTCAACTATGGCCCGATCCGAAATGGAAAGTGATTAAACGTGGAAGAAGCAAGACAAAACGCTTTAGGAGCGACATGGATGGATGGGGCCATGGTGGTGCTCGAGAAACGGGCAATGACCAATTCCAAGAGCCTCGTGAGAGAGCCCGGTGTGGAACATGCAATGGTGAAGGGCACAATGCAAGAAAGTGTTCTCAAAGGAAAAGAGCAAAAGGAAATGAAGCAAGCACTAGCCAACCAAGTGGTAGCCAACAAGTACCAAGCCAACCAAGAACTAGCCAACAAGTACCAAGCCAACCAAGAACTAGCCAACAAGTCCCAAGCCAACCAAGAACTAGCCAACAAGCTCCAAGCCAACCAAGAACTAGCCAACAAGCTCCTAGACAACAAAGAGGTCGATCACTTGGGCTTAGAAGAGGAAGAGGGCGTGACGGTTTTAACCCGTCTAGTATGTTAGGTTACTTGGCAGGACCAAATCCTTATGTTAATAGGTACGGATGGAATATTCATACTTGCACCCTTATGTTACTACCTACTATGCTTATTTCATTGAATCAATTATTGTTCACATTCATTGCATCCTTTACTAACTTGTAGCTTTTGTTCTTATAATAGGTATGGCGACTCAACCCAACAAGGGTAATGATGGGGACGGTGTGAACTACTCGGCTATCTGGGCGAATGCTATGAAGGTGGTGGAAGAGAGGAAGAGGAAGGGGAAAGAAGAAGAGAAGAAGAGGAAGGAGGAAGAAGAAGAGAAGAAGAGGAAGGCATTTGAAGAGGTAGTTCAACTTGCTCGAGACTTGGCGAAGAAGAAGGACGAAGAGGACGAGAGAAAGAAGAAAAAGGAAGAGGAAGAGAGGAAGAAGAAAAGGGAGAAGGAAGAGGAAGAGAGGAAGAGGAAAAAGGAGAAGGAAGAGGAAGAGAGGAAGAGGCAAAAGGAGAAGGAAGAGGAAGATAGGAAGATGAGGGCCAATGCTAGGCCACCTTGCGCCGACCAAGAGGAAAGGCCACGAAAGGCGTTTCGTGCTGACGAGGCCATGGCGAGGAAGCGCAAGGAACGTAATGACGAGATCCACGGGAAAGAGGAGGAATAGGAGCGCAAAGCTAAGGAGGCTCGTGCTGCGGAGAGGGAAAGGCTTCGTCAAGCGGCGTGGCGTTCCATGGAGGAAGAGGAAGAGAAGAAGAGGAAGGGCAAAGGACCTATGCTTTAGAATATGTAACCGGGAGCTCGCGTATGAAAGATGGATGATGTGTGTGAACTTACTGTGATGTCGAACTATTAGTATGTAAAGCCCCTTAAGGGCATGAACACCATGTTTGAGATGCTTCTATTTGAGTATGTCATGAACTGCTATCCCTCGTCTTTTATTTGCCTTGTGTAATGTTTGTCATGTTAAAGTCTCAGAACAGGGTAATGTTTGGTCTGAACACAGTTTCAAGGCATAGCGCCTAGCAGAACGGCGCTACACAAGCATAGCGCCTGTCTGCTAGGCGCTATGCTAGCAGATTTCATCTGCCCCGAAACTAACAGAGAGCAAATTGAGAGTTGGCTGGCGGGGAAAACTCTAAGTCAGAGTGTAGCGCCTGAGCATAGCGCCTATCAGACAGGCGCTACACTCAGGCGCTATGCTTGTGTAGCGCCGTTCTGCTAGGCGCTATGTTAGCAGATTTCGTCTGCTCCAAAACTAATAGGAGCATACAGAGAGCAAACCGAGAGTTGGCTGGCGGAGAAAACTCTAAGTCAGAGTTTAGCGCCTGTCTCATAGGCGCTACACCTTAGAGCATAGCGCCTATCAGACAGGCGCTACACTCCTGAACTGCACTAGTTTCAAACAACATGTACTCAAACAACACTTGTTATACTAGTTTCAAACAACATATACTCAAACTGCACATATACTCAAATAACATCAACATAATCTCAAACAACATCAACAAATTGTCATACATGCAACATCAACGTAGTGCCATACATGAACATAGTCTTAAACAACATCAACATAGTGCCATACATCAACCCATACATAGTCTCCAACCTAGTGCATCATCATCAAAATTGTGCCATACATGACCTACTTCCGTCCACGCGTCCTTGGGCCTCGGCCCCTCCTTGGAGGTATCTTCTTTGTCACCTCCTCTTCTTGCGACTCATCTTCATCATCATACTGTAGGCCTCTCGTCCTCCTAGTCGCTCTTGACCTCCGTGGCGGCTCGTCCTCGACAACATTGGCCTTTCCTTGTTCTGAAAGTCGTCCGTCGGTGATTGAATTTCCTTGGCTTCAGATGGTATGCGAAGATCCGGTACTCCTCCTCAATATCATTCTCCATATGAGCTACATGTAAGATTGTATGGCTATGAGAAATGCATGGGAAGCGAAAGCACTAAATGCATGTAAGGTTGTCCCATACCTCATCTTCCAAACGAATCATGAAGTGGTGTCATCCTCAACATCATCTTGAAGATGGGCCGACGGATCGATGAGTCGACTTGGACCTAGAACCGGACGGGGTTGTGTACTGGGATCGCGGCAACCTAGCACGTTAGATAAGCGACGCATCTTTTGGGCGTGTAACAAATAACAACATAAGTCAAAACAAGAACATGCCTATCTTGAGGAAGTCTGCATCCATACCTTAAGGAAGTCTCGTATCATGCCTTCTCCCTTTTTCCCCTTAGGGCAGCAAAAAGAATCGCCTAAGCATCGCCGACATATTTCTTTACCTCCGTTCTCTCTGAGTCAAGAACAAGAACATGTTAGGCAAGAAAGAGATGAGAGTGCAAGGAAAGTAATGAAGGCAACAATAACTTTACATAAAGTTGAGTGAGGAAGAAAGCGGGATGTCGGTCCCTTCACGACTGCGGTTGTATCTTGAGTGTAGGCAAGTTCATCATCGACTGCTCCTCCAATATTTCTTCCTCGTGGATGAGCAAATGGAGACACGGTACTACCAAGAAACCAATGGATGTAGTTGTTAAATGCAATCTGGGCAATGTGCTCTTCCACTATTCCATTCCGTTAAAGCATTCTCCACACAAATGAGGAAATCCATGACGTGCCTCCTATGATGGTGATCCCAATTCTTGATCTTCCTCGCCTCTTTCATCCAACCTGAACAACAACAAAGAACCATGTTAGTACCATCCAAAGCAATTGAGCACAAGTTCTCATGCTAACTAAGATGAAGCTCCTTATCGGTGTCCTTCCACACGGAGGGTTGCTGAAACAACCCGAACGCCTCATCACCCGTTGTGGCATATGAAACTCAACCGCCCAATTGCAAATCAATGGGCAGCACATGAGCCAGAGAGATTGTTCCTCCAAGCACTTCGGGTTAATATCAAACCCGGGAGCAATACCAAACTCGTCCCCACAACCATAAGGCTCCCACTCCACATGCAACATATCACAAGAACATGTTTGGTATCGATTTTGACTCGTGAAGTAAATATTATGGATAGTGATGTATAGATAAACATCTACCTGCTCGGGCGTAATCGCATCAAACTCATTCGTGTACTTGAGGTACATGGCATCAACATCGCTTGTCATCTCCGATACCACGTCCCACTTGTAAGCCCAAGTCGTGGCGTAGGGGTTTCTATTATCTGTTGGCCAAGGATGGTGGCCCACCTCTTTGGACGACCAAGCGTCCCAGCTCCATATCGAGATAAGAACCATAGCACCACCTATTCCGCATTTTCGCCTACCTTACGAGCATCGTCCAGCGCAAGTGAACAAAACGAGGTCGATAGCATATGTGTGGACTCGACATATACAAATGAATGTAGAGTGCACGGTGATTACCGCGGTACAAGTAGGCAAGAGCCGCGAACCCCGGTGATAATGCTATCCGGTTGCTAGTGCCTTGAGCCACATCCATCGAGCGGTCCTACCTTGGCTGTCGACAAGAGTCCTAGAAAGGACATACCACACGTACACACGAGCATGTGTCTCGATCACCTCAACCTCGGCGGGGTTCGGGCATTCCTAAAGTTCTCCACGATCCACGCATATGTCGCTACCGCTAGGACTCTATCTTTGCTCTTATCTTCAAGTTCTTGAGCCATGCCAATAAGTAGATGCATCGCATTGCGCCACCCATCGGAATATGTGCTCATACGAGAGGCTCCCGATAGGAAGTCCAAAGATCATGGAAACATCAAGAGTAGGAGTGATCTCGGTCAGGAGGTGGAAAGTGTGCATCTCCGGCCTCCACCGTCGACAAGTGCGGTGATAGCATCCGCGTTGAGGTTCGGCGTCTCTGGCTCACAAGCGTGATGAAAGGAGGAGTCCTAGCCGCTTGATGTACTCGGTGTACCGCTTCGTGCGACATGTCATTCAAGACGCCATGAGACCGAATCTTGAGGGAATGAAGCCTCTGCATACATACAAGATCGAACATTATGCTTTTTCCAACACAATTGAATCAATAGAAAAATAAAAGCAAAAGTTCAACCATGGTTTTATTACCATATGCTTCTCCCATCAAGTATGCCTGGTGTTGATGATCATAGTAATCCTCAAGTAGCCACTCCATCCTACATATATATTCCAAACATCAATAAAGTGTGTGGTATGTGGCCATTGTTTCAATTTATACAATAAACTACAAAGAATATGGGAGCATATTATTCACACATCCATACAAATCCATATAAAACCATCATACACAATGCAAATCAACAACACACTTCCATTCCCCATCAAATACAACTAATACATAACTTCCAAATAACCAAAAACTTACACAAATAGGTCATATTATGAATCCAACTAGACCTAGGGTTTGAGGATAATGTGCAAGATTCATTGGATGAAAGAGAGGGAAAAGGAGGGGATTACCTTGAGGGAGGGATGGGTAATCAAATCCATGGTGAAATCCCTCAGATCTGTTGGATTTGAGTGGGGATTTGAGAGAGAGAGAGGAACACTTGGTTCTTCTCTTGTGTTCTTCCAGTCTGGGACTGAATGGGAGGGGTGGGAGGGGGCTGCGCCGACAAAGTTAAGTCTCAAAGTGTGGCGCACTCGATGGCGCTACACTTTAAAGCCTCGCCTTAGATAGGCGCTACACGAGCATAGCGCACAGGCGTTACTGCCCGCACATAGCTGCAGGCGTCCTGCAATGAGGTGGGGTCAGGAGAGGTCGGTGCCACTGGCCGGGGGGCATAGCGCCTAGCCGAAAGGCCTTCATGTAGAGTGTAGCGCCTAGCTGTTAGGCGCTACAAAAAGGGTTAGTCCGGTGAAATTGTTTTCCAGATGGGTCATTTTGTGAAATCCTTTCAAATTTGGGTTATTTTTGTCCATTCTTCCCTCACTTGGCCCCACCGCTGCCTGCCTTGGCCGCTGCCGCTTGTCCTTCGCCTGGCCCGCTGCCGCCTTCGATGGCGTCCTGTTCCCCTGGCGCGAGCACACGCTTGCTCTTTTGCTGTTTGCTTCTTCTTTGCTCATTGGTCCCGCTCGCATGCGTTTCTTCTCAGCTCGATTTCCTGGCACATGCGATAGTGGTCTACCGGACCGTTCTGAAAAATGCCCCAGCCGGCTAGTTTTTCTAGGCCACTATTTATACTATTTACCCTTTTTCAGTTTAGGTAGCTTTTCTCTTATCTATTAGGCTAAGCTTTGTCCACACTTGCTCTAGATCTTGAAGCTTGCCTAATCTTTTTCCCTCCGATGATTCTTGCCCATATTTGAGTGGAAGAGAGAGGAGATCTAGATCCACATTTTGACCTAACTGATTCATCTCTTTGTGAGTGCATCTTTGGGGATCTAGATTTTGGGGGATTTTGTGTGTCTCTTTGATTCCTCCTGTCTTGTTCCCCCAATATATTTAGTAGCTTTGTTGGAACTTGAGAGTGAGAGATTTGAGCGACTTTGTGATGTTCTTGCCATTTGCATTTGGTGCATCGGTTCGAGTTCTCCTCGAAGGATTTGGTTTGAGTTACTCATTGGAGCTTTTCCCTCTTGGGTCCTTGGAACCCTAGACGGTTTTGTGGCCTTGGTGGCATTGTGGAATTTGTTGGGAGCCTCCAATTAAGTTGTGGAGAAGTTCCCCAACCTTGTGAGAGGTTCCGGTTGCCACCGATAAGTGCACCGATAGTGAAAGCGTGGATCGATCTCATTGGGGTGAGATTCACAGGAGAATAAGGGAGGCCTTTTATGGGTGGTTTGATACCACCCCCTCTCCAAACGAGACGTACTCCATGTTGGGAGGAACTCGGTAAAATATTGTTGTCCCCGCGTGCCTCGGTTATTTCTATACCCGAGCTCTTTACTTATGCACTTTACATTTTGATAGCCTTCTGTAGGGGTTCGTAGCATGGAAAACAAAAATTTTCTATCGCATACAAACAAACAAGCCAAGATCTATCTACTAGATTGTAGCAACGAGTCGATGGTATAACTTACCCTCGAAGATTCCAAAGCGTTTAACGAGAGCGGATTCTCGTGGGTGATGTAGTCGTACTCTTCCCGATCTCAAGATCGTGTACGATCCTTCCAGTATACGTTCGGCGCTCCCTTGATCGGTCACGTTCGGTACTCGACGAAGACCTTCCTCTCCCTTGTTCCGGCAGCGGAGGTTGTAGCACTCTCCTCGCGATTCCTAAGACAACGGCGTGGTCTGGAAGTAGAGGGAAATCATGAGCTTCGCCTTAAGCAGTGCAGTATGGTGGAGCTTATGAGAGAGGCTATTAGTGGTCTAGTAATTAGACACACCAATTAGAAGGCTCTAAACCAATTAGAAGGCTCTAAACGCTGGCTAAAGCAATTAGAAGCTCTAAACCAAAACGGCTCTAAACCGGAGATCTAGAGTAGAAAGTTATGTGTCTATGGAGGAGCCCCGCCTCCTTATATGGGAGGGGGTCCTTGAGCGCCAGGGGAGGAGTCCCTCCCAACTCGGCCTAGGGCTGGCGCCGGCTGGAGGAGTCCAACTCCTCCTCCAGTTGGTTCCAACTCCTCTTGCTTGTTTCCCACAGCTTGTTTTGGTTTGACTTTCAAACTGGACATTTGACTTTTGTTTTAGGATTCAATTTAATCCTTTATTTGGGACAGCAAGAACACTTAGTACATGATGCAATCATTCAATGAGCAATGACACATTCATGTACCCTTCCCCAGTCTTGGGACAATCGGAACCTTCTAGAACATTCGATGAAAACAGGAATCATTCCCGAACTCAAGCGGGACTTTCCTTATATGAATCTTATTCTCCGGACCATTCCGGATCACCTCGTGATATCCCGGATCCCATCCGAGACTCCGAACAACATTCGGTCTCTTTCTCATAATACCATAACTACTCAAACAACGTCGAATCCTTAAGTGTGTCTCCCTACGGTTCGTGAATTATGCGGACATGATCGAGACACTTCTCCGAACAATAACCAATAGAGGAATCTGGAAATTCATATGGCTCCCACATATTTCTACGATTACTTTGCGATCGAATGAACCACTTACATACGATACCAATTTCCCTTTGTCTCACGATATGTTACTTACCCGAGGTTATGATCGTCGGTATCTCCGCATACCTAGTTCAACCTCGTTACTGATAAGTATTCTTTTCTCGTTCCCGTGATATGTGATCCCTTGTGACCAAGTCACATGCTTGCAAGCTAATTGGATGACATTCCAAGGAGGGCCAGTATATCTATCCGTCATGTGGATGGACAAATCCCACTCTTGATCCATGTGTTTCAACCAATACTTTCCGAACACTTAATGCCACCTTTATAGCCACCCAGTTACGGTGTGGTGTTTGATGTCATCAAAGCATCCATCCGGTAAAGGTGATATGCATGATCTCATGGTCGAAGGAATTAGGTTACTATGTATCAGAAAGCATATAGCAATTGAACTAATGAAATGACTTGATCTTTATGCTACGCTTATCTATAGGAGTATGTCCACCATATCATTCTCCTAACGATATGATCTTGTTGTTGATAACATCTCAATGTTCATGATATGAAACCACAATCATTAATCAACCAACAAGCTAGTGAAGTATAGAGGCTACACTAGGGACTTCAAATTAAGTTTACAAATCACACAAGTATTAATGGTTTCCTTGTTAACACTATTATAGCATGAATGTAAACATTTATCATAAACACAAAGATATAATAATAACTACATTTATTATTGCCTCTAGGGCATATCTCCAACAGTCTCCCACTTGCACTAGAGTCATCTAATCTAGATTACATGGTAATATACGAACACCCATGGCAGTTTGGTGTTGGTCATGTTTTGCCCTCGGGAGAGGTTTAGTCAACGGATCCGCCACATTCGGATCTGTGTACTTTGCAAATCTTTATATCCCCATCACGGATATGTTCTCGAATAGCGTGAAAACGAGCTTGATATGCTTGACTTCTTGTGTGACCTTGGTTCTTGCGCATTGGCTATGGCGCCCATGTTATCACATAGATAGACATTGGGTCCAAGCACTTGGAACCACACCCAGCTGTAATGAACTCTTTCATCCATATCGCTTCTTGTGAAGCCTCCAAGCGACCATGTATTCCGATTCATTGAAGATCTCACAACGCTTTGCTTTGCACTCCTCCACTAATCGCTGCACCATTCAAAATAAATACGATCCGGATTGTGATTTAGAATCATCGGATCGGTGTTCCAACTAGCATCGGTGTAACCATTAACAACGAGCTGTTCATCACCTCCATAAGAAAGAACCATATCCTTAGTTCTTCTTAAGTACTTAAGGATGTTTTTGACCCATTGTCCAATGATCCACTCCTAGATCACTTTGATATACGCTAGTTAAACTAACGACATATGCAATGTCGGGTCTAGTACATAGCATGGCATACATTAGAGATCCTATGGTCGAGAGGCATGAGTCTTACTCATCCTTTCTCTATCTTACGCGATGTCGGACTTTGAGTTTTACTCAAGGTCGTATTAGCAACATGGGCAAGAACCCTTTCTTGCTTTCTTCCATTCCAAATCTCTTTAGAACTTTGTCCAAATATGTACTCTGTGACAATGATATTTGGCGTTTGATCTATCTCTATAAATCTTTATGCCTAATATGTAAGCTTTCGCCAAGATCCTTCATTGAAAAACTATTATTCAAATATTCCTTGACACTATTAAGAAGGTCTACATCATTCCCAATCAACAATATGCCATCCACATAGTATTAAGAATGCTCTGAGCTCCCACTCACTTTCTTGTAAATACAAGCTTCTCCATAAGTTTGTATAAAACCAAAACTTTGATTACCTTATCAAAGCGTTGATTCCAACCGGGATGCTTGCTTCAATCCATAGATGGACCGTTGAAGTTTGCATACCTTGTTAGCATCTATAGGATCGACAAAACCTTTGGGTTGCATCATATACAACTCTTCATCAATGTCTCCATTGAGGAATGCTGTTTTGACATCCATCCGCCATATCTCATAATCATAATATGCGCGATTGCTAACATAATCCTCACAGACTTTAGCTTCGCATCTTGGTGAGAAAGTCTCATCGTAGTCAACTCCTTGAATTTGTCGAAACCCTTTTGCGACAAGTCGAGCTTTATAAATGATAACATTACCATCAACATCTGTTTTCTTCTTGAAAATCCATTTGTTCTCGATGACCTTCCGCCATCCATTAAGTCCACCAAAGTCCATACTTGGTTTTCGTACATGGATCCAATCTCGGTTCATGGCTTCTTGCCATTTATTGGAATCTGGGCTTATCATCGCTTCCTCATATGTCTCGGGGTCATCGGTGTTGTCCACCACCATGACATTCATAACGGAATCATACCAACTGGAGTGGTACGAGTTCGTTGACCTCCGAGGCTCTGTAGAGCAACTTCAACCAGTTTCATGATCATCATCATTAGCTTCCTCCTTATTGCGGGCACCACAGGAACTTCTTCCGGTCTGCGCTACTCACAATTTCGAGAGAAGGTTCAACAACCTCGTCGAGTTCTACTTTCCTTCGGTCACTTCTTTGAGAGAAATTCCTTCTCTAGAAAGGATCCATTCTTAACGAATGTTTTGCCTTGGATCTATGATAGAAGGTATACCCAATAGTTTCCTTGGGTATCCTATGAAGACGCATTTTTCCGCTTTGGGTTCAAGCTTGTCATTTGTAACTTCTTTACATAGGCTTCGCATCCCCAAACTTTAAGGAGCGACAATTTAGGTTTCTTCCCAAACCATAATTCATACGGTGTCGTTTCAGGATTTAGGTGCCCTATTTAAAGTGAATGCGGTTGTTTCTAATGCATAACCCCAAAATGATAGCGGTAAATCGTAAGTGACATCATAGAACGAACCATATCTAAGAGAGTTCGATTCTGACGTTCGGATACACCATTCTGTGGTGTTCGGCGGTGTCAATTGTGAAAGTATTCCGCACTTCTTTAAATGCTCGCCAAACTCATAACTTAGATATTCACCTCCACGATCGAACGTAGAAATTTAATCTTCTTGTTACGTTGATTCTCTACCTCACTTTGAAACTCCTTAAACTTCGAGAGTTTCGGACTTATGTTTCATGAAATAGATATATCCATATCTACTCAAGTCATCCGTGAAGGTAAGAACATAACGATAACCACCTTGTGACGCTACACTCATTGGACCACACATCGGTATGTATGATTTCCAATAAGTCCGTAGCTCGCTCCATCATACCGAAAATGGAGTCTTAGTCATTTTTCCCATCGGACATGCTTCGCATCTTTCAAGTGATTCAAAATCAAGTGATTCAAGAAGTCCATCGGAATGGAGTTTCTTCATACGTTTCACTCGATGTGACCAAGGCAGCGATGCCACATATAGGTCTAATTATCGCTGATTTCAAGCGTTTAGCCTCAATGTTGTTGATATGTGTATTTCCACTATCGAGATTCAATAAGAATAGACCATCTATCAAAGGTGCATGTGCATAAAACATATTACTCATATAAATAGAACAACCATTATTCTCGGATTTAAACAAGTAACCGTCTACAATAAACAAGATCCCGATATAATGTTCATGCTCAACGAGCACTAAATAACAATTATTTAAGTATAAAAATAATCCCGATGGTAGATGAAGGGGTAGCGTGCCGACCGATCACATCAACCTTTGATCCGTTTCCCACGCGCATCGTCACCTCGTTCTTCGCTAGCTTCCGTTTATTCTGCGGCTTTTGTTTGAGTTACAAATATGAGCAACCGAACCAGATCAAATACCTGTGCACTACTACAGTACTAGTGAGATACACATCAATAACATGTATATCGGATATACCTTTCTTCTTGATGTTGCCGTTCTTGAGATCCGCCAAGTACTTTGGGCAATTCCGCTTCGGTGACCTTCTCCCTTGCGTAAAAGCACTCGGTTTCAGGCTTAGGTCCAGCCACGGTCTTCTTAAATCGGCGTGGTAGCTTTCTTACCACCCTTCTTGAAGTGTCCTTTTGCTTAGACTTGCCTTTCTTGAATTTGGTGGTCTTATTGACCAACAACACTTGGTGCTCTTTCTTGATCTCCACTTCGCAGATTTCAACATGGCAAAGAGTTACAGCAGCGTCTTGTTCATGTTACGCATGTTGTAGTTCATCACAAAGTTCTTGTAACTTGGTGGTAGTGATTGGAGGACACGGTAAATCCCAAAGCATTAGGAATCACTATACCCAAGCTTTGAAGTTTGTTTGCGTGCCTGGACATCTTAAGCACATGCTCACTGTGAGCTGCCCTCTTCCATCTTGCGGTTAAAGAATTTTCGAAGCCTCATAGCTTTCAATTGCATGAGTCTCAAAAATCAATTTGAGATCCTCGACAATATCATATGGGTCGACTCTTCAAACCTTTTCTGAAGCTCCGATTCTAAACCATACAAGATAGCACCTGAACTATGGAGTCTTGATTCTTAGGCGAGGTAAACATTCTTTACTTCATGAGCCGGTGCAGTGGGTCACCAATGTGCATCCAGCACATAGGTCAAATTACCAATGAGGACAATCCTCAAATGCGGAACCAATCATGAAGTTGCTTCCATTGTTTTTCAACTTTTCTTTCTCTAGGAGCGCATTAAAATTGATGGTAGGGGCTGCCATTGATCTACAACATATTTGCAATAGTTTAGACTAAGTTTATGACAAATTGAGTTCAAATTAATAATAAAATTAAACTAGGTGAACTCCCACTCAAAACAATATCCCTCACATTGTTTTAGTGATCACACGAACCAAATCCACCACATCAACACCGATCATCACGAGAGTTGATATAGTTTCAATGGCGAACAATCATCATGTTCATCATATCTACTATACGATTCATGCTTTACCTTTCGGTAATCCGTGTTCCGAGACCATGTATGTACATGCTAGGCTCGTCAAGATCAAACCTTAGTTTCTGCATGAGCAAATCTGGCTTGCTCACGTTGTATACACTTGCAGAATCTAGCACACCCGATCATCACGTGGTGCTTCGAAACAACAAGCTTTAGCAACGGTGCTAACTAAGGGTGAACACTTTATGATTTGAAATTGATGTGCATGAGGATCATCTTATAATGCTACCGTCGTCTACTAAGCAATACAAGATGCATAAAGGATTAACATCACATGCAATTCAATATATATGTGATATGATATGGCCTTTCTTCTTCGTGCCTCCGATCTCCATCTTCAAGCACGAACATGATCTCCATCATCACCGGCATTGCATCAAGGTCAATGACGCTTCTTCATGGTTGTCGTCCACCGGCTTCAACTATTACAACTACTTTGAATAGACACGGGTCTTAACATAAATTAAAGACAACCATATGGCTCCTGCCGGTTGTCGACTTACAATAAGGAACATTGCATACATCAAATATAATCACAATCATGGCCATATCACATCACTGCACACCCCTGCAAAACAAAGTTAGACGCTTCTACTTTCTTTGCATATTTTACGTGGTTTGGGGCTTTCAATAAGTGTCGTTCTAACTTACGAACAAGAACCACAACATTGATACTAGCATTGTTGATCACCCGTTGTAAATTGGATCTTAACTATGCTAGGAGAAACATGCACCCGCAAAGCCACTTATGCAATACTAGTTACATGTCAAGCGTGGAGCAAGTCTCATGAACGATGTCATGTAAGGTTAGCCGGCCGCTTCATCCCAACATACCGCAAGATGCAAAGTACACAAAAGCAATCTACAATAAAGCATCAACGCCCACAATGACCATTGTGTTCTACTCGTGCAAGATCTACATATAGACACGGCTCGATACCCTTTGAGGGGTTCGTAGCATGGAAAACAAAAATTTTCTATCGCATACAAACAAACAAGCCAAGATCTATCTACTAGATTGTAGCAGCAGTCGATGGTATAACTTACCTCGAAGATTCCAAAGCGTTTAACGAGGCGGATTCTCGTGGGTGATGTAGTCGTACTCTTCCGATCTCAAGATCGTGTAGACGATCCTTCGGTATACGTTCGGCGCTCCGATCGGTCACACATTCGGTACTCGGCAAGACCTTCCTCTCCCTTGTTCCAGCGGAGGTTGTAGCACTCTCCTCGCGATTCCAAGGCGGCTGGCGTGGAAGTAGAGGAGATCATGAGGCTTAAGCCGGTAAGCAGTATGGTGGAGCTTATGAGAGAGGCTATTAGTGGTCTAGTAATTAGACACACCAATTAGAAGGCTCTAAACCAATTAGAAGGCTCTAAACGCTGGCTAAAGCAATTAGAAGCTCTAAACCAAAAGCGGCTCTAAACAGGAGATCTAGAGTAGAAAGTTATGTGTCTATGGGAGGAGCCTGCCTCCTTATATGGGAGGGGGTCCTTGGCGCCCGAGGAGGGAGTCCTCCCTCCCAACTCGCCTAGGCTGGCGCCGGCTGGAGGTCAACTCCTCCTCCGGGTTGGTTCCAACTCCTCTTGCTTGTTTCCCAGTTTCTTGTTTTGGCGGTTTGACTTTCAAACTGGACATTTGACTTTTCATTTTAGGATTCAATTTAATCCTTTATTTGGGACAGCAAGAACACTTAGTACATGATGCAATCATTCAATGAGCAATGACACATTCATGTACCCTTCCCCGGAGTCTTGGGACAATCCGGAACCTTCTAGAACATTCCCGATGAAAACACGGAATCATTCCCGAACTCAAAGCGGGACTTTCCTTATATGAATCTTATTCTCCGGACCATTCCGGATCACCTCGTGATATCCGGATCCCATCGAGACTCGAACAACATTCGGTCTCTTTCTCATAATACCATAACTACTCAAACAACGTCGAATCCTTAAGTGTGTCTCCCTACGGTTCGTGAATTATGCGGACATGATCGAGACACTTCTCGAACAATAACCAATAGAGGAATCTGGAAATTCATATGGCTCCCACATATTTCTCGATTACTTTGCGATCGAATGAACCACTTACATACGATACCAATTTCCCTTTGTCTCACGATATGTTACTTACCCGAGGTTATGATCGCTGGTATCTCTGCATACCTAGTTCAACCTCGTTCTTGATAAGTATTCTTTTCTCGTTCCGTGATATGTGATCCCTTGTGACCAAGTCACATGCTTGCAAGCTAATTGGATGACATTCCACGAGGGGCCCAGAGTATATCTATCCGTCATGTGGATGGACAAATCCCTCTTGATCCATGTGTTTCAACCAATACTTTCCGAACACTTAATGCCACCTTTATAGCCACCCGATTACGGTGTGGTGTTTGATGTCATCAAAGCATCCATCCGTAAAGGTGATATGCATGATCTCATGGTCGAAGGAATTAGGTTACTATGTATCGAAAAGCATATAGCAATTGAACTAATGAAATGACTTGATCTTTATGCTACGCTTATCTATAGGAGTATGTCCACCATATCATTCTCCTAACGATATGATCTTGTTGTTGATAACATCTCAATGTTCATGATATGAAACCACAATCATTAATCAACCAACAAGCTAGTGAAGTATAGAGGCTACACTAGGGACTTCAAATTAAGTTTACAAATCACACAAGTATTAATGGTTTCCTTGTTAACACTATTATAGCATGAATGTAAACATTTATCATAAACACAAAGATATAATAATAACTACATTTATTATTGCCTCTAGGGCATATCTCCAACACCTTCATGCTTGAAGTAATATATATCTTGCTATCTCTTTGTTGCTTATATTGTTTAGCATAAGTTGTTGGTGCACATAGGTGAACCGTAGTTGTTCTAGGTTGTGCTTAACAAAGTAAACACTAGTTTTATTCCACCTTTGTTGAGCCACTCTAGAAAAAGTTTTTATCGCCTATTCACCCGCCCTCTAGGCGACATCCGTATCCTTTCAGTCGATAACACGGCAGACACTACATGACGCACTGGAGTAGATAGCACCTAGGTGGGCATGTTGTCTCCTGTCGCGGTTGTGCTTGAAGGCGGCGAGCGGCCGACAGCGCTAGGAAGCGGCTCTAGAAGCACTGAGATGTAATCAAAAGGGGATTTACGGTTTGATCGATAATCGATCTACTGATTTCCAATTTATTTAATCTGCATTGCTAGGTACTGGACGACTTTTGAGCCAGGAAAACAAGGTCGGAGCGACTTTTGAGCCTCAAAACAAGGACAAATGGGGAGATGGGCTACAAGGCATTTGCCTGCTGCACAATATCTGAATGAATTAAACATGATTTAATTAAGTATGTGTTTATCTATGGCCATTAGCACGTATATACCATGTATATTAGTACCATAAGCTACTATAACATTGAGGGGGGGGTGATCCATTAGGGGGGTCTACCCCTGCTAGCCCCCCTTGTCTCCACCCCTGTTTGGGGGAGCCTCGTTATTATTGACACGAAGCTTATGAATGTATGCTTGATGGTTAGATGGATCTAAAAGATAGCCTCAGGTGATCATGGCCTATTGGCCGACATCATCAGGAACAAATACTTACGGAACAAAGATCTTCTTATAGACGCTCGCCGATCGGATCGTAGTTTTGTAACTCGTTTCAGAAGGTCAAAGGCTTGTTTTGCTTGGGGGCAAAACACGAGGTCAATAACGCACATTCCACTACGTTCTGGATGGATGGGTGGAAAGGGTCGGGGGGCCCTTAAGGATAGATTCACTTTTTTTGACATCTCTTTGGACAAGGAGGCCACGATGGCACAACTCTGGTCATTGACCAAGTGGCGCGTTATGTTTAGGCACAGGCTAGGTGTAGCTGAGCGAATCGAGTGGGCCAACCTGTATAGGGTTATTCACGGGGCCCATCCAGGTAAGGGACCACACCTTCTCCTGGACCTTGGAACCTTTGAGGAGGTTTTCGTAAGATTATTGTGTCACAAACTCTGCTAGGCATGCCTAGAAAGCACTTCTGTGAGATTTGGAAAATCTCGATCGTGCCAAAGATCCGAGTTTTCCTGTGGCAACTCAGGCGCAAGCGGATACCTTCAAAGGGCAATATCCTCCATCGCTAGGGCCCTTCATGGGTCTATGTGCCCCGTATGGTGAATACAAGGAAAATGACCACATCTTCTTGGCATGCAGCCTTGCCAAATTCATGTGGAGCACAGTTAGGGAGCCGCTCTCTTGTTCTTGGAACCCTGCCTGCTTTGCCGATGTTCATATATTTATGCACATGCAGATAGGCCAAGCTAAGCGGGTGCTTTGGATATGCCGTTGCGCCTTATTGTGGACGTTGTGGAACATTAGGAACAAATTCTCTATTGAGGGGATTTTCCCGTTGCAGCCAGCTGATAGCGTATATAAATTGTTGACATTTTTGCAGGTGTGAAATCCAGTGGCTAGACAACTGGACCGTGGGACCGTGGAAGTGATGATTGGTAGGATTCGCCATCTCCACTGGATTGTTTGAGACGTTCTGGCCTAGCTAGCCGTCTCTATCATCCTTGTATCCAGTTTTCTTTCTTTCTTCCTCATAGGTGTGCATTGAGGCGCATGGCTTATGTGTGTGTGTGTGTGTGTGTGTGTCCGTGCAGCTCTGTTTTGGCTTATGTTTTGGATCTTGGGTCCGGGATTCTGAATCATGTGGTTTAACTCTGTATGATGCCGGATGTGGCTTCTTCGAGCTCTCTAAGAAAAACTAGTAGACAACCAAAGCAGTTTTCAGTTGTTCACTGCCTTGGAATGTTCAGAAACATTAGCAAAACTTTAAACTGATAGCATACCTTTGAAATTACAGGCATCTTGTTTCATCGCTAGCTAGAAAAACATAGTGCCTAGCCTACGGCTTGACCTTTCGTAAGCATAGAAAATAATTATATGCACAGAAAAAACATCAAATCTGCAATTAAACTTCCCGTGCACAAGCATGTTTTTCTTAGCACATCATAGAACTGCACATAATAACATGAATTTAGGCAGACGGGGTTATGAAAGCAATTTTTTTTAATAAAATCAGGTCAGCCAAAAAAGATACTCATAACTCGGGAGATCTTCTTAATTACTGATTGATAATGGTTTTAAAAAATAACTCATAAAGCGACGGAAAAGGAGCAAAACGAGGGATTCGAACTCCAGACCTGCCGGAGGGTTACCCTAGTTCGCACAGTCAAACCAACACGCCAGGGGACGTCTTGGTCAAACCCTAGATAACAATCCGTAGTTAACCTTCGCTCGATTTCTCCCTGCCTATATAAGCTCGCCCGCAGGCCAGCGCCGTCGCCACCTCCCTCCCCACCTCTCCCACCGCCGGCAACGAATTCCTTCGCGAAACTAGTCCCAGAACGGACCGACGATGGCGATGGAGGCGGCGGCGGCGCGGTGGCAGGTGGAGGAGCAGAAGCTGCGGTGCACCAAGGAGCCGTTCGTCGACGACGCCGGCACCGACAGGATGTACGCACGCTTCCCTGCTCGCTCCGGTTCCGCTGACGTGCGTGTGCTCTCGATCTTGTGCTGATTATTTGTCCGTTCGTTTGGATTTCCGCCTCTGTTCTTCGACCAGAAAGAGCATACAGTTCAGCACCTTGTCCGGCAACGAGGTCCGCGGCTCCGCCGACGTGCAGGTCTGGAACAGCCGCTTCTACGACGCCACCCACAAGCCCGTCCCCGGAGGCCTGCTCGACACCCGCATGGTATGTGTCTCTCCCCCGGCGAATCCTGCATTTGCCTCTGCAATTTGGTTCGAGTTGGCGAATTGAGTCCTGTGACGAATGGAATGCCACCCTTTTCTTTGTAGTTCATCTGTATGCATTATAGGTGTCTTGCTGAACAATTCGTGCCATGTTCATGGTACTGCTCTGATTTGAGGGTCAGATTCTTGTAGTATGACATTTGATTTCACGCAGTTTATGCCGGGGCTTGTTTATTCGTATCAGCATTTGCCTCACCGATTTGCGTGTGGGCATTTGTGTGCAGTAGGCATCTTACTGGTCAATCTGTGTGGTACATGGTGGGTACCATTGTACCAATCCAACTCTTTGTTTTGCAGGGAGCCACGAACAAGTTCGGGGAGTGCACCACCTGCTACGGCTCCTACACAGAGTGCCCGGGCCATTTCGGCTACATCAAGCTCGCGCTCCCGGTCTTCAACGTCGGCTTCTTCACCAACATTCTCAACATGCTCAAGTGCATCTGCAAGGCAAATACATTTTCCACCTTATATATATCTGATCACGTTATACCTTTCCCATGTCCCTGGGCCGATCCTATCCGATCCTAACGGGGCAGATGACTTTGCAGCGCTGCAGCAGGGTCCTCCTAGCGGATGGGGAACTCCGCCAGGGGTTTCTGAAGAAGATGAGGAATCCTAGAGCAGAGGCCCAGCACAAAAGCACCATCGCAAAGAACGTGAGGGACAAATGCAAGCCGTGCCGTTGCCCCTACTGCGGATTCATGAATGGCAAGCTTTGCTTCTGATGCTATTATTTCTCATGTTTCCTTGCCACTTTACTGCCTACCAATCCATGAACACCTGTTTAGAACTTAGCCTTCTGTTTGGGTTTGGATGTGCAGGTGTAGCAAAGAAGGGGCCGAAGTCAGGAGGCTTGAACATTGTCCATGACTGCAGCAAAACTTTGGATGGACAAATGATCGATTTACCTATTCAAAGCAATTTACGCGAGGGGCTTTCTTTGACAGAATATATAATTTCCTGCTATGGAGCCCGCAAAGGGGTTGTAGATACTGCTGTACGAACAGCAGATGCTGGATATCTTACACGTAGACTTGTTGAAGAAGTAGTTCAACATATTCTTGTACGTAGAAGAGATTGTGGTACTATCCGAGGTATTTCTGTTAGTCCTCAAAATGGGATGACGGAAAAACTTTTTGCCCAAACACTAATTGGTCGTGTAGTCGATTTATGGATGGAATCAAATACGCGGAAGAACTCCGGTCCGCGTTATCGCAAAAGAAAGAGAAACTGTCCATTAATTCGGTCCACCTGTTAGACCCTCAGACAGTTCTCTCTCTTTTCAAAAAGATCACTGACGAGGTATCGTGTTGTTTGTCAGGAGTATATTATTCATTACTTCACTTTTGGTAGAGTACCACAGTTCATCAGACATGGGTTTGTCTGACGACTGGTTTTCTTGTACTTCAACGTTCTGAAGGACTGTGAACTGCTGAACCTTGGAGATAGGCCTGAGAAACTTATCATTACAGAGATCGCGGTGCCACCTGTGCCGATCCGTCCTTCCGTTTTTGCTGGTGGTGCAAAGAGGTTTGTTCTCGGTTTCCTTGGAAACTTATGTGATGGTGTTTCAGCGTAGCCACATGCCATTGCAATGCCCACTAATGTCTTGCTTCTCACAGCAATGAAGACAGTATTACAATCATATTGAAGAATATTGTGAATTCAAATTCCATCATCAAAGATTCCCTTCAAAAGGGCGAGGAACTCGTCAAGTGCTTTGTAAGATAACTCGGAGCTCTTCATTTAATCTTTTTAACACTCTCGTATGTACCATCATTACTCTTTCACCTCAGTGGAATGCTACTTCCGTGTTCTCTGTTTTTTATTGCATTTTAGAAACTAGGATGCCTGTACTTGTTCATGCAATGCCTAATGCAATAGCTTATTGTTGTTGGATGATGAGCTCTGCTCAAGAAGCAGTTCAAATTTTTTGCTGGCTGTACAGGAAACAATGGTTTCTGCAAGGTCTTAAAAACGTTATGCTAACCAAATTTAATATTTTGAAGTAATAAGTCCAACTATGAGTTATGACTTCCCATTGTTCTGCCTGCATGGACTGGTGGCTGGTGCGTTATCAATACCACACTTCAAAGTGCTCTGTAGTTTTGACACTTAAACTCATAACTCATAAGCTTTTCTACGCATTCTGAATTAGATTAGATAACTCAGAAGTAATGCTTCAAGGGGAAACTGGATGTTGTATTTATGCCGCACAATTTGCATTGTGATAGTTACCAATCTGTTAGTGCTTTTATTTGATTGAAGCACAATTTCTGTTGAGATACTCGAGCTCAGTTTTCTCCTTCATTTCTGTGAAGAATTGGTGGCAAGAACTTCAACTTCAAGTTGTTGAATATGTCAATAGTGATGCCCCCTGTCTTACTGCTTCACAAAATCGTGATCCAAAAAGTCGTGGCCTTATTCAAAGACTCAAAGGGAAGACAGGTCGATTCCGCGGGAACTTGTCGGGGAAACGTACCGAGTACACTGGAAGGACTGTCATATCTCCTGACCCAAATTTGAAAATAACAGAGGTACTTGTCCATAGTTATCAGTGTTTTTTTTTTGCGGGAATTGTTCTTTATTTTCACTCTCCAGTCGATTTCTTATGTCATTATTTAATTCAAACTTCAGGTGGCCATTCCTGTTTTGATGGCTCAAGTCTTGACATATCCTGAAAGAGTTTCATGTCATAACATAGAAAAGCTCCGTCAATGTATACGAAATGGGCCATCTAAACATCCCGGAGCAAATTTTGTAATAAAACCTGATGGATCAAAGCTGTAAGTTGTACTTTTTGATATTATGATTCTTTTTAACAAGTTCAGCTTTCATATGTTGTTCTGGACTACATTTATGTAGGAACTTAAAGTACGGTGATAGACAAATCACCGCTCGGGATTTGAAGGATGGCTTTAAAGTCGAAAGGCATTTAGAAGATGGAGACATTGTCCTCTTCAACAGACAACCAAGCTTGCATAGAATGTCAATTATGTCGCACAGGGTACAAATTGCTCCATACGGCACTATACTTGATGCTACATGATTTGTCTCACCTTTGTTTCCTTTTATATTTAAATACAGGCAAGGATAATGCCTTGGAGAACATTAAGATTCAATGAGTCTGTATGCAACCCTTACAATGCTGATTTTGATGGAGATGAGATGAATTTGCATGTCCCGAAAACAGAGGAAGCTCGTACTGAAGCATTTATGCTTATGGGGGTAGCACTTGCTAACTCTTATTTGTTATAAGCTCAATATTTTTATGCTTTTTGATGTGCTAACACTATTTTGGTAACAAATATTTATCTTTGCAGGTTCAGAATAATTTATGTACCCCTAAGAATGGGGAAATACTGGTTGCTTCCACACAAGATTTTTTAACCTCTTCTTTTCTAGTCACAAGGAAAGATACCTTCTATGACAGGTCTTACTTTAGTCTCTTGTGTTCATATCTTGGCGATGCAATTGAAAGTATTGATCTCCCAACACCAGCCTTAATTAAGGTAATATTTTTAAACAAGTTTTTTTTGTGGCTACGCGTTCTCCTGTATTTAACGTTCCTTGCAAATATCAAATTGTTTCCATAAAAAGTTCTGTTGTTTGTGCTTTTACTGATGTAATTAACATGAGATATGCATTGTAAATTAGATTTAATATTTGTGAAACATTAATATTGAAAATGAGATGGCCTTACCGTTGTTTTCAGTACATATAAAAGTAGTTCTGTATTAGGCAAGTTGCTAATACATTTTGTGACGCCTAACAAGAGACAACAAATGGAACATCTATGCTATGTTTTCCTTTATCGAAGTTCTGGTACCTGTATGAGTATTGATCATGTACATATAAAAGGAGTTCTGTATTAGGCAAGTTAATACATTTTTCGACGCCTAACAAGAGAAAACAAATGGAACATCTATGCTATTTTTTTCCTTTATTGAAGTTCTGGTACCTGTATGAGTATTGATCATGCTCTCTTTTTTGCAGCCCATTGAGCTTTGGACTGGTAAACAATTATTCAGTGTGTTAGTACGTCCTAACGCATGTATAAAGGTGTTTCTGAATCTTACTGTTGAAGAGAAAATTTACATGAAACGTAAAGAACGTGATAAAAAGGAGGTTACAGTTTTGGAAGAGACAATGTGTCCAAACGATGGTTTTGTCTACTTCCGAAACAGCGAACTTTTATGTGGGCAGGTTGGGAAGAAAACTTTAGGTGAGAAAACTAGTGATGGCCTTTGCTAAAAAATGTCTTCAGCTTATTTTGATTTCGGATT
This sequence comes from Avena longiglumis, assembly GCA_030063025.1. Lineage (NCBI taxonomy): Eukaryota > Viridiplantae > Streptophyta > Magnoliopsida > Poales > Poaceae > Avena > Avena longiglumis. The sequence continues at coordinate 35,156,505 of CP125978.1, forward strand.
TCATGATTCATCTCAAGAACATTGGTATTCGGGAACTACTATTATAGCTTTGTGTGCACCTTCCTAATTGACTGTTCCACTTGTATATCAGTATTTTTCTTTTGTCATAATAATTCTGCAGATTAATTTACATTCCTGAGTAATGAAATTATCTTATTTGATGCTGGAAGGGTATTATTTTACCTTGTATCGTATATTGAGCTATGCATATTCCATCTGAGCACTTAAGAAGTGAACTTGTGATTAGTCCACCTTAACTTGCTTCACTTTTGTAGAATAGTTGAACTTGACTCTGCCATGATAATCGTTTGCCTCATTAAAATCAAATTGGGAAATCTGCTAAGTTTAGGATGTAATTGGAGAAAGCTTAGGACGGGACCCTGAAGTTATTTGATGTAGGCCAAGTTATGTACTGTTTGAAATAAAGCATTGCATGGCTACCAACCATTATGGGTATCCATTTCGATATCGATCTATAATCCAGAACATTTTGTACAGTATTCTTTGGATATTTCGCTCTTTTTCAGGAGTTAGTTATACAACGTCATAACTCGGACATGGTTTACTCCTGTGAATCACTCCATAAACCACATATAATAAACGATTTTCTTTTTATCATTCATGTCAGTAAAAAGCATTGTTCGCCTGTCCTAGTTTTTTTCTTATTTTCATATTTCTTGACAGATTTGATTTTTTTTCTTCCAGGTAACGGGAATAACGAGGGCATGTTCTCTGTTCTCATAAGAGATTATAATTCTCATGCTGCAGCAAGCTGTATGAATCGTCTGGCAAAGTTTAGGTGTGACTTGTTTCAAGATTTGTGCATTCATGTTATTCTTTCTTAGTTATTAGTATTTTGGTGCTATATCAATAATTTTCTGCTATATACTTGCTCATCTGGAGAATGAGAATGGAAGCACGTCCTCTTTACTCCTTTTAACATATGTACTAGTTTATCCATCTTATATTTCTCATTTGGTGTGGATGATTCTTCAGAGATCATGCTCGGTGAACAATTTACTCAAATTCATATATTGTTTTTTCTCATTGTGGTTTTGTTGGCTGTGAATTATAGTTGTCCATTTGCATCGTAGTGCTCAATAGTTGGTGAAATTAGCGAGTTAAATTGTTTCCACTAAAAAAGGTGCATGGGTTTTGTTCTAATCCATGTTACATACTTTTTCATCTGCAGTGCAAGATTTATAGGGAATCATGGTTTCTCAATTGGTGTGGATGATGTCCAACCAGGAGAAAGTCTAAATCAGAAAAAGAAAATAACAATAGATGACGGGTATGAAGAATGCCATAAGCTTATTGCCCTATATTCCAAAGGTGACCTCGTACCGCAACCTGGTTGCAACAGAGCTCAAACACTGGAGGCTCAGATATCTCAGGTTCTAAATAAATTACGAGAAACAGCTGGAGATGTAAGTTCTAAGTTCTAAACGATTTTCTTGGCTCACTGCATTTCCTTAACCAATTACCTTGTGAATTTTCTCTAATATAGTGTACAAGTTGAAACTTGGAAAATAATCAGTGTTGAGTGACTGCCTTCAAGTCTTCATTTGATACTAGTTTGAAATTATCACAGCTTTGCACATGGCAGACCTGCTGAAATTTAAACCCCCTCGTTACCTTTCTTAAGTGAAAACCTCCTTCTCTGTTTCTTTGTTTTTGTTAGCTAGACAGTTTTCTTTTCCTTTGCTTGCTTTTTAGTTTTTTTCACTTAGGTCGCAGTCCTTTGGTGGCGTGCGTACTTAGCACCTTTGTTGGCAGTTTCTTGTAGTACAAGATGATACACTTTAGGTGCGCATTTGAGATAAATTATCACAACTCAGTGTTACTGAGCTAAATTTTCTTGTATGGATGTTCTCATCACTAGCCTAATTTTCAAGTGTGAATTTAGTGAAAGAACTGGTTGATGCATTGATTGAATACAGTGACTAATCAAATATGCCCATTTTGACTTCAGCATACTAGTGTATTTTATGACTTGAGTTGTAATTTATTTATTCAGGATTGTATGAGTACGCTTCATTGGAGAAACAGCCCATTGATTATGTCTCAGTGTGGATCTAAAGGTTCTCCAATCAATATCAGTCAGATGGTTGTCTGTGTTGTCCAACAATCTGTTGGAGGACGTCGTGCCCCAGATGGTTTTATAGATCGAACACTTCCCCACTTTCCTATTAATTCAAAGACCCCTGCGGTAAGAACAGGACTAAGAAATATGATTTCCTCATTTGAGCAACCATTTCTGTGATGACTGTCGCTAATTCTGTTCCAACAAAAGAAATGTATGCTCTCTTCAGGTAAGTTATTTTTTTTGTCTTCCATTTGCAGGCGAAAGGTTTTGTTGCTAATTCATTCTATTCCGGTTTGACTGCTACTGAGTTTTTCTTCCATACAATGGGTGGACGAGAGGGTCTTGTTGACACAGCGGTATGACACTAAACCTAGACCATCTTTTGGTTGCATACTTGCATGTGTTCAAGTTAAGATCTATCTCAGAATAAAAGATTGCTTCCTTTGTCATGGATGCTTAGTTTCTTTACTTTGCGGTGCATGCTACCAGTTTATTCAATGGGTGTTTTCTTACCATTAGTTTCCTCTATGACTGTTATATAACTTAATTTCTCTAAATGGGCCAGCCTAGCAGCTTAGCTTGTGCAAGTTAAATAAGATCAGACAACCCTTCAGCATACTGCCATATAAGTTATTATCTGTGTAAAGGGAAAGGCCAATCTCAGGCCACCAGCCCTCTCAAAGGGCAAGGTACAGTAGAAGACAAACATCAAACCACAAACACCTAGAGTAGCACATACAAACACTTGTTTTTTGATACTCTGCAGCAAACTTATCAGCTACTTGATAACTACTGTAGAGTACCAATGTGAAACTATTGATACTATACCAACTTCATGACCTATTCATGGATCCATACGACATTTCTTATTTTATACTAACTTGGGGAGGCTATTCATAGACATGGATCCCCTATGACATGTCTTATTTTCTCTGGACTGAGGTCGAACCTGTTGGGCACTGCCAGTTGACTCCATATGCCTACTGGATGGCTTTTAATCTAGTTTCCTCATTTACCATGTTTTTAGTGGGTATCTGATTTTTTTTCCTTCCTTTTCTTTGAACTTGCAATCATAGGTCAAAACAGCAGAAACTGGATATATGTCCCGTAGATTAATGAAGGGTCTGGAAGATCTCTCAGTTTGCTATGATCAGACAGTTCGCAATGCGAGCGGTGGTATAGTTCAGTTTGTCTATGGAGATGATGGTATGGATCCTGCAAAGATGGAAGGCAAAGGTGGCTGCCCGTTAAATTTGGATCAATTGTTTATGAAAGTCATGGTTAGTTTTAATACATGAATACTTTCTTAGATTGATGAAGTGTTTCCTGTGCTCCGTGCATTGACCAGTGACGGTATAACTATGTAGGCCACATGCCCTCAAAGGGGACATGACACGTTATCTCCAGAGGTAATCTTGCAAGTGCTAAATGATAAGCTCGCTGAAGAAGACACCTCATCTGGTGGTTGTAGCGATAAGTTCAAGGAAATGCTAACTAAATTTCTTGAGGGTCGTATCAAAATGCTGAGAAGCACAAGGAGAGCGCTTCAACTAGATGAAGATCGTGTGGAAAAGAGGGACTCCAACATTGAAGAAGGCATTGCTGCTGATATTTCTGGCATATCTACGAAACAACTGCAGGTGTGTATCATGTTTGCATGTATTAAATGATCACTGATTTGCCAAATTACGTCTGTAAGATGAAACGACCAGTTCTCTGCAGTAAAATGTTCCAGCAAATAGATGTTGTGCTAACTGTATATTGTCATGTTTCTTACGCGGCTGAAATTATAAAAACAGCAGGTGTTTAGAGTTAAGCAAATGCATGAGTTGCACACTGAATTGTCAAGATCAAATTCTTAGCCTTATTAATCTCGTATATAAACTAGCAGGTGACTTAAGCTTATTACAGGCCACTTGGACGTCCCTTTCTTTCCTGTTGAAATCAGTATCAGACTCACACCACTCCTAGATGATTAAATGTGAATATATATGAGCCTCTTCACATGCGATTTTAGTTGTGATGTCCTAACAAACCACTTCATGATGCAAGCATTTATCTCTATAGTTTTAAGTCTGCTACAAGGGTTGTTTTTTATTTGTGTGTTTTATTAGTGTCGTTCTGCTATATGATATATTTTCCTTTTTACTGCACAGGTTTTTCTGGATACTTGTTTATCTCGTTACCACTCAAAAGTAATCGAAGCAGGAGCATCAATTGGGGCAATTGGGGCACAGAGTATTGGAGAACCTGGGACTCAAATGACATTGAAAACCTTCCATTTTGCAGGAGTAGCTAGCATGAGTATCCTTTACTATTTATTTAAGTGAAGTGGAATGATATTTTGGCATGTTAGCAATTCTTAAGTGGGCCTTAACTTTCTTTCTGAAACTTACCATTTAGAGGGATACTCTTATGATTTAGTTTCTGATGAATATAATACATAACTGTCAACAATCTGTGCAAAGAAGTTTTATGATATGGTAGGGCTCTAGGTCACAAAAAGTACAGAAATATGAACATATATTGTTTAGTTTACGAGATATGTTTCCTTAACGAAGAACAAAAAAGATGTCACTCTTGGAGTTCCTCGCATCAAGGAAATCATCAATGCTTCAAAAAAAATAAGCACACCAATTATCACTACAGAACTTTTGTCTGAGCAAGATGAGTCGTTTGCAGTGAAGGTGAAATGTTATATTGAGAAATTAGTGCTGGGCGAGGTAAGGTTTTCAGATAATTATTTTCTTTTGAATTTGTATAAGCACTTGAAGGAAGTTTGTCTGCTTGCACTTGCCTTGGATTTGTTAAACATGTTACATGAATTTAGCGCATTCATAGTCCCAAGATTGGTCATATGACATTCTCCCAGGTATTGAATGTACTTGCATCTCACTAATCTGTGCTATGGATGAAAAAATCTTCTATTTCTCGTTTGTTTGCCGTATGATAAGAAAATAGCAAATATGGGTTTACTGAGCTATGTAGAAATTAATGTTTAATGATCTGTTAGTTTAATACAAAATCTTGCATTATTATATGTGAAGTTTAGACCATGGGCAGACATGTTGGGTTGATGTGAGGTTATTCAGTGATATGTATAGTGATGATAAGTTTTCTTGCACGAGCTTCAAAATGAAGAAAAAAGCTTTGTGCATGTTATATGTTTGGCGCATAACAGATAAATTTTGTAACATTGTAAGGAAGTATTGAACTTGACGGGAAGCCACTATATTGAACAGGTAGCAGAAGCCATAAAGATTGTCTTGAAATCGAGCCAGCCATGTTTGGTTGTTAAGCTCGACATGCAGCGCATAGAAGCTCAGGGGTACGTGGGAATCTCTTCTGATTCTGTGCGGATCTCAATATTAAATCATCCGAAAACAAAGTTAAAATTCGAGGTATGAAACAAAGCCATGTGGTTGTGTGATGTGCCCAACATTTTCTCTGCAATTGTATTTATGATGCATCATATGTACAGCATGTCCGTGTCATCCATGAAGCCAAGCTGAGAATATATCCAGCTGGAACAGACAAGTCCGTAGTTCAGCTTGAGCTGCACAATCTCAAATCGATGCTTCCAAAAGTGATTGTGAAGGTATATCTGAATACGCAGTGGTAAGTTTTCTTTGCTGCCGTTACGCTGATGTTGCTGACCTTCTACCGACCGTTTCAGGGCATTCCAACTGTTGAAAGAGCCGTTGTGAACCCTGTTCTGAAACGCGACGGAACTTTCGACAGATACAACTTGTTGGTTGAAGGGTATGAGATCCTGTTTATTCACCTTTAGCAGCATACATGAAATTTCTTCAGGAAATTGTTTATCTGGGATGATATATATTTGTGCTAATCAAATAAAAAATATATTTGCAGAACAAACTTGCTAAAAGTTTTGGGCACTCCAGGAGTAGATGCTAAGAGAACAAAAAGTAATCACATCATTGAAGTGCACCAAACGCTTGGGATTGAAGCCGCAAGGAGGTCGATCATCGACGAGATTCAGTATACATTTGAAAGTAACAACATGATGATTGATCGGAGACATATGATGCTTCTGGCAGATCTGATGACATACAAGGTTGGTAGCTAGCTATATACAGACCATTAGTTTTAATAACCCTCGGCGGATCCACTTCGCATGCTGAAGAAATGCTGTCGGTGTCGGTGCAGGGCCAAGTCCTGGGCATGCAGAGAGACGGCATCGCGAAGATGAAGAGCAGCGTGCTGATGCTGGCCTCGTTCGAGAAGACCTCTGAGCACCTTTTCAACGCCTCGTGCGCTGGCCGCGAGGATGAGATCGAGGGCGTCAGCGAGTGCATCATCACGGGCATACCCATGAAGCTCGGCACCGGTATCCTCAAAATCAGGCAAAAGTACGTATCGTCATTCCGGATTGTCAATTTCGATTAAGGATGCAAATGGGGAACCTTTCTACCCTCCTTATTAGTACAAAAAAAATAAAAAAATGAACTAAATTTTCACAAATCTTAACTTTTTGAGAAAACTATTTTATTTGTTTGTACTAGACTAAAATAGAGGGTATCCTAAAGGTTCAAAACTTGCATCTCTAATTTCGATAGTATGTGTGCTGCAAATGTCACATAGGAACCCATAGCTAGCAGAAGGATTAATTTCGCTAGCGCATGGATTGATTAGTTGCGTTTGCTATCCTTTGCTGCAGGCTCCCGGATTTGCCCGAATTCAAGTACCAGCCCGATCCAATTCTGCTGTGATGGATGGATCGATGAAGCTCGGACTCTGCTGATGCATAACATATCTAGGAATAATCATGTTTTTGGATCCAAAAAAGACACTTGTGCTGATCTATGGCGGTAATACAATGCTCATATGAGTTAGCTGGACATTCAGCTAGCTCATATGCTCATACAATATGGTTCAAATTTATTTGGACATGTTAGGAAAAAAGGAAATGAGTTGAAAGAAGAACTAATGAGTTTAGAGCTAGCCACAGAATCAGCTCCTTTGTCTCCTGATGAGTTTGTGAGGAAAACTGATATACTTGTAAGAGTTACAAGAATTGTATGCTGATGAGAAGTTGTATTGGTTGCAACGTTCAAGTGAAAGGTGGCTTTTAAAAGGTGATCAAAATTTGCTTATTTTCATAGAGTGGCAAATGATAGGAGGAAGAAAACTATTCATGTGCGGAAAGACTCTTCAATGACATCTTCATAGCTATAAGTCTCCAAAATTTCACCCTCTATGTTAACTAATAGACTATTTGTAAGATAGTCATCTTTCATCTTGTTGCACAACCTTGTTTTTATGATCTTCATACTAGAAAATGCACGTTCAGTACTTGCCGTTAAAACTAGAAGAGTGATGAGCAAGCGGAGTAACCTCTCAATCAAATTAAAGATATTATGTCTTCCGATTTCCACAAGGGGTTGACAAAGACCAATTAAGGTTCATATGTTTTTCAACTCTTCATCCTTGGAAGCATCCGAAACAAAATGCTTCAACTGAAGCTGCAATCCATAAATATCTTGCTGGGTGAAATCTGTCGGGTAGTACTTCTTCACCATCTTACATATATCACTAGCTTTGAATCTTCTAAATCTGTTTCTAGGAATCAAGTTGACACTAGTAGATAACGTATCCATTACCTTCTCATTGAACCTACGATTTAGTTCAAATAATTGAGTGTCCAATGCTGCACGGGATATTTCCACTCGAAAGTAATCAAACACACTCGAGTCTCTTTGATCTGATGGGTACTGCCAAATCTGCGGCCGTTATCCTGGGTCTCGCTGCAAGAACTCAATACCTCGAAACGTAACAGCTTCATTTGATTGTTCTGCATCTTGATTGTGTGACTGTTGCTGCTGAAATTCAAGCAAGGACAAGGGTGGATCTGTTGGGACTGACTGATCTTCCTCAACTTCATTTGCATCATCTCTTTAAAAAAAAAAAAACCAGATAAATTCTTCTCTGACTATCTTTGCCCATGGTAGCCTACCTAAATTACATATGTAAACAACAATGGATATTATCATTCATACAATCATGTTACCAAATTACAGGGAAATTGGTACTGATAACTGAAGTCTGAAAGAGAACTAAATTCAGTAGTGCGTGGATTGATTTGGGAAAATAGAATTAAGTTACCTGTCGAGTTGTGCTGTTGTGATGTACGTTGAAAGTGGGCTTGCACCTTGCGGCAGGAAAATCAAAGAAGACGAGGACAAGAGGAGTTGAGGAGACTATGTGGACTGGGTTGTTTCAGGTTGCAAGTGGACAGGCCGCCGGCCCGTCCGCCTTGTCCGTTCTGTCCGCAAACGTAAATAGCAAGATTAGCGGCGTCCGCGTCCGCTAATTGTGTTCGCCGCTGTGCCCGACGGACGAGGCGGACCAGCCGCCGCCGCAATGCAAGAGGAAATAGCAGCTAACACCAGTGTGGAATTTCCTGTACATAGTCGACCAAATTGGTCACAGCAGGGCAGCGGGATGGAGCCGGCGGCCTGCAATTGTTGAGGTAGCTCCTTGTTTCTTCGTCCTTCAAACGGGCTTCAACACCGCTGACTGGAGACTGACGTGCGCATGCCTGAGCTCGCCATGAAAGAGCGCTGAGCTCACCTGAGGGTGAACTGGCATTTTCATTATAGGCGTCGTCCGGCGCGAGAACAAGCTCACGGTGCTCCAGCGTCTCCCTTCACGTCCCGTGCGAGGTGTGCCGGCCATCAGGCCATGCCGCTCGTGGCGAGGGCGGCGCTCTCCGGCCATGTTGTTCTAGACTGCAGCAGAGCTTTCCATGCTGAAGGCGCTGCTCTGCACCTTTGCGGCGACGCATGTTATGCTGCAGACAAGCAGGGCCAGGCAGCTCCCGCGACTGGTGGTGGGTGGCGATCTGTGTGGCGGCCACGACGCGCGCCCTGCGGGAGCATGTCGTCGACTTTGCGGGCAGGGTGAGCAAGTCCCGACGGAGTAGACAGGATCGCGACCACATAGCACCAGTATACCGGCCAAGGATTCCGGCCATGAGGACGCCGGCCTTGGATGTCATGCTGGATTTCTGATACTGGGCTCGACTAACTGATGCGGGCCACAGGCTACGAGCGGGATGCGGGACGGTAGTGCAGCTGGCCACGAGCTGGGAGGCGACAAGCTAGCCGCTAGCCCGACGGCGGCGACCAGCACGGCGGCCTGGCCTTTCTATTTTGCTTCTTTCACCGCGCCGCGACTGCCAGCAGCAAAGTGGCGACAAGTTCTTTTCTTAGCGGGATGGACGTCCTGGCGGGCGAAGTGGACACTGTCCATGAGGCCGTCTCGCTTATGCGGCCTAGCCGCTGCGCCGTTTGTACCCTTGAAGCGGACGAGCGGACATCCGCCACCGTCTGCATCCTGAGGGTTGTTGCTTGTCGGAATGTCGGTCTGCCGGTCGTCGGCCAGATCGCCCTTAGGTTTGGCCGTTTGGGGCTGGCCGCCTGGAATTCCCGTGGCTGCTGAAGGCCGCCAAATGCTGGATTGAAGCTCTCCACCGGTACAGCTCTACCTCCACCAGTCCGCCGCTCAATCGCCGGCTCATGGAGTCAGGGCAACTGGCGCCATGGATGGGGAATTGGACATGCGGCGCTGACGAGCAGGAACGGCCACGCGAGACGGTGAAATTCGGAAACAGTCAAGAACAGACGAGTTGATTGCTACACTGGGCTGAGTTTTTTATGGACTTTACACATGCGGTATATGTATTTTTTTTATCTCTAAGACAGGGCGGGCCATGGCCCAGTTTTGCCCTCACTAAGAGCAAGCACACCGTTGCAAAAATAGAGTGTCTAAGATCACCTTTTCTTTCTAAGTTGTGTCTAACACGATGGAGAGGGTGATAGTAGGCAGAAAATTCTTAGTCCTATGTTTAGTACAAGACACAAGTGTCTAAGAAAAAAGCACGTGGCCGCTACTCCCTGCAATGTGGGGAGGACCTTTAGTCCCGGTTTGTACTAAAAGTTTTTTTTATTTTTTTTAAAAAAAAAATGATTTTTTTTTCATTGTTTTCTTAAACCTTTGAATTATTTGGCTCATTGATCTCCCACATCTCTCATTTTTAACACTAATTATACTTAAACTTAGTTCAAATCGTACTTATAGTCAAACCTTTCCATCCAGTCACCCATCCTAGCACTACTCCACCCCCAGCACGCTTAACTTCTTCATTCCATCTCTCCCACCTGCGCGAAGAACCAATATATCTTGTTGTCAAGACTAGCTTATTAACTCATATCGATATGTGACACGTTTTTTTGAAATTAAGAACAACTAATTTTAGTAAACAACAATAAATAATTAATAATAACATTTTATTCTAATGAAAGTAAAAACTAATTAAATTAATATTTTATTCATTTTTGCCATTTATTCATTTAATATGACATAAACAATATCTTCAAATCTGTAAATCGAAATTTAATAAATAATATATCCATTATTATCAGAAAAATGCGAGAAATTCAAATATAACATAAAAAATACTAAAATAATTTTTTTCTAAAATAATTTTTTTCTTTTCGATTTTTTCCTGCGGATGGAGCTAGCGGAGGTTCAAGCTTCAATCTGGCGCTCGTTGATAAACCAGAAAAAATTCACCGGGTTGATAAACCAGCAAAACCCGCTCAAATTAAACCCGTAGATGCACAGGCTTAGGCGTGTCCGTGTTAGGCTAGGAGCCTTTTTGTCAAGTCGAGATAACGTCCAGCCATCAAGTTGTAACATGTCGAGTAGAGACAAAGAAATAAAGAAAAATCAATATAAAAGATTGTTTTGAAGGCATTAGGTTGATACACATCTTCAAAATTATGCTATTAACTATTAGATTTTTAATTTAGGGCTAGGATTTAACTAGGTCCATCTAATTACGTCCAAGTCACGTTCTCGCACGACATATAGTTTTCTTTCCTTTTATTGGTCTGCGCCATTAGGTTCCATCGGTGCAGCGACTCAAATCAGAAAAAAAAAGAATTGCCTATTAACGTGCTATAATCAGCTTAGCACGATGGACATCCAGCTTGAATTAGAAAAAGAAAGCACTACCTATTGACACGCTCCACTAAGCTTAGCCCGATCAATACTTTTAGTCGGTCAGTATCACCAACCGGGACTAAAAGGTGCCTTAATACCTTTAGTCGGTTCGTATCACCACCTTTAGTCCCTGGTGATACGAACCGACTAAAGCAGACGGACACCTTTTAGTCCGATTGGTGATCTAACGAATCCGTTGACCCGGGACTAAAGATGTATGGTGTTCTAGCCGTTGGAACCGGGACTAATGTTCACATTAGTCCCGGGTCCAACCATAACCGGGACTAATGCTCCAAACTAGGGTGGACGTATGGCTCTTTTTCTACTAGTGGTCTAAGATCCCCTGTGCCTATGGTTGTTTGACATGAACTGTAAACTTCTAGCCATCTGATCGCGCTCATGGAATAGTTTTGGCCATCTGTCTTTTTTTTTTTTGAGTGTCATCTGTCGTTAACTTCAGTATCCGCGTTGGGCCACATGTCCCTGAGGGATGCTATTCTGGTTATCAAATCAGCCTGCTGCGGTGAGTTGGACCTCGATAACCCACGAAAGCTTATGTAATTAGGCCGACCTGACCAAGTTAACAACACGGCGATACCGGGAGAAAAAAAAATCGGAGAAGAGGGATTTGGGACCGACACCAAGGCCGACCGGCATGACGCCATGAGATGTGGTAGGTGATTGGAGTGGACAAGTCCAAAACGGGGTCGACCGACCGCGCGAACCACCACGCGCGGTCACATCCCGATCACGTTGTCGTATCTATAAGACCGTCTTTAATGTTTAATTCTAGCTTGAACCATAAGCTGGGCCCAAACTACATATGCTATAGTAGAATGAATCTCTCATAATGTTTAAAGACGACCAAAGCCTTAAGTTGGAGCCTACCTGGCTGATTTTTTTATTCATTTGTCCAACAGCTGGACAAACTGCCATGAGCCTGACGCGCACAATGAGGAAAGAGAGAGAAAAACAATTGATTTTTTATTTCTTATTATGGCCGGGTCTTACCACTGCGGTCGACCTTAAGCTTTACAGTATTTCCTTACTACCAACCTCCATAATGTTTAATTCTTCTTATGGTCAACCTCAAGCTTCCTATGGCCGAGCTTAAATCAACATTGGAGACGCCCTAAGGACTGGTTCGGTTAGCCCCTTCGCCGTTGGGATTGGCAATCCACTCCGATCCCCGTGGTTTCACACCGATCGGGTTTCATCCCCTGCCTGCTTCGTAAACGCGTTCGGTTAAACCCGATCAGGGTCACGCCTCCGTCCAAACCCCCACCAAACCATGTGAAACCCACCGGGGTTAGGTCCACGCCTTCCACCTCATGGATTCTTTCCCGAGCAAAGCGAAACGGTACTCCTTCCTCTCGCCCTGCTGCTCCTCCCTCTCGCGAAAAAGATGGCCACGACGGCGCCGACGACACTAGCGCCGACGGGGATGGAGGGACAACGCAACCGGAGTATACGGCAGCGGTGTGCTTTGTCCTACCATTCCCCCTTACACCTTCCAATCCGAAGCACCACAGCAGCGTGAGCTCAGTGGTGACCAACGATCCCGTCGCCGGCGTGCTTCTCCCCTGATGTTAGACTGGTACGACCCGATCCTCCCCCACTTCTTCGTTCCCCTGATTTGTCCTCTTAATTTCTAATCTCTTTGGCTCATTAATTTCTAGGGGATTAACCAAACAGGAATTAATGAACGGGTTGGGAGAATATGTTTGGGATTAGTTACACTGGGAATTGGGTGAGGAAGCGGGGTTCATCCAGATCCCTCGGTGGATTATATCCACTAGAGGATTAAGTCCATCGCAGCCGAACAAAACCTAAAGTGATGTTGCACCACTCTTCCTAACAGAAATGTAAACAAAATGCCACCGGGCTTCTCCCTGGTTGAGATGAGGTGTTTTTTCTAGTGGGATGAATACCCATACTTATCATATAAACAAACAATACCCGTACTTATGTTGCACTAGTCTTGCAAAATAGGACGTGTTCCTGCAAATTTCAAACAAAAATGTAGATTTGTATCGGTAGAAACATATACTTACGCGTACCTTTGGTTTAAGAATATCATCATCTATAAGCCTCAAAAAGAAATATCATCATCTAACCATAATAGGCACAATAAGCTAAAAACACTATGCGCAATTTCTTCTCCATAGTACATGAACCTTTACGTCTTCTAGCGCCTTTATGATCTACCCATGACAAAAGATTCAAAGTTTTTTAGAGTGGAGAGAGCAAAAAAATATCAAATCGGAACTAGAACAACAAACTTCTTCTTATGATTCAAAATATGGCTCTAGAAATACTTTATGGAGTAATACTTCATTCGGCTCAAATTCAGTACAAGTTCTCCACGACCGGGAAGACGGGCATCATCCTACCCTCCGACGAAGGGGAAGCTGCCATGGTCGTCGCCTCTAGAGTCGGGAGAGAGAATGGGCCATTGGAATGGAATTGTTGCCCCCGTGCGCAGCATACAATCACGGCAAAACCACCGCGTAGAGGGCCTAGAACGATTCTCTACACAACCTCCACGTACCAGTAGTCGCTGACGAGCGGGGCCTGCAAAACACAGGCCCCACAGTCAGGAGTGGTAGCTAGCGTCGGGGTGAGTGCGAGTTCGAACGCGATCCTCACAGGCACTCAGATGGATGGCCAGTATCTCACCGATAGGACGGCTCAGACCACCTGTGGCAGAATCGAATGGCCAAAAGTCGTTTGGAAGCTCTATCGGACGGCTGAGAAGGCATGCTGAAAGGGCGTATGCCCCATGTGTGGTTTTGGTAATTAATGACAATCTTTATGGACTAATGTATAAATTGAGTTACACTTGTGGGTTTGTCCATTGGCATCGCTTGGGCCATGTGTTGGTCTCAAGGTTGGAAGATGAAGAAATGTCTAAGGACTTTGTGCCCATTGGAATCATGAAGAAAGAATGAGCTTAAAGGTTGATCAAGGCATGTGCAACGAGTTGCATCAAGATGGATCAACCTCAAGAAGGGATGAAGAAGGGCGATCTCAAGATGCGCCATCTCCATCCTCGTGCTCATGGAGTGATGAAGACAAGTTTAAATAAGAGGTTTCCCCATGGAGTATGGGGGAACAATTTGCAAGTCTTCATCTTCATCAAGCAAGAGCATTCAAGAAAGGTGTTCCCACTATAGAAGAACAAGACGGTCTACATCAAGTTCAAGTGGGATGCTCAAGGCAAAGGTATGTTCTTGATAGGGCTTTTCTTTTGCCGGTCTCGTGTTGTTAGTTGGGAGATCAGGTTTAGGATAGATAACCGTTCTATCAAGAGGGGCTCTCAAGCGGGTGTCTCGTTTGCATCGTTCGGAGAGAGCTCAAACCTTTGTATTCATAGAATCATCTTTCTTGGTTGTTATTTGGTTCTTGTCCATGAGAGGATCTAGAGCTTGTGGTCATCATCATAACAAGCTCTAGTTCATCAAATAAGGATTTCACTTGCATATCTTATTGCGGTTTTTGATCTTGCGAGTTTTATAGCTCCACACCTTGGGGGATACTTCACATATATATTTCACTTGCATATCTTCTATTCATCGTTATCTTTCCAACAAAATTGGTTTCATCCCGTTTGGAGTTCGGATGCAAAAGTTATTGCATTTATGGTTTTCTGGTTTCTGGAATTTCCCTGACCGAAAGTTCCGGCTTCTCATCGGAAGTTCCGCTAGGGCATTTTGCCGCCGAAAGTTCCGGTTCTTCTTCCGCTCACGATCAGTAACGTCTGTTTTGAAAGTGTTTATTTGACGAAACTTCAGTCGGATTTTCCACCGGAAGTTTCGCTCCCACAGGAAGTTCCGGCCAGGGACCGGAAGTTCCGCTCGGGCCTAGTTGCCACCGAAAGTTCCTGTTGAATTTCCAGCTCTTGTTCCGCTCACGTTCAGTAACCTCTCTATTTTGTTTGCTCTATTTGACAGAACTTCTGTCGGAACTTCCACCGGAAGTTTCGCTCCCACCGGAAGTACCGATGAACTGGCGGAAGTTCCGACCAGGACTCGCGTTTTCAGATTCTCGCATCGCAATTTTTGACCGTTGGCTGTGTGCCACCGGAACTTCCGGGCTCCCACCGGAAGTTCCGGCCAGGGTCGTGAATGCCCATAACGGGCAGATCTGGGAGCCCTTTAAAAGGGGCTCCTCTTCCCCTTCGTGGGGAACATCTCTTTTCTTGGTTCTTGGATTTCTCTCTCTCCTTCATTGTTGACCTTTTGTGGTCTTGTTGACCTTTTGTGGTCTTGTAGCCTTTTGTGGCGTTGTTGGCCTTTTGTGTCATTGTAGCCTTTTGTGGCTTTGTTGTTGGGATCCTCCAATTGTGTTGTGTAGTTAGCTCCAATCTTGTACGGGTTAGGTGACCGCCCTCAAGCGTCCCATAGTGGAGCGAATGCCCGCCTTTTGTGGTGCGCACTCGGGAGAATAGGGTGAGACTTTTGTGGCGTCGGTGAGTTGCGTGCTTCCGCATCCGAGGTGAAGCCTTGTGTGGCGTTGGGTGAGCATCGAGCCACCACACCTCGAGGTGAGCCATTTGTGGCGTTCGAAGAGCATTGCGCCATCGCATCTCTCCAACGGAGACGTAGCTTCTTTGAAAGTGAACTTCGGGAAACAAATCTTCGTCTCCGCGTCCATCGGTTATCTCTCAACCGAGCCCTTTACTTATGCATTTTACTTTGTGATAGCCATCATGCTTAAAGTATTTATATATTGATATCACCTTGTTGCTTGTATTGTTTAGCATAGGTTGTTGGTGCAGTTAGGTGAACCTAGTGCTAGGTTTTGTACTCAATAAATTAAACGGTAGTTTTATTCCGCATTTACTTGAGCCTAAACCGTAATATTTTTAAAAGCCTATTCACCCCCTCTAGACGACGTCCATTACACTTTCACATGCGACCTCTAAGAGCTCCCTTGGGGACTATAATATATTCTTTAGATGTCAAAAAAAGAAATGCCACTGGGCTTCTTCCGGTTGATTTGAGGTTTTTTTTCTAGTGGGATGAATACTTAGCAAAATAGAATGTGTTTCCACAAATTTCAAAACAAAAATGTAGATTTCTATCTAGAAACATATACTTACAGGTACCTTTGGTTTGAGAATATCATCATCTATAAGCCTAAAAAAATATCATCATCTAGCCAGAACATGCGCAAAATGCTAAAAACACCATGCGTGGTTTCTTTCTTTCACTTTTTATATCAAGAATTTAACGTTAAATACTTTATTATTTACATAAGTAGGTATCTACTCCATCCGCCCGCAAATAACTGTACTTCTAGATTTATCCTAAGTCAACCTTATTTGAATTTACCCGCAGAAAAAACCTTATTTGAATTTGAATAACTTTATACAAATGAGTACCAACATATATGATGTCAAATTGGTAGATTATGAAACTATATTTTAAGACCAATCTAGTGATATTAACTTAGCGTCATAAATGTTCCTATATCTCTCTATAAATTTGGTAAAAATTAAATAAGTTTGATTTAGCACAAAACTTAGAAATACACTTATTCACGTAGCGGAGAGAGTAGACGGTAAAATATGGATCTTTCATGGAAGATAAAATCAAGCATACGGACCAATGTGAACATGCAATTTTTGGTCAAAATTCTGTGATGTTCACACTTCATAACATTATATCCAACTTTTTTCAGAAGTCCAAGATTTGAACGTCATGTCTAAGTTCAACTCACTTTCCATTCCAAAAAAGACTCGACTCGCTGAGCAGGCGGCCCCACTTGTCGGGTTCCAACCGGGTATATACCTCACTAGACAGCAGAGCGGTGGGGAGCCAGAAAACCAAATAAATCCCCACACCCGTCGCGGCGGCCGGCCACCGCGATTTCACCACCGTCGCCGTCCGCCGCGGATCAGACGGCTCCCCGTGCTCCAAGGCCGCCTCACGCAAGCCAGTGCTACCTCGTATTCGTCATCCTCCTCTTCGCCTAGCTCCTCCAGGAAGGCGGCGGTCGTCGTCGTCGTCGTCGCCATGGACGCCTACAAGCTCTGGGTGCGGAAGAACCGGGACCTCGTCCGCTCCCTCGAGTCCCTCGCCAACGTAACCTCCCAACCCGTAACCCCAAGCAGCTCCTCCTCCTTCCTCCTTCCGTTACGCGCGTCGCTTCCTGCGGTCCCCGGGAGCTCCCGATCCCTAATCCGCGTGGAGCCCGTCGTTCTGGGTTTCAGAATTCTGGTTGGGCGTTGGTTCAATCGTGTGATTTGGGGGCTTCCTGGGCCCTCCTGCCGCTACCCTGACCACGGAAGGGGATTAATTTCGCAGTATTAATTATCGAATTCCCAATTCGGTTCTGCTCTAGAGCCATGGAACTTGGTCAGGGTCGTGAATTGCGGTCCCAAAACTTTTTTTGGCAGGCTGGGCTGTGAATAGAATGAGTAGCTGGAAGTGGTAGCTTTTGCTTATGTTTGCTTGAACTCCTTGCAGGGGGTGACCTGGATACTCCCCGAGCGCTTTGGCAACTCCGAGATCGCGCCGGAAGCAGGTGCCTACAATATGAGTACCATTTAGTTTCACTGCATGGTTTATCATCATATTCTTCTGTTGCCGGTTTATGTGGTTCAAGTGACTCTGATCATGGTGTTTGGCCATTGAGAAGTACTGAGTTTAACTCTCACATGGTTTGCAAATCCGAATGTGGAAGTGTCTATTGTGTGTTGGATAAGAAAATAGGATTTTTGATACGACATTTGCGAACTGCTAGAAAGTATATAATGCACTAATAATTGTGATCAAAGAGGTATACCATGTAAAAGGTATCAGTCTGTTCCTGAATATAAGACATTTTGGGTCTACTTTCCTTCTTATAATAGGCTCAAATGTGAAATTTTGGTTTGATAAACTCTGTACACCTTTAGTTGTCGATGACTGTTAAAACCGCTTATGAGATTAGGTTTTTCAGGTATACTGTATTAAAAAATATTAGTCACTGCTGTCAGTTTCCTATCTTTTTGTACAACTCATATGCAACTGCATGAGGTGGCTTTAGCAATGAGTGATGAAACCCAACATGGAATATGTATTTCCTTTTCCATCAGCACTTGGCACAGTCAACTAAAAACTACTGTGATATACTTGAGATAGGGGATTATCAGAAGTTGCCAATATATATCAAATTCTGGAGAATGTGGAATATACCCCGTTGTTTGGTCACAGCATGAGAAGATTCTCATAGACCATTTATATCGTCATACCCCACAACCTTCTAAAATGATCTCATTATTTGTACTACCTCCGATCCTAAATAAGTGTCGCCATTTTAAACTAGTGTTTGTTCAAAACCGTGACACTTATTTAGGATCGGAGGGAGTAGATTATATTATCTAATGAACAAGTAATTGCAACTGTGTATAATATTATTACGCTGAAGCACATTTTCTTGCTATTACTGAGCCCGGGATACTTATCTAGCATGTTAACCTGGAAAAAAAGAAACATATAGCTTAGCTCGTTAATTAGCTAAAATCCTCCCAAGGAAACTTTCTCATGGGAAGCAAAACCATTTGTTGACTAAGTAAACATGTACATGTACTATATATACTAAGGTAGTAAGATGACTTCTATGAGATACTTATATGCTTTTTTTCTTCAAAAAGCTGTTTTGAGTTGTATGAGCTTGATCATTTGACATTAATGCGTCTTTGATTTTTCTGAACAGTATATGCACTTCTGGGCATCATAAGTTCGGTCAACCAGCATATAATTGAGACACCAACCGATGGTCAGGAACAATCTATCCCGTGGGCTCTTGTTGTATCTATACTCAAGGATGCAGAAGCAGTTGTCGAGGTTGCCGCCCAGCACTTTGTTGGAGATGATCGCAAGTGGGGCTTCCTTGCTGTTACAGAAGCAGTGAAGTAAGATGGTTGCTTATGCATTGTTTTTCTTGATTCTATATCTGTGACTGCAATGCATTTCTTGCTTGGTTCAGACAAATGATAAATGTTGTGCACAATTTCAGAGCATGTGTCAGATTAGCTGCTTTCAGGGAGAGTGGCTACAGGATGCTCTTACAAGGAGGGGAGGTGGAAAATGAAGAGGAGGATATTATTGCTGACAATCATGGAGTCAAAAGTAATGGAGTGCCTGTCATCTATCCAATGAATGGACATCCCCAAAATGGTCATGAGATTGGGTCTACTGGTCTGGATGGAAAACCTGGATTTATATCTAAGAGTCTGGAGGGAAGAGCGGTAGCTGCTTTGAACAAGTTTGGCCAGAATGCAAAGATGATGTCAGATCCCATGTGGATGACGAGGCTCCAACCTACTCCTGTTCCACCTGGTAACTTGTTTTTTGCTTAGAAACTTCTATGGTCCCACATTGGGATGCTTATCTATTTTGTCATAAGCACTCCATTACTTATGTGATTGCATTTCCTTCTATACTGATACTTATGTGATTGCATTTCCTTCTATACTGACTTATTTGTTCCATGTCCTGCAGTGATGGAGGTTGAGAAGCCAACTTTGGCAACTGCTTGGTCTTCTAAAGGGGTTTCTGGGCGCTTATTTATGTTAGGGGAGGCTGTCCACATATTCAGACCACTTGTATATGTCCTTATGATCAGGAAGTTTGGAATCAGATCTTGGACCCCATGGTTAGTATCGTTAGTTGTGGAGCTCACAAGCCTTGGCATTCACTCACATGCAACAGATCTAAATCATAGAGCTGGGAAAGTTCATCATCTCTCATCTGCTGAGAGGGACGAGGTGAGATGGTTTCAGTTTTCTGTTGTGTTAATTTTTTTGTTTGGTTCTCTGTTGCTGAATAGGTGTTCCTCTATGGTTCAATTTCATCAGTTGAAAAGGCGAAAGATGATGTGGGCACTTTATGTCATGAGAGATCCATTCTTCGCCAACTACACCAAGTAACAAACATTACACCCTGATATGATAATGTGTTGACTTTTGATTTGGTTTTCCTTTTTTATGTCCATGCTTACACTTGAGAATCCTAACAGGCGTCACCTAGAGAAAGCTGAGAAAGCGCTGAATCCAGTGCCGCTGGTTGGTTTCCTCATAGGTACCTAAACCTTCTCCGCACCTATGCATTCCGTTCCTACAGGAACTGAAAGAGGGAGCATCTTGTAATATGCTTTACATGTTCAATTTATTGCAGGTAAACTCGTGGAGCTAGTGGAGGGGGCTCAGTCGCGGTATACATACACATCAGGCTCATAAAGGAATTGGGATAAGCGTGTACCAGCCTTCGCCTCAGAGCTTCGTTGCTGATTTGCCATGGTGGACCTTTGCTGGTTGCTGGGTTTTGTTTGTTTTTGTAGATGAGGATTTCAGGCCAACCCTGTCTGTGCTTTTCCTAGGTAGATTTGGCATGGCTGTCTTAAGACATTGGCTGCTAAGGTGCAGCCACACAACCTCTCCTCTGAGGCAGCTGGGAATATACTTACTATTTAGTATATCGGTGTAATGTTACGTATGAATCATCGCCATGGAACCATGTATATTACCAAAAAGAAGAGGAAAACCATGTTAAGTTCCTCCATAAAGCTCACAGATTGTAACGAACTGACATTTTTCTATCTGTGTTATCCTAGAACGTTGTTCTAATGTTAGATCTTTACTGGAGATAACTCAACCGAATTTCTGTTGGTGATGATTCTGTACTGTGCTCCATGTCAACTCGAAGGGTGTTTGGGTAGCTGTGATTGCGATCATGCTTTAGTTGGGTATATCCATGAGGCGTTTCAGATTCAAGGAATGTGAATCATTTATCTTTTGAGATTGTTTTTGTGACACTTATCTGTTGGTGAAATTTCCCAGATTCAGAAGCCTAGCTCTTATCTTCAAAATATTGAATCAGGTAAGTACATAATCTGAAAATGAAATAAGAGAGAGGCAGTACTATACTTGTAACATACTCCCTCCGTTTCAAAATATAAGATGTTTTAGGTTTATGAAGAAAATGTATCTAGTCTTGTTTTAGTGTGTAGATTCACTCAAAACATGAGTGAACCTATATACTAAAACTAGTCTAGATATATTTGCTTCACAAAGCTAAAACATCTTATATTTTAAAACAAAGGGAGTACATCTATGCCATTCCGTTCCATGCATTGTTGACTTAGAACAGGTATGTTCCAGCTTTCGACAAGTATGGGCAAGATAATACCACGTAGAACAGAACGGCTAAAGCTAGATCTATTCTAATCATGGAGTGCAACGCACGGAATGCCACAGTGCCCGGGCACGCTGCAGGCGCAATAGGATTGTATTTATTAAGGAAATGAATGACCAAATATACCGAAGGCTTCTTAGTCATTCTTTTCCGATCTTAATGTCCTTTCTTCTTCTTATTCTTCTTTTCTTTTCTTGTTCTCTTTTACCCCCAAGATGGTATGTTCCAGCTTTCGACAAGTATGGGCAAGATAATACCACATGAGTATTTGTAGATGTAAAAATGACCACGCGATCCACATTACTTGTCGCTAAAATAGATGTATCTAGCACTAAAACATGTCTAGATAGATCTATTTCCACGGCAATTAATATGGATTGGAGGGAATATTATTTTCCCTGTACATACCTTTACATACATTTATAAAAATTTACAGCGGGCAATTCACCTACTGTTTAGCCCTAAAACAAAATATCACAAGCGTGCAAGAGTTCTGTTAAGGCTCAGCTCAACACCGCCTGCAGAACGAGCATTTTTCGTGTTATTATTGCGAGATTCACAAACGTTAGCTTGCGAGCTTATGTAGGATAGGGACTGCAACCACGACACGAGCACAGGCTTCCTTATGACATCATCAGAATCCGCGACACTGGCGTGCATGTCATCGAGGAGCACATCCTGGCCTTCCTTCGGTAGCCAAGTGACAAATTCTGCCAGCTCCTTGAGCAGGTAAGAGAATGACTGCAGAAAGAAAATAAAAGGGTGTTTCAGGGAATAGTATCTACAAAGACTTACTGCAGGTAGCAGTGCTGCAAGCATAGTAAGAAATCCTGGAATAATGTGATTTGTGGTTATGAAACATCAATCACCAGTGGTCCAAGGCTCATCTTTACAAAAATTAAGCCAGCACAAGAAAATACTCAAACAGGATATCCAAGTGATGTTTGTTTGTGCTATGTGAAAAAGGTTGGTTTGTGTTTCTATCGTTCTGTGGTAATGAGAGGATTGCCCTCGCAAATTTATTAGCCGTACTCTGAACATGATAAAGGAGATAACTACCTACTCATATTTCAGACAGGTTACTACTCTACACACTATCAGAAAATACGAATATTGTGATCACATCTTACCTGAATATCAATAAGGAAGATGAGCCGCAGCAACAACTCTGATATTTTCTTACAAGGTTCTGTGCTCTCTTCCCATGACCTCCATAAGGATCTGTCCTGAACCATTGCAGTACTGCAAAGATCTTTAGCTTTCACAACAAGGCTATGGACACAGAAAAGAATGGCGGGACTCTTTGCAGGAAGGTGCCGAACAAGTGCTACAACTCCTGATGCTAATCCTTCGAATGGGGTTACCCCAGGGTAAACCTATAAAATGAGAAAAATCGAAAAAAGTAGTCAGTGTTCAGGAACAGAAGATCTGAACAATGATGCCGATCGAACTACCTCCAAAGATCTCCCGATATAGTCAAAGGAAAGTTGCTCTTTCAAAGCCTCTCGATCGTCCTGGTCAGTATCAGTGCCAGATGACAGGAATGATACCATCATCGAGTGTGCCGCACGTGTTACTTTGTCGTTCGAATGCTGTATATATCTGAGAAGTTGTATTAAGGGGGGGCAATTTTGTATACTAAAGATCTAGATAATAATCATATAAGAAAAACAAACAGCAGACATAAATAATATAGTGGTGTCTACGAAGGATACAGGAACATGACCGGAGCTAATTTATCCCGAATAATATGATCTGGGATGAGGGTAATACAAGTAGGCATAACCCGCATATAAAACAATATGCGTGATGTCTGGACCTCATCCATGTAATAGTTATATCTTGTTCCGTCCAAGGTTAGTAAATCTGCAATATATCAAAGATCTATTTTAGTCAACATTTGCAAGCACATCATCGAATGAGGAGTTTTAATCAGAACTAGCACAGTGGCCCTCGCAAATGCGAGGGCAACATTTCAAAATGCTTAAAAAAATTCAATAGCGACTTATATTGTGTGATTAGTATTAATACAGTCATAGTCACCAAGAATTAGGTGTTACTTAAAATATTAAATTTGGTTATATATGGAGTGAATAATGATACCTCTTTTGCCAAAAAAAAACTGTAAAATCTCAAGCAATAGACGTAAATAAGCACAACTTTTGGTGTCCTCTTTCTCATCTACTGTAAAATCTGAACAAATAGTTTTACATATGGAAAACACATCGTGCCAACCGTATCAATATTAATTGTAAATTTATTTTATCCTTTCGTAAATACTAACTTGAAGTTTACTACCCTCTATTTTCATAAACCGAACATAAAATCTTAAATAACAATCATAAATATAGGAGAGTATGTGTTTTTGCTGTTATTCCAGGGCCTGCATCATATGTAGATCATTATTCATAAGATTTCTCAAGATTAGGCCATAAATCTATTGCAACAACTTTTCATGATTGTATCAAACTTGTTCCATGTCTAATTAATAGACACAAGACATGTATTTTATGGCATACAACCTAACTAATCCCTAAAATGCCTCTAGGTGTAATTCCAAGTTGTATATCATAAGTTTTAAAAGTAATATATTATTTTTATCGTGGTAGATTACATCCTTGTTGCTTTATTTATTTCCATGCCAGGTTCAAATAATTTCTTATTCTTATTTTTAATACGTTCTTGTTTATATAACTTCGACACCTTCCTAAAAAATATTACTTGGGGATATTATTGCAGGTATTGTAAGCCTATAGAGAGCAACTAATGAAATAAGCTCCTAGGAAAATTAATGGCGTTACCAACAATTTGTTAGTCCTATCAATATCCATGTTAATGTGCAAATTTATAATTTCATAGACAAAGGATAAATGTTGTGACAAATGCGGAGAGCAAATTCAGTGCCAAAAATGTTGAATTAGAGCGCCGGGTTTTGTTTTCATTTTATAGGAAACGACATACTCTTTAATTTATGGAACTTCCTAGGCACATGCAACCGGACCCAAAGTTCCAGTGTTTTACCTTTATTTTTTTCAGAAATTTTACCGTTGCACTAAAAATTCATATTTCTTTTTTTTCAATACTTTTGGCGATTTTGGTGTTCATCTTGAGAGCACATGAAAACGGGACGAAATCACTGCCAACTATGGATTAGCACAATTTCCAAATTTATATCTTGCATATACTTTGCATGCAATGCCCGCCAATTTCTTTTGATAACTCTTAGTCATGTGCGCATTCATCCTCTCCTAGCATAACACGTAGGAAATGCATATAACCAGAAATTTTGCTAGCAGCCTATATTATATTCGTTCAGTTTGAACATTACCAGTCGATCAATAAAAACATCTTATTACATGGTACAGGTTGAAAGGAAGTATTTACAATCAACTTCGCCATCATACCTCTCCGTGATGGTGGACATCATCCTGTATTTTTTTATGGGGGTAGACTTGAAGGATTAGGAGTAAAACCTACGTGAGATAGACTCTCATAAATTCCTTCGAAGACGTGTTATAGATGGAAACATGTGGATAGGCGAAAGAGCAACTATAGGATTTTTTTTGTTAGTTAGAAATTTATGATTTATGATACAGATGAAAGTCTCCTGGACGGTTGCACCTATATATACATGCTGTGCCAAAAAGAAGAGGTACATCTTGACACCTCATTATGCCTAAAAAAAGGACAACTACTATAACTTGACCACCAATGGCACGTAAACATAAGTCTCAATATATTTGTTTCACAGAACACAAAAGTTACGCAATAGCTCGCTAAATCTTAACTGTAAATTACAGATCTAACAGACAAAATTACTTCAGATGATGTGGATTAACATGGTGTCTTTCTTTAAACATCTGTATCTGCATATTGCATTTAGTATATAATACTCCTTCCGTCCCAAAATAGATGTCGCAAATTTATCTAAATTTAGATATATCTTTATACTAAATAGTGTCTAGATACATCCAAATTGAGACAAATTTTCGACATCTATTTTGAGATAGAGGGAGTAGATAGAATAGATAGATGCCACAAGGAGATCTTGGAAAGAATGGCATTATAATAACCTGGTTTGCTTGTCAGTTCAGCACATGAAGGCATTGACTCAACAAAGAGAGCACTGGCTGACGCATTCTCCTGATTGACAATGACAGCATGCCGGATTGCTTCAGTGTATTCAGGGAGACGCAAGCGTCTCAGATGTTCCACACAAGAGAATGCGACCAAAATCCTAACAGCAACCTCTGGCTGCAAACCCCCTGGTGAGTTTGCATCCATCCTGTGTTTCGTTATCTCTGCTGAAAAGACTACAATCATAAAAAATGCTGCGTCGGCAATCTTATCGAGCTCCGCGAGCAAATCCTTCCGTTTCGCCTGGTGCAGCAACACTGCTGCACGAAGATGATGATACAGCTCCTGTGCATATTCACATACACGAGTTTCGACATAATCTTTAGCCTTCTCATCAGCAAATGAATACTGATTGCAGAGAATCCCTGTCACTGGTCCTGCCTCTCTGAAAAGGATACTATCCTGGTGTTGCTTGACCTGATCCTTGGCAAGCTCAGCTGAGTTTCCATCTGGACTCTTAACTGAGATCCTAAGCAGACGCGGCAGCGGGAGGAGCTCCTCCAGCAGTGCCATGCAAACACACTTTAACACCGACTCATGAAACGTTACCTGCCCGCACCGTACCAAGCCCAATGCGACACACTGAAGAAGGATACGGTGAAGATCATCATCATGTATCCCTTCTACAGTTGCCCTCTCAGCGGCAAAACGAATGGTCCGTTCAGGCGCCTCCTTCAACCTTGGATCAAAGTCCAACCGAAGCCTCACGGCAGCAACCCTCAACGCCCGTAATGCACCGCAAGCCGCCATCACCACCGGAAACAGCACATAACCCTCGCTCTCGCACTTCTCCGGCGAAATCACCTCGAGCAGAACCTGAACATTCCGCATCTTCCTCGACTCGACGAACCCCAATACCAACCATTCCATAAGCTTAAGCATCCTAACACCAACACCTAGGTTCCCAATCCTCCCGCAAATCCTAACCAGGGACCCAGTGATCTTCCCAAACCGCAGCTCGTCCGCAGTTGCCAGCGCGTAACCGATCCCAGCAAGTGCGAGGTGATCAATACCATCGCAGCTCTCAGTTCCCTGCTCCAAATCCTCCAGAATGCGACTGACAGCCACAACAGGGTCGTCGCCGCCGTGGTCACTGCCGAGATTCCCCGTGATGGGTCTCCCTGAGCTGGAATTGCTGGTGGAACTTTTGGTCCTCTTGGCGGTGGCGAGCGTGCCGAGGAGGAGGAGCCGAAGGGAGAGGGGGAGGGAGGCGAGCGGGAGCGAAGAGGCCGGGAGGAGATGCGGGGCGGTGGCGAGCAGCGGGGCGACGAGGCGGGGGTGGAACGGGAGGAGGGGCAGGAGCAGCTCGAGGTGCGCGGAGCTGAGATGGAGCGAGCGGCGGTGGAGGTGGAGGGTCTCGAGGGCGGCGAGGGTGGACGGGGAGGAGGGAGTGGCGGCGCGGAGGTGCGACCACGCGGAGAGGATGGCGGCGGGGGTGGGGTGCGGAGGCGCCGGCGCCGGGGGCGCGAAGGTGGCGGACTCGAGGAGGTCGGCGAGCGGCGCCGCGGCGGCGGCCGGCGGCGGGAGATTGGTCGGCGTTGCCATGGCTGGGGGGTTTGGATTGGAAGTGGAAACTGACACGACGATGACAACGAGACAGTGCACTTCAGGCTTGTGACTAGGGTGGACTCTCGAGAAAACGGAGCAAATGAATCCACTTGCATCTCATCCCATGCATAAAATTTGACAAATTTTCGGAAGTTCCGTATCCGAGTAAACTTTCTTCGGAGCTTATAAGAGATCTCTAGTGGAACGTCTAAATCTGGACGTCTATATGGCTATATAGACAACCGTCTAAAATGAGAGAGAATATAGACGATCTTAGTTTTTCAATGAACGCGATGTATCGTGGGACGTCTACATTCTCTCTAATATTTTAGTAATTTTTTATACCTACTGTCAAAATTTAGAAGCAATATTCAGTAGCAAACAAGACAACAACATGATTATCAATACAAGCAAATATTTGTATATTATGCAGCGATACAAGCAATGTTCAAGAATACATGAGTACATCACTCCATCTCTTTATTCTCAGACGATGCACAAGCAGCAACAAGTTCAAGATTAGACAAGCCTCCTCTCTTCAACATCGCCGGATTAGCTGCAGCCTCCACTATGCCCCCCGCCACGCTCCTCCCTAACCGCCGCCATGCCCTTCCCATTCTCTTCTCGTCTGCCGCTAGGTCGGACGCCTCATGACCATGCCCTCCACGCCCGAGCCTGTCCCCAACAGGACAGACGAGGCCACGCCGATCCAGAAAAATTGGTGTTGGTAGACGGATCTAGCGTGCGCCTAGGCACCATGGTCGAGCACCCTCTCGTTTCCGTCCAATTTCTCTCTCCCTCTCGCCAAATCTACATGGAAAAGGAGAGTACATGGAGCCGGCGAGCAGAGGGACGGCGACCTCGCGCAAAGTGCCGCGTCCTACCTCCAATCGCTTCCGGATGGGCGCGGAGTGAGCTCCCGAGAAGTTGCTTTGACAGGCACCGTCCATATATGGACGATGGGTACCAGGTTTGGAAGGACGTCTAAATTTAGACCTCCGTTTAGACGAGCCACTGGGAAGATTTTTTTCATCCACGGTCGTCCAAATCGCTTTAGACGGGCATATAGACGAGCCACTAGAGATGCTCTAAGTTCCAAATTTTACCCAGGTGATTGTAAGTTTGTAACCCAGCAATTTTGTTCGAACATCCGGCCATGTGTTTTTAATCCTGTTTTGTGCAATGCCACAAAGCGTCAAACTTGTTATTTATTTTTACGAAATTCTACCGATTTATTATAATCATTAACAACAGTAAAAAAACCCAAGTTAAAAAAATATAAATAAATTATTGAACCACTTAGCGACGTGCGCTCCTTCATCACCAGAGCCAGGCAAAATTTGTCGTAATAGAATTTGTTATAGTAGACGGACGGAAAATCGTCATGCTAAGACTTCAAAGAACCAACGTCCTAGAGTAGCAACCATTGCCGAAGATGATAATTGTAGATCGAAAGAGAATGACTCAAACCATACTAATAGTACAAAAAAAAGACAGGATCCCAAGAGATCCGTAAGACACATGACTCTCCGTGTCCTCTTGCTGACGCTTGGCGCATCCTAGAGCGAGGATAGGACATGGAGGACGTTATTCCGATTTTAGGACGTAGCCACAGTCTTAACATCCTGATAAAAACACCAAAAGGGTCTAAACAAAGAATTTCATATCATTTTGAAGACTCTATGATTTCTACGTTTCAACTATTCTTTCGATACAATGCAAAGAACTAGTTAAGTTGAGATTTTCGGAGTACGTGTCTAGTTTGTATCAATGGTGTCTTAGGATGTCTTCAGCGGCACGATCCATTTTAGACAATTATTGTATTTGAAATGGTCTGTTTGGGTCGATCCATAGACGTCTGGCTGGCCAGGCCAGTGCGCCAGCGGTCAGATCCAAACGGCACGATGGCTGCTGTGGCCATTTGGCATACATATTTGAACAACGTATTGGAGCAATAAATAAAATTAAAATAGTTTATAAATATAAATAGTTCATAACGACATGGTTTTTCACAAAGAATCAAACATAATTTGCAAATTACATTTAACAAATAAAAGGATTATGACTAGTGATATTGGTTTCCCGCACGAGTCACATATGCTCAATCAAATCCGTTTGAAGCAGTCATGAAGGGACAATGTGATGTATATGTATGAACTCTTTTCAAAATGTTATCCGAGTTGTAGCTCAACCAAGATACCCTCAAATTTCCAGCCTTGATCATAGAGGTTATCACCACGCTCGTACTCAACGACCATGTTGTGCATGATCATATAGACAGTCATCATCTTACACATCATCTCGGTGCTTCAGGTTCTAGCAGGGTGTAGCCCAACGAGATTGAAACACACCAAATGCCTACTCCACATCTTTTTTCTCTTGTTCTTTCACGAACCACTTACATTTCTCTTCTTTTCTTTAGGGTTGCGGATTGTCTTGACAATATTATCCATGAAAGATAGATGCCATCAGCTAGATAATATTTCTTGGTGTAAGGATGACCACTGACCTCATACGTATTGCATTATGCAAGCTCTGGAGTATGTTGATGTCGTTGCTAGATTCTATCATGCTGGACAAAGAGTGCAAAATTCAAAGATCTTGTGACGCAATATCATCTAGTATGTCTGTGTACTTCTCCACATGCCCTTTAAACCGCCCTTATACCAATCAAAAGGACAATTATTTTGCTCCGAATGCATACAATCTATGCTCCCAAGAATGGAATAGTAACGCACCCGAGCGTATGACCGGTTAGGTAAAGGGATCACTGTCGGTATCAGGATGAGGCTGCTGAAGCCAGTCACCTCCGACAACGAGCGCGGGCCGAGGTAGGGATGGCAACAGTGAGATACATCGTAGATGGCGGAGCTCCCAAGGGTGACGGCAGAGAAGCATGCGAGGGTTTGGGGAGATAGTGGTTCGTGTGCCACTTTGCGGAGGGTCCACGGTGGACAAGGGGAGGACGCACATATTGTCCGTCCAGACGCATTCACAGCCCAAATTTGACTTAAGGAAGGGTTAAATTATATGGTGTTATCTGTTTGAATCGTGCTACTGGAACGTGTGTGGCCTATGTTTATGTCTATACGGACCGGAACGGACTGGGTCAATGCGGCTGAAGATGGCCTTAACCTTATAACTTGCCCAATACGTGTCTCCTAAAATGTAGTAACCTCTAATTTGCTAGGACAAAATTGTTAATTTAAGTTCAGTCATATATTATTTATTTTCAAATAATTGAAGATTTCTACCATATACGGAGGATTAATTTGTGTGACCAATATTTTGCCAGGACTCATATGTGCAATTGAGCTAGCAACAGCGCTCAAGAGCTGTTTCATTAGATCATCTCCACACGTCGCTGGACATACCGGCGCTATAAAAGTTGGATCAACTTTCGCCGGAGGCGGCAAATGGTGCGGTAAAATAAAACGCCGAAATATTCCCGCAGACGCGTGATTTTAGCGCACCCAAAACCGCGTGCACACACATTTGCGCTGAAACAAGATCTAGAAATAGCATATACAACATTTTAGACGAACATATATTACATCGGACGAACACATGCAATTAAAACAGAAATTAAACCTAATCTACTCTTCATCCTCCGAGGTGGTGGTGTTGTCGGAGTCCGTCCAGAGGTCGTCCCACCTCGGGCCGTCATCCGAGATGGTGATCGGACCGGCGACCTGTGTGTTGATGAACGCCTTGCGACGGCGGCGAGCCGCCCGATATGCCCTTCTCTCGGCCCTCCTGGCGGCGTAAAACTCGTGCTTGGCTTGCACGTCCTGCGGGAACCGGCGTCTCCACCCGGCCATGGCCACCTCGTCGTGCTCGGCGATGAGGAGGCGCTGTTGCATCCGCCGGTGGTGGCGGCGTTGCTCCTCGGTGACGAGGACCGGCGCGGGTGCGAGGAACTCGGCCTCTTCCAGCGGATCAGTCTCGGGGAAGTTCATGTCGCGCGCGGGGCGGCCGAGGCGGCACGACGCCGCGTAGAACACGCATGCAGCCTCTTCCGGCGAGTTGTACGTGCCGAGGACGAGCCGGAAGCCGGCGGCGTGGAGCTCGACGTAGAACGTCCCTTTGGGGCGCGAGCGCACGCCCCGGAAACCAGACACGCGGCGGCGGCGAGGCGGCATGCCGACGCCAGAAGGGAAGGGAAACGAACCGCGCGCGTGAGGGAGTGGGAGTTAAAGTGTCGGTCGGGAGGGGAAACTTCTGGGCGTTGGCGTCTGGCGGCACGCGCGCGGCATCAGATATAGCGTGCACTTCAGTTGAGACACGATATTTGACGTTTCAGATAGCGCAAACACACGCTCGCGATAAAAAAATTCAGCGCCCATGCTATTTCCCCGCGTCTGCCTGGAGAAGCGCGTGCACGCGCTAGCATGATATATTAGCGGTTTTGCAAACGACCATAGATCTTGGGCTTGCAAACCGCGTCCCACGCGACGAGGCAGTGGCCACTTGGACATCCTCGCATCCACGCCAGGAGAAGTTCCCACAAAGTTTATCGAGGCCTTTGAACACCCATATAGGGACATCAACTGGTGATCTACCCCAGGTTTGAAAAAAAACTGGTGATCTACCCCTTCTCCTGACCCTCTTTTTTATCCTCTCGCCCCTCCTCCTCCTCCTCGTATCTCCTCTTTTTTATTGAGGCCTTTGAACACCCATATAGGAACATTTAACCAAAAGTATCGCAGTCAATGAGTTCGCATTCAACGGATTCACTCTTCAGCGTGGAAGAGGCAAAATAAAACAGGAAGAAGAAGAAAATGCAGAGCAGCTGATGCCAAAAGGCAGAACAAAACACTAATAGGGAAAAAGGAATTTAATACGGAGTACTTACCAACCACTCGCGCCAACATCGACAGTCATAGCACCGGCACGGTGTCATCATGGCCGACGTTTCGACCACCACCTCCTAAGCCGTCATTAACAACTGGAGCACCGCCGACCGCGCCTTGGCTAATGGTTTTACCACCACCGCTAGCTTGGCAAGCTAAATCAAAAGGAATCCGCGAGAGTGAGACCTAGGCTACTACGACTGCAACTAAGTGTGGGAGGCTAGGCACTCATCACGTGTACTGTCATTTTGCAAGCTCTCCTTCTCTTGCACGCTGCAACCTGGGTAGCCGTGTCGCCAGCACCGGGTGTGTTCACCTGACCAACGCACGCGACCAATGATGGGAGCAGGCTAAGAGAGGCGTAGGTGGGAGTCTATATGTAACGTGTTGTAACGAGAAAACCCACAAGAAGTGTTTTATACTCTATATGCTGATGCCAAAACCCGGAAGCAGAGATGTGGCATGGCGCGAGAACCCGCATCGCGCATGGGCGTGTCCAAAAACATGGGGCGCCCGCACTATCCGGAGACGCGAGGCATGTACGCAGCCGGTAACACGCATACGGATACCATCAGTGAGAGTAGTTCTCACGCACGAATGGGACCCACCGCATGATCTAGTCGTGAAGCCGTCAAGGATTTCCGCTCCCAAGTCAGCTCTCGTACGCGAGGAACTACGGGGTGAGGGTAAAGATTCCACCGGCGGCGTTTTCCCCTCCAATCTTTGTTGGTTCTGTCTCTGTTTTGGTGTTTCTGTGTTTTTGCGCCGCCTTCTCTGAGGACGCGTCGGAGGACCTTTTTATAGCCTTTTTTAGGTCAGGACCTCGAATTAGGGTTGAAGATGGACATATGGTGATGCTCAAGGTTCAAATGAGCATGTGTAGTGTGGGTTCCCCTGGGCCATGCCATATGTCCTCTTTTGGGCCTCTAGACCCCGCTCGTGAGGTCCAAATGCTTCAGGTCATCGTCTTCGCGAAAAAAAATCCTCGAAAAATCCTTGGTCAATTTGACTTCGTTTAGGTCCCTGAACCAAGCGGTACGGTGGTGGTAAAACCATTAGCCCAGGCGCGGTCGGCGCGCGGTGCTCCAGTTGTTAATGACGGCGCAGGCATGGTGGTCAAAACGTCGGCCACGACGCCGTGCCGGTGCTATGACTGTCGATGTTGGCGCGAGCGCGTGGTTGGTAAGTATTAAATTCCTTTTTCCCTATATAGTAGTGTTTTGTTCTGCCTTTTGGCATCAGCTACTCTGCATTTTCTTCATCTTCCTGTTTTATTTTGCCTCTTCCACGCTAAAGAGTGAACCGTTGAATGTGAACTCATTGACTGCGATACTTTTGGTTACGAAAACAGTGAATGCGAACACGTTGTATGCTAAAACGATTGAAAGCGAGACACGTTGAGAACCGATATGTGTACACACATGTAAGTCGAGGCATCGCCTGGAAAACGATCGAAAGTGGAACACGTTGAGAATGGATATGCATACTTGTATGTAAGTTGAGGCGTCGCGGGATATTAATCTACACTAGTGCACCACCCCCTCTAACACCGGTTTGGAGAGCCCTCTAACAGCGGTTGTAGAACCCCTGTTGAGAGTTCGGTGTTAGAGGGGCCCCCCCTTTAACACCGGTTCTTAAAGGGTGGTGCACGTGGGGCTGGCGCAGCGCTCAGGGACCCCCCTTTAACACCGGTTCGTAACACGAACCGGTGTTAAAGGTTTTCTGCCGCGGCAGGAAAAAGAGATAAATCTCTGCCGCGGCAGGAAACGGCCTAAATCTCTGCCACGGCAGGAAAACGGCCTAAATCTCTGCCGCGGCAGAAAAACGGCCTAAATCTTCTGCCGCAGTAGAGTTCTGCCGCAACCCCGTTCTGGGCGTATTTCTGCGGCGCGGCGGGGACGGGGAGGGGGGAATCGATCGGGGGCGGTATATACACATACATCGTCGTCGGTACATACGAGTACATGAATAATTAAGCAACTATTATTATACACAAACATCGCAATTGTGTGGTATTCTCCGTAAACGCTGAAGCATCAAGTACAAGACAAACACGTTCAAGCATGAACCCCGCCAGGCGTTTTTGGATATCTAAAGAGTTCTCCGCCAGGAGTGACGACCTCATCAAGTATGAACCCCACCAATTCCTCTTGAATGGCTCGTATGCGTTCAAATGGTAGGAGTTGGTCCCGCATCCGTTCGATCTGAATATATATGAAGAATGGGGTCAATATGTATATATATATAAGAATAAAACTCAACACAATTGATGGTAATAAAATAATGTTGTGTACTTTGTTTACTTACTCTAAGTTGTTCTAGTGCGGCTTGGCCCGTCGCACATATCGTGTTGCGAATGAACTCGCAAACATAGTACCACCACCGTTTGGCAAGATAAATCAAAAGGAATCCGCGAGAGTGAGACCTAGGCTACTACGACTGCAACTAAGTGTGGGAGGCTAGGCACTCATCACGTGTACTGTCATTTTGCAAGCTCTCCTTCTCTTGCGCTGCAACCTGGGTAGCCGTGTCGCCAGCACCGGGTGTGTTCACCTGACCAACGCACACGACCAATGATGGGAGCAGGCTAAGAGAGGCGGAGGTGGGAGTCATATGTAACTTGTTGCATCGAGAAAACCCACAAGAAGTGTTTTATACTCTATATGCTGATGCCAAAACCCGGAAGCAGAGATGTGCAAGGCATGGCGCGAGAACCCATGCGGATACCATCTGTGAGAGTAGTTCTCACGCACGAATGGGACCCACCGCACGATCTAGTCGCGAAGCCATCGAGCATTTTCGCTCCCAAGTCAGCTCTTGTCCGCGAGGAATTGCGGGGTGAGGGTAAAGATCCCACCAGTGGCGTTTCCCCCTCCAACCTTTGTTTGTTATATCTCTATTTTGGTGGTTCTGTGTTTTTGCGCCGCCTTCTCTAAGGACGCGTCAGATGACCTTTTTATAGCCTTTTTAGTGTTGGGAATATGCCCTAGAGTCAATCATGTATGATGATATTTCCCATTGTATTCATAAAGTTATTAAGTAGTCCTTGTATGAACATCTGATGTGTATCATTGAATATGTGATTCGGTTGTGGAACTATGCATTCATGTTGTTTATACTAAATATCCTTGGTCATTGAGGTTGTGCTGGACACACAACTTAGACCAATGTGAAAGTTGGCTTGATGACTCGGTTCCACTTGTCATGGGCATGGAGATGCTATTCCAACTTACACAGATTCGGCTAAAGAGTTTAGCGAGTCGGATTGACCCATATTGAGGTACAACGAACTAGTTGTCATTTGTATATCTCAATCAATGTAATCCTTAGACCTGAGGTTGTTGCATAGTCCGAGTTGAGGATCACCGACTTAGGTTCTGTCAAACGCTGATCCGTGATCGGCTTATAAAGGCGGGTTCGGTCGATCGAGAATCAAGCTGCGTGATGTGGATAACCAAGATGGGATTTTGCCTCCACCGGAGAGATATTCTGGCCCTCGTGAGATATGATTCGAAAGCATGGCCATGCACGACTCGGTTAAGTGTTAACCGAGGCGATCGCTACTAAGAGTCGGGTGAATCACTTATCTCGGATCGAGAAGAGAGTCGGACTATTTAAGGGATGACATATATTCGCCTATAGTCGACAAGGTATATCGTGAGGCAAAAGGGACTCGACGTAAAGTCGCATTGGAAAGGCAAGTCGTCATGACTCTTTGGTACTGGGAATCGACGCTCGCTAGGAGCCGATGCCGATTGATCGATTGTAAGTCGGACTCTAATCGTGTCCAAGTAACCATGAGCCTGCGGGGTCACACACTTAAGAGCGGGAGCAAGTTCGGATTGGATCCGAATATGTAATCTGGTTGGGTTGGACCTAAACCAGATTAGGACTGAGTTAGTGAGTTGGACTCACGGTGACTAGTGTTATGTGGGCTTTAGTGAATGGGTCGCGCGAGCAGAACCCACGTTCACTCCCTATATATAGTGGAGCATCGTAACCCAAAAAGGTTAATCGTTGTTCGGTTAGGTTATTCCATGTGTTGGAAACCCTAGCTCCTGAGTCAGCCGCCAGACGAACCTAGCGCCACGGCGCTCCTCCTTGTAGCGTGTGGATACCAAGAGAGGTCAGTGCGATCAGCACGGACGATCGGATCGTGAGGATCTGCCTTGCATCAATCGACGCGCTTCATCAGTAATCCGCAACTGCGCGTCTAGTGGTAAACCTCGTGGCTTTCTACCTCAGCTAGATCTTGGGATCACCACGTTAGAGGAAAAAGTTTTGTTTTATCTCTGCGTGGCCCAACATTTAGGTCAGGACCTCAAATTAGGGTTAAAGATGGACGGATGGTGATGCTCAAGGTGCAAATGAGCATGGGTAGTGTGGGTCCCCCTGGTCCATGCCATCTGTCCTCTTTTTGGCCTCTAGACCCCGCTCGTGAGGTCCAAGTGCTCCAGGTCATCGTCTTCGCGAAAAAATAATCCTCAAAAAATCCTAGGTCAATTTTGTCATCGAATTGTCGACAAGTACGCCATAGGGGGTCCTAGTGGCGTTGGAAAGATGGGGTGTGAGACGTCAGATGTTCCAGGAGCGGTGAGCACAAGTTTACCCAGGTTCATATCCAACTGCGGTGATCGGATCCTACTCCTGCTAGCAACCCAGTAATATATCGGCGTAAGCCGGATGTTACAGCGGATTACAAGAGAGGTTCATCTGTGTGAGTTGACTGTGGTGTTACGATTGGTTGTGTGCCCTAAAGGCTCCCATAGGACCGGTTTATATAGTCACCGGGACCTAGGGTTACAGGAGAGACCTATCCGGCTACGTTACAGAGTCGGTAACTAGATACATCTTGGACTACAAGTAATACTACATGCCTAAGTCGGTAACTCTTCTGGGCCTTGTCGTAGCCGGAACTGACTCCTCTTTCTCTGACTGGGCCGCCCGTGAAGCAAATCTCTAACCAGTTGGTGGGCCACCCTGGTCAGCGAGTCCTCTGGGTATACCCGTAAAGTATATCCCCAACAGTAGCCCCCGGAAGTCTCCAAGATCCAAAGTCGAATAAATCGTCTAGCTTGATGGTTTCTGCGTCTTCTGAATCTTGAAGGGTTCCCGAAAACTTCTTTCAGTAGTGTAGGATTCCGAGTCAGTTGAGTCGATATTGTGTTCTGACTTTAGTATTTCCCTTCCCAGTTTGAAACATGAGCCGGATTTTACAGCGGCGTGCGGGCTAACAACTTTTCAGACCAGGTCCTGTCACTGACAGGAGTCCCATCAACACGACCGTTGGTGGGTCCATTCCTTACGAAACAGAATGCCGTTTCAATGCCCACGCGAGGATCGAGGGGGCGGAAGAGTCGCGAGGAAGCTACCCTCCTCTCTCCTACACGTATGGCGCTAATCGCACGTATCAATGCACAAATCTTGGCGCAGAGGTAAATAAAAGAGAGGTTAAAACCCTTCTCTCAGATTTATCTCCCCATCGCTTCATTCATTGTCTCCTCGTACTCCTCGAGCGCTCTGCAGCCATTCCCATCTACACGCCGCGATAAAATCTTTGTCTCCCCCATCAGTCCTTCTTCTCCAAGATCAATGGCATCTATCTCGACCTCAGGAGCGGCGGCGGGTTCGTAGGCAGTAGATGAAAAGAAGGTGCGGGGCCTCTGGATCCCCAGCGCCATGGACAGCGTCGAACTCCAAGTCATTGAGGATGAAGGACTCATCGTCGCTGACGCGTGGTGGAGCGCTTCAGGGCACGCCGTTCCCGCCCCGCGGGACGGCGAGCAGGTGCTGTTCGACACGCACATCGACCGTGGCCTCAGCCTGCCACCGTCGGACTTATTCGTCGATGTCGTGGTGTGGAACACGGCAGAGCCATCAGGGATGGCAAAGAAGGGACACACGGTTGCATTCGGTGGCTCACGCAACGGGTTGGGCACGGTACACTACAAACACAGGGACATACCCAGGTTCGGGGCCCTCTTGGCGAGGTAACGCCCCTACTCCTGCAAGATGAACTATGTATGCGAGCTGATGCTCAGTACAAATGCTCCTTGAGCTGTTTCCTTAGCAACTATCGAGAGCTAGGGGAAGATGGGAACTTGATGCTAACGCGTCTCTCCTTCTATTGTTGCCTACCTAGAACCCTGGCTCTTCCCTCCCTTATATACTGGTCTGGGGGGCAGATTACATATCGGGTCCTAGGGTTTACTGTTTGGATATGGGTTTACAGGGCAGGGTCGGCTGCAGGGCCCAGCCGGTGGGCCAGGACCCAGTCCGCCCTTCTTTTAGCTTCATTCTTCTCTTTAGCAGTCACCCGGGATTCCTTTGGGGCGTCACCCCTGCTTTAACGGTCACCCGGACTGCTTTCGCCAGTCCGGCCGACCATCTTGCTTTATCTTCGTCGGGTAGCGCTGGTCATGATGGCATGCCAGCTTCCTTGATGACGAGGGAGAGCCAGAAGCGTACCCCGCATGAAGCGTCAGCCCTTTCGTGCTCTCCATCGAATCCGAGGTGAGCCAGGTGGAAACGGTCACCCGACCGGTTCTTCTGGCCACCGGCTAGACGGGCCAGCCGGGAAGGTTATAAGCCCAGTCGGGCTTGCTTGCCGGTAGGCTAGAGTTGTCTTTCCTGGAGGACAGGCGGCCTGCATCTTCTGGAGTCGGCCTACTTATGCCTGGCTTTCCCCACCCGGGGGTTATCCCCCCGACATTAGTCCCCGAGCACGTATGGGCTTGGCCGGTGGGCAAGATCTTCCGTGCTCCTTCTTGTCCGGAGAAAGTTGTTTTATTTCCTCCGACTGCAGCTTTTGCTTTTGCTTTCCGGCTGGAATTAACCGGCTGCGGAATTGCGGTGACCCAGCATACCACTGCATGATGTAGTACACTATAGTCGTTGACATAACACCAATGAAACACCGTTCACTAGTATTACATCCCTCAGAGTAGTACAACAGAAACACAGCAAGTCCAAGACATGACTATAGGTTACAACTCAACTCTTTACACAAGATCCAGAGAACACTCTAGGTTAAAGAGAGAGAAAGAAACTTCTTACAAAGAAGAATCAGAAATAACAACTCCAAAATTATAATACTATTACGACTAATATCTTAACTAATGGTCTAGCATTGCTGCTATTGCAATACACTATAGAAATAGGTTCTATGGCTAGAGATTCTATTCTTATCTAATCAGCAACTTCGTCTTCACTTGAGCTGATGTATATGTTGACTTTCTTGACTTCATTGAAGAGCTTTAGCTTTTGATGATGATTCCTGGAGCATGGCTTGATGTAGTCATCATATGTACTGGCTTTAGAACCTAGCAAGGGTTAAGAAGATACTTTGAGTACGAGTGTACTCAACAAGTCCACTAGAAAAGGAGTGTTTGATGCACTATATCTACAGCCACAGACCATAGGTCGTAGGCAATGCAGGTTTTCATAAACATTTCTTCAAAGGTTGCTTTTATTCTGAAAAGCTATGTCCGACCTTCACGGTTTACCAGAACTTTCATGGAGTTCCTTTCCGCCGCGTTCATGACTCCTTCCCGAACAGGAGTAACAAGTTGATTCTTACACTGTAGAGGTGTGTTACTTTACCCATGAGAGACCTTAGCCTTGTTGCATAACCAAGTCATGACCTTGTCCATACTTCCTTGGTATGGGGCCTAGTCTAATATCAAAGCCAATCATCGCTTTCGCGACCCAAGATGCACTCCTTGGTGTACACCATGCCCACATATTGAATTACGACAATGGTTTGTACAGCATCGTTAGATGCGAACTATCGTGGACGTTGAGTGTTCCCACCCATATCTTGCATATCCTCTCGAATTATCAATTAATATGCATGCTACGGTGATAACATCCACGCACTGACATCCGGCTTCATGCGAGAGGAAGAAGATACAACTGACTTCTCTGTCCCATTCCAAATCTCATGGTTAACGCGTGATATACGACGCAAGAATCACTGGTGACATTGGTTGTTAAGTCCTAGATAATATGTTCCTATACCACCGGAACTTTCATAGTAGGTTATTACCTCAT
Source organism: Avena longiglumis (assembly GCA_030063025.1). Lineage (NCBI taxonomy): Eukaryota > Viridiplantae > Streptophyta > Magnoliopsida > Poales > Poaceae > Avena > Avena longiglumis. The sequence goes on from CP125978.1 coordinate 35,196,395, forward strand.
GGTAAATAACCTATAATCATATTGTTATGAAAATAGTGTTTTCGGACCTTTTTCAAATGCAGGTGATGACAAGAATGGATTTGTAAAATACTTTACAAAAAATAATCAAAGGACATGAGCAAGTGTGAACTTGCCTTTTGTGATTGCAAGATTATGCACTCACGGTCTTCGAGACGACATAAGATCCAATATTTGAAATCTGCATCATTGGTCCGGTAAGGACTAATGTTTAAAGAAGCAATATGCTGTTGTGCATAAGTAATGCTATGCATTTTGTAAAACTCCCAAATTGAATCCCCAATACTTTGAGTGAAGTGAATTCAAGTGATTATTTTCAGAGTTGGTTTATCTTCAAATTTTACTTTACAAGTAATGACCTTTACAATGTTTAAGCAATCTTCATTGTTCATAAAATGTGATCAATGCCTTCTAGTATTTTATTGATTTGTTTGGACTTGAGATGCATTTTGTCTTAATTGAAATAGACCAAAGTTAACTATAAAAACATAAGTAGTTTATTAGACATAATGTTTATAAGCTTTGAGACTAAAGTTAACTTTAAAAGGGTAAGTAAACTTAAGATGTAATATGTTTTAATTATTCCCATGTTTTAGATTTATGATAGGTATAACTAAGGTGTGGAATTATTCACTTTATATTTAAGTGAATGATTGGATTAAATTTGTTTTGCTTATTAAAAAAATATGTATTTATTTAATGGAAGCATAATTAGATGGTCTTAGTAATTTGTTAGAATTTAAAGTTATGTTAATAGTGGTCAAGATATAATGATTATTCACCTTATTATATAAATGGGTGATACCCAATGTTTATTTAAAAGGATTCTTAATAAGATTTTTAAAAGAATGTTTTAAAGTTAAAAGTTATACTTAAGTTTGACTATGAATTCAAGTTATGGGTTTGGAATTAGTACTAAGACACTAATTGCTCAAGGTTTATAAGAATTGTGATTATTTCTTACTTAAGAATTGTTTTTAAAGAATTTATAAAATAAGTAATAGATAAGGATTTATTATTTAAAATATTAAAGACTTTTCTATTAATATATTTAATATTTTTCTAGTGTAATATATTTATTCAAGACCTTAAAAATGAATTTTAAGTATTATCTTACTTTTATAAAATTCATCAAAGAATTAAGTGTCTTTAAATATTTGCTTTATGTTTTATTTGTAAAACTCTAAGTTAGTATTTTTATAAAATAATAGAGTTATTTTGATAGACAAAAATGATTGTTTATTTATTTTTAGGGTTTTTGTTTTATTTTATAAAATTTCATTTAAGATTTAATGGTGTTAATAATTATTTTACTTTAAATTTATTTTAAACATTTAGAATTATATTTTTATTAGGTAGATATTATTTTTGTGGTCATTTTGATATATCATATGTATTTTTAGGATTTTTCTATAATTTTCTATAGCTAAAAATGTTTGGAGGTTATTTTAGTAATTCATTTTTATTTCTAAACCTAGTTGACTTGGGCGTTTGGTTGGGTATGTGCCTGCCCAACTGGACCATGCGAGACACATCACCCCGACCCATCCTCACCACACGCACACACCACTCTTCCTCATCCCTTGCTCAAGTGCCGTCATTGCTACGCTACCGCCATCGCCGCTCGACATCCGCCGCTGTGGCCTGTTGGTGAGGCTTCGCCTCCTTCTCCTCCCTCGTTTCCCTCCATTGGTGGTGCCTAGCCCTCGCTTCACCCCGGGAGAAACCCTAGCTTCTACTGCTTGTGCTCACAAATCGCCCCCCAGTCCCGCTTCTCCGGCTGGTTGGCGTCGGGGACGGCTACCTAGCTCGTTTTGCCGTGCCTATGCTTCCATCGAGGTCTGCTTCCTATGGCGATGTGGTATCAGTAGTTGCATCTGCGACCCCTATCCGATGCGGAGGGTCGGATCCGTGGATGCAACCCGACGCCGCCGTTGCTTCGGTCTTTGGCGAGGAATAACCATGGGATCTTCCTTGGTGTTCTTGGCCTCCGGTGCTTTGGTTTGGGCTCTTCCTTTTGTCTACTTGGGCATTGGTTCTGGCGGGTTGGCAGAGGTGCCTGCAACCCCGGCAGCCATGACTTTCTGCCCCTAAATTTGGCTAAGAGGATTGTGGATAATGGTAATGGTACTGGGATTATTTCTTTCTCTAACTCCGGCGGGATGGTATTCTCTGCAATTTCTTATATTCTGATTCAGGTAACTCTGATGTGACCGGCATTCGAGCCGATGAAATGTTCTTGTATTATTTTAGGTTTAGATTCTTGGTAATCTAGGATTGGAGCTACTTGTTATGGTTATGGCATATTCATCGGTGGCTTGATTTTAGTAGTCTGTTGGTTGTGTGGTTGATCATGTGCTACTGATTAACTTCCGCATGAGATGTGGACAGGCAAAAGGCCGAGTTTGCCTCTTCTTAATATTTGGGGTTGTGAAGCATAAGTTGCTTTGACTACTGAAACCATGCTCAGAGCAAATTGAATTGGATGTGGTGAGCTAATTGTGGAGCGAATTGGATGATCAGGCCGAGGGCTTCAAGCGACTTCAGTCGGACAAGCTTACGACCAAGTCAGATAAGTGTATTTTTGTGGGGTATCCGAGGAAAACCTTGGGTTACTACTTCTACAACCAAGAAGAGGGCAAAGTGTTTGTCGCTCGGAACGGGGTCTTCCTTGAGAAAGAGTTTCTCAGTCGGGGATTCAGTGGGAGTATGGTGCAGCTCGAAGAAATTCGAAAGGAATCGGATAGTGGCGAGTCGGCAAAAACCTTGGAGGTTGAGCCGGTCGTGCTAACTGAGCCGGCAACAGCACCTGTACTACGAAGATCGGCGAGATTAAGAAGTGTTCGTGATGTATTACTGTTAAACAATGATGAGCCGGCAAATTATTCGTAAGCGATGGTGGGATCTGATTTCGAGTCATGGCTTGGAGCCATGAGATCCGATTTAAAGTCCATGGATGAAAATCAAGTTTGGAACTTGGTAGATCTGCTAGACGGTGCAAGACCCGTCAAGTGCAAATGGGTCTTTAAGAAGAAAACTGATACAGATGGAAATGTTTCCGTCTATAAAGCATGTCTTGTCGTGAAGGGGTTCCGACAAGTTCAAGGAGTTGATTACGACGAGACTTTCTCGCCCATAGCGATGCTTAAATCAGTTCGGATCATGTTAGCGATAGTAGCCTATTTCGACTATGATATTTGGCAGATGGATGTCAAAACGGCTTTCCTTAACGGAAATTTAACCAAGGACGTGTATATGATACATCCCGAGGGTTTTGTCGATCCGGCTAATGCTAACAAAGTGTGCAAACTTCAGAAATCCATTTATGGGTTGAAGCAAGCATCTCAGAGTTGGAATATTCGCTTTGATGAGGTAGTCAAATCGTTTGGCTTCATCAAGAGCGATCATGATTCTTGTTTATACAAAAAGTTTAGTGAGAGCAAAGTAAACTTTCTAATCTTATATGTGGATGACATATTATTGATTGGAAATGATGTCCAGATGTTGCAAGAAACCAAGGAATCATTGGAAAAGAGTTTCTCAATGAAAGACTTGGGTGAGGCAACATATATTCTCGGAATCCGGATCTATCGAGATAGATCAAGACGGCTCATTGGATTGAGTCAGAGTACTTATTTGGACAAAGTGTTGAAGAAGTTCAACATGGAATCGTCTAAGAAGGGGTTCTTACCGATGTCCCATGGTGTAAAACTTAGAAAGACTCAGTGTCCTTCGACAACTGATGAGCGAAGTCGGATGAGTGCGATTCCGTATGCTTCTGCAGTCGGATCCATCATGTATGCCATGATTTGTACTAGGCCGGATGTTTCCTATGCTCTAAGTGTTGTGAGTAGATACCAGGCTGATCCTGGAGAAATCCACTGGACATCGGCTAAAAACATCCTAAAGTACTTGAGAAGGACTAAGGATATGTTTTTGGTTTATGGTGGTGAAGATAACTCAGTGTAAAGGGTTACACGGATGTGAGTTATCTTACCGACTCTGATGATTATCGTTCGCAATACGGATACGTGTTTATTATAAATGGAGGTGCTGTGAGCTGGAAGAGTTCCAAGCAAGAGACTGTGTCTGCATCTACAATAGAGGCTGAGTATATTGTCGTCTCGGAGGCAGCAAAGGAAGCTGTTTGGATGAGGAATTTCCTCATGGATCTTGGCGTGGTTCAGGGCTCGTCCAATCCGTTAGACGTGTATTGTGACAACAATGGTGCTATTGCACAAGCCAAGGAACCTAGACAACACCAGAAGAATAAGCACATACTCATGCGGTACCACCTGATTCGCCAGTTCGTGGATCAGGGTGATATCAAGTTATGCAAGGTACACACAGATGCAAATACTGCGGATCCGTTGACAAAGCCGTTACCACAGCCGAATCATGAGGCGCACCTGAGAGCCATGGGCATTAGATGCTTAGACATGTGATGTCGGAAGATTGACTCTAGTGCAAGTGGGAGATTGTTGGAAATATGCCCTAGAGGCAATCATGTATGATGATATTTCCCATTGTATTCATAAAGATATTAAGTTGTCCTTGTATAAACATCTGATGTGTATCATTGAATATGTGATTCGGTTGTGGAACTATACATTGATGTTGTTTGTACTAAATGTCCTTGGTCATTGAGGTTGTGCTGGACACACAACATAGAACAATGTGAAATTCGGCTTAATGACTCGGTTCCACTTGTCATGGTAATGGAGATGCTATTCCGACTTACACAGATTTGAAGGGTTTCGTGGTATAGTAAATCAAAATTTTCTACGGATGCGAACAGAGGGAAGCCAAGATCTAATCTAGGAGATGCAAACAACGAGAGAGATTGGATTAGATCTTCATACCCTTGAAGATTCGCGACAGTGAACGCTCATTCGGAACATGGGTGATGTAGTCGTACTCGCTTCTCCTCCTCGCGATCCGATCCGATCTAGCACCACAAGTGGCGATGCCTCCGTGAGATGCACACGTGCAGCACCTCGACGTCTCCTCCTTCCTTGGTCCAGCAAGTATGGTGGAGAGATGAATTGGATCTACAAAGCGACGGCGCGGTGCAATTGGTGGAGAATTTCTGCAGCAGGGCTTCGCCTACACACAGTCGGGAGGGAGAGAGAGAGGAGGGCAGCAGGGCGACTAGGCTTGAGGGGAAGGTGTGGGGGGTAGGCGCCAACCCTAACCCCTCCCCCAAGCCCTAGGCCGGCGGCCAAAGGAGGGAGGAGTGGGAGGGCAAGGAAACCCCCCCTTCTAGAAGCTCCAAACTAGGGTTTCGCCTTGTTTGGCCGGCTGGGACCTATGGGGCCTTGTGCCCCTGGCCCAATGCGGCAAGGGCACTCCCTCATAGGCCCATTCCCCCTCCCGACAGGTGGGACCACGTTGGTCCCCCTCCGGAAGGTTCTAGAAGCTTTCGGTACAATACCGATTAACCCGGAACAATTCCGAACTCCAAAAACTGCACTGCCTTATATGAATCTTATTCTCCGGACCATTCTGGAACCTCTCGTGATGTCCCGGATCCCATCCGAGACTCCGAATAAAAACTCATAAACCAATTATCCAATCTATCCTAGCGTCGAGACATGTTAAGTGTGTGACCCTTCGGGTTCGAGAATATGCAGACATGATCTTATATCAATAATCAACAGCGGGTGCGAAACCCATATTGACTCCCACATTCATCGATGATCATATCGGATGAACCACGATGCCGTGATTCAATCAATCCCATATATATATTCCCTTCGTCTCGCGATATTTTACTTGCGAGATTTGATCGCTTGCCGTCATACCTAGTTCAATCTCGTTCACAAAAGTACTTTACTCGTTAATCCGATATCACTTTGTGATTAACTCCTTAACCACATTCTTGCAAGCGGTGCTGATATCGATTACCGAGTGGGCCCGAAGTATATCTCTCTGACTTGGGAGGGACAAATCCCATCTCGATACATACAACCCAACTGGTACTTTCCGATCACCTGAGAGACACCTTTATGATCACCCTCTCATAGGATGACGTTTGATGACCTCAAAGCTTTCTTCCAATACCAGGGAGTTGTATTATCTCATGGTCTAAGGAATACAATATTTGACATAGGAAAAGCTTCGCAAAGATGAACACGATGACACGATCTAATTGCTCCGCTTAGTTTGGGTCTATCCATCACATCATTCTCCCAATGATATGATCTCATTATTAATCGACAACTCATGTCTATGGCTATGAAACCTTAACCATCATTAATCAATGAGCTAGTCCATAGAGGCATACTAGGGACACGGTGTTGTTCACAAACCACACAAGTATTAAAGTTTCCGCTTAATACAATTCTAGCATGGAATATAAACTTTATCATGAACAAGAATTATAATAATAACATCTTTATTATTGCCTCTAGGGCATAATTCCAACAGTCTCCCACTTGCACTAGAGTCAATAATCTAGTTTACATTTGGCAACAATCTCACACCCATGGCACTAAGGTGCTGATCATGTGTTTGCACGTGGAAGAGGTTTAGTCAATGGATCTGCGACATTCAGATCTGTATGTACTTTGCTAATCTTCAGATCTCCATCTATATAATCTCGGATTATATGAAACTTCTGATTGATATGCTTGGTCTTTGGATGATATCTTGGTTCCTTAGCGAGTGCTATGGCGCGATGTTGTCACATATCTCGATGGGTCCAATGCACTTGGAACCACGCCAAGCTCGATGATGAAGTTCTGATCCAAACTCCTTCACTTGGCCTTCTGCAGCCATGTATTCCGCTCTCTGTAGATCCTGCGATCACGCTTTGCTTGTAGCTTCTCGACTCAGCTCCTCCATTCAAAATATAAACGTATCACTGCGAGATTTAGAATCATCCTTGTCGGTGTCGAAACTAGCATCGACGTAACCTTTACGACGAGTGTTCATCACCCCATAGACTAAGAACATTTCTTTAGTCCTATTTAGGTACTTTAGGATGTTCTTCACGGCATCGATGTTCCACTCTGGATCACTTTGATATATGCTCGTCAAAGAGCATTGGACACATCCGGTCTAGTACACATCATGGCATACATGATAGAACCTATGGCCGATGCATAAGGCACTTTGCTCATAGCTTCCTATCATTTATCGTGGGCGGACACCGAGCCTTGCTCAATGTCTTACACGACAACATAGGCCGAACCTTTCTTTGCCTTATCCATTCGAACCTTTTGAACTTTGTCTAGGTATGTACCGGCTTAAAGCTATCAGGCGTCTTTGTCTATCTCTATAGATTTTGATGCCCAATATATAAGCAGCTTCACCTAGGTATTTCATTAAAAAACACTTGTTCAAATAACTCTTCACATCGTTAAGCATGTTAATGTCATTTCCAATAATCAATATGTCATCCACATATAGTACCAGAAATGTCACCGAGCTCCCACTCACTTTCTTGTAGATACAAGCTTCGTAGCAATTTGGAACAAATCCAAAGCTCTTGATCACTTGATCACTTGATCAAAATGAAGGTTCCAACTCCGAGATGCTTGCTTCAGTCCATAAATGGAACGCTGAAGCTTGCACACTTTACCAGCATCCTTAGGATCGACAAAACCTTCAGGTTGCATCATATACAATTCTTCATCAATGTCGCCATTGAGGAATGCAGTCTTGACATCCATCTGCCATATTTCATAATCATGAAACGCAGCAACTGCTAATAAAATCCGAATAGACTTAAACATCGCTACGGGAGAGAAAGTCTCATCGTAGTCAACACCTTGAACTTTTCGAAAACCTTTCGCGACAAGCCGTGCTTTATAGACGGTAACATTACCATCCGCGTCCGTTTTCTTCTTGAAAATCCATTTGCACTCAACGGCCTTTCGGTCGCTAGGAGGGTCCACCAAAGTCCATACTTGGTTTTCGCTCATGGATCCCAATTGGTTCATGGCTTCTAGCCATTTCTCGAGTCTGGGCTCATCATTGCTTCCTCATAGTTCGTAGGTTCACCGTCTTCTACCAACAAGACAACAAGACAGGTTGCCGTACCACTCATGAGGGGCACGCGACCTTGTCGACTGCGACGTTCGAGAGCGGCATCGTCCAAGCTTCATGATCCTTGTCATTGGCTTCCTCTATTGTTGGTGCGGTGACCGGAACAAATTCAGGTGCTGCGCTACTCTCCAACTCAAGAGAAGGTTCAACAACCTCGTCTAGCTCTACTTTCCTCCCACTCACTTCTTTCGAGAGAAACTCCTTCTCAAGAAAGGAACCGTTCTTTGCGACAAACACTTTGCCTTCAGTTCTGTGATAGAAGGTATACCCAATAGTTTCCTTAGGGTATCCTATGAAGACGCATTTCTCCGCTTTGGGTTCGAGCTTGTCCGACATCAATTTCTTGACGTAAGCTTCGCATCCCCAAACTTTAAGAAATGACAACTTAGGTTTAGCACCAAACCACAGTTCATACGGTGTCGTCTCAACGGATTTAGATGGTGCCCTATTTAAAGTGAATGCAGCGGTTTCTAATGCATAACCCTAAAATGACAACGGCAAATCAGTAAGAGACATCATCGGACCATATCTAATAGGGTTCGATTCCGGCGTTCAGACACACCATTGCGCTGTGGTGTTCCGGGTGGCGTGAGTTGCGAAACAATTCCGCTTGCTTTAAGATGCGTGAGAAAATCATAACTCGAATATTCACCTCCACGATCGGATCGTAGAAACTTAATCTTTCTGTTACGATGGTTATCCACTTCATTCTGAAATTCCTTGAATATTTCAAATGTTTCAGATTTATGTTTCATTAAATAGATATACCCATATCTACTTAAGTCATCGGTAAAAGTGAGAAAATAGCGATATCCACCGTGCGTCGAAACACTCATCGGTCCGCATACATCGGTATGTATGATTTCCTACAAGTCCGTTTCTCGCTCAATCATACCGGAGAACGGGGTTTTGATCATCTTGCCCATGAGGCATGGTTCGCATGTGTCAAATGATTCAAAATCAAGAGACTCCAAAAGTCCATCAGAATGGAGTTTCTTCATGCGCTTTACACCAATATGACCTGAGCAGCGATTGCCACAAATAAGTAGTATTATCACTATCTACTTTGCATCTCTTAGCCTCAATGTTATGGATGTGTGTTTCATCCCTTTCGAGATTTAGAAGAAATAAACCATCCACTACAGGTGCATGACCATAAAAGATGTTACTCATATAAATAGAACAACCATTATTCTCCAATTTAAATGAATAACCGTCTTGCAATAAACAAGATCCAGAAATAATGTTCATGCTCAACGCAGTCACATAATAACACTTATTAAGGTTTAAAACTAATCCCGAAGGTAAAACTAAGGAGAGCGTGCCGACAACCATCACATCAACCCTTGATCCGTTGCCAACGCGCATCGTCACCTCATCCCTCGCAAGCCGCCGTCTATTCCGTAGCTCCTGTTTCGAGTTACAAATATTAGCAACGAACGATCAAATACCCGAGCACTACGAGGGCTAGTAAGGAAAACATCAATAACATGTATATCAAATATACCTTTGATGGTGCCAGCCTTCTTGTCCGCTAAGTACTTGGACGATTCTTCCGATGACCCTTGTCCTTGCAATAGAAGCACTTTCGATGTCCGGCTTAGGTCCGGACTTGAGCTTCTTCTCGGAGGGCAACGCTTGCCGCGCCTTTCTTGAAGGGCTTCTTTGCCTTACCTTTCTTGAAGGTGGGCTTGTTGACCATCAACACATGATTATCCTTTTGATGTCCACCTCGCAGCCTTCAACTGCGAAGAGCTCGGTGATCGTCAGTGGAACCAATCGATTGTGAGTCACTACAAAACTTTTGTATGGGAGGAGTGATTGCAGAACCACTCAATCTTGAGCTCTTCGGAATCTTGCGATCCGATTGCTCAAGGCGTTGAGTGTAGCCCGACATCTTAATGGCGTGCTCACTAACGTAACTCCTTCCTCCATCTTGCGATTAAAGAATTTCTGGAGATCTCATATCTCTCGAGCGGGCTGAGTCGAAACATGGTTTTCATCTCCTCGAGAATCTCAAAGGGCCCGGGATAGTCTTCAAAACTATTTTGAAGGTCCGATTCCATAGCAAACAACATGGTGCTCTTAATCACACCATAATCATCCTTGCGCGACTGATAGACAGCTTTCTCATCAGCCGGTGCAGTTGCAGCAGGGGCGTCACCTAACGCATTCTCAAGGACATAGTCCTTTTGACCGCCAGAGAGAATGATTCTCAGATTGCGGAACCAATTGGTGAAGTTAGACCCATTGTTTCTAAGCTTTTCCTTCTCAGCAAAAACGTTGAAGTTGAAGTTGGACTTAGACATTTGATCTACAATATTTGCAAGTACAAATTAGACTATGTTCATGATAACTAGTTCAACTTTTAATCAAATTACTAGATGAAATCCCACTAAATTCAACATCCCTCAAGTTTTTTAGTGAACATGATCCAAATTCACCACATCTAATCCGATCATCACGAGAAGAGATGTGGTTTCAATGGTGGACAACGAAGTGTCGATCATATCATTCATATGACTCATGCTTAACCTTTCGGTTCATGTGTTCCGAGGCCATGTCTGTACATGCTAGGCTCGTCAAGTTAAACCCAAGTACTTCTGCGTGTGCAAAACTGGCTTGCACCCGTTGTATGTGAACGTAGAGTCTATAGCACCCGATCATCACGTGATGCTTGGACACGACGATCTTTCGCAATGGTGCATACATGGGGAGAACACAGTTTTATCTTGATCTTTAAGTGAGGAATCATCTTATAATGCTACCGTCGTGATCTAAGCATAATAATATACATAAAAGGATAAACATCACATGCATATAACTTTATGTGACATGGTATAGCCAATCTTCGCGCAATGATCTCCATCTTGTGCGTGCCGGCATGATCTCCATCACTCCACCATGATTGCCTCCACCACGAATAGCAACTACAACTATTGCTAACTACTTAGCAATAAAGTGAAACTATTACATGGCGTATAAGAAGTTGACACACAGGTCATACACAATTATAAAGACAACCATATGGCTCCTGCCGGTTGTTTACTCATCGACATGCAATTCGTGAAACATTACAAAACATGATCATCGCATACAATATACACATCACATCTTGGGCCATACCATATCACAGAAAACACTCCCTGCAAAAACAAGTTAGACGCCTCTACTTTGTTGTTGCATGTTTTACGTGGCTTATGGGAGTAGCATGCTAAGAACGATTCTTACCTACGGAAAGCCACAACGGTGATATTATGGTTGCCAAACTCCGGTGTAAATCCCATGACAACTATAGTGAGAAACGGCATCCACCGGCCGCATGTGGAACAAGCCACACGCCAAGTGCGAGCCGGTCTCATGACGGCGTCGCGTAAGGTTGGCTGGACCGCTTCAATCTCACTATCCAGCGTCATAAGAAGAACACAAACAAGAGTCTTGCAAGAAAACATCAACGCCAAGCAACAACCATGTTGCGTTCTACTCGTGAAACACATCTACGCATAGATCTAGCTCGATACCACTTAAGGGTTTAGCGGCATAGTAAATCAAAAATTTCTATGGATGCGAGGAGGAAGCCAAGATCTAATCTAGGAGATGCAAACAACGAGAGATATTGGATTAGATCTTCATACCCTTGAAGATTCGCCAATGAGCGTTAAATCGGAACGTGGGTGATGTAGTCGTACTCGCTTCTCCTCCTCGCGATCCGATCCGATCTAGCACCACAAGTGGCGATGCCTCCGTGAGATGCACACGTGCAGCACCTCGACGTCTCCTCCTTCCTTGGTCTAGAAAGTATGGTGGAGAGATGAATTGGATCTACAACGCGACGGCGCGGTGCAATTGGTGGAGAATTTCTGCAGCAGGGCTTCGCCTACACACAGTCGGGAGGGAGAGAGAGATGAGGGCAGCAGTGCGACTAGGCTTGAGGGGAAGGTGTGTGTGGGGGGGTGTGCCCCAGCCCCTATATATAGAGGGGTGGGCGCCAGCCCTAACCCCTCCCCCAAGCCCTAGGCCTTCGGCCAAAGGAGGGAGGAGTGGGGGGCAAGGAAACCCCCCCTTCTATAAGCTCCAAACTAGGGTTTCCCCTTGTTTGGCCGGCTGGGCCCTATGGGGCCTTGTGCCCCTGGCCCAATGCGGCCAGGGCACTCCCTCATAGGCCCATGCCCCCTCCCGACAGGTGGGACCATGTTGGTCCCCCTCCGGAAGGTTCTATAAGCTTCATAACATCTTGATTAACCGGAACAATTCCGAACTCCAAAAACGCCTTTGCCTTATATGAATCTTATTCTCGGACCATTAGGAACCTCGTGATGTCCGGATCCCATCAGAGACTCCTAACAAAAACTCATAAACCAATTATCCAATCTATCCTAGCGTAGCCGAGACACGTTAAGTGTGTGACCTGGGTTCGAGAATATGCGACATGATCTTATATCAATAATCAACCGGTGCAGGAAACCCATATTGACTCCCACACATTCATCTATGATCATATCGGATGAACCACGATGCGAGATTCAATCAATCCCATATATATATTCCCTTAGTCTCGCGATATTTTACTTGCCCGAGATTTGATCATCGATAGTCATACCTAGTTCAATCTCGTTCACGGCAAAGTACTTTACTGGATCGTAATCCGATATCACTTTGTGATTAACTCCTTAACCACATGCTTGCAAGCGGTATTGATATCGATTACCGAGTGGGCCCGAAGTATATCTCTCCGACTTGGGAGGGACAAATCCCATCTCGATACATACAACCCAACAGGTACTTTCCGATCACCTAAGATACACCTTTATGATCACCCTCTCATAGGATGACGTTTGATGACCTCAAAGCTTTCTTCCAATACCAGGGAGCTGTATTATCTTATGGTCTAAGGAATACAATATTTGACATAGGAAAAGCTTCGCAAAGATGAACACGATGACACGATCTAATTGCTCTGCTTAGTTTGGGTCTATCCATCACATCATTCTCCCAATGATATGATCTCATTATTAATCGACAACTCATGTCTATGGCTATGAAACCTTAACCATCATTAATCAATGAGCTAGTCCATAGAGGCATACTAGGGACACGGTGTTGTTCACAAACCACACAAGTATTAAAGTTTCCGCTTAATACAATTCTAGCATGGAATATAAACTTTATCACGAACAAGAATTATAATAATAACATCTTTATTATTGCCTCTAGGGCATAATTCCAACAAGATTTGGCTAAAGAGTTTAGCGAGTTGGACTGACCCATATTGAGGTACAGCGAACAAGTTGTCATTTGTATATCTCAATCAATGTAATCCTTAGACCTGAGGTTATTGCATAGTCCGAGTTGAGGATCACCGACTTACGTTCTGTCAAATGTTGATCCGTAACTGGGCAGTTATAAAGGTAGAGTTCGGGTCGACTAAGAATCAAGCTGCGTGATGTGAATAACCAAGATGGGATTTTTTGCCCCTCCACTTGGAGAGATATTCTCTGGGCCCTCTCGGATGATATGATTCGGAAAGCATGGCCATGCACAACTAGGTTAAGTGTTAACTGAGGCGATCGACTAAGAGTTAGTTGGGTGAATCACTTATCTCGGATCGAGAAGAGAGTCAGACTATTTAAGGGGTGACAAATATTCACCTAGAGTCTGATAAGGTATATTGTGAGGCAAAAGGGACTCAGACGCAAGTCGCATTGGAAAGGCAAGTCGTCATGACTCTTTGGAACTTGGGAGTCGGCATGTTCTGCTAGGATCCACTACCGACTGATCGATTGAGAGTCGGACTCTAATCATGTCCAAGTTGCCAAGAGCCTGCGGGGTCACACACTTAAGAGCGGGAGCAAGTTCGGATTGGATCTGAACCGGAAATCTGGTTGGGTTGGACCCGAGCCGGATTTGGACTGAGTTAGTGAGTCGGACTCACAGGGACTAGTATTATATGGGATTTAGTGAATGGGCCATGAGAATGGATCCCACGTTCACTCCCTATATATAGTGGAGCATAGTAACCCAGAAGGGTTAATCGTTGATCGGTTAGGTCATTCCATGTATTGGAAACCCTAGCTCCACAACAGTCCTGCCGTCGTAACGAACCTAGCAGTTCATCGCTGGTGCTCCTCCTTGTACGTGTTGATACCGGCAAAGGTGATGTACGATCAGCACCAGTACGATCGGATCGCAAAGGACTGCACTGCATCAACTGACGCACTGCATCAATAATCCGCAACTGCACGTCTAGTGGTAAAACCTCGTGGCCTTCTACCTTAGCTAGATCTTGGGATCATCACGTTAGAAGAAAAAGTTTTGTTTTATTTTTACGTGGCCCAACAGTGGTATCAGAGCGATAGCTTCTGGTTTTCGGCTCGAGATCTCGCATATGTGATATGCGGTTGGCTGTAGATAAGATCTATATGTTGTTTTGGTGGTTGATCTATGAGATAGATCGGTTTTGTACGAGGTTGATTGGATGAACTATACTCGGGGAATGGTAGATCTGATTTCCGTGATCATACTGCTGAGGTCGTGGAACGACATACCCCTACCGGTCGGTTTCCGCCATCGGGGTAGACTGTGACACGTAAATCCAGATGCGGTGATCGAATATCAAAGAGTTTGATCGAGTGGGAACGATGGTCGGAATCCATGTCCGGATCATAGATGAGATCTACGTTTTCGGAAAAATCATCAGGCGCATTGATTTGAGCTTGCAGGAAAAACAAAGAATACAATGCATTGATTTTCAGTGATAAGAAAGATCACATCCATTAAGTTATCGATGTCTTTTGCTCGAGGACGAGCAAGATCTAGCTTGGGGAAGTTGATGGCTGTGATAATACAACACTTTTTAGCTATATAAATGATGTGGCTCGGTCACTACAGAGCATGTTGGGAAACCCCAAGAGGAAGGTATGATGAGCACAGCAGCAATATTTTCCTCAGTTGTGAAACCAAGGTTATCGAACTAGTAGGAGAAAGGAAATAGCTCCCAAGGTGTTGCTAGAAACATGGAACCTGCACAACAAAACCACAATACTTTTCCCAACTTACAGTGAAGTTGTCAAACTCACTGGTTTGCTGAAAAAAAGGATCAAACGTATAGTGTAGAAGAAAGTAATTGCAGAAAGTAAAAAGTAGATAGTAGATTGAATATCAGTGGGAAGGAATGGACCGGGGTCCATAGTTCACTAGAGGTGTTTCTCCATAAGATAAATAGCATGTTGGGTGAAAAAATTATAGTTGGGAAATTGACATGATAGAGAATGCATAACAATTCATGTGCATGCCATGATGATCGCTATGAGATTCGTTTGGGCATTACAACATAATACATAGACCGTAATCCAACTGCATATATGACTAATAGTCCACCTTCAGGTTATCATCTGAACCCCCTCCAGTATTAAGTTCCAAGCAACAGATAATTGCATTAAGCAAAGTGTGTAAATTAAACAATACAATTGCCCCATGGACAAAGGATTGTTGTTTTCCCCCTAGTAGCAACATCACATCTACAACCTTAGAGGTTTCTGTCACTCCCCGGGATTACTAGAGGCATGAACCTACTATCGATCATAAATACTCTCTCTTGGAGTCACAAGTAAATACTTGGCCAGATTAACTACTAGCAACGGAGAGCATGCAAGATCACAAACAACATAGACATGATAAAATCAGTAATCAATCTTGACGTAGTACTCAATATCCATCGGATCCCAACAAACACAACATATAGGATTACAAATAGATGATCTTGATCATGATAGGCAGCTCATAAAATCTAAACATGATAGCACAAAGAGGAGAAACTACCATCTAGCTACTGCTATGGACCCATAGTCCAAGGATGAATTACTCACGCATCACTCCGGAGGCTGGCATGGTGATGCAGAAGGCCTCCGGGATGATCTCCCTTCTCTGGCATGGTGCCTAGAAGAGCTTCGGATCCCTCCCGATCTAGGGACGATGGTGGCAGCGGCTATGGACTTTTTCGTGGATTTCTGTTCGGGTACATAGGGTTTTTGCCTCGAGGGATTATATAGGCAAAGGGGCAAGGTCGGTCGATGCCCGAGGGGCCCACACCATGCCTAGGCGTGGCCCAGGGTGGGCCCGCGCCTAGGGGTGGTGTGGCCACCTCGTGGCTCTCCTCCGTCTTTTCTTTGGACTCCGTGTAGTGTCTGAAAAAATAGGAACTTCGGCTTTTGTTCCGTCCAATTCCGATCATATTTCATTACTAGCTTTTCTGAAACCAAAAAAGCAGAAAACAGGCAACTGGCACTGTGGCATCTTGTTAATAGGTTAGTTCCAAAAAACGTATAAAAATGCCTCAAAGTGTAGACAAAACATAAGATAGTTGATACAAAACAAGCATGGAGCATAAAAAATTATAGATACGTTTATGACGTATCAATAAATAGTGTCATTTGCCTATCATATCATGCTCCATCTAACTATTGCTATGCTTGATATGCATGATTACTTGTTTTCATTAAATTTAATATGAGCTATGCACATTTAGTAGTTTAGGTAGAATTTTACCACTATTTCTTGTCTTTGAAATGTGTGTAGGTGTTGATGATGATTATGGATAAAACAAAGACAAAAGGAACAAAGAGAGTATAGTATGGAGGAACTGCAAGACCAGACTTAGCCATTTGAGGTGGTGGAAAAGTCAATTTTTCCAATTTCTCAAAATAAAGATACAATACCATGTGGTTATAGACCTTGACGAGACGAATCCAACGAGCCAAAGTGCGCCCAAAACGGAGTACGTATGAAGAAATGGCGGCCAAAATACGAAAGGAGGCAGAAGGTTTAACGACCAACTATACGGCCGGAACTTTGCTCCTGCCGTATAGTTGCCAAAAAGGTCGGAAACGACGGGATTTGACCCCATAAAGGCTCCAGAACCTTACCCAAGTCATATGACAGTATTATGGGTACCCTAGGACACCCCCAAGGCCTATATAAAGAGGGTAGGAGTCAAAGGAAGCCACAATCAACCATATACAAGATCTAGATCCCATCTACCGCCTCCAGGCGGTGCCCTGCCTCCTCCATAGCCTCTCAAGCTCCACCAAGATCCAATCTCCATCAACACCATCAAGCCATCTAAGCAAGAAGAGGAGGAGAAGGAGCACGCCGCCATCACCATGCCGAGGCCACCATCACCGCACCGTCATCACCATATCCATCACCGCTACTCCTTTATCCTTCCCCATCATGGTCTCGGTGATGGGTTGTAACATGGCTTGAACCCCCTTTTATTAATGTTATGATGATTTGATTAATTGAAGTGTGGTGTGTTCTTTTGAATTAATATGTTTGTGCTTTCTCTTTACATTGTTCTATTCATGATATTATTCTAATGGTTTGAGACGTCCAATCCATTGTTGAGGAATTTACTAGGGATTCACGAAGTGTCACAAAAATTATCATTAGTCTCTACTTTGCCATGGGTCCTGACAAGCCCATGGGTAGAACCAATAGGCTATTTGCTATAAGTGATTTGCGGAGGCAATAGCAGCTTAGGATGCACCATCTAGAGTTCCCTAAGATCACTCATGATTAGATAGGTATAGTGTTGGGAATTGCTTGACCCAAAGTGACATAAGGGATATCTTATGACTAGCACACTTGCTTAGGAGTACGGTTGTCCATAGAAATTAATGGCTTTGATCTGGTTTACCTTGATTGGTCTTGTTACCTTAATAGGATGACCTATGTCCGAAGAGGGTGTGGACAATTGAGTTGTCTAGTTGCCACTTACCAACGGTGGGATACAACGGTATATGAGGGACCACCACAATTATAGTTAACTGCTATTCCATAAGCACTTATCATGCACACCGGTATACACAACATTACTTGACGAATCATAGCATTAATATTTCATCTCATTGCATTCACCTCTTTCCAGTTTTATTTTTGTTCTAGTTTTCTTTCAATCCTAGTAGTAGTTGTTACAAGTCATCTTAAATTCATTTATCCTAGCAACCTATAGAGTAGACTATTTATAAACCACGGTTTGGGTGTGGACGTGGCTGCATTGACAATGTAGCTGTGGGGTTGTGTTCGCTGAGCTCCCATCGGGACAAACTCTTAAATATTTGCTGCTACAAGTACCGCAATAACCCTGTTTTGGTGCAGGTACCCACTCATCAATAGCATAGAACTTTAGTTCCGCATGTGCAATCACAATCCCATAGGGAGACCTTAAAGTCTCGACCTCCATGTTGGACACCATCCTAAGTGGTTCCTCTAGGCTCAACCACTTGGTAAATGAGCTTGTCGTTATAAAAAACCGTGGCAACTTGGGAGTCCGCTTTCTATGACTGAAATGTCCTCCAATCATCAACCATGGGTGGGTACTCGTACTTGTACTCATTTTTGTTCTGTCCCCAATTTGCTTATCCGTTTCATGTGAGTAGTTAAAAAATACCCATTCAACTTGTCGAATGTGTATCAAACTATTGCAGTGATGGGCAATGCACGGACACCCTTAAGCACCTTCTTGAAGGCTTATGCCATGTTGCTTGTCGTTTGACCATACGCCCGGACATCCTCATCATAAGCTCGTGCCCACTTGTCCCAGAGTTGAATGTGCCTATTGAGAAACTCTTGACCCTTCGAATCGTGTTTTTTGTTGTTTAGAAATCTGAGATATAAGTTTGTGAAACGTCGGTCCGAGAAAGCAAGACAACAATCTTGAAGATCATCAGCCAACTCCTTGCTCTTACATTCCCTATAGAAGTTGGAACAAAAATGTCTCATGCACCATCGGTGGTGTAAAGGAGGATGCTTGGGAATGTCAATCGTCACCGCGTTGAGAATTCCTTGATGGCGATCCGAGATGACACATATTTCCCTATCTAGAGGTCATACCTTTGTTCTCAAAATACGAAAGAACCACTCTCAGTTAACATTTTTCTCTGCCTCGACCAAAGCAAAAGCCAAGGTAAGCAACCGGTTATTTGCATCATTTGCTATTGCAATCAAGAGAATGCCACGGAAGTGCCCAGTCAAGAAGGTGCCATCCACGGAGATGACCGGCCTACAATGTTCAAATCCCATCACACATTGCTCGAATGCCCAAAAAGCACGCCCAAATATTCGAACATTTCTTCCATTACGAACCATCGTTTAGGGGCCATATGGATCAACCACATGAACCTGCCCGGGTTAGCATTGGCCATTCCTAAAAAACAACCTAGGGATTCAGCTGTATGATTCTTCCCAACCACCGTACAACATCATGAATGCGGCTTGCTTTGACTTCCATGCCTTCCCATACTTCACCTCATAGTTAAAGAGAGCTTCCACGATCTCCATGAACATCTTGATGGTCATTGTTGGAAGTGAAGAAATTTGGTTTGAAAACCTAAAGGCGAGGAACTCAGAGGTCAGCTGTCGGTGCTCGTGCTTCACATCTTTGCCATCCACCCTTTTGCCATGGCACATCTGTGTTGACACACAGCTTGAAATGCGCCAATCGCCCTCTCCCCCCTTATATGGTCTTTCCCACACAATCCAAGGACAACCATCATCCTCGCATTTAACCGTGTAACGCTTCTTCACGTCCGAGTGAACCACCGTGAAAGGACGATGGTACCTAATAGAGAAGTCCTTCATCCATTGCGTAAGTTCCAACAATGTGGAAAACCTCTGTCCTTTTGAAATCCCATTATTCTCGTGACTAACATCTGGTAGGAAGTTGGCCTTGGTCCAAGCACAACACCCTTGCCGCCATCAATCGTGTCTTCATCCGCTAGAATAAGATCACGAAACAAGGGTACCCGAGGATCCCTGCCCAATACCTTCTCGTGCACTTCGGCCTCATCCTTAGTGAACCCCTCCTCATCAACTTCTTCATCGGGACCATCCTCATCTGAGTCTGATGCATACATTTGAGAATATGGGATGCCATGATCCATGTTCTCCTGTGTATGATATAAGTCCAAATTTCCAATAGTGTTGTCATAGAGCTCAACCTCGCTCTCACTGTCCCCATAATCATCATTATCCTCTTCCAATGCTTCATCTTGGTTCTTTGAAATGGGGCTCAGAGATGGCCTCAATTCATCTTGTTGGGTCAAAGGAGGCTCAGTAAATTTCTCTTGGTTCATGGGTGGAGGACTCCGAGCTTCATATGGGGAGGAAACCAGTATGATACTCCTTCACAAATTAGCATCAACCTTTTTCGTGGCAAATAACTCAAGTGCTTTGTCTTGTGATTCGGCCACCACTTCCTTGTATGCAAACCAACGTTGCTCCAAGATAATACACATTGTCTTCCAATGTTTGTGCAACCCAAATCCCACATTGTGCCTACCCTCCAACTCAACAACATCATTAGGATCCATCCAATTCAAATCTACCCGAACTTGTTGCAACACCTCAGCATATTTTGGACTACAATCGAACACCAAGTCAATCTCATCTGGGTCCGGCTCAATATTGCCTCTCAAGAAAGCTTCCTTGTCCATATGATGAACATGGACAATTCTAGCCATCCCTAAAATAAGTATAAGAACACAACAGTAGATAAATTCAATAAATATCTATGCCAAAATTTACAATAACAACATGCTTAGACAACCATAAACTTACCCTTATCATAACCCTAACCCTAATAATCTTACCAATACACATGAAGGATTACTATACCAACCCTAACTCTATATATCAACCAAACACCCCATTGCTCCATACAAATTTACATATCCAATTGGATTTTAGATTTGGACGAATTTCTCAAACTAGGGACAAATAACTTGAAATTTTTGGATGAAATTGAGGGGAGTAGAGGAGAATACCTTGGTGAAGCGATTAGGGAATAGATCCCCTAAATTTTCCTTCAAATCTTAGGATTTATGGTGGAGATTAGACTAGGGGAGAGAGATGAGCTGCCGCCACCTTCTTGCTCTACTAAAAATGAGGGAAGAACCAAGGTTGGGTCGGGCTGGGGAGGGCACACACGATTAAGTGGTGGCGTTTGTGCGGCGCCGTGTGTGACAGCGCGGCAGGGGTGGATGCGGAGCCATCCCGACACTACTAGGAAACATGTTGTCCGTGGCGCACCTGAAATTCCCATCCGTGGCGCACTAGTGGTGTGCCACCATCCCTGCGCTAAGGCTAAAACATACGTAGCGCCTTTGCAGTCTTGCTTTTCGACATCTGTAGCGCACCTGCCAGTGCGCCACGGCTATAAAGGATAGTGCGCTTCCACTATCTTCCCTATGGCGCACAGGGCAGTGCGCCACTGAAGTTCTTCACGTGTGTTTTAGGTCATGTGCACCACTAAAGCCATGCCATGTGCTCCACGGCCAATTTTTTTGTTTTTTTAATTTTGAGCCAGATGATATTCTATACAGATTATATATAATATTTAAAGGCAGATATACACACACATATATAAGATATACAGTTATATATATGAATACAAAATTTGCAAAATAAGATTGAAACAAATACATATAGATAAGTCCCATAAATGAATACATAGTATAAGTTACATTATTTTGATCAAGTTACAAAGTAGTTGGTGACATGCGAATACATGTGTCTCGAACAATTTAGAGCTCGGAAGCACACCTAGACATCTAAACTAGAAACAAGTGCGGGATAAACAACCAAAGACGATAAGCATCACCGCAACGAAGGTTTAGGTCTTCATCCGGTTCCTCGTCCTAAGTCCCGCTAGATAGTGCGTGTATCTAGCTTCTGCCTCCGCCATAGTGTTGTACCCTTTGTAGCTATTGCCGCTGAAATGGTGCACCTGTCTCCGGCGGTCTTTCCAATCACCGTAGACTCCGGGGAACCCGTCCCTTGTACACGACATACCACGACATCTACAAGTTGGCAATAATAATTAACCGGTGATTGAAAAAACATGTATAATTAAAGTCGCATATGAAGATACACTTATAAAAAGTACTCCCAACTCAATAAGACCAAAGTAACTCAAAAACCATGCCTCATATATAACTAGGTTGTTGGACACAGGAAATGCTACGATAGAACTTTACGCCAAGTAGGATGCATAACACCTGGACTTGTGCATAGCACAAGGCGTACAATCCTGTCGCAGCACATTCACATATATAGTGTGCCACGACATTTCAATCATCGGCATTCTCGAAAAGTACCAAAGTAACTCAAAAAGGATGCCTCATATATAACTAGGTTGTTGGACACAGGAGTATGCTATGACAGAACTATAAGCCAAGTAGGATGCACAACATCTGGACTTGTGCATAGCACAAGGCTTACAATCCCATCACAGCACATTCACATATATAGTGTGCCACTACATTTCAATCATCGTCATTATTCTCGAAAAAGACCAAAATAACTCAAAAAGAATGCCTCATATATATATATATATATATATATATATATATATATATACATAGGTCGTTGGACACAGGAATATGCTACGACGGAACAGTTAGCCAAGTAGGATGCACAACACCTGGACTTGTGCATATCACAAGGCTCACTATCCCGTCGTAGCACATTCACATATATAGTGTGCCACGACATTTCAATCATCGGCATTCTCGAAAAAAGATCAAAGTAACTAAAAAAGAATGCCTCATATATAACTAGGTCGTTGGACACATGAATATGCTATGATGGAACCGTTAGACTAGTAGGATGCACGAGACTTGGACTTGTGCATGGCACAAGGATGCTTGATCCCATCATAGCACATTCATATATATAGTATGTACCACGACATTTTAATCATCGGCATTCTCGAAAAAAGACTAAAGTAAGGAAAAAAGAACGACCAAAGTAAGCAAAGGACCAAAGAGTAAGCAAAAAAACCAAGCATTGATTCATATATAATAATAATAAGCAAAAGAATTAAGCGATGATTCATAAACCTAATAAGCTAAGTAGTAGCATGTACTTGTCCACACACACACAAAGGTCATCTATAGTTTGGAACTACAACTAGGCCAACATCAAGACTTTTGGCTCGGCTCAGGACTAGAGGACGCCTTGTCTCGTCATGAACTTCCTATAGTCACCCTGTATCTCTAGGCGATCTTCTATGTCATGGTTATTCAGGATATTTCCTCCGTATAAGATCCCCCCAAAGTCATGACATCACGAAAGATGATTGCCCCAAACTGATGTTGGATGCGATACATCTCTTTTCTGATATCTGAATCAGTGATCTTGACCTTCGCTTTGGCCCACTATTTGAGATGATCTGGTAGCGTAGAATTCTGCTAGTCTAGTAGGAACGCCCTCATGTGATGGAGTGCATAGTAGGCTTCCTTATTACTGCCTTCTAGATGCTTCACGTAGGGGAACTACATTACGTGGTTGAAGATGTTCCTGCCGAACTTGACCTTCTTACGCACGAAGGTGGTGCCTTCCGTCGAGGCATAGCCAGTGAGAGCATCATCCAGAACTTCCTTGATCTTGTCATAGTTTTTCTTCTTTTCTAGACTCCCCGAGTCGAAATACGTGGCATGCGAATGCTTCGGCGATAAGGAGATGGGTGTGCAGTGTTCATATCTGCACAAAAAAATCAAATTGAATGTGTTGGAAAAAGAATGATGATAATCCAATAAAGCCAATCGATGGTGGCGAGTGAATAATGACTTACTCGGGAAAGTAAGGCACGAGAACGTATTCCTTTGTCTTGTTTTCCACAAAGATTCCTTTTAGGTACGAGGACACGAATCGTCGTTCAACGACGCTTCCCAAGCAGCCGTCACGCATTTAGTAGGGGTCCACTACCGCGATGCCTGGGGTGTTCTCTCTAATGATCTGCATGGCCAGGCTGAGAGAAAACAGGCGGACCATGGTATAGTGCAGTGGGTACAGATGGAACATACTGAAGATGTCGTCAAACCACAGGAAGAACAGATCCGCGGGGGCATTATCGATGAATCCCAAGCCAGGTGGCACCTTAACCACGAATACCGGGTGCGAGGGATATTTCTCCGCCAGAAGGCGTCTCTCTACCGTCAGCACACGGTCATGCACACTCTTCAATTCCAAACTAGCGAGCCTCAGCAAATTCTTAGGTAGCATGGGCTCACCCGCCACATGAATCCTCCACATAATACCCTCGGGTCTTGGTGGCCCATCCCGAAACCTGATCGGATTCGCAGTTGACGCCACCGCTGGCTCGAGCTGCTAGATTTTCTTTTCCTGGACTTTTTTCATTTTGGAGAGAGGGCATGCACCACAATCTGAGCTCCGGCCGCCCTATGTAGTGTGTCGGGGCTTAGAATAAAGTGCTGGTTGGTTGTATCAGCTGGCTCGGTGAAGGCGCAAGCTGAAGGCGTCTCCTGAGAACCAAATAGACGCTTGGTGATAGTGGGTTTCTCTGTGGGGCCACCAGCTGGGTCTTTGTTGCAAAACTGAGTGTTGAAGAACTGATCATCGTAGTCTTCGTCTTCCTCGGTCGGATCCTGCGCCATGTGCATATCATCAACATGATCATCCGACCCACCGCGTGGAGGTGACGGCGAGGGCGGTAAGGGGGCCTTGCCACCGCTTGTCGCTGGCACGACAGGCGGTGCTATTTTCTGTGGCATGAAGGCCCCCTCCGTCCCCAAATGAATCATGCTCTTTGTCCATTACAAGAATAAGACGAAGCAACTTCTGAACACAGCCGGCTCTTCTTCATCCGCTCCTGGGGGTTGAATGGGAGGTTCTAGGTCGTCGTAGCCCCTTAGAACCCAACTTATTTTAACCCTATGCACGCTATCTGGCATCGGCCTTGAGTGGAACGTGCGATGCAAGGGTTGAACAATGGTGTGACACCCCAGGGATTAAGGCTAGACAAATCCCAGACCTTCATCTAAACATAAGCCTAACCTAATCTCGAAAGCGTACAAAGAGAGAATCGGAAGCACAATAGTGACCCTACGACACAAAAATTATTACAGCAAGCTCATAACTGAGCGAAGAACCAAAATAATACAAGCAGAGGTCATTGACCACAAACATCAAACAACAGAAGGAAAATTATGCTATTAAGTATAACAAACTTAGCAAATGGCCTAAGAGGCCTGAAGCATAACGATGACGTCCAATCCATAGATCCCAGACTGCCGACTGGGAACCCCAAGCTACTCGTCGATGTCGATGCCGTAAATAACTCATCTTCTATGGTAACACTTACTCTGTCGCAAAAGAGTCAACGAAGCAAGGGTGAGTATAGGGTGTACTCCGCAAGACTTATGACTAGTGGAGTTGTTTTGCATAAAGCCAACTTTGTTTGTAAGACAAGAGGGAGAAGAATCTCGACTAATCAGAATATTTTAAAAAGGGGATAAGAGAGCGGTATCTCCATCTTTGATCATCTTTTGATATCCACTGAATCATCATCAGCTGAACCTATCTAGGATCACCCCCTCGTACCCATGAGGAAGCATCCTTAAGCACACATTGATTTACCAAGTTTTACGATTAGGTTCAAGTTCGTCCATAACCGTGGACATGGCTTTTCGAAAAGATTTAACCCTACAGGGGTGTACAACTTTACCCACACGTACCGACCGATTCTTAATACCAAGCTATAATGCCTCTTCCTTGGAAGGCCGGCAGAGAGTGGTTGACCACGACCTTTCCCTTGCTTTAGCCAAGACCATGAGTCACGCACTAGGGAGATGCCGTCGTAATGGGTCAAATCCCGAAGTCGGTCCCTAATGATGTGCGCAGGTTTCAAGATTACGGATGTCGGGCATCTCTTGTTCCCGGCCATGTTTACCTACCTATTATGAATGCACCTCCTTCACCTCCTTCGAGAAGAACCAGAATGCGTATGTTGAATGGAACTCCCGAACTATGTGACTCATGGAACCTACTCAGCAATTTAGTTGGTCGAGGGGGTTTCCAGGCCCCCGTGTGGCTGTACGCTCATCTTGGTCCATAGGCAAGAACTCAGGTCCTAATAGTGGCAAGTATGGGACTGCAAAAACCACAACCCACTATGGCCTCCCATACAAGCCTTAGCATGTTTAACTTTCATCTCCGATCATACCACGTCATCCTGTCATACTAGGTTCATTCGCAGCTCTAATTCATCAACCGGATGGACCAGCAGTAACAACTAAGCATGGCTAAGGACAAGAAATAAAATAGCTCTACCAATTCTTCACAAGCTCAAACCCTAGTTATGCTAGGAGTAGTGGATCAGGTAATATAGTCTTCAAAGGTAACATGCATCAGATAGGATTAATCTACCTATCGATAAAAGACTTTAGAATCGTATGCATATGGAAAGAATGGAAAAGCTTGAAAACATAGGATTATATCATGTGCAGGGTTTCGCTTGCCTTTGCCTATTGATATCCAGAAAGCAGAGCTTCATGCATCTGGTACTTGACTTGGTTATAGTTGATCAAGTATTGGTCTTCGAGCTTCGACAGTGTTGACCTTAGTCTTCGATCTCGATCTCGATTCCGATATCGTATTCTACCAGAGAAGAACCAAATACCAGAAAGAAAGGAAACATTCAACACATGGCATCGATGCAATGATCAATCAAGTATGATGATATTACAAGTTGAATTGTGTTGAAATTGAAACCCTAAACATGCTTGGTAGCTTAATCGGGGTTCCGAGGGGTGCAAACCCTAACTCGGCGAAACTCTGGAAGCTTATGAGAGGGTTCCTTTTGTTCTCTAATTAAAGTTATCATGTAACTTGTTTAACAATGCATGATGATATCTTAAATAGATAGAGCTCATTTTTCTAAACATTTTGGTATATTATTTGCATTTTTCTGACTTAAAATGAATTAGTTATGAATTTCTCCAATTTTAATTCATTTTTGGAATATTATAAAATAATTTACATTTTAGAATTACTTTTAAAATTTTATTAATTAGAAAAAATTTATGGAAATGTTTTTTATTACTTACAGGGTGGACCCACCTGTCAGCAATTATCAAATACAAAATAATTACAGAAATGAATAAAAGAAAAGAAAAGGAGAATATTGCATAGGCATGACGTCATGCTGACGTCATACATGAACAATCCTTGCAGATCATGGATGGATCAATTGATCTAGAGCTCGCGGGGAGGCGTGGTTGGGGGCGTTGAAGAGAGGGCGACATGGTCTACCAAAAATTGGCGGCGCCATTGTGTTTTGACCACCGAGGCAGTAGCTGCGACGGAGCACGACGACGGAGCTTGCAGGCAGTTCCGGCGGTGGCGATGCAGAGAAGGGGAGAGCAAACAGAGAGGCGCGTTAGCACCGTAAGCTCACCATGAACGCGATGCTGGTGTCAGTGAGGCTCGGGGAGGCCGGACGGTGACGAATCGATGCGTCAACTGCGGCGACCGACGACGGGAACAAGCTCGATTCCTGTTGGCAGGGGACTCCCCTGCTTGCGAGATTCAACAGGAATGAATAGGGCGTCGGGACACGTCCAATGGTGGCCTTGCATCAGAAAGGGTGGCCGGAGACGGCGGGGACGAACAACTACTGTGAGGCCTAGGGTTAGGGTTTCGGCTCAAGGAGAGGAAAATGGGGAAGAAGGAGAACTAGGGTTCGTCTTGGCGGCGTCCAGTGGTACTTGTAGACGACGGCGGGCGGCGACACGAATCGCAGCGCACGCCGGTGATGAGCGCTTGATAGTGAGCTACTTCGTTACATCCGTCGGTGAGGAGGAAGACGATGGAAACAGGTCGAAGGGGTACGGGCCAGGGTGGGCTAAGGTGGGCCGGCTGCTAGGATGCTGCACACGACAGGGAGAGAGAAGAGAGGATCTGGGCTCGGCCCAGGGAGAGAGAGATATTTTTTTCTTTTCTGAAATTCTTTTCTTTTTCTATTTTGCCATTTATCTTTTGTAAATGAATTTCAAATTTTTTTTGAGTGATTCAAAAATACTAGAGGCTTTATAAAAGTGTAGAAAATATTGAGGGGCCCTTTTATTTATACTGGGCTCCACACTTTTGTAACTTTCAAAATTTCAAAACATTTGAAAGGTTTCAAAGAGGAAGGGGAAAATAGGGTTTAGGGTTTTGCTTTAATTTTTCTTGCATGCATTTTAAGATGATGATGCTCATGAATGCACATTCAAACCCTAATGTCTATTTAGTAAAACTAGGGTTGTTACAATTCTATCCCCCTTAAAATAATCACATCCCGAGATTCCTAGGTAGGAAGACAGAAGGAGCAGGGTTACACTAAACTTCGACAATCTTCTTGAAGAGGTTGATCCATGCCACCATGATGAGTGGACGAAGTGCTTCATAATCTTTGAGGTGGCTACTCACACTAAGGAAGAGAGGGAATGACACGGAACCACGAACTGAGTATCTCATGGTCAACTCATGGATAGATGCTTAACAAACATCTCTAAAGCCAACAGACATGAAACACGCCAAGGTAACGAGGGAAACAAAAGGAGAAAGTTTCAAGGTGAAAGGTAATTGGTCTTCATAAGGATTGAGACCATGGAGCTTGCAGAAGAGTTTGGACTCCTATGGGAAGAAGACTTTCAACAGATCGAAAAAGATATGCAGACTTCAAAACGTAAACCTCTACTAAATAGCTTAATAGAGATTGACAGGTCGAAAAGATAGATACCAACAAAACCAAGCTGTTGAACTACTTTTGACACAGAAGGGTCATTCTTTGGTTCAACAGAAGGCTAAAAAAGAAAGGTATTTTGGTGGAGAGGACTCGTAAGAGTCACAAGGAACTTACAATAAGAGAAACTATTGATTACCAAAGTCATGGTCGCTCTTCGAACATGTTTAAGAAAGCGGGAAGGAAACTCTTTATTCATCCAAGGCTATCAAAGTCTTTGCCAGCGATGTTGATATGACTTTACCTCACCAAGATGAATACTTTAGAATATTCCTGATGACACGAGAAGAAAGAAACTCCATTCTCAGACTCTAAGTAGTTGGCATAACAAGACGCTTGCCATCATAAAATGGTCTAGAGGATTGACCGAGAAACATTTAGCAACTCTACTTTAAATGTTCTCCTTGATGTTTCAAACATCGATATCAGGCTACTGACAAGCCTTTAACCAGTCATCAATTAAAGGTCAGACTTCGGATCCAAAGGAAGCCATAAGATCAACTCCTATGATAAATCATACAAGATGCCTCATGAGGAGTGGTCGTTACTGCTGATTCAAGATAAGGTGACAATAGGTCTTCCGGCTAATTGTGCCAACCATTACACCAATCTTTAAGGATATCCAGAAAGACCTATGTCAAAACCTTGCGGAACACCAACCATCGTTGCTGCTTGAGATTCAGCTTTGGTTAGGTGGAACGATAATTCAGACTCAGCATGTCCTAATAGAAAGTGTGCAACATTTACACATAGGTAAGGTCACTAGATTCTCAAGACATGGACTTCAATGTCAAGCTCCAAAATATGAGCTAGATTGCGGAACCCATGTGATAGCAAGTTATCAAAAGATAATGGCATCTACATGAATTGTTTGCAACGAAACACATCTGAAACATGTTTAGGAAACATTTAGGAGGATATAGAAGTTTTGTTGGACTTCTTATCTTCCGTGAACAAATTAATTAGTGGCTTAGTGTGCTTGGAGGATCTTCTCGAGATGTGAAGGTATCAACATACCATATCAAGAACACTTCACACATTGCTTGACTAAATTGGAATGATTCCCGAGGAAACAAAGACAACTTTACTCGAATCCACGGTGACATCATTCGACAATTGCACATGAACCACAGTAGGTTAATTCTAACATCCAGAACACATAATTCGAGATAACACGAAGATGGTTCTCAAAAGTTTCCAACATTAATGCCCAATGTTCCATATGAATCTCATATAACATGGAGAATATAAAGATGTCATTGATGGGCTCAACAACAAACTTATTGAGACACTCCAAGAATATGGACTCATATGTTGTATAAACAGGGCATAGACATTGGTCAGGCCAGAGGACAAGAAGATGTACTTAAGTGAAACATCACAAAGGGGTACGTCATCAGGATAATCCTTGGAACTGAGTTTGATTTGATGATAACCCAAATCAAATCAAAGGTGGGGAAGATAACATATCCACAAAGTAAATACTATCTTTCTTCAGCACGAAAAAAACTAGGTATCCATTTAAGGAGGAACAAAGTTTGATAAATTTTTTTGTCTTACAACTCTCCAAGTTGTTGTTAAGCTCAACCAACTTGTTCAGGGGTATCCAGTACGGATACTTGGAGAAAGAAGCGGTTTAAGGAAACATCTTACTCAACAACCTGACAACACGGTCATGTGGCAACATGGCGATACTTCTAGTAGACATCGAGAATATCACGAACCACCGATATGTCACTTAGTTCGAGAGAAAACTTGCTTGGTAAGGCAAGAGGACATAGTCGTAGAAGTTCGGCACAAGCCTAACTCTTTGACCGCAGAGAGTGCGCTAGAATAACGGACTTGGTAGAACAATCATTCTTTGCTTAGTGATAGGATTAACCAGTCATGCTAAGGATGACTCAAATGTCCTTTGATTCAAAATAATAATAGTTGCTAAGAATCTCAGATGGCCACATTATTACGCACACGCATCACTCACGAGCACGAAAGCTCGGAGAAGGTTGGGTAACGATGTGTAAAAACATCACTTCATTAAGGGGTCATGAAACTTAGCACGACCTCTTAGTATAAAAGAGTGTGATACTTCAAGGTAGAACAAAACATAAACTAATCAATGCTTATTGATCTACGGATTACAACACTTTGACCTGGTATTAGAAATTACGAGGTATTGGAGTTTGTTTCTCCTGGCATCCCGAACTGGTTTGTCTTGACGAACCACAAGAGTATATTGCATCGGAAGACACCAATGCACATTTACTACTTGGCTACCAACTGGTAGACAAAGTTCAGAAACCACAAGGAGAAGGAACATGCTCAGAATAGAATCCCAAGATGTGGACGCATAAGTCAACAATCTCCCGAAGACCAATGCAGAGATGGGGTAAGGTGTGGCAGAGTCATGGGTATAGATGCAAGAATCTCGAGGAGTACTCTTGTCGTGATCTATTTGGTTCCATCAAAGAACATCTACCAAATCATGTGGTAGGGGAAGTCCTTTATCGTCACTATTCAATAGCGACAATATCCACGAGCTTGAAGGCTACACTAGAAGGTACTAGCCATTCTGAGGTAATGTATAAACATTAACAATAGGGGTCAAAGTAATGGATCTTGAGTTAAAGGTCAGCTTCATGTACAAGATTCACAACACCGTAGTCTAGCACAATCGGGGATCTTAGGTTCAAGTCCAAGGGTTAAAACCCAAAGAAAGGAGTAACTACTACTTGAGTGACAAAGTGTACACTAAAAGCTAGCAATCACAAGGTAGCTTTTGAAATAAGAAACGACTTCTGAAGTACCCGAATAAAAAAAATGAGGCACACGAGGCGAAAGGAAACCTCGAGACCTGGAACAGAACATTGAGGAAACATTAACATGATGTTGTGGACCATAAAATAGAGAGGTTATGATAGAAAGAAATCTCTCATATGAACAAGAGCAAAGGGTGACAGGGAATTCACAACACACACGACTCTAGATAACTTAACACTAGGTCAACTGGTTGAGAAACGTCATGCCAAGAAGGCACCTAAGCTTTGAAATACAAGACAAGATAGCAATTTTTTTGCAAATCAACACAAGATAAGATGATCTAGAATTAGAGCGAAACTGGATAAGAAGAAAAAGAAGCATACTAGAGTTTTCGCACATAATTTTCATCTTTGAAAATAGTTTTCACAAGTACTAGACTCAACATCGACCAATAAAAAGGTTTCCTATAGTCGGTACGACTTTGATACCGAAACCTGTGACACCCCCGGGATTAAGGCTAGACAAATCCCAGACCTTCGTCTGAACATAATCCTAACCTAATCTCGAAAGCGTACAAAGAGAGAATCAGAAGCACAATAGTGACCCTACGACACAAAAATTATTACAGCAAGCTCATAACTGAGCAAAGAACCAAAATACTACAAGGAGAGGTCACTGACCACAAACATCAAACAACGGAAGGCAAATTATGCTATTAAGTATAGCAAACTTAACGAATGGCCTAAGAGGCCTGAAGCATAACGATGACATCCAATCCATAGATCCCAGACTGCCGACTGGGAACCCCAAGCTACTCATCGATGTCGATGCCGTAAAGAACTCATCTTCTATGGTAACACTTACTCTGCTGCAAAAGAGTCAACGAAGCAAGGGTGGGTACATGGTGTACTCCGCAAGACTTATGGCTGGTGGAGTTGTTTTGCATAAAGCCAACTTTGTTTGTAAGACAAGAGGGAGAAGAATCTCGACTAATCAGAATATTTTAAAAAGGGGATAAGAGAGCGGTATCTCCAACTTTGATCATCTTTTGATATCCACCTAATCATCATCAGTTGAACCTATCTAGGATCACCCCCTTGT
Source organism: Avena longiglumis (assembly GCA_030063025.1). Classification (NCBI taxonomy): domain Eukaryota; kingdom Viridiplantae; phylum Streptophyta; class Magnoliopsida; order Poales; family Poaceae; genus Avena; species Avena longiglumis. Next base: position 35,228,907 of record CP125978.1, read on the forward strand.
ACCCATGAGGAAGCATCCTTAAGCACACATTGATTTACCAAGTTTTATGATTAGGTTCAAGTTCTCTATAATCTTAGAATCTGGTCACCAAGTTCGTCCATAAACGTGGACATGGATTTTTGAAATATTTAACCCTGCAGGGGTGTACAACTTTACCCACACGTACCAACCGATTCTTAATGCCAAGATATAAGCCCTCTTCCTTGGAAGGACGGTAAAGAGTGGTTGACCACGACCTTCCCCTTGATTTATCCGAGACCATGAGTCACTCACTAGGGAGATTCCGCCGTAATGGGTCGAGTCCCGAAGTCGGTCCCTAATGATGTGCGCGGGGTTCAAGATTACGGATGTCGGGCATCTCTTCTGCCCAGCCACGCTTACCTACCTGTTATGAATGCACCTGCTTCACCTCCATCGAGAAGAACCAGAATGCGTATGTCGAATGGAAAGCCTGAACTATGTGACACATGGAATCTACTCAGCAAGTTAGTTGGTCGAGGGGGTTTCCAGGCCCCCGTGTGGCTGTACGCTCATCTTGGTCCATAGGCAAGAACTCAGGTCCTAGTAGTGGCAAGTATTGGAATGCAGAAACCACAACCCACCGTGGCCTCCCATACAAGCCTTAGCATGTTTAACTTTCATCTCCGATCATACCACGTCATCCTGTCATACTAGGTTCATTCATAGCTCTGATTCATCAACCGGATGGACCAGTGGTAACAACTAAGCATGGCTAAGCACAACAAATAAAATAGCTCTACCAATGCTTCACAAGCTTAAACCCTAGTTATGCTAGTAGTAGTGGATCAGGAAATATAGTCTTCAAAGGTAACATGCATCAGATAGGATTACTTTACCTATCGATAAAAGACTTTAGAATCATATGCACATGGAAAGAATTGAAAATCTTGAAAACATATGATTATATCATGTGTGGGGTTTCACTTGCCTTTGCCTGTTGATATCCAGAAAGCAGAGCTTCATACATCTGGTACTTGACTTGGTTATAGTTTATCAAGTATTGGTCTTCGAGCTTCGACGGTGTTGATCTCGGTCTTCAATCTCGATCTCGATTCCGATATCGTATTCTACCGGAGAAGAACCAAATACCAGAAAGAAAAGAAACATTCAACACATGGCATCGATGCAATGCTCAATAAAGGATGATGATATGAAAGTTAAATTGTGTTGAAATTGAAACCCTAAACATGCTTGGTAGTTTAATCGGGGTTCCGAGGGGTGCAAATCCTAACTCGGGGAAACTCTGGAAGCTTATAAGAGGGTTCGTTTTGTTTTCTAATAAAACTTGTCATGTAACTTGTTTAATAATGCATGATGATATCTTAAATAGATAGAGCTCATTTTGCTGAACATTTTGGTATATTATTTGCATTTTTTTGACTTCAAATGAATTAGTTATGAATTTCTCCAATTTTACTTCATTTTAAATCATTTTTGGAATATTATAAAATAATTTACATTTTAGAATGATGTTTACATTTTGTATTAATTAGAAAACATTTGTGGAAATGTTTTTTATTACTTACATGGTAGACCCACCTGTCATCAATTATCAAATACAAAATAATTACAGAAATGAATAAAAGAAAAGAAAAGGAGAATATTGCACAGGCATGACGTCATGCTGACGTCATCCATGAACAATCCTTGCATATCATGGATGGATCAATAGATCTAGAGCTCGCGGGGAGGCGTGGTTGGGGGCGTTGAAGAGAGGGCGACGTGGGCTACCAAAACGTGGCGGTGCCACTTTGTTTTGACCACCGGAGCAGTAGCTGCGACGGAGCACGGCGGCGGAGCTTGCAGGCAGTTGCGGCGGTGGGATGCAGAGAGGGGGAGAGCGAACGGAGAGGCGCGTTAGCACCGGAAGCTCGCCATGAACGCGATGCCGGTGTTAGTGAGCCTTGGGGATGTCGGACGGTGACGAATCGACGTGTCAACTACGGCGGCCGACGACGGGAACGAGCTCGATTCCGGCTAGGAGGGGGCTCCCCTGCTTGCGAGATTCAACAGGAATGAATAGGGCGTCGGGACGCGTCCAACGGTGGCCTTGGTGTGGCACGTGGTGGCCGGAGACGGCGGGGACGAACGACTACTGTGAGGCCTAGGGTTAGGGTTTCGGCTCAAGGAGAGGAAAATGGGGAAGAAGGAGAACTAGGGTTCGTCTTGGCGGCGTCCAACGGTACTTGTAGACGACTGCGGACGGCGGCACAAATCGCAGCGCACGCCGACGATGAGCGCTCGACAGTGAGCTGCTTCGCTGCATCCGTCGGTGAGGAGGAAGACGATGGAAAGAGGTCAAAGGGGTACGGTCCAGGGTAGGCTAAGGTGGGCCGGCTGCTGGGCTTCTGCATGTGGCACATGCGACAGGGAGAGATAAGAGAGGTGCTGGGCTCAGCCCAAGGAGAGAGAGACTGTTTTTCTTTTCTGAAATTCTTTTCTTTTTCTGTTTTGCCTGTTCTCTTTTGTAAATGGATTTCAAAATTGTTTTGAGTGATTCAAAAATACCAGAGGATTTATAAAAGTGTAGAAAATATTGAGGGGCCATTTTATTCAGATTGGGCTCCACACTTTTGTAACTTTCAAAATTTCAAAACCATTTGAAAGGTTTCAAAGAGGAAGGGGGAAAATAGGGTTTAGGGTTTTGCTCTAATTTATCTTGCATGCATTTTAAGATGATGATGCTCATGAATGCACATTCAAACCCTAATGCCTATTTAGTAAAACTAGGGTTGTTACATTTATATCCCCCTTAAAATAATCTCATCCCGAGATTCCTAGGTAGGAAGACAAAAGGAGCAGGGTTACACTAAACTTCGACAATCTTCTCAAAGAGGTTGATCCATGCCACCATGATGAGTGGACAAAGCGCTTCATAATCTTCGAGGTGGCTACTCACACTAAGGAAGAGAGGGAATGACACGGAACCACGAACTGAGTATCTCATGGTCAACTCATGGATAGATGCTTCACAAACATCTCTAAAGCCAGCAGACATGAAACACGCCAAGGTAACGGAGGAAACAAAAGGAGAAAGTTTCAAGGTGAAAGATAATTGGTCTTCATAAGGATTGAGACCATGGAGCTTGCAGAAGAGTTTTGACTCCCAAGGAAAGAAGACTTCCAACAGATGGAAAAACATACATAGACTTCGAAAGGTAAACCTCTACTAAACAGCTTAATAGAGATTGACAGGTGGAAAAGATAGATACCAACAAAACCAAGCCGTAGAACTACTTTTGACATAGAAGGGTCATTCTTTGGTTCAACAGAAGGCTAAGAAAGAAAGGTATTTTTGGTGGAGAGGACTCGTAAGAGTCACAAGGAACATATAATAAGAGAAACTATTCATACCAAAGTCATGGTCACTCTTCGAACATGTTTAAGAAAGAGGGAAGGATACTCTTTATTCATCCAAGGCTATCAAAGTATTTGCAAGCGATTTTGGTATCACTTTACCTCACCAAGATGGATATTTCAGAAGATTCTTGATGACACGAGAAGAAAGAAACTTCATTATCAGACTCTAAGTACTTGGCATAATAAGACGCTTGCCATCATAAAAGGGTCTGGAGGATTGACCAAGAAACATTTAGCAACTCTACTTTAAATGTTATCCTTGATGTTCAAAACACCGATATCAGGCTACTAACAAGCCTTTAACCAGTCATCAATTAAAGGCCAGACTTCGGATCCAAAGGAAGCCATAAGATCAAATCCTATGATAAATCATAGAAGATGCCTCATGAGGAGTGGTTGTGTCACATCCCAAAATTTTCCAAATTTTGTAATGTGAAAAATAAATAAACAAAATAAATAAATGTTGAAATTTAGGGTGAAAAGAAACTTTTCATTTCTAAATGGAAACTTAAAAACCCATCTTGAACAAACTTTGAATAAAAGGGAATCCAACAAAATTCAAATAAAGTGAAATGCATGCATCAAAGAATGAATCTTGAAATTTAAACACTTGGAAAAGTTAAACCAAAACTCTAAAACCCTAATGGAAGAAAATCATTTCCAAGATCTCTCTAAGACTATGGAATTGATCCATATAAAAATTCAGCAACAATCACTTTAAAATGATCAAGAATGATAAATAAAAATATTATAAAACCATGGAAATTGGTTTCACTTAATTTGGAACCATAGATAAAAACTTATGAATTTAATGAGATGAAAGAAAATAAAATTCTAAAGCTAATAAAGCTCCTATCTAAAATCCATACCTAATGGTGAGAAAATAATCCTAAAGAGATTTAAAAGGATAAACAAATATTAAATAAAATTATACAAATTGGAATCACCAATATTGGATCTATAAATAAAAAGATATGGATTTTATAAGACAAAGGAAGAAATAAATAAATAAATACATAAGGAATATTTAAAAGCCAAATTAAAACTTGGCCTAATCCATAAGAAAATGGAATAAATATAATACAAATCCAAATAAAATAAATAGATAAAGAATATTCAAATAAAATTATATGGCATTAACCAAATTCCATTCTATTAAATAAAGACAAAATCTCTAATAGAAATGAATAATTAAATCATGGGAAAATAATAAATAGAATTTGCACAAATGGAATAAAAGTTATTTAATTAACTTAAATGAAATAAAAGAAACATTTAAATAAAATTATATGGAATTAAAACCATATTTGATTTTATTTGAATAAAGACAAGCCCAATTTAAATGATTAATAAATCATATTAAAAATATTTCAAATAATTCAAAGTGAATTATTTAACAACCTATTGAATAAATAAAACCTACTGAAAAGGTTTGGTGAAAAATTGGAATTCAAATAAGGGTTTGACAATATAATTAAATCTTATTTAATAAAGGAAAGCACCCAATTAAAATAAAATATAAACCATAAAAGAACAAAAGAATTATTTCTAAAATGGTATTTAAAATACATGATTAAACAACATTAAAACCTACTGAAAGTTTGGTAAGGGTCTGAATTCAAATAGTGTTTGAATTATTTGAACAAAATTCAAAATATAAAATGAAATAGAAAAAGGAAAAATAAAATAGAGAAGAAAAAAATAGGAAAGAAACAGCCCAGCCCAGCTAAGCCCAGCAGGCCCAGCAACCAGCCCACTCCCTCTCTCCCCGCAAGAAAACGATTCACACTCAGACTCTCACCCGCCCCCTCACTGACGACCGGACCCCACCTGAACCTTCTCTCTCTCGCTGACTAGCCAGCCCCACCTTTCAGTCATCGTTTCCACCTGCCGCGACCTGTTCTTCCTCACACCCCGGTCGTTTTCTGCAAACTTTTCGCGTCTTCAATTCGCTTTGATGCTGTGATTAAACCTCCCCGCGACTGCGCTCTACTAAATGCCCATGCCTTCTCTCTCTTTCCCCTTCCTCACCCCTCCCTCTCGGCCACAGGGCTGCTCGAATTGTTTGCTCAAACCCCACTATCCCCGACGCACTCCCGCGACGATTCCGGCCACCGCCGCCAGCCCCACTGCCCCCAGAGAACACGAGCGAGATCCCCAGCCTCTTGCGCATCTCCCTGTGCCGCCCGTTCAGCCGCGCGAGCACTGTAACCTCGGCAACGACGACAACCGAACGTCGCCGTCCACTGCCTCGACTCCGGCGAGTTCCCCCGATGAGTTTTGACCGCCCCTCTCCCTCTCCTTGATGATCGTACAACCACCGTTCTCTTGCGCATATAACGCCACCCTCGGCTTTCCTTCTTGTGCCTCGAAGTTTCACCTTCAACGACGCCAGAGCGTGCCCGACGCTAGGAGGATCTCCGACGAGCAATCTGCATCGACCTCGTGCGCCCCTCGACAAACGGCGAGTACTTTGAGCTTCACTACGACGAGGCGAACTCGGTGAGCTATTCCCCCTCTCCCGTGCTTCCTGTATCGCCGACACCATCCACGTCTGACCGCACCGCCGCCAGCCACCGCCGCCAGCACCGCCAGTTAATGGTCGCTTGATCAACGGCCGTTAGATCCTGATCGTGTGGCTACGATAGAACTTGACCCGAAGGGGTATGCAATGATCTATGCTGCACGATTAACATTAGATCTGACGCTCCATGTTAGCTGATCCACGCGAACCGGAATGAGCCAATGAAATCGTTCCACGTGGACAGTGTTTTGATTTAAAACCAGAAACTGTTCTATTAGATGTTATATTTGCAAAAATCATAACTTTAAATCTACACGTCCAAATTTTACAAATTTTATATCAATGGAATCAGCAAAAAGAATCTTATCCAACCATGTACTTTGTTTAGTAAATTGCTTCTGTAAGATTAGTTTTTTTTTAAGAAACATGTGTAAACATATTTTGAATATAAAATTCATTCTAAAATTATTTTTGTGATAAAATCTTTGGTAAATGGTTTGTTTTGAACCTACTGACCATATAAACCAACTTATGGATTTAAAAGTGTATTTTGTGAAGCTAAAGAATACATATTGGAATTAAAGCATTTCTAGTTAAATAAAAATATTGATTATGGTATAAAAATACTTTTTGAGTAAAACCTTTAGAAAATGATTTGAATTAAACTCTCTGACCCTAAACACCAATTTTGGGATTTAAAAATATATTCTGTGAACCCTATAAAAATTATTACTTTGTTTAAAGGCATTTGTAACAAATAAAATATTGCTTTGGTATAAAAATGGTTTATAGGTAAAACCTTTTGCAAATGTTTTAATAGTAAACACTTGACCTTAAAACACTAACATTTGTGTTTAAAAATATATTTGACAAACACTAGAAATTATTACTTTGATTTAAATCACTTCTAACAAAACAAAAATGATTTAAAGTGGCCATTTTCACTAACTTAATATCAAATGGTTTTGCCACTTTTATAAAAGACCAATGAATGTTTTAAAATGGTTATAACCTATTAGAAACCACTTTTCCAAATAAAACAATCTTTGGCATGCTTGCATGCATTGCTTTGTTTTTATTAATCTATGTGATGAATTGCTTGAATGATAGATTGAATTTGTACCTTGATTGAATTGTAGTGAAATTTGAAGAGTGTGACTATTGTAAGATCAAGGAGTGAACTTATATTCTCTACCAAAAAGGCACATGGTGCTTCATACTTTTGGCCTATTATTTTCACTATGCATTAGTGATGTTTTGAGTAGGACTTGCATGGAATTTTACTAAGTATAAACTATGCCATGGGAAATCCTAGTAGATGAAACCTTAGTAGAATTTTCCTAAGTTAAGATTCCTACTACTATCATGCTTAGCCTAGATAGTAGAATACAAGGGTGGATTATATTCATGCTATGGAATATTTCTAAGTCAAGGACTTGTGTTTTGTTTAATAAAACAACTTTGTGAATGAATCACCTGGGTGGAATGGTATTGCTTGGATGGATTTTTGTTGAGTGGTTACACAAGGCCAGGGGACTGGTGAACCTTGTGTATCACTCTTGTGGAATGCCACCCAGGAACAAAGAGATTTGAGATGTCAAATGTTGAGAAGCTTCAAGTGCAGCCACTTGGCATTATGGGCTCTGCCTGGATTATATAGGTTGCAATAACTTAGCCAAATGGACAGTTGGTGGTAGAGGATGTTAGGTTGGAACGCGTCCATTTTGGTCTAAGGGAAGGCTTCTGAAAGATCTTGTCTCGATGCATGTTGAGTCTTGTGGGGAAAGTGCACCACCTCTCAAGAGTGTAAAATCTAAGTACTTAGTCGTGTCCCCGGCAATGGACAATTTAAGCATCAAGACATGGAAGCTATCAAGAATCTCCTCATCCCAATTTCAAAGTTAAAAACTTGTGGTTGAAAAAGGGTTAAAGGATCACCAATTTATATTGGGAGATGCCTTGGGTGATTTTGACAAACAAAAACTTAGTGTTTTCAAATGATAAGGAAAATATATTTTGAGCAAAGCAAGCCTAAGCTCCACTTAGCCAAATGCATATAGATGATAGATACTACTATTCTACCATAGTATCACTTGCCAATACAATTCAAATGTATTGACCCTTGTGGCTGTAACTTATTATGTTGCAGGTTTGTTTGATGTTAGTGAAGTGTGTTGATTAGGATTACAAGTCTACAACCAACATGATTGCCTATGGCATTTTGAAGATGAAGGACTCCATGTTATAGTTATTTCTGCTGCATTGTAATGAGATAGCCAAATGAGCTATGTAAGATGTAATGAATTATTTTATTCCTGGTTATAAAGTTGTAATATGACCTTTGTTTCTTGATATTACATCTTAACTGTGGATGCTAGCTATTGATCCAGGTACTAGCATTACAATCACAGGGACCTTTACCTTTATAAAGGTGGGGTCTTATAGGTTGTTACTACTAATTCAAGATAAGGTGACAATAGGTCTTCCGGCTAATTGTGCCTATGTCAAAATCTTGCGGAACACCAACCATCGTTGTTGCTTGAGATTCAGCTTTGGTTAGGTGGAACGATAATTCAGACTCAGCATGTCCTAATAGAAAGTGTGCAACATTTACACATAGGTAAGGTCACTAGATTCTCAAGACATGGACTTCAATGTCAAGCTCCAAAATGTGAGCTAGATTGCGGAACCCATGTGATAGCAAGTTATCAAAAGATAATGGCATCTACATGAATTGTTTGCAACAAAACACATCTGAAACCTATTTAGGAAACATTTAGGAGGATGTAGAAGTTTTGTTGGACTTCTTATCTTCCGTGAACAAATCAATTAGTGGCTTAGTGTGCTTGGAGGATCTTCTCGAGATGTGAAGGTATCAACATACCATATCAAAAACACTTCACACATTGCTTGACTAACTTGGAATGATTCCCGAGGAAACAAAGACAACTCTACTCGAATCCACGGTGACATCATTCGACAATTGCACATGAACCATAGTAGGTTACTTCTAACATCCAGAACACATAATTCGAGATAACACGAAGATGGTTCTCAAAAGTTTCCAACATTAATGCCCAATGTTCCATATGAATCTCATATAACATGGAGAAGATAAAGGTGTCATTGATGGGCTCAACAACAAACTTATTGTGACACTCCAAGAATATGGACTCATATGTTGTATAAACAGGGCATAGACATTGGTCAGGCCAGAGGACATGAAGATGTACTTAAGTGAAACATCACAAAGGGGTACGTGATCAGGATAATCCTTGGAACTAAGTTTGATTTGACGATAACCCAAATCAAATCAAAGGTGGGGAAGATAACATATCCACAAAGTAAATAATATCTTTCTTCAGCACGAACAGAACTAGGTATCCCTTTAAGGAGGAACAAAGTTGGATAAATTTTTTGTCTTACAACTATCCAAGTTGTTGTTAAGCTCAGCCAACTTGTTCAGGGGTATCCAGTATGGATACTTGGAGAAAGAAGCGGTTTAAGGAAACAGCTTACTCAAGAACCTAACAACACGGTCATGTGGAAACATGGCGATACTTCTAGTAGACATCTAGAATATCACGAACCACCAATATGTCACTTAGTTCGAGAGGAAACTTGCTTGGTAACGAAAGAGGACATTGTCACATCCCAAAATTTTCCAAATTTTGAAATGTGAAAAATAAATAAAAAAAAAAATAATTGTTGAAATTTAGGGTGAAAAGAAACTTTTTGATTCCAAATGGATACATCAAAACCTATTTTGATCAAATAGAATCCTAGAGGGATTTAAAAATATAAACAAATAATAAATAAAGTTATAAAAGTTGGAATCACCATTTTTGGATCATTAAATAAAAATATATGGTTTTTGAATAAGGACTATTTTAAATAGCCAAATTAAAACTTGGCCAAGCAATGGAAATAAAATATTTTTGTTTAATAAAAAGAGTAAAGGATTATTTTAAATAAAATCATGAGGATTTATTTATATCCAATTTTATTTAAGTAAAGGCTTTTTCCATTTTAAAATAAACATTAAAATTTAATAAAGTATTTTAAATTATATTTCAAAGTGTTTTATTTTTAATAAAACCTACTGAAAGGGTTTTGGTAAAATTTAGAATTCAAATAGTGTTTTAAAACATATTTAAATCCTATTTTAAATAAAGACTAAGGTCTATTTATTTTTAATAAATAATAAACCCTAAAATTAATTAGTCTATTTTGGACTTTAGAATATGTTAAATAACAGTATTAAAATCTACACAAAGTTTGGTGGAGGTTTGAATTCAAATGGAGTTTGAAATTGTTTGAATAAAATTCAAAACAGAAATTCCAAATAGAAAAAGAAAAAAGTTTTGTATAAAAAAAGAGAAATGAACCCAGCCCAGAACCAGGCCCAGCAACGCAGCCCAACTAAACTCCCCTCCGAATCGTTTGTCTTTACCATAACGCATACCCGCCGTCGACGATCGGACCCCACTCTCTCTCTCTCGAGACATACCGCTGTCAGCCTTCTCTCCCACCCGCCGCTTCCTCGCCATCGTAAATGCCGCGATTCAATTCACGTTAATATGCGTTGATGGCTGAATTATTCTCGCCAGCGACCACGCACACTTAAGCGCCTCCCTCCCCTCTTCTGTTTCCCACAGACATCGCCTCCCCTCTGGCCGAGGCTGCCCCAATTGCAAGCTCGAGCTCCTCTGCCCCGATGAGCCTCTCCGGCCGATTCCGGCGCCGTCCGACCACCCCTCGCCTCCTAGTGCACGCGATCCTGCTCCCCATCTCCTGGTGCTCCTCCTGTACTCACTGCTTCGCTTCCAAAACATCGGCAGGACCACCACCGAGCGCATGTTCCGCCATCGCTCCGTCAAGCTTCCCCGGTGAGCACTGACCGCCCATGTACTTCTCGATGATGCTCCTGTGATCTACGCACTTGCCCGCATCTAACTGTACCTTCCTCTTGCCTTCTGGTGACCTGCAGCCTCGCCAACAATGACGACTAGAAGCACCCGCCGCCGCCGCTAGCTCCGGCGAGCAATAGCCGCTGCTCTAGTGCGCCCCTCGAGTAGCCTACCCCACCTTGAGCTTCACTGCAACCACGCGAGCACGGTGAGAATTCTCTCCCTCCCCCGCGCGACCTAGTCCCTCTGCAACCTCTCCGTCTGAGTGTGCATCGCCGTCCGCCGCCGCCAGCGTCGCCAGTTCTTGGCAAGTGCGTTGTAACCGTAGGATGCATATCGTCTGGCTAGGATTAGAACTTATCGAAGGGGTACGCGTCCATCTGTGTCGTGCGATTTAAGTGAGATCCTGCGGCCAGTATAGCTCAATCCAAACGAAACGGTACCGTCCAATAGGATAGAGCCACGTGGCCATAGTTGATTTAAAACAGAAAATTTGATCTATTAGTTATGCAAACTTGCAAAATTCATAACTTTTAATCTACACGTCCAAATTTTGCAAAATTTATATCATTGGAATCAGCAGAACAAGTACTTTGCAACCATGCACTTTGTTTAATGATTTGCTTCTGTAAACTTAGTTGTTTTTGCAGAAACTTGTGTAGGCATAATTTGAATATAAAAATTATTCTAGAAATATTTTTATGGTAAAATCTTTGCCAAATGGATTGTTTTGAACCTACTGACCATAGAAACCAACTTATGGATTTAAAAATGTATTTTGTGAAGCCAAAGAATAAATCTTTGAATAAGAGCATTTCTAGTCAAATAAAAATATTGTTTATGTGTTAAAAGTACTTTTGAGTAAGATCTTTGGAAAATGATTTGAGTTAAACTCTCTGACCCTAATGTCACATCCCAAGATTTTCCAAATCTTGTAATGTGAAAAATAAATGAATAAAATAAAACTTTGTTGATTTTCAGGGTGAGAAGAAACTTTTGAATCCAATTTTAAACTTTCAAAACCTATTTGGATCAAATAAAATCCTAAAGGGATTTAAAAAGATAAATAAACAATAAACTTAAAAATATTTATAATTACTATTTTTGGATCTTTTAATAAAAGATTTCGTTTTCAAAAGAAAAAGTAGATTTATAAATAAGGATTATTTTATAGAGTCAAATTAAACCTTGGCCAAGTTTTTGAAATAAAATATTTTGTTTTGATTAAAGGAGTAAAGGGTTATTTAAATAAAATAATAAGGATTTAATATCCAAGTTTATTAAAAATAAAGGTTTTACTATTTTAATTAAACATCAAAACTCATTTATTTATTTTAAACAAGTTTTCCAAATGTTTTATATTCTCAAATTAAACCTACTGATTTGGTTTTGAACATATTTAGATTTCAAATGGAGATTTTAAATAAATTAAAACCCATTTGATTTAATAACTAATGTCCATTTTATTTAATTATAAATGGACCCTAAAATAAAATTATTATATTATTTTATTGGTTTTGTATTGTTAAACAGAACCAAAACTCAAGGCAAAGTTTGGAGGAGTTTTGAATTGATTTGAATGTTTGATTGGTTGTTTGAATTTCAAAACATAAAATAGAATTAGAAAAAGAAAAGCATTCAGAACAAAAAAAATACAAAAGGGAGCCAGCCCAGCCGGCCAGCCCAACTAGGCCCAACAAGCCCACCTATTCCCCCTCCCCGAAACGTTTTCCTCACTCGCGAAACGACCCGCGCAGTCGCAGACAGTAGGACCCCACCTTTCCCCTCTCTCTCTCTCTCTCTCTCGCTGACTGCTGAGCCCCACCTGCCAACTCAGCTCATCGTCTCCGCGACGACCTCTTCTCCCTCCCTTCGTAGCCGTTTAAGCTATGATTCCAGACAAATTCTTTAACGCGCCACCATTACTCGTAGTGATCACGCACGCTTAAACACCCACGCCCCCTCTCCATTTCCCCTCTGTCGCCAGAACCTATACGCCCCCAGGCTGTCTCCAATTTCTTCTGCACCGCCGCCTTCTCCGACGAGGTTCTTGACCAATTCCGGCAGCACCGCATCACCCCTTACCTCCCCAAGCACACGGGCAAGTTCCCCAGACCCAGGCGCACCTCCCCTGAGCCTCGACAACGACGACGACCACCGCCGCCACCGTCTGCTTCCTCTCCGGCGACCCTCCTCGTAAGCATGTGTCCGCCCCTCTCCTTCCCGATGACACTCCTGCACTCACTGCACTCACCCGCATCTAACCGTGCACTTATTTTTCTTCGGGACGATCTGCAGCCTCGCCCTCGACCACGACCGCGCGCTACCGACGCCAGCAAGAACTCCGGTGAGCAATAGCCGTGAACTCCATGCGCCCCTTGACTCCTCGAGAACACCTTGAGCTTCACCAGGCTTCTGCGAACACGGTGAGCATATTCCTTTCCTGCCTCGCTTCCTGTAGCATCGACTCCACCGCCGTCTGACCGCTCCGCAGCCAGTAGCCACCGCAGCGCCGCCCGTCTCTGGCAAGTGTGCTAGATGCCGTGCGATTAGGATCCAGCGGCTAGGATAGAATCTAGATGAAAGGGTAAGTAGCATCTGCGCGCCGTGCGATATGACTTAATCCAACGGCCTGCGTCGCTTGATCCACACGAAACGTTTTCGACGAATCAGAATAGGACGCGTGTCCCAGTCTGTTTGATTTAAACAGAATTTGATCTATTAGATTTCCAATTTTGTAAATTGCATAACTTTAGTTCCACACGTCCAAATTTTGCAAACTTTATATCAATGGAATCAGTGGAACAAGCCCTAGCCAACCATGCCATTTGTTTAGTAAAAATCTTCTGGAAAAATGTTTGTTTTTGCAGAAACATTTGTATGCTTGTTTAGGTTATAAAAATTATTCAAAAATGAATTTGGGGATAAAATCTTTGGCAAATGGTGTGATTTGAACCTACTGACCATAGGAAACACTTTTTGGTTTCAAAAATGTATTTGGTGAAACAAAAGAATGATTCTTTGATTTAAAACCAATTCTAGTCAAATAAAAATGTGGTTTATTTATTAAAAATAGTTTTAGAAGAAAACCTTTGGGAAATGTTTTGTTTTAAACTCTATGACCCCAAACACCGAGTTTTATGGTTTGAAAACATATTTGGTGAACCCTATAGATCAATGCCTTAGTAAAAACATTTCCTACACCACATAAAATGATACCTTGTTTTGAAAATGGTTTATAAAGGGAAACCTTTTGCAAATGACTTTGCCACTTTATAAAATGACCATTAGGTGTTTTCAAATGTTTATGACCCATTAGGAACCACTTTTTCAAACAAAACAAAGCTTGGCATGCTTGCATGCATTATTTTGACTTTATCATTTTATGTGATGTTTTGCTTGATTGGTAGATTGAGATTGTGCCTTGCTTGATTGAATTGTAGTGACTTGAAGAGTGTGATTGTTGCAAGGAAAAGGAGTGAACATGTACCCTCTACCAAAAAGGCAAGTGATGCTTCATACTTTTGTCCCATTATTTTCACTATGCATTAGTGATATTTCTAAGTAAGATTTGCATGAAATTTTGCTAAGTATAAACCATGCTATGGGAAACCCTAGTAGATGAAACCTTAGAAGAAATTTCCTAAGTTAAGATTCCTATTGCTATCATGCTTAGCTTAGCTAATAGAAAACAAGGGTGGAATATATAATCACACTATGGAAAAATTTCTAAGTCTGAGGACTTGTGTTTTGTTTAATAAAACAACTAAGTGAATGAATCACCTGGGTGGAATGGAAGGAATGGTTTATGTTGAGTGGTCATGCAAGTCCAGCATGCTGGGGAAAACTTGGGCATCACCAAGTCCAGTATGCTGGGGAAAACTTGGTGTCTCACTTGTGGATGGCCACCCAGGAACAAAGAGATTTGAGATGTCAAATGTTGAGAAGCTTCAAGTGCAGCCACTTGGCATTATGGGCTCTGCCTGGATCATATAGGTTGCAGGAACTTAGACAAATGGACAGTTGGTGGTAGGGGTTTGATAGGTTGGAACGCGTCCATTCTGGTCTAAGGGAAGGCTTCTGAAAGATCTTCTCTTGGTGAAACCAAGTCTTGTGGGGAAAGTGCACCACCTCTGCAGAGTGTAAAATCTAAGTACTTAGCCATGTCCCTGGCAAAGGACAATTTGAGCATCAATACATGGAAGCTATCAAGAATCTCCACATCCCAATTTCTAAGTTAAAATCTTGTGGGTGAACAAGGGTTGAAAGGATCACCAATTCCTATTGGGAGATGCCTTGGGAAAGATTTTGTCAAGCAAAAACTTAGTGTTTTCAAATGATAGGGAAAATCTATTTTGAGCAAAGCAAGCCTAAGCTCCACTTAGCCAAATGCATATAGATGATAGACTCCACTATACTACCATAGTATCACTTGCCAATACAATTCAAATGTATTGACCCCTTGTGGCTGTAACTTGTTATGTTGCAGGTTTGTTTGATGTTAGTGAAGTTTAATGATTAGGATTACAAGTCTACAACCAACATGTCTGCCTGTGGCACCTTGAAGATGAAGGACCCCATGCTTATAGATATTCTGCTGCAATGTAATGTAATAGCCAAATGAGCTATGTAAGATGTAATAAAATTATGTTATTCCTGGTTATAAAGTTGTATTATGACCTTTGTTTCTTGATATTACATCTTAACTGTGGATGCTAGCTATTGATCCAGGGACTAGCATTGTAATGAGATAGCCAAATGATCTATGTAAGATGTAATGAATTATTTTATTACTGGTTATAAAGTTGTATTATGACCTTTGTTTCTTGATATTACATCTTAACTGTGGATGCTAGCTATTGATCCAGGGACTAGCATTGTAAACATAGGGATATCTACCTTATTGAAGGTTGGGACCTCTACAGACATAGTCGTAGAAGTTCGGCACAAGCCTAACTCTTTGACCGCAGAGAGTGCGCTAGAATAACGGACTTGGTAGAACAATCATTCTTTGCTTAGTGATAGGATTAACCAGTCACTCTAAGGATGACTCAAATGTCCTTTGAGTTCAAAATAATAATAATTGCTAAGAATATCAGATGGCCACATTATTACGCACACGCATCACTCACGAGCACGAAAGCTCGGAGAAGGTTGGGTAACGATGTGTAAAAACATCACTTCATTAAGGGGTCATGAAACTTAGCACGACCTCTTAGTATAAAAGAGTGTGATACTTCAAGGTAGAACAGAACATAAACTAATCAATGCTTATTGATCTACGGATAACAACACTTTGACCTGGTCTTAGAAATTACGAGGTATTGGAGTTTGTTTCTCCTGGCATCCCGAACTGGTTTGTCTTGACGAACCACAAGAGTATCTTGCATCGGAAGACACCAATGCACATTTACTACTTGGATACCAACTGGTAGACAAAGTTCAAAAACCACAAGGAGAAGGAACATGCTCAGGATAGAATCCCAAGATGTGGACGCATAAGTCAACAATCTCCTGAAGACCAATGCAGAGATGGGGTAAGGCGTGGAAGAGTCACGAGTATAGATGCGAGACTCTTGAGGAGTACTCTTGTCGTGATATATTTGGTTCCATCAAAGAACATCTGCCAAAGCATGTGGTAGGGTAAGTCCTTTATCGTCACTATCCAATAGCGACAATATCCACAAGCTTGAAGGCTGCACTAAAAGGTACTAGCCATTCTGAGGTAATGTATAAACATTAACAATAGGAGTCAAAGTAATGGATCTTGAGTTAAAGGTCAGCTTCATGTACAAGATTCACAACACCGAAATCTAGCACAATCGGGGATCTTAGGTTCAAGTTCAAGGGTTAAAACCCAAAGAAAGGAGTAACTACTACTTGAGTGAAAAAGTGTACAGTGAAAGCTAGCAATCACAAGGTAGCTTTTGAAAGAAGAAACGACTTCTGAAGTACCCCGAACAAATAAAAAGGAGGCACACGAGGCGAAAGGAAACCTTGAGACCTGGAACAGAACATTGAGGAACCATTAACATGATGTTGTGGACCCATAAAATAGAGAGGTTATGATAGAAATAAATCTCCCATATGAACAAGAGCAAAGGGTGACAGGGAATTCACAACACACACGACTCTAGATAACTTAACACTAGGTCAACTGGTTGAGAAAATTCATCCCAAGAAGTCACCTAAGCTTTGAAATACAACACAAGATAGCAATTTTTTTCAAAATCAACACAAGATAAGATGACCCAGAATTAGAGCGAAACTGGATAAGAAGAAAAAGAAGCATACTAGAGTTTTCGCACATAATTTTCATCTTTGAAAATAGTTTTCACGAGTACTAGACTCAACATCGACCAATAAAAAGGTTTCCTACAATCGGTACAGCTCTGATACCAAAACCTGTGACACCCCCAGGATTAAGGTAGACAAATCCCAGACCTTCGTCTGAACATAAGCCTTTCCTAATCTCGAAAGCATACAGAGAGAGAATCGGAAGCACAATAGTGACCCTACAACACAAAAATTATTATAGCAAGCTCATAACTGAGCGAAGAACCAAAATACTACAAGAAGAGGTCACTGACCACAAACATCAAACAACAGAAGGAAAATTATTCTATTAAGTATAGCAAACTTAACAAATGGCCTAAGAGGCCTGAAGCATAACGACGATGTCCAATCCATAGATCCCAGACTTTTGACTGGGAACCCCAAGCTACTCGTCGATGTCGATGCCGTAAAGAACTCATCTTCTATGGTAACACTTACTCTGCTGCAAAAGAGTCAACGAAGCAAGGGTGAGTACATGGTGTACTCCGCAAGACTTATGGCTGGTGGAGTTGTTTTGCATAAAGACAACTTTGTTTGTAAGACAAGAGGGAGAAGAATCTCGACTAATCATAATAATTTAAAAAGGGGATAAGAGAGCGGTTGATACGTCAAAAATGTATCTATTTTCCCGAACACTTTTGCTATTGTTTCTCCTCTAAACTTGTGTGATTTGGATGAAACTAACACGGACTGGCGCTGTTTTCAGCAGAATTACCTTAGTGTCTAGTTTTTTTGCAGAAAATCAACTATCAGGAAAAATCCCGAAAAATATGCCAAAAATTATATTTCACCAGAAGATCCATGGAGCCAGAAGACGAGACAGAGAAGGGGCCTAGGGGCCCACACCCCTGCCAGGCGCGGGCCTACCTCTGGCTGCGCCTAGGGGGTGCAGCCACCCCAGGCACCCCCCTCGGCCTCCCTCTACGCCTATAAGTTTCCTCTCGACCTAAAAACTGGGGGGTTCGATAGTTTTCCCGAAAGAGTTTCTCTATGTCGCCGCCACCAGAAACCAAGATTCGGATCCAGAAACTTTGTTCTAGCACCCTGCCGGGACGGGGAATTTGGAGAGGATCATCACCATCGTCATCACCAACGCATCTCCATCGACCATCCATATTTCCCTTATCCATGAGTGAGTAATCCCCCTCTATAGGCTTGGGGATGGTAGGGATTGGATGAGTTCTATCATGTAATCGAATAAGGTTGTTAGGGCATAGTGCCTAGTATCTCTATTAGTGTTATTTGACTTTGTTGCAACTTGTTGTGCTTAATGCTTGTCACTAGGGCCCAAGTGCCATGATCTCAGAACTGAACTTATTATTTAATCATTATGATAGTATTGTTTATGATCTTATCTGCAAGTTGTGTACACATATCATTGTCTGATCCAAAGGCCCCAAAGTGACAATAATTGGGACAACCGGAGGGGATGTCTATGGTGTGAGGATCACATGTGTTCACGGAGTGTTAATGCTTTGCTCCGGTGCTCTATTAAAAGGAGCACCTTAATTGCCAGTAGTTCCCTAGAGGCCCCGCTGCCATGGGCTAGCTGGACAAGATGTTGTGCAAGTTCTCATTGCGAGCACGTATGACTATATATGGAGCACATGCCTAGGATTGTTTAGTACTTGGATGCTTGTTATTATTTATCTGCAATGCCCTAGATCTTGAAGTTACATGTTTAGACTCATCCATGCAACGCCTGTCCATCCATCCCTATGCCTACCGCACTTGAATCCCACTGTTACTGTTACTATTGCTCATGTTTTGCTGTTGCTGTTGCTTTGTTGTTGCTACTACAAATTGTTGCTACTAATAAACTTCTGTGAGCAAGAACTATTTCCAGGTGCAGCTAGACCGACAACTCATTTGTTAAGGCTTGCAAGTATTCTTTGGCTCCCCTTGTGTCGAATCATTAAATTGGGTAATACTACCCGTGAAGACTGTTGCGATCCCCTATACTTGTGGGTCATCAAGACTATTTTCTGGCGTCGTTGCCGGGGAGCATAGATTTATTTGTAAGTTCACTTGGATCTATTATTGTTCACTTCTACTCCTTTCATCATGGGGAAGTCTCGTGATGGAAAGTTCCCTATTTTACCATCTACTACAAGAAGAGGTACAGTCCTAAACATCTCTGCTACTCTTGATTCACCGTCTGTTATAAGTAAGCTTGTTACACCACCACCACATACACATGCTACACACACTACTACTACTGCTGAGTCTGAAACTGCTTTTGATACTCATGATGTTACTTCTACTATGCTTGATGTGAGTGGTTCATTAGGTCCTTTCTAGATTCTACTATGGCTAGTCTAGGAAATACGAAACTCCTAGTGAAAACACCGTTACACCTGTTAGCTCACCTGAGTCTAGTGAGAGTTATGATATTAATGATGGTTACATTGAGTTCACTGATGATTTTGTTGAAGAGAGTCGAAACACACATGGTATTAGTGCTATTAAGAGTCTCCTTGCTAGACGTACTAATATGACTAAACTGTCCTCTGATCCTAAATTTGCCACCTCTCTCATAGATATTAAAGACAAATTTTATGATTTCTCTCTTTATTTATCTAATTTAGACATTGTTGAGAAAGAACCTTTCCGTGGGACTAAAAATGAGAGTGTTGTGGCTCATATGAATGAGCTTTCTACTATGAGTGCTTTATTCTCTGATAATTTTAAGATGCGCAAGTACTTTGTCACTAAGATCTTCCCTTTTTCACTAAAAGGAGAAGCTAGGGCTTGGTTTAATAGATTACCTCATGGTTCCATTGATAGCCCTGATTGTTTGATTGCTTCTTTCTTCCAGAAATATTTTCCTCCCAGTGCTAGACATGCTGCTTTGTAGAGACTTTTATTTTAAACAGGGAGAAGAAGAGAAATTTCCTGAGTCATGGACAAGGTTCTATGCCTTGATTCATGCACATCCTGGATGTCCATTACCTAAGAATGAGCCTCTTGATATTTACTATAATGGACTAACTGATGATTCTAGGACATACCTAGATAGCTTTGCTGATTGTGTTTTCAGGAAAAGAACCGCTACAGGTGCTAAAGAATTAATGGCTAAAATAAGCAAGAATTTTCATGATTGGACTTCAACTGAGCTAAATACACCTGAGCCTATTACTCCTGAACCAGATGTTCCAGAACCAGTTCCAATACCAACACCAAAGAAAAGACGAGTTATTGCATTAAATGATGAAGTGATGAAGGAAGCTAAGAAATTTCTAAAGGAGAAAGGTATTAGAGTTGAAGATGTGAAGAATCTACCTCCTATAGAAGAATTATGTAAGCCAATTCCCCACTCATCTACTATTGAGGTACACGCTCTCCAACACTTTGATGAAGGTGATATTCCTTATGGTAAGCCTCCTGATCAATGTTTAGAGGAACTTGACATTTTTATTGTTAAGCAAGGTAATTTTAATAAACAAGTTCAGAATCATTTATTGGAAAACTCTAGAGCTATCAATGAGTTGAAAGATATTGTGGAAAGAACTTCTAATGATATTAAAATGCTTTGTAAACACTTTCAAATGGTTCAAACCCAACTTGATCAACTTGCTAAGGTACAAAAGGATATGCTAGTTAATGCTTCCGGAGATAAACATGCTTATGGAATTAGAACTAGGAGTGGTATAGCTACTCAAGATCCTTTATATCCTGAAGGACACCCTAAAAGAATTGAGCAGGATTCTCAACAAGGTGAAAGTAGTGGTAGTCCTCGTAAGAGAAAGAAAAAGAAACATAGAATAGTTGAGGAACCACTTGAACCTGTTGTAGATCCTAATAGTATATCTGTCTCTGATGCTGAAACTGAGAGTGGTAATGATAAAAATGATGCTCCTGATAAGGATGAAGTTGAGGAAGAACCTGAGAAGCACACTAAGAACACTAGGTACACTAAGGAAGATTTTATTGCTAATAAACATGGTAAAGAGAGAGAACCTTGGGTGCATAAACCTATGCATTTTCCAGGTAAGAAATACAAGTCAAAGGAGGAAGAACAGTACAACAAGTTTTGTGAGTGGATGAAACCTTTATTTTTGCAAATTCCTTTGACTGATGCTATTAAATTGACTCCTTATTCAAAGTATATGAAGGATATTGTCTCTAATAAAGGAAGATTCCTAATGAGGAGATTTCTACTTTGCTTGCTAATTATTCCTTCAATGGTAAGGTTACAAAGAAACTTTGTGATCCAGGTATACCAACTATTCCTTGCTCCATTAAGAACAATTATGTTAGAACTGCTTTATGTGATTTGGAAGCTGGAGTTAGTGTTATGCTTTTTTTCTCTCTACAAGAGACTCCAGCTAGCAAAATTGATACCAACTGATATATCTTTGCAAATGGCTGAAAAGTCAACTACTATTCCTGTTGGTATATGTGAGGATGTTCCTGTTCAAGTAGCTCATAATTGCTTGGTTCTAACTGATTTTGTTGTGCTTGAAATGCCTGAAGATGATAATATGTCTATTATTCTTGGGAGACCTTTTCTTAATACTGCAGGTGCTGTCATCAATTATAATCAAGGAAAAGTAACACTCAATATTAATGACAGAGAGCATACTATCTATTTCCCCAAGAAGGTTGATAAGAGCTATTGCCTGAACTCCATTGAAAATATTGAGAGCATCAAGGTTGGAGAAATATATTGTCCCATTCCACAAGAGAATTTTGAAACTATTATGATTGGGACCATTGCTATCAAGTATGAGGTAACATAATCATTTTGTGGAATGCAAAGTTTTGTTTCATATAAGATTGTTTTGGTAACAAGACTTGATCAACCTTGTTAACAAAAGGATTTCAATGAACAAAATAATGTTTTCACTTTGGTTATACTTGATTTCTTCTACTTTTCTCCTTCCTAGTCTTTTCTCTTGCTCTTGTTAGCTAGTTGTTTGCTTGTTAGAGTGTCTTAGAACTTCTGTAGTTTGTCTTTTGTTTGCTTTTGCTTATACTGAAAAAATGTTTCTGCGAGAAAATCAATTTTCATACCTTGAAAATTGGCCAAAAATAAAGTTTCTAGAAAAATCCCAGAAAATTCAAAATAAATTTTTCCTCGAAAAAAGGGGCAGAGGGACACCTAGAGTGACCCAGGGGGCCACCCCAGGACACCACACCCATGGTAGGCGCGGCCTACCTGTGGGTGGCGCCTAGGGAGGTCTGGCCCACCTGGGTCCCTCCAAGGTGCCCCCTCACAGCCATCTTCTTTCTCTCTCCCGAAAAACACCAGAAAACTTGCTCAAGCTCGAGTTCTTGCTGTTCTTGCTTGCAATTTTCGATCACCTTGCTCAGCCCATCTTTGCTGCTGATTTTTGGAGGGATTGCTCATTGGTATGTGCCTCCTCCACTTGTCCAATTAGGTTTGTGATTGGTAGATTGTTTCTTGAGTATTTTGCTGCTATAGGTGTCAGGTTGTGTGAGCTTTCATGCTTGTTCTATGCTTAGAAATTTCAGTTTGATGCATGTGTAGCCCTCTAGCAAGTTCCTATAGTAGTTTCTCATCATTTATCAACTTGGAAATCACTTGGTTTGATGTTTGTCTAAAAATTTCAGCAAGGAAGATGAGTGCATATCCACTGAATCAATATGACTTGATGGTACCTGGGCCAATGAAAGTTCATCGTGAGGAAGGAGTCTTCCCTTCCATATATCCATGCCAGCAATTTATGAGAACCGCGGGAATCCTCCAGGATTTCCAAACTATGATTTCCAATGCGGCGTTGGAACACTTTGTTGAAGGCGAACCATGTCAGTATGTTAAGCTAACTATGGCTTTTGTGCAGGACTTCCGGTTTACTTGCTCTAAATCTAATCCCATGGTCCATTACAAAATATACAATATAATTGCGACGCCTTTTCTGATTACGTAAGCAATTAGAGTACTTCAGTGGGGATCTTGTGAGAAGATCAAGGAGAGTCCCAAGTCGCTTATGGATTTATATGCTGAGATTTTCTAAGGTTTCGACTTATCAAAGGAAAGTGGTAAAATTCGGAAAATTTAGTTCCCATCCATTAGATATTTTGCCTATTTCATTACCAAGTGTGTTCTTGCTAGAAAGATTGGTAGGAAGTTATCTTCTTTTGATCTAGCTTTTATTGCAGCTGCTTTGAATAGGAATATATATTATAGCCTGGGTGCTTTGATAGCTCACCGTCTCACCACCAACCGTGAGAAGGGTGGAATTTGTGGAGGTCTCATTGCTTCTAGGTTGCTAGTTTCCATGGTTTAGAGCCTCACCATTCAAATTATCGGTGCCCCATAGAGAGGCTTGATCTTGAATCCATGATTCAGCATGGTTTTGTTTCATTGGGGGCTTATGTGAGAAGTTTACCGTATGAATTATCTTTTTCCCAACAAGGTCGGAGAAAGGGGAGGGCTGAGAAAATAGTTTATTTGCCTGCACCTGGTTTGTTTAATTTTGATAACAGAGAAAGGATGGTCGCTCACGGAGGAAGAGTTTGACACATATGTGGCGGAGCTCTCCCAGCAAGAGGAGAATGTTGAAGAGGATGCCGAAGACGATTCGGTTCAGCCCTCCAACTTGGGAGAGTCTTCATACTAGCAGCCCTCATTTGATTGGGGCGCATCTTCTTCTTCATTGCAAGCGCCTGGCTATGATCATTCCTATGATGACCCACCAGCATGGGGTAACTACCCGCGCTATTGAGCCCCACTTAGGCCAAAATCCTAAGCTTGGGGAGAGGTATACCTACATCACACTCATATATATATCATGTTTTGTCGGTTCTTTGTATATCCATTGTTTTGCTTTCTTTTTGGTTCTTGTTGCTGCTTTCTCAAAAACACAAAAATACCAAAAATATTTTCGTTGTTTCTCTTGGTTTGTTTCTTTGCTTTTTGGTTTGGGTTTGCCTTAAAAGGAAAATCCAAAAAGATTTTGCTTTGTTTGGTTTGTTTTTGCTTTGTTTGCTTCTTGTTTGGTTTGCTTTTTCTATGTTTGCTTGTTTCTAAAAATCGAAAACACCAAAAATATTTGTTGTTCTTCTTTGGTTTTGTGAGTTCTTTGCAGGGTTTAGTCATCCTCAGTGGAGTTTGGTTTCATGTTATTATTCAAGTCACACAAGTGAAGGGCAATAATGAAGATTAAGACAACTCGAGGTGTGGTAAGAGGCTGGTAACAAACTCTATTTGTTTTAATTTTTGTACATATACTCATCATTGTGAGCATGCTTAGCATGTTTGTGTAAGGTGTATGTCATTATGGATGCTTAGTAGTTCTTGCTTGCTTGTGATTAGCATCAGCTTGCTAATAGTTTGTAGCATGTCATATGAATGTTTGCTTGCATTGTTTTATTCATATTTTGGTATGATATTGTGGTATCCTCCTCTAAAAGTTTCATGTGAATCGACTTGGCACATGCTCGCGCATGCATATGACTAAACAATAGTTAGTAAGCCTTGGTGATTTATTTTGCCTCAGAGTTCTTGCATCACTTTCATGCCATAATTAGTCCTGTTTTGTTGCAAGCATGATTATGACAGTTATTACTCTTTCGTCTGTCGCTCCCTCTCTATTTCTAACCTTCACTTGCACCGAATATGAGCTCTACCTGTGCTTCCAAACTCCCAAAACCAATATAGCCAGATGTGTCCACCATACCTACCTATTAGCATCATTTGCTACTTCGGTGCATATTTTATATGCCGTGTTTTCTTCCAAATAAAATGTTTGTCTGTTTTGAGAAAGTTGGTTAGTAAAGCTCTCACAAACTTGATGGCACACTTTATTCCGTGCACTTAATAATCTTCAACCATTGTGACCTGTCCATGAAAGTTATATGCTTGCAAATTATATGCTGGGAGTCAGCAGAACCATGTTGTCACGAGGAACGCTTTCAACACTTTTTGGATATTTCATCCAGTTGATACCTTGCTCTTTTGTTTGCAGATGTCGACGATGTGAAATAAAAGTGGAGCTTGTGAGTTCATGGAGTCTATACATTGTGTTAGAGAAACGCCTGGGCCGCTAGCCTAAGCCATACCTAATCATGGTGGAAACTTGCAGTATCACCATAATGAGCATTTATGAAGCATCCTCAATAAAAAGCTATGCACATAGTAAATAAAAAGATCGCTAAGATGCTCATTGTCTACTTGCCTTGTCATTTTGATCACGGGTTCGCTCATGTATCATGTGCAAGGGGTACCCCGTTGGCGGTTCTCTATGATATGCATGTATGAACAATGACAAGAACGTGCAGGTAACCAAAGTTGAGTAGCATGCAGAGCGGCCCTCGTACTCAAGGGACTTGGGATTTCCAGCTTATGGTCTGTCAAGCATATAACTCAGATTGGACCTCACTTTCACCTTAACCATATGAAGATGGCAATGATAGGGGCAATGAGATCTCAAAACTAATGAGTACCTTCCTTTCAGCATTTGGAAGCCTTTCAAAATTTACAAAACCTTTTCACAACCTTGTTGAGTCACCACTTATTCTATGAGCACCTTCTTGAGAGCATAGTTCTCATTCTTGTGTTTGTTCCAAAACTTGGTTAATTATGTCATGACTTTGATGCTTGTATCTCTGATATCCTTATCTCTAGTATTCACTTGAACTTCAGAGGTGCCTTGGCATTTATATTGTGATCTACAAACAAAGGCAAGCGAGATACCACTCTATCATACCTTATTATGAGCATTGCAATGTTGCTTATGTTTATGTTTCATGCTACTTATTATTATTGAGTTGGTTTCTCTTCATATCTTGCAATGACTATTGAGTAGACTTAGTTGCATACTCTTTATTATGAATTGTATAAGCATCTACTCCCGTGCTGAGAATATTTACATCATATGAAGCAAGTGTGTTCATGAAATTTCTTTTATCGCACTCAGTTTTCAACTAAATTGCTTGAGGACAAGCAATAAGCTAAGCTTGGGGGGAGTTGATACGTCCAAAACGTATCTACTTCCCCGAACACTTTTATATTGTTTCTCCTCTAAACTTGTGTGATTTGGATACAACTAACACAGATTGACGCTGTATTCAGCAGAATTACCTTGGGTGTCTAGTTTTTGTGCAAAAAATCAACTATCAGGAAAAATCCCGGAAAATATGCCAAAAATTATATTTCACCAGAAGATCCACGGAGCCAAAAGACGAGACGGAGAAGGGGCCTGGGGGGCCCACACCCCTGCCAGGCACCCCCTCGGCCTCCCTCTGCGCCTATAAGTTGCCTCTCGACCTAAAAACCAGGGGGGTCAATAGTTTTCCAGAAAGAGTTCCGCTACGCCGCCGGCACCAGAAACCAAGATTCGGATCCAGAAACTCTGTTCTAGCACCCTGCCGGGATGGGGAATTTGGAGAGTATCATCGCCATCATCATCACCAACGCATCTCCATCGACCATCAATGTTTCCCTTATCCATGAGTGAGTAATCCCCCGTTGTAGGCTTGGGGATGGTAGGGATTGGATGAGTTCTATCATGTAATCGAATAAGATTGTTAGGGCATAGTGCCTAGTGTCTCTATTAGTGCTATTTGACTTTGTTGCAACTTGTTGTGCTTAATGCTTGTCACTAGGGCTCGAGTGCCATGATCTTAGATCTGAACTTATTGTTGAATCATTATGATAGTATTGTTTATGATCTTATCTGCAAGTTGTGTACACATATCATTGTCCAGATCCAAAGGCCCCAAAGTGACAATAATTGGGACAACCGTAGGGGATGGCTGTGGTGTGAGGATCACATGTGTTTACGGAGTGTTAATGCTTTGCTTCGGTGCTCTATTAAAAGGAGCACCCTAATTTCCAATAGTTCCCTAGAGGCCCCGCTGCCACGGGCTGGTTGGACAGAAGATGTTGTGCAAGTTCTCATTGCGAGCACGTATGACTATATATGGAGCACATGCCTAGGATTGTTTAGTACTTGGATGCTTGTTATTATTTATCTGCAATGCCCTAGATCTTGAAGTTACATGTTTAGACTCGTCCATGCAACGCCCGTCCATCCATCCCTATGCCTACCGCACTCGAATCCCACTGTTACTGTAACTATTGCTCATGTTTTGTTGTTGCTGTTGCTTTGTTGTTGCTACTACAAACTGTTGCTACTGATAAACTTCTGTGAGCAAGAACTATTTCTAGGTGCAGCTGAACTGACAACTCAGTTGTTAAGGCTTGCAAGTATTCTTTGGCTCCCCTTGTGTCGAATCAATAAATTGGGTAATACTACCCGCCAAGACTGTTGCGATCCCCTATACTTGTGGGTCATCAGCGGTATCTCCAACTTTGATCATCTTTTGATATCCACCAAATCATCATCAGCTGAACCTATCTAGGATCACCCCCTCATACCCATGAGGAAGCATACTTAAGCACACATTGATTTACCAAGTTTACGATTAGGTTCAAGTTCTCTATGATCTTAGAATCTGGTCACCAAGTTCGTCCATAACCGTGGACACGGCTTTTTGAAAGGATTTAACCCTGCATGGGTGTACAACTTTACCCACACGTACCAACTGATTCTTAATGCCAAGCTATAAGCCCTCTTCCTTGGGAAGACGGGAGAGAGTGGTTGACCACAACCTTTCCCTTGCTTTAGCCGAGACCAAGAGTCACGCACTAGGGTGATGCCGCCGTAATGGGTCGAGTCTTGAAGTTGGTCCCTAATGATGTGCGCATGGTTCAAGATTACGGATGTCGGGCATCTCTTGTTCCCGGCCACGCTTACCTACCTGTTATGAATGCACCTCCTTCACCTCCTTCGAGAAGAACCAGAATGCGTATGTCGAATGGAACGCCCGAACTATGTGACTCATGGAATCTACTCAGCAAGTTAGTTGGTCGAGGGGGTTTCCAGGCCCCCTGTGTGGCTGTTCGCTCATCTTGTTCCATAGGCAAGAACTCAGGTCCTAGTAGTGGCAAGTATGGGACTGCAAAAACCACAACCCACTGTGGCCTCCCATACAAGCCTTAGCATGTTTAACTTTCATCTTCGATCATACCACGTCATCCTGTCATACTAGGTTCATTCGCAACTCTAATTCATCAACCGGATGCACCAGTGGTAACAACTAAGCATGGCTAAGCACAACAAATAAAATAGCTCTACCAATGCTTCACAAGCTCAAACCCTAGTTATGCTAGGAGTAGTGGATCAGAGAATATAGTCTTCAAAGGTAACATGCATTAGATAGGATTACTCTACCTATCGATAAAAGACTTTAGAAGCGTATGCACATGGCGAGAATTGAAAAGCTTGAAAACATAGGATTATATCATGTGTGGGGTTTCGCTTGCCTTTGCCTATTGATATCCAGAAAGCAGAGCTTCGGACATCTGGTACTTGACTTGGTTATAGTTGATCAAGTAGTGGTCTTCGAGCTTCGACGGTGTTGATCTCGATCTCGATTCCAATATCGTATTCTACCGGAGAAGAACAAAATACCGGAAAGAAAGGAAACATTCAACACATGGCATCGATGCAATGCTCAATCAAGTATGATGATATGAAAGTTGAATTGTGTTGAAATTGAAACCCTAAACATGTTTGGTAGTTTAATTGGGGTTCCGAGGGGTGCAAACCCTAACTCGGGGAAACTCCGGAAACTTATAAGAGGGTTCCTTTTGTTCTCTAATTAAACTTGTCATGTAACTTGTTTAACAATGCATGATGATATCTTAAATTGATAGAGCTCATTTTTATGAACATTTTGGTATATTATTTGCATTTTTCTGACTTAAAATGAATTATTTATGAATTTCTCCAATTTTAATTCATTTTAAATCATCTTTGAATATTATAAAATAATTTACATTTTATAATTACTTTTACAATTTTATTAATTAGAAAACATTTATGGAAATGTTTTTTATTACTTATAGGGTGGACCCACCTGTCAGCAATTATCAAATACAAAATAATTACAGAAATGAATAAAAGAAAATAAAATAAAAGGAGAATATTGCACACGCATGACGTCATGCTGACGTCGTCCATGAACAATCCTTGCAGATCATGGATGGATCAATCGATCTAGTGCTCGCGGGGAGGCGTGGTTGGGAGCGTTGAAGAGAGGGCGACGTGGGCTACCAAAACGTGGCGGCGCCACTGTGTTTTGACCACCAGAGCAGTAGCTGCGACGGAGCACGGCGGCGGAGCTTGCAGGCGGTTGCGGCGATGGCGATGCAGAGAGGGGGAGAGCGAACGGAGATGCACGTTAGCACCGGAAGCTCACCACGAACGTTATGCCAGTGTTGGTGAGGCTCAGGGAGGCCGGACGGTGAAAAAATCAACGCGTCAACTGTGGCGGCCGACGATGGGAACGAGCTCAATTCCGGCTAGGAGGGGGCTCCCCTGCTTGCGAGATTCAATAGGAATGAAGAGGGTGTCGGGACGCGTCCAATGGTGGACTTGGCCTGGCACGGGCTGTCCGGAGAGGGCGGGGACCAACGTCTACTGTGAGGCCTAGGGTTAGGGTTTAGGCTCAAGGAGAGGAAAATAGGGAAGAAGGAGAACTAGGGTTCATCTTGGCGGCGTCCAGCGGTACGAATCACAGCACACGCCGGCGACGAGCGCTCGACAATGAGCTGCTTCGTTGCATTCGTCGGTGAGGAGGAATACGATGGAAAGAGGCTGAAGGGGTACGGGCCGGGGTGGGCTAAGGTGGGCCGCCTGGTGGGCTGCTACACGCGGCATAGGCGACAGGGAGAGAGAAGAGAGGAGCTGGGCTCGGCCTAGGGAGAGACTATTTTTCTTTTCTGAAATTCTTTTGTTTTTTTGTTTTTCCCTTTCTCTTTTGTAAATGAATTCAAAACTATTTTGAGTGATTCAAAAATACCAGAGGCTTTATAAAAGTGTAGAAAACATTGAGGGGCCATTTTATTCAGATTAGGCTCCACACTTTTGTAACTATCAAAATTTCAAAACCATTTGAAAGGTTTCAAAGAGGAAGGGGGAAAATAGGGTTTAGGGTTTTGCTTTAATTTTTCTTGCATGCATTTTAAGATGATGATGCTCATGAATGCACATTCAAACCCTAATGTCTATTTAGTAAAACTAGGGTTGTTACAGATGGTACCCTTGGAAACATCCCTCAGCTTGTTGTTCACGTAGCAAAAGAGAGTGCAAGGAACATCCGTCTGCGGAAAACATGTACGGCATCAGAGAGATGCTATAAGAGTAATAGATGGCGTGAAAGGCAGTAAAGCAATTTTTTTACCGTGATGGCATAGAGATCGGCTAATGTCGAGGCACCACATACGACGACGGGCATGCAAGAGACGGAGGGGATGCTTGATGGCGCGGTGCCGTCCGCTGGTGTATTCTCCCTATCAGGTGCTTGGAGCTCCAGTGCCGCCGCGACGATGGCAGAGGGAGTCACCAACATGTCCAACTCCGCGGTGATGGCAGGGGGGGTCACCAACACTTCCGGCGCCACGGTGCTAGCGGGCGGAGTCATGAACACATAATTCGCCTAATTCGTCGGTGCCACGTTGTTCGAGTGGCTGCTGACCATGCTTGGAATCAGGCACGACCCTTTCGACCACCCGCACTCGAGTTCGCTATTGACTCCACCAAGGTAGGCAGGATGGACGTGAGGGTGATTGCCAGGTTGTCTTGGACGATCTGCGGGATCCGCGCCACTTGTTCCTTAAGTTCTTGAACCTCGCGGTTTTCCTCCTCGCTCCTTCCCGACGGCGCCACATGCGTCCTCGGCGGTGGACCAAAATGATCCACCCAATTCTTACCCCCGAGGCCGGCCATACGGCCAGCCGACAACGACTTCTTCATAACCGGTGTGATTTTCTTGGCCCGGTTCATCACCCTCTTAAAAGGGTTATCCCACTGGGTAGCCGCTGTCGACCCCTAGGATGAGGAACCTTGGGATCCATGACTAGCAATTTCCTCCTCTTGCAGAAGAAGTAACAGTGAAGCGTTTAGAAATTCGACTTCATCGATTAGAATGCAATCGAGTTGATTCGCGGTAATTAAATTACTTACCACAATTTCCTCGAATTCCTTCACCGCAGGATCCGCGGTGAGTTGTTTGGTTTTTGGGTCCACATGGTAACGGGCCCTGATGGAGTTTCAAATCTGTCCCTTTTCGAATTTCGCAAAGGGGTTAGCTATCCCCTTATCTCTATACTCTTCGTCCTCCTTATCCCATTTGGCCTCCGTGGTTCTGTATCCACCAGATCCGAGATGGTGGTGACCTATATTCATCGCCTGCAGCACCTTTCCCCGATTACTCAAGGCCTGGGCTCTTTCTGATTTGCACCTCTCCTTGAACTCCTGGTACTGATCTTCGGTGATCTGCGGGTCAATCTTCTGGATCTCCTCGAGACTTTTGCATTCTTTATAGATCTTCTTCTTTATCCGGGTTCTCCAGCTGGCCAGGGCGGTTCTCATCTTTGTGAGGGCGGATTTGTTTACTTCATTCCCATGATAATTTGTGTTCGGATACTCAGTGGGGAACTTGTGTCTTGCGTGAAGCTTCTCGAAGAGGAGTGTGCGCAAATGTCCATTATCTTTATGCCGGAGATTCTTGGTGTTGATCGAGATGGTGGTCCGGGTGATCGCCGCCACTTGCCCACCGTACCCTCTAACGATAAGGTCGGGCACCAAAGGAACCCTGTCGGTCTCACTTCGGTAATTTCCACTCTGACGGTGCCGACCGTGTTCGGGCGTCGTTCCTTTGGCTTCTTCTTCTTCATAGGAGGATTGCTACCACTCCATGTGCCCTCGCCGCCATCAGTGGTTTCATCATCCGCCGTTCCTTCGTCTTCTTCTTCCTCCGCGTCTTCCATCTCATCGTCCTCGCTCTCCGAAGGATGGTATTCTTCGTCATCTTCTAGCCATTGGGGCGCCTCCCAGAATGTCAATTGTTTATTCGGAGGTCTGACTTCTCCTTCAGCGCTGATGCGCTTACAACAGCCAGACTCGTCGTTGTCACACATTTTTGCACTAATAAAAAGCAAATAACGGTTAGTAATAAAGTGCCGGAAAATCCGGCATGACCTTTGCTAATTTTCTTAAACTAGGAGTGCCCGATTTCTGCCAAAGCGGAAGTTAATCAACATTCCGGAAAAAATCAGGACTCATTTCATACAAGAACCTGCATATATATGGCCAGCATAGCTAGCACACAATAAATGGCCAGCACAACCAGCACACAATAAATGGCCAGAACACATTACCAGAATATAATTTTATTAGTGTTCCTATCAAATCAGTACACTATCTCAAAATCAGCATAACCAACCAGCACAACACATTACTAACCAACCAGCCAGCCAGCCAGCACAACCAACCAGCCAGCACAACACATTACCAGAATATAATTTTATTATCGTTTCTCTCAAATCAATACACTATCTCAAAATTAGCACAATACATTACCAGAATAATTCTTTTATTAGTGTCCTGAACCATGGATAGTACATAATCTGGTCACATAGCATTAAAATGAGTTGTATGGGAACATATTCCATGTGGAAATGCATATCGGATAAAATATTTACTTAGGAGTCATAGTAGATGAACTAGAGTGCTTGACTTACAAATGTATCTATATCAACATGTATTCAGCATTTGTTTGTCTTAAAAGAGAGGGGAAAATGCATGGGCAAAAGCAAAAATAAGCTTTTCTGTAATTATTGACATACTGCTAACCTGAATATTGACATTTAGGTTATTTCTGCTAACCTAAAATAAGCTAAACCTAAACATGCTACTGAACCTAAACCTAAACCTGATGTAATCTGAACCTAAACATGCTGTAATCTAAACCTAAACCTGCTCTAATAACCTACTTCTTCCTAGGACAGTGGTAGTCAGAGAGGAGAATTTAGCAGCCTAAATCAACTACAATGAATTTACCAGCCTAGCTTCTTGTACACTAAACTGAACCTAAACAAATTTAGCAGCCTAAACAAATTTAGCAACCTAAACAAAGTAGTAGGTTATGTTTAGATTACTCGACAATGTTTAGCAGCCTAGATTAGTTACTATAGCAAAAAGTCCAGGAACCTAAACAATAGCTATACTATCTTGCAAGCTACTGCTGACAGTAGTTTCAGTTTTCCCTGTCAGATTATTTTAGTTGGACATGATTTCCAGTATCCAATAACTATACTATCTTGATAGAAGAAACGGAGCTAAATCTGAATCTACTGTGGTTAACTACTCTAAATCTGCTGCTAAAACATAGCTAAATCTTAATTTGCTAAAACAGAGCAGCTAACAATCTGTCACTACTTTGAATCTGCTGCTCGAACCCTACTCTAAACCCTAATCGGAATGGATGCAACGAGAGGGGAGAGAGAGAGAGGGAGAGAGGGGAGGGGCGACTCTCACCTCTGAGACGAGGATGAAGACACCGGGAGGACGACAGCGGGATCCTCCACAGCCTCCTCCTCCTCCTCGAGCGGCGGCGGCCTCCTCCTCCTCGAGCGACGGCGACCTCCTCCTCCACAGATTGGCAGCGGCGACCTCCTCCTCCACGGATCGACATCGGCGTGTGCCTCCTCCTCCACTGTCTCCTCCTCGAGCGGCGGCGGCTGGCGAGGCGATGAATCGATTGCGGCGGCGGGGGCTCGGGCTCGAGATGGCTGGGCGCGTCTGATGGGGATGAGGGACGTTCTTGTGCACGTGGGTAAGGCAAATATAGGCGTAGCGCACTCTGGAATAGTACGCTACAGATATCCGTAGGGCACTATGCCAGAGTGCGCTACGCATATCTGCTCTAGCACCTGTTTAAGAAAACAGCCGCCCCACTATCTAACAGATTCACTACCCTATCCCACTGGTTCCGCCGACTTCTCTATCTCAACCTGTGAGCACCCAGGTTTGAATACTGGTGCCCACCTTTTTGTTTTTATTTTAAAAATACTTTTTAATGTTCCAAAAAATGCCCAAAAGTGGTAATATATGCCATAAAAGTTTTGTTTTTATTTTAGAAATACTTTTAAATGTTCCAAAAATGCCCAAAAGTGATAATATATGTCATAAAAGTGGTACGAATATGATTCAAAGTATAACTAAAATAATAATAATTTGTCCATAAATATTACAATCTTTTTTTACCACGCGTTTTACAATATTTTTTAAGCTAGCGTTTTACAATCTTTTTTCCCTTCTTTGTCGCGGTTGAATAATTTAGCCCCGGCACTTTAACGTTTCTTCTTTCGAATGGGCTTCCTTTTTTGGGTAGGGTTGTCCTTTTTCTTATTTTGATGTATGTTGCTACATCGTAGTCGTCGTCATCTTCAATATTTGGATCGTCGTACTGATCGAAATCTTGCTCGTTGGCGACTCCATTCATTTTGATGATGTTTCTTTTTCCTCTCCTCACGACAACACGGTTAGGCTTTGTCGGCTCGGTAATGAAAAAAATATTGGTCCACTTTGCTAGCCAGTACCCACAGTTCATTTTTCGCGGCCACGTTCGCACCGGCGGCCTTGGATTTGGCTACTTCGGGTATAACCATGGTTGTGAAATATCGGTCTTCTCTTTCGACGCTCTTTGCCCATCTGACACGGAACATCAGCACCTTTTCTCCATAGTAGTCGAGCTCCCAGATCTCCTCGATCCTTCGGTAGAATCTTTCCTTCATGTTGTCATCAGTGTAGAATTCCGACGTTACGCCTAAGTTCCGATAATCACACTTGTTGTCCTTTTCCTCCGTGTAGAATGTGTAGCCGTTGATATCATACGCCTGACAGGTCACCAGGTTTTGCATGGGTCCCTGGGACAAGGTGAATATAATATTTTCCGTGTAAGAAGAATGCGATCACGGGGGATTATCAAGGAGCGTCTGCCTAAACCAACGCGTGAAATCTGAGTTGTGCTCTTTGATTATTTCTCCATGCGTCCTCTGTATGCCCCGGTCACTCTACTTCTTCTCGATTAACCTTTTGTTCTTCTAAAAATGTTGTAGCGTGATGAGGTTTGCTCGATCAAAGTCTGAGCGTCAACAATCGAAGTCTGCATGCAGTACGCGACGACCCTCTCGTTGACCAGATCCGTCGAGCTTGCCAAGGTGCCTGTTGACGGGAAGACCGACATGGTTCTCGATGTCTAGATAATTCGTGCAGAAAGAGATACACTCTTCGGCCAGAAATCCCTTGGCTATGCTTCCATCTGGATGAGACCTGTTGCGAACATATCCTTTGATGTGTCCGTTCATCCTTTCGAACGCCATCATGATGCGGAGGAACATCGGCCCGAGTTGGACGATGTCCTCCACCACATGGACCAGCAGATGCACCATAATGTCGAAGAATGCGGGTGGGAAGTAGACCTCAAGCTCGCATAGTATCACCACGATCTCCTCCTGTATCCTCCCGAGCTGATTCACGCCAATCGACTTTCAAGAGATGACGTCGAAAAACTTGCAGAGACCAAAAAACATTTCACGGACTTGCTTGTCCATTATCCCTCTTAGTGCAACCGGAAGTACCTGTGTCATTAGCATGACATAGTCGTGAGACTTCATGCCATTGAACCTCTGCTTCGCCTCGTCTAGGTATCTGCTTATCTTTCCCGCGTAGCCGTAAGGAAATTTGACTCCTAGAAGGCACTTGAAAAACTTTTTGATCTCATCCTGGCTTAGAGTGAAGCAAGAAGGAGGGCAGTAATATTCGTTCTTCTTGAACTTTTTACCCTTCTAATGACCTTGTGTCGCCTCCGACTCATGATCATCGCCATCTTCCCGATCACCAGGAGTAGTGCGTCCTCCGTGGAGCTCCTTCCAGATGCCCATGAATATCAGGTCGTGCCTTGCTTTTGGACCATCTTTCGTCCTATCTGGCATGTTGATTATGGTGGCGACCAGACTCTCGCACACGTTTTTCGTGATATGCATGATGTCAAGGCTATGAGGCGTGCGGAGAAACCTCCAGTATGGCAACTCCCAAAAAACAGACCTTGATTTCCATACCTTCAGTAGCGGCTTATCTTGCTGTCTCTTTCGCTTCTTTTCAGGCTTAGGACAATCTTTCCAGCTTTTCAGCAATTCTTCCACTTCTTCGCTGCTCCTCCGCTCTGGGATTCCTCGGGTCTCGGATTTTCCATCGAACAGATCTCCACGTTTTCTCAATGGATCATTCTTGCTGAGCCACCTCCGGTGCGCCATGAACATGGTTTTCGAAGACCCTGGATCTTTCTCTAGTTGGAGATAGCTTGTGTTATCCATGCACCTAACGCATGCGGAGAATTCTTGGATAACCTGCCCCGAGATATACCCGCAACCTGGATAGTCTTGGACCGTAGTGACCAACGCAGCTCTCATAGTGAAATAATCTTGTGCGACAGCGTCATACGTATTGGCTCTAGATTGATGTCGGTACCAGGTTAGCTCCTCTTTCAACAGCCCGAGATACAGATTGATGTCGGTACCAGGTTGTTTCGGCCCTTGAATTAGCATATTCATTTGTATGTACTTCTTCTTCATGCACATCCATGGAGGGAGGTTGTACATCCATACAAACACGGGCCAAGTGTTGTGCGTGCTGCTCTGGCTACCGAACGGATTGAGTCCATCGGTCCTCGCACCAAGCCCGATGTTCCTTGAATCTCCACCAAATTCTGGGAATTCGAGGTCCAATGCTTTCCACTGGCTAGCATCTGAAGGGTGCGTCAGCAGCTCGTCCTTTTTGGAGTCATCGTCATCTCCTGGCTTCTTCCTTTCCGCATGCCATCGCATGAGCTTCGCTTCCTTAGGGTCCGCGAAATAGCGCTGCAGATGAGGAGTGGTAGGAAAGTACCATACCACTTTTCGAGGTGATTTCTTCCCTTTCTTGTATCGACTCACGCCACACACCGGACATGTGGTTTTATTCGCGTCCTCGCCCCGATAAATGATGCAATCGTTGATGCATACATGGTATCTAACGTGTGGTAGATCGAGAGGACATGCGATTTTCTTGGCGTCCTCGATACTAGTTGGACACGTGTTCCCCTCCAGGAGACTATCATGACAGAATGTCATCATATCATCGAAGCTTGTGTCGGTCAATTTGTGTTTTGCCTTCATATCCATAGCCTTGAGCGTTACTTTCAACCGGGTATCATCGGGCCTGCATCCTTCATACAATGGAGTAACCGCGTCTTTCTCAAGTTGCGCAAGCTTGGATTTCTCTCTAGCGTTAGCCCTGGCATTACTCGTCTGCTTGAGAATCATCTCTTGCATATAAGGGTACCACACCCAGCCTGACGTTGTTCCATCATCGTCTGCTCCTCCGGCATCTAGATCATCATCATCCCGGTCTGCTCCTCCGGCATCTAGATCATCATCATCCCGGTCTGCTTCCGCACCTTCACCATCTCCAGGAGACTCTTCATCATCTCGCCTATCCTCGCCGTGATGATCATCATCATGTTTCCCACCTTCACCGTCTCCATCGTCTTCGTCGTCGCTTATCCAACGAGTGTATCCATCCATGAAACCATGACGGAGCAGGTGCGCCTCCAGATGCCCGGAATCTGGGTCGATCAACCAGTTGAGTTTGCATCTTCTGCACGGACATTTTATCTCTATCTTATTATTTTGTATCATGTCGGCCGTTGAGCATTTCAAAAATCTAGCCATAATGCCTTCGCTCATTATGCATACCATGGTTGCCTGCGCGGTGTACACGGTAGAATTAGAAGCTTATTAGAACCATGTAATCAATGCATGCATGCAATGGTCGATAGAAAATTTCAGCATGACCTATCCTAAAATAAGGACCTTTGCGAAATGCCAAAGTCTTGACAAAATGGAAATGAATCAACATTTTGGCAAAACAAATGGCAACTCATTCACACACAAATATAAGAGAGAGACCGATCCATACACATGAACACATTATCCTCTCCATACACACATGAGCATCGATCCTCTCCATATACACACACATGAGCATTGATCCTCTCCATACACACATGAACATCGATCCTCTACATACATATGAGCATATCATCCATATAAACATGAGCACATTCTTACGTGGACAACTTACCGAGATGAGAGACCGATCGAGGAGATG
Organism: Avena longiglumis; assembly: GCA_030063025.1. NCBI lineage: Eukaryota > Viridiplantae > Streptophyta > Magnoliopsida > Poales > Poaceae > Avena > Avena longiglumis. The sequence continues at coordinate 35,267,087 of CP125978.1, forward strand.
GAAAGGAGAGGTGCGAGACCGATAGGATGGCGTGTCCGGAAGGAGAGCTTCCTCTATTATGTATGTAGCATCCAAGGTAAGTTCTACATGCTAAAAATGGTGAATGTGTGGAGAAATTAAGGTGGGAAGGAAGAGGATCCCGACTAGATCTAAGGAGGAAGAAGGAGGGGAAAGTGAAGTGTGAGTGTGGTAGTGGATAGTCAATGTGCAAAGTGGAGGTGCCAAAAAATGGTCGACACATCCGTGATGCACATGGCCTAGTGCACCACAGGAACTAATCACAACCGTGGCGCATATGCCAGGAGTGCGCCACGAATGTGTTTGCCCATTTATAGAGTAGATGGGCCTTAACTTAGGCGTAGCGCATGGGCCTCGTGTGCGCCACGGCTACCCCTAACAACCGTAGCGCACATACCCCATGTGCGCTACGGGTATGTGGCATGCGGCCGGCAGGCCCCTGGCCCACACATATCTGTGGCGCACTATCACCATGTGCGCCACGGTTGTTCTAGTTACTAGTAGGGCTCTGTCCACAGATGAGTCACGCCTGTTTTAACATCCCAGCATTAGAGCTTAGAAATAAGCTGAACCCAGATGTGTGCATTGCATTCATGCATAGAAAATCCGAATAATTTTCGCGCTTTTAAAATAGAACTTGTCGAATTGATTGAAGCTTCTCTTAACTTGATGGAATTGAAGTAGATCATCAAGTTAACTGTGATAAGTTTCAATATGACCATTTCTAAAACCTTATTTGGTTAAACATGATTTGGTCTAAGGGCAGACCAGATATAATAATATGTCACTTATAATACATTGCTTAAATGATTCATAGATGATCCTTAGGGGATCATATCATATTATTCATCATATCAACCTATAAAAACTAAGTTAATTTTACCACTAAAATAATAAAATGCAATGATTAATGCTGACCTATCTTATTCTTAACTATTCTTACTATGAGTATCATAATAATACCTAACCTTAAACTCTTTAATAAGTTGGAGTTGGAAAGAGACTAAGTCAAAATCATCCACTATATATCATTCTTTCTATAGCAATCTTGATGGAACTTATCTTAGTATCTGTTGTTCATCAATGTTGGATAATTCCCCATTGATTCACAAATTCTTTAACTATCAGTCCTTGATCTACTATTTCTTGATCTTATCATAATATCTACTTAAACCTTGTAAAGAGGGCATAGTCCATAAATAACCTTAATCCCATATGAGATACTAAGAAGATAATTTCAAGTTAATGGAATAGTAGGATTGATAAAGCCTTGTTTAGCCAACTAAGAACTTAAGCAATAAATGATTAAAGGATTATAATGGTGATGCTTTAGCCACCAACATTGAATGCTTACATTTAGTGTAAGTAATACTGGTGGGTAGAACATGATTGGAACTTTAATAGAGATAAGTTATCCTAGAGTAGTCATTGCAAGCCACATAAATATAATTTAGGGTTGGAGTAAAATGAATATAGGATGATATTATTCAATTAAAACTAGTATAGCACAGAGTTATAGAAGTGGTGTTATTCATCTCAAAGGATAGTCAACTTTAGAGAAGGGTAGTTGGATGCATACAACTATTAGGGATACATTAGTAATGAGTAATTAAGGAAGATTATGAGTAGAGTTTGAAGGAACTACTTGTTGGATGGAAGGCTATCAACAGTAGAGTGGTAGATACAACCAAGCAAGATTATGAGGAAGTTATGAAATACTTTAGTATTAAACTCATTGGATTCATCCATAAGTTTAGAAGGTTAATCATTGAATGAGAATATTTCTATGAATTAAAACTCATCATATTAATCATGATGATAAATAGGAAAAGATAGTATATCTAGGAAAGGAATTCCTTAATAAGAAGTCTAGAATTATGAATTACGGAAGATAGTAATTCTTGGTAAACAATCAACTTTAAATCTTAAAACCAAGTATAATATCCATTTCATATTCAGAATTTCTCATCTTATATCTATATCAATGGATAGGAACATTTCCCTACAACAAATCACATAAACACATCCCTGACAATTTAAACCATCATAATTAAATGTGCTTAGGAGTATCTTTATCAATTCCTTTCTATAAAACATTCTAATTATAACTTTCTATTATAAAGGGAAATGTCATCAAATATCACAAACAGAAGACAATATGCTTAGTTATTAAATCTTTACTCACATCCATAAAGGAGTCTAAGTATATTAAGAAAAACCCTAAACCTAAAGGTAAATAAGCATAATTCAAAACCCTAAACCTCTACGTTTATTACAATAGAAAATATACATTGTCATTTTCCAAATTAATGGGAGTAGTAATAACCATATCAATGTCTTTCATGTTTCATGCATCAAATAATTATCTAGGATCATTATACATATAAAATTTATATTCAAACTCTGAGCCAACTAGAGTTAAGTCTTATAAACAATAAGAATACATCATTCAAGAAATCCATAACTAAATGAGGAAAGAAAAATAATAAGAAAAGTCTCTATAAATTATTAAAAAGGGGTTCATATTGAGAAAATAAAAGAAATACGACAAGATTATATATAATAAAAATTCACAAATGATACTAACCATATTTTAGTATTATTGAAATTATCCAGCAAAGAAATCCTACAAAGAAAAGTTTAAAATCTAAGTCAAATTCAAATCTGAAAAGGAAAACAGAAATAGAAAAGGGTAAAACTAATTAAAAACATTACCTGGTTGCAGCCCAACCCTACCTGCTTACCTAACGCCCCTGTGCAGCCCACAACAACCCAGTAACCAGCCCAGTTCTTTTTCTTCTATGACTGACAAGTGGGGCCAGAGAAGGATTGCGGGTTGAGAAGAAAGAATTGTCAGGGGGTTATCCGCAAAATAGCCGTCGTCGTCATCGTCACGCACACAGACAGCTCGCTGGCTGAGCTCAACGCCGCCCGATGCCGTCATCGTCGTCGTTGCGCCAAGATCAACGCCGGCGTTGCCAGGAGAGGATAAGAAGGGCACCGCGAAAACCCTACTCGTCCTCATCCTCAATCTCTCTCTCCAGACTCATTTCTTTTCCTCACCCGAAATCCTAGCTTACCGGAGCCACCCCTCTCCGTCGAACCACATCTCCCCACACCATTCTGAGCAGCCATGGAGAAGCGCCATCCTCCGTAGATCCTCTGAGAGAAATCCCGCATCAAGGGGAGCATTGGAGTGGACGAATTTGGCCATTCCTCTTCGCGGCAGTTCGTCGGAAATCTTGTCAGAGAGCTCGCCTCCGACCGCGCCTGTCCTCGCCGACCTCTCTATCATCATCAGGGTGAGTTCCTGAACCTTCCAGTATCCTTGAATCGCCTGATCTCGTTGTAAATCGCCATCTCACCGTATGCCACCGTCGGAGCTCGTCGGAGCTGAGGCTCCGATGACCATTTTCGAGCGGCGCCGCCACTTTAGGACTCAGCATGATGCACTGATTCGAATTAGGTCCATTTCGTTTGCTAGAGGCAGAGATCGTCAGCATGACCAACCACCGACAATGGTGGTAGTTCGCGTCATCGCTACGTCATGCTCACCTCATGATCGAACCACGTCAGCTCGTTTGACTAGTCTTGCCTCGCGTGGCTGATGACATGGCCTAGGGCCCTAATGTCATTGACTGGGGGTAGCTAACCAATCGGTAACAAATGCAATTTCTTTAACCTGAGAGCTGAGGTGGACAATGGCCCATGGGTCAGTGACTGAAGCTAGCAGTGGGTGCGGTGTAAAAAGGTATTTCCTATTTAAGAAATAAACAAAATATTATAAACCTCATTATTAATATTCCAAAATCAAATAAATGATTAAACCTTGTTTAATTAATAACTTTTGATTTACAATTCAGAAAGATATGTATAATATATGAAAATTTGTAGAAAAATAAAATCTATAACTTAAACTTATTATCAAGTATTATTATGATGGTTATTTAAATAAATATTATTTAATAAAGGTTTTATAAGTAATAAAACTTTAATAATTCATATTTTAATAATGGTAAATGTTAAAAATATAAATAGAATACAAAAAAATCTTAGAAAAATAAGAATTATAATTTAAAACTATAATCATGTATTATTATTTCACTTAAGTAAATATTTATTATTTTTTAAGTAATTATGAAGTAATAAGAATTGTAAAAATCATATCTTATTATTTATAAATCACAAAAATAAATATAATATACCTAAATGATCACAAAAAATATTATCTACATGTTAAAAATATAATAATCTCCTTTTGAGTTAAATAAAAATTTAAATATGTTAAAACTTAAACTTAAACTTATTTACTTCATTAATAATTCATATAAAGATAAATAAAATTTATTAATATTTCAAAAATAAGTCAAATAAGTCTAATAAATAGTATTAGTCTTAAATATTAATAATATGAAGCCATAATGGTTTAAAACATTATAAATGTTTTTATTTTAGAATTATCTTCAACCTTAAGTGAAGACTACATTCTAAAAGGATTCCTAATCATAATAAAAACCTTAAAGAACAACTTATGAATACACCAAACCTTTTCTATCTATGTTAACCACCAAATTACAAAAACTACCACAACACTATAGAAAGTTCAAAAGTAGTTAAGTGACAATATATCTTGGTTTATAAACTATACCCACTCATCTATAACAGCTAAATGATATTACTCCATTATAACATCAATAAACCATTACCCCAAGTAAAAGAATAACCATTCTTAAGTAACTTAAAGAAAACATTTCAGATATACAAGATACAAAAGTATAAGTACTATACTTTCAAAACTATCTATACTTTAAAGTTAACTTTAGTCTCCAAGAATCTAAATATAATACAGTAAACATTACTATATGTTTTATAGTTAACCTTGGTCTGAATTAGTTAAATTATAAAGCAACTCAAGTCAAACCATTTGAGCAAACAAATAACATCAACCACCACTAACTAACCACAAAACTTGTTTAGACCTTAGAAGAGAAACCTTTTCTTCGAAGGTTATTATTTTTGCCACTTCAAACAAGAACTCGTATATAAGCAATTTGAATAGTATGTCATAAGTATATATTTTACATATGTGTTGCTCATAAACACTTATAAGCTCTATTAGAAGCACAAATGTGAAACCTAACTAAAAGGACCACACATTCCAAAGTAATTACTTCCGAAATCCAAACCCTAGGACAACGTTATCCCTGGGATTCGCGTTTAGAACGTGCATCACATTACTTATGCATAAAACCATATTGCTTATTTAAACATTAGTCCTTACCAGACCAATGATGCTGATTTTAGATTTTGGATCTTATACATTGACTCGAAGACCGTGAGTGCATAATCTTGCAATCACAAAAGGCAAGTTCACACTTGCTCATGTCCTTTGTTTATTTTCTATAAAGTATTTTACAAATCCAGTGTTGTTATCACCTACATTTGAAAAAGGTCTAAAAACACTATTTTTGATAATAATGTGAACTATTGGTTACTGATCCAGGGTGATCAGCTAATCTATTAAATCTGACAGTTGGAATACCACTGTTCAGAACTATATCACCTAGGACTTAACAACCAATGTCCCCAGTGATTCTTGCGCGTATATTACGCATTGACCATGAGATTTGGAATGGGACGGAGAAGTCAGCTGTATCTTCTTCCTCTCGCATGAAGCCGGATGTGCAGGTCGTGGCTGTTATCCTCGTAGCATGCATATTAATTGGTAATTCGTAGAGGATATGCAGCATATGGATGGGAACAACGTCCCACGATAGTTATGACATCTAACGGTTTGAACAAACCATTGTCGTAATCCTTTATGTGGGCATGGTGTACACCAAGGAGGCATGCGAGGTCGCGAAGGGGGCAGTGATTGGCTTGGATCATCTTCTAGGCCCCACATCATGGAATTGTGGACGGGAATAAGCTGCCCGGTTGTGCAACAAAGAGTTGATCTCTCATGGGTAAAGTAACGCACCTCTGCAGAGTGTAAGAACTGTAACTTGTTACTCCCTGTTTCGGGAAGGAGCTGCGAACGCGGCGGGAAAGGAACTCCATGAAAGTTCTGTTAAACCCGTGAGGCTGACAGACATAGCTTTGCAAAATAAAAGGAACCTTTGAAGAAATGTTTATGAAAAGTTGCATTGTCTATGACCTACGGTTTGTGGCTAGTTATAGTGCATCAAACACTCCTTGTCTAGTGAATTTGCTGAGTACGCTCGTACTCAAAGTATCTTCTTAACCCTTGCTAGATTCTGAAGTCAATGAGACGATGTCTACACCAAGTTATGCTCCAGGAATCATCAACCGCTAAAGCGTTTCAATAAAGTCAAGAAAGTCAACACATACCTCAACTCAAGTGAAGACGAAGTTACTGATTAGTTAGGAATATAATCTCTAGCCGAAGAACCTATTTCTATAGTGCGTTACAATAGCAACAATGTTAACCTCTTAGCCGAGACTTAATAGTATAATCATTCTTGCATTATTTATCTTTGATTCTTCTCCGTAAGAAGTTCTTTATCTCTCTTTAACCTAGAGTGTTATCTGGATCTTATGTAAAGGGTGAGTTGTAACCTCTGGCCATGTATTGGACCCGCTGTGTTTCTGTTGTGCCATTCTGAGAGATGTAATACTAGTGAACGGTGTTTCATTGGTGTTATGTCAACGACTATAGTATACTACATCATGCAGTAGTATGCTGGATCACCGCAGGACACTTCAACCACGTGAGCCACGGATGTGCCGATTAACTATAGCCCTTTTTCTAGTAGTGCGAGTGGCGCCACACTTACGAGACTGGGGCCCACGGGGCCAGCGTGGCAGGTGGTGCCGTCCCAACTGGCGCTGCAGAGGTGCCTGCGGCGCCGTGCTAGCTGGCGCTACACATGCGCGCCAGCATGATAGGGCTGTGGCGCCGGGCCCAGCCGATCCAGCATGGCAGGTGTAAGACGCCGTCCAAGGTGGAGCTGCAGCTCATTGTGCGACGCCTCTTGAACAGGAGTTGAAAAAAGGTTACCGGCTGTAAATTTGTTTGTAAATAGGTTTATTTTTAAATTTATTAGAGCTTTGTGTTATTTTTATTTAAATTGTGAATACCTGAGACATCTCGCACCACCGTGACCACCAAACAGCTGACCGTTGTGGCAAGTAAGACATGTCGACGGGATCTACAACTGGCTCAACGTGATTGAAACAATAGGTAACTATATATACTCTCTTCGTCTAAGAATAGATGTCTTGGATTTTTTAAATTTTGAATTAATCTATATACTAAATAGTGTCTAGATTTATCTAAATTTTGATAAATTTAAGACATCTATTTTAGGACAGAGAGAGTACGAGATTTAATGGACCTGCATTAACCTCAACTTAGATAAATCTGGCGCTAAACACGATGCTCTGCAATCTAAATAGTTACAAGCATCGATTTTGAGACAGTTGAACAAGATTACCGTATAATCTTTATAAGTTATCTTGCTTTGACATTATTATTTTTTAACTTGATCATGTAACATGCCGGTTTCTTGTGGTACTGAAATTGGTCTATTGTTTGATGTATTTTTGTTTGAAGTTTGCTCGATAGACCTTTTTGTTTACTTGAAAAAATACTGGTGCCCCTATGTTGCTTATGAATTTCAATATGAAATAATGGTCCGCTTCTTGCGTCTAAGGTTAGATTTCCCAGTTTCAGTCATTTGCCTTCCGATTAAAACACTCAATCCCACACATGCTTATATATTTAATTTATGGTAACACAAACAAAATAAAATGTGTTATCAGCAATGAGAACAACACACCTACCACACTTTGCCAAATAGACCGTATGCAAAGCGCGCATGTCCACCTAGTGTAATTTATTCATGCGTTTCTAAGTTTGTAGTGAGAGGTATTTCATGTGTTTCCATAACTTTGAGAAACAAAAAAATTACTACCATGTTCTAATTTATTCGTGCAACTAGTTTGTACCGAATTCTGGTGGTTGGAGTGATGGACGTTAGGCGAGGCCTTGCTTTGTCTGATGGTAGTGATGGAATGCTGGCAGTTGCGGAGCTGGTCTCTCTGGAGTTTTGCCTGATGAAAAAAAAGAGCCGACGGGTTTGAACGGGCAGCCAAACGCCCATTAAGGGTGTGTTTGGTAGCCTGGCCACCTCAGAATCAATAACTCTATTAAGCCAAGCCGACTTCAACATGTTTGAGTTGAGATTTTGACGTGTTTTTGGTAGCACGTGTCTATTGAGAAATTCTGAATTCATCTGTTGTTTGGTGGCTTGTATGTGTTGAGATATATTGAAAAGGTCTAAAATGTATACAAAAACCCCTGAATACACAAATGAAATACAATCAGGTCTCTATATACAAAAATAAAGACAATCAGGTCCTTGTATACACAAATAAAAAGCAATCGGGTCCCTGGGCGAGCTCCGGCCAGGGAGCTCCGGCGTGGCGCGAGGTTGCTGGCCGCTGGTGAGACAAGGTTGCGGGAGGCGCGAGGTTGCTGGGCCGGCGGCGCTGGGTCGCGACCTTCCATGGCGGCGTCTTGAGGGGGCAGCACAGGGAGGCGACGGGAGGAGGCTGGTCGTGGCCCTGGTTGGTCGTGGCAAGCCTAGCGGAAGGCGGGCCTGGTGGCGGCGGTGTTCGTCGAGGAAGGGGCTGGCCGTGGCAGGCCTAGAGGTGGCGGACCTCATCGAGGAGGAGGCCACGACGACCCTCGTTGACGAGGCAGCGACGACCCTCTTCGAGGAGTTGGCGGCGGCGGTCCTCATCGACGAGGAGCGGCGCTGGAGTTTGCCACCATGGAGGAATCGAGGAGGCGCAGGGATATGTGCGTTCATTTGAGAGCGGGTTGGGCGGAGTGAATTGACCCCTGATGGATTCGGTCAAGCTGTAGGGTGCGGGGCGATTTTTTGGGGGGAGCTCATCCCTGCCCACATGCGAAGCTCGTTTTCAGCTTCACAACCGGGCTGGGCTGATGGCTGTTTCTGTGCGAGGTAGGCAGTGCCGAGGAAGCACAACCGGGCTACAAACACCAAAAATTGGCTGAGGTGGGATTCTCTGGGTTGAACCGAGCTAACAAACACACCCTAAGCATGAGAGTATGAACAGATGTGGACATTTGGTGGGCTGCCGCTAGCGTGCCCACTTACAGGCCGTTGTGGCAAAGAAGACAAGTCGATGGGATCTACAGCTGGCTCAGCGTGATCGAAGCAACAGGTAACTACATACGAGATTTAATGGACCTGCATTAACCTCAACTTGGCGCCAAATGATGCTCGCTTTCTGTACAAATCTAAGAAAAAATTCGAGTGACAACTAGAAGAACTTTCAAGATGGACCGCAACGGTTTTGTAGCCAGCACGCTATAACCAACAGACAAGCACGAGAGTGTCCGAATCAGCAAAATATTTGGGGCTGCATCCCGAGAGTAAAGAACTCGCTTGCGACTCTCCGAAACTCCGAATCAGCAAACATAGTGCAATTCTGGGGCTTCAAGATCAAGGGCACATGGATACTCACCTGCAGATGGTAAAAACACACACGTTATTCCCCTTGGAACGAGCACAAGCAATCAACGACACGTCGCTTTATCCTCTTCGTAAAAAACAACTCCTGTTCCTGAACGGATAAGTGGTAGTTCTATTGCTTATTATTTCTTTGTTCTTTTTTATGTTGCTTACTCATGTTAAACATCACTAAAACATCCTATTCCTGTCATTCCCACGGTAAGTTTGAGGATCTTGATGGATTAACTGGCATGAATATCTTAAAAGGCGCGGAAACGGATCACACAAACAAAATCGCTAAGATAATTGAGATGCTCGGGAGAAACTAATCCACTAATGTGTCACTCCTATCGTGTCTGCAAACCTCTTAGGTTGTATTCTATCGCGTGAGAGAGGACATACTTATAACTTCCATTTTTGTGTGCATTTCCGTGGTTATAATTCTGGAGTGACATGGCAAGAATTGGGATACTACAATTAGAGCCAATTTTTAGAATAAAGAGGGACTACACGAATGCAAAAACAGGCAGCTAAAATGACAACAACATGCAATTTGTTGGAGGGCAACTACTTCCTCCGTTTTAAAATATAAGATGTTTTAGATTTGTGAAGCAAAATGTATCTAGACTACTTTTAGTATGTAGGTTCACTAAGGTTTAGAGTGAATCTAGACACTAAAACAAGTCTAGATATATTTTCTTCACAAACCTAAAACATCTTATATTTTCAAACGGTAGGAGTAGTTGTCATAACTAAGAAACTAAACAACAGGAAAAACCCAGGCAACTAAAAATGCTCATTGGGAATTTAAATCCAGGAAACTTGCATCAACTATAGGCCAGCATGTCACTAAATCTAGGTAACTGACATTTGAACATCAGTCAATTATTGTTGTAGTGTTATTCCCCTCACCTCCCGCTCGAGCATCTCTGCAGGCCCCCCCTCAACCCTCCCCCAATCTCTTTTCCCCAAGCCGCTGCCAACAGCACCTGCGGTAGTGGTGGCGTCCGTCTCGCCGAAGGGCAAAGGAGGTGTGCCCTACGGTGCTTCAGAGCGGGAATGCACGGCATCCTTGCCTGGAGGATAAGGTAGGGTGGAGGTGCGGGTGTCGGGGTCGTGTTGGGTGGATGCTCTGACAGCAAGTCCCCAAAGCGCCCGTGGCGGTGGAACTAGCCCAGTCTAGGCCTAGAGGGTCTCGGCTATTGCGCGTGCGGCTCTGCTTGGTGGCGGGAGGACTGGCTCCTATGGTTGCGCATCTGGCTTGGCTGGAGCACGCACATGACTAGAGGTGTACGGTTTGTGGGAGAAGAATAGAACCTTGGGTGTTGTACGTAACCAACTTTAGGAACTAGTATCGTAATCTAAAAATTATTCTCAGACAAGAGAAAAAGGAACATGTCCTATACAATCCGATTTCCGACAAGTCGTGCGTTGACGAATCTCGAACTACAAGAACATTTGGAGGATGTTGATGCGCATGATATGATTGTTCCCCTCAAGAGCATGTTCAAGACTCGGGCTAAGACAGAGAGGCACAATATCTCCAGAGCGTTATTCGGCTGCAAGCTGAAAGACCGATATCCACTAGGGCCGCACATTATCAATATGGCAAAATATATGCAGTCCTTGCATCGAGTGGTTTTTCCCTTGAGCGAAGAGGTCGCGACTGACATTCTGCTGAATTCTCTTCTTATAGCTTATGGTCCGTTCATCTCGAACTACCACATGCATTGTATGGATAAGAAGATACTTAAAATTCAGGGGATGCTCAATACGGCAGAGGCGGACATCAAGAGAGGCGGTACCAATCAAGTTTTGATGGTGCAAAATACCTATAAGATCAAGAGGAAGTCTTAGTCGAAGAAGCCTAAGTCAAAGGGAGGCAACATGCTGGATCCAAATCCCAGTGTCGACTCTGAGACCCTGGTGCATGGCTTAATAGGATTGATAGTATACCCATACCGACAGGTTGTAACTTCTTTTCCGGTGTCGGTGTCTAGAACTAAGTACTATCATGTTGTGGACTTGATTGAACTATCGTGCTACTATATATTTCCATCTGGTCAATTATGATAATAGTATTACATGGCTTACTTGTGCACATATGGATGGTAACCTTACCATCCAATAAAGAGGCTATCACACGACGCTATTATCCCGTAACCAAACACAACGTTCCATTTCTCCCAACTATAATACAGCACACAAAACGACGAGCATCAGTTTCCACCGGCCTCTCTAAGGGTGCTAGTGCGGGCAACCAATCCGCGGGGAGAATTTTGCTCATGGCCTAATCCGCGTGTCCAGTCCCCACACATGCAACTTGTATCCGTGGAAAAAATCTACCTGAGTCCCTGGGTTTACGCGTTTCTCCTTACCTAAAATAAGAAGTCGCTGGTTTGTCCTAGCTAGTGGACCCTAAGGCCATTCACAATGGAGTATCTTAGCATTCTATCTTAGGTAAAATGCTTACGTGGCACTCTATTTAATGATGAAAGAGAAGAGTGTTGTATCTTACTACTCTTTCCATACCGGTTTTATTGGACTAACACGGAGCCCAAGAAATATGTTTGACCATAAATTTGACCAATAAAATATGAATCATATGTCACAAAAATTATATCATTAGAAAGAGCTTTTAAATATCAATCCAATGGTATAAATTTTATGACATATAACTCATGTTTTATTCATAAATTTTATGGTTAAACTTTTTCGTTGAACTCCGTGTTAGCCCACTAAACCGGTATGAAGGTAGTAGCTAAGATACACACTTGCACGCTATCATACGCAAAAAACTTGGCTGAGCGCAAAATCATTAAATACAACATCTCTAAAACTAGTCACAATGGGGAGTATCATATAGTAGTATTATGCATATGATACTAGTATATGATACCATCTTCATAATGCCCCCTTCTACAATGCCAGAGGAGGCGAAAAGGGAGGCGACCTCTCTGCCGGCGACTCCTCTTCCCCGAGGGCCTCGGGCTCTCTGGTGGAAGGGAGATCAACGGATCTGGCGTCCGACTGTGTATAGCTGTAGACTAGGATTAGGATGCGTAGCTAGGATTTCGGGCGTTCGTCGCCGCGCTCCGATGAGGCTGACCGCGCCGCCAAATAAATTCCTCTCGGATCCGGGTCATGTGAGGCCTTCCCGGTCGTCGCCGGTCGCGGATCTTGAGGTGGTCTGGCCGGGTTTGGCCAACAAGACAGTTTCGTTGTCCAAACCATGGCCTTTTGTGCTTTGGATCCATCGCCGTCGCATCAGAGTTCCCTCCGACTCTGGTCGGGGATCCATAAGCTTCTGCAGGAGCTTGGTGGCCGGCATTGAGCTCTCCAGCGCCGGTGCTCGGGAGTTTTGGTGCTCTGGTACAAGGATGGTGGCTTGAGGCGGCGGATCCGGTGTGGCTTCGTCGACGACGTCGATTGGAGGCATCGGTTCTGGGGCCGAGGAAGCACGGGGAAAGCCCCGGTCGATGCGCCCCAATGGATGTGCCTCGCCGGTCACGGCGTGGTCCTTCGACTCTCAAAGCCAGGTTTCGCGATGGTGCGATCTCAGCCCTCTGGGGAGATGGTGGCTCGTGTCCTCCTCCGGCGTCTTCCGGCAACGGTGGCTGGTCGCGGGCATGGTTTCGGTGGCAGAAAGGCTTCATAGGGACTCGATTGTAATTTATCTTTATTCAGGGGTATTTTTGCTTTTTTTCTGGGGCACTTTTTTCTTCTCGAGCTTTCTGGAGATTTCTGCGTCTGTACTAAGTCTGTCTGTGTGACTATTGAATGAATGCAGTAATCTTCTTTAAAAAATTGCGTCTGGGCGAACCCCATAGTCTGTTCGTCGTCCCTCAGACATCTCTGGATGTCGGTCACAAGATTTCGCACGGCACGAGGCGACATGCGCGGTCTAGTCTATCTACAGCCACGTATACAAAGATTCCCTCGCACTCTCTCCTATTTAATGTTATCACATGAGCCTTCCGCCACTTCTCTACCTCCATGGTCTAGGGTTTCTCCATAGGTGGCCGCTGCTTGCAATTTTTGTTGCCTTTGGTGGTCAAATTTGCTACTTACACTTGTCGTCATTGCTAGATATGATAGACTATTTTGCTACATAGCATATGTTTGCGATAATATCTCCAACGAATTCAGTTTTGCTACATTTTTGTTAGTTTTTTGCTACATCTGTTTTCTGATTTTGCTATAATATTGTAATTTTCTTTGCTACCGGTGAGGTCTCCGACAAGGTGTCCATCGTGAGGAGGACGCCTAGCACTTGCCATTCCAATGGCATCTGCCGCTCTGCAACAGACGTTTTGCCGTCCGATCGAGATGGACAGTTCAGATCACCACCGCTTGCCCACACGGCCACACACCCCACGCACCCGCGACCCCGTCTTTCTCCTCTCGGATCCCCTCTTCTCTTCCTCCGCCCCACGGTCGCCGGCAACCTCTCCCGTCGCCTCTGGACGCCCCCACCCCCGTCCCGTCCCCGCCTTCCTATCATATTTATCTGCGGCCTTTTCCCACAACAGGAGCTCGCTCGCACCCCCAATTTCTCTCTAATCTCTGCCGACGCCTCTGTCCCTGCCGCTTTCCAAGTTCCCCCTCCGGCCAGCCGCGCCGCGAAGCCGTTGCTCGAGATCCGCCGGCGTATACCCCTCCCCTCCCAAGATCCCTCGTTTTCTTCTCCCACTTTACACCCTCCGCCGTGATCCGTGCTCCACAGGCGGGAGCTAAGGCGGTGCGGTCCTCGTCTCCTTCGGGTTCAGAGCTCAGACGGCCACGGCCACGGCCGCCTGCACCCTCAGCTACATCGACAAGATCCACCTCCAATCCCAAGCTCATCTCACGCACTGCGGCACGTTCCCCGTGTCTCCACCCCTACGCCTTCATTGCTGGTAAATACTATACAGTATGTTCAGGACAGCTTCTCGCTTGATCTGAAATTGTTAGCTAACATGCCAAGTAATTCGCAGGAAGCAGTATAAAGTTGTCTGGTGAGTAATGGAACCAAAGCATTCTGCAGAATTGTCTAGGTACAACCGTGCAACTTCTCCACTAAGCAATAAATGGACCATAATGATATCGATCGATTATATAACATAGAAAGGATCTCCAAGCATTTGGACAAGCAAAATCAAGCCCTAATGGAGTCATACCGAGCTATATCCCGTGAGCTGCATAAACTGCAGGTTAGCTTCAGATACTATTGAGCCTGTATGGTGACAGTGCATCTTGGTGGTGATTTATTAGATTGTAACATGTTGCTAAGATAGTAAGATTGTTGCTACCACTGTCTATAGGTTGAAGAAGAAACAATAATGAACAAGATGTATGAGCTGATGTTTACAGAGGGGCTTCTTCCAAAGGTACATGCCTCATGGGTCACCTATACGCAAATTAGGAAGGGTACTCTGCTGGGGTTAGTGTTCTGATTTCTGAAAATTCCGTTGAGTTGTTCAGCTTAGCATCATTTACCATTAAACCAACTGTTGCTTCTCATGCGCATAGATAAATAGAGGGCTCAGCCTGGTTACATGCAAGCCTTCTGAGGCCATCTGCCCGCTGCCGCCCATGGTCGCTGGTCATGGGGTTTTGACGGTCACTACTGCCTGTGGGCCAGGGGCGCTTTTGCGTGTCCGTTCCAGATGGTACGGGCGGGTCCTAGGTAGTGCACGCTAGCCCCTCTCCACGCATCTCCAGGCATGTAGATGTAGGGAGGCAGCTTAGGGCATCGACCACTGATGTGTAGTTCCAGGTGGGGTCCTCAATGTTGATACATCAGTTCTCGCGTGCCTCTTCGATGTCCTCGCAAAACATCCCTGAAACGGTCGGTCGGTCTCCTCTTTTTTTCCGTCTTGTGCCTTCTCCACGCCGTTAGGGTAACCGGCCGGCGACCAGCTCCGGCAGACCAGCCACTGCCGCCGACGAATATTTTCTCCCCTCGCGATACCTTCTTTCCCATTGTTTCCCCCATTCAGATCCGTGACCCAACCCCAAAGTTGCTTCCTAACTGCCGCCCTCCCAGCCGCAGGTCGCCGGCCGCGTTGATATTTCCCGCCGTTCATCTTCCTGAACCATCGAGCTAGACCGCAGAGCTCCCACTACATTGCCAAGCGAGAGGCAGCATTGAGGTATGTGCGTCGGAGCTGAGGGGTGTCAAGGTTGTGTCGAGCGCCTTTATAATTAGCGGCAAAATATGGAAGCAGAGGTTCGGCTCCGACGGCTTCCGTTGCCTTCGCCCCATGTCTGCACCGTCTCTAACTTTGCCGTCGCTACCAGTAGAAGGAGCAGAAAACGTGATGACAGCCTCCAGCGACCATGGTCATAAAGTGCAAGCTATGATACTCAAATACTTGATGTAATTAGATTAATTGTTTTGGTGCATTTGGTACTTAATCTGCAGATGATGTATTGAGGATACTTATTCTTCCAGATTGTTGAATGTGCTATTTGTTTGTAAATAAAGCTGATGATGTTGTGACACTTCATTAATCACATGATATAGGTTTCAATTGTTGGGAACCTGCAAAACTATAGTGTTCCTGAGCACCAATCCTACTTTTGTTTATATCTGTTCACTCATGGACTACTTTTCAGTGCTTCAGGTTTGACTAGATGCTGCATCTTTAGAATTTGAGCATCAGAGATTATTTGATCCATCCTTATAAAGAAGAAACAAACGTTACCTTTTCCTAGATTTTCTTCTACATCATGTTCCTTGATTGGCGAGAGAAAACAAACTTCTAACTGAATGGAATATGCTAATTTCCTTGCAGGTAAGAGTTCTTGGAACTTACATGCTGATCCTCTTTAACGAAGAGAACTACTGCTCTTACAAAGGAAAAAACCTAGCTAAGCATCTCAATATTTGTTCTTCAGTTTACACATGTAGTTTAGTAAAAAAATAAACAGTGAAACTTTTTGTCAAATATTAATTGCATTGACTACAGATTGATTTAGTATTGACCTACTGTCTGGTATGCTACCAACATGTTATATTATTTTAGCACTATGCAATTCCATAACTTCCTGATATTGAATGTTGTTAATCTATCTCTAAAGGGGGAGTCCCATCCAAAGGTTCTATTTGAGAAGGCCAAAAATATATTCGTCATGTTGTGGATCTCCGATCAGGTTTGTCAAGGTAATTTCTCAATTTTGTAATCTTTATATACATATCATGCCAGTGTTCAGGTTTAATAGTCTGACTAAACAGTCAGGATGATGATGGTGGTTTAATCTACATATTCCTCTAAGCCCTAAGTCGGGTGAGCTACCCGGCTAATCAGACCATCCCGGAGTGAGCATGATTAGTTGTTGGATCTCGAACTGGACCCATAGTGGTATTTTATAACATGTAGCCTCAAGAGTTTCAAAATTTATGATGAATATCAAACGAATGAAAATGTCATTGTTCTTTCCAGGCTAGAAAAGAACGAAAATGTACTACTCTCAGTTCCTTCTATTGTAGCTGATATTTGTAAGATTAATTTTTCAATACATTTTGGAGATGCTTATTTTGTTTGTTGACTGTGTGTGTTGATGCCATCAGTTATTAACTTCCATCGGACATTTAAATTTTCCCATGTATCTAGAAAGAGAAATGGTGATGCAAGTTTCTGTGTAATCAAAGCATATGTTGGGCTTGCATTTTGCCTGCTTTACATCAAGATTTGATTTCACTATTTGAATTTATGTGTTCCACTTGTGCTTTTAATAACCAATTTTAGTACGATCATGTCCATTTTTATAAGTGTGGTTCCTCATCTTGATACGTGTGCTTATCGGGCCTGTACAAAATAAACAACTCTTTATGCTAAGCATGCTCACTGAATTTGAAAGGAGTCCTTTTACGAATCGCATTAAATGTACATACTCTGAGCTCCTTCAGTTATTACAGTGGAGAACAACATATGTTCTCTTAATTTCGGTGTGGAGGCTTTCTTTGCTAAAACTAGATAAATAGCAATCTTGATAATGTTTCTTTCCTTCTGAGCAAATGATATTGTTTTCATTTGATAAATGGATATGCATGTATCAGCCCTACGTTATGACGAGATGATTGACATGGACATGAATCGATGACCATGGAACACGAAAAGCCTTCAGGGAGTACCCGAAGTGACTTGAGCCACTACCACTTGCTCCTACGAATGTGCATTCACCTTATTGCAAGTATACATACGGATCCATTTCATATATGACGCATTGGATCAGATTGTTAATGGTTCCAGTTGTGAGTATATTGCAATAGAAGAATACCTAGGATGCTTGTGAATGGTAAAGATTTGAAAACTAAACTAATGGATTACAACTATGCAAATGTGTAATATAATTGCATACTGATGTTTGATCATTATATTCTCATACTTTCTGTATTATTGATTTGGATTTGGATCTTCAGACGAAGTATATATTATATTGCTTCCTTGTTTTACTTATTCACGTATATGTCAATGTAGATTTTCACTTGCAAATAATGTGTGCAAAGTGTTAAGAAGTGAATTCTAAATGACATATCAGTATAAATCTATTTATGCATCAATAAAAGGAAAACCAACAAACTTTTGGCATATTTATTTGCATCATTCATGGCATTGGTGCTTAACTCTCTATGAGTAAAGGTTCATCAACTGTATTCATCACTCCAGGACAATCTATCTCCCAATTTTTGTCTCAATATTCACACTGATTCTTAAAATGTAATACTTTTACTGCCACTTTCTTATGTTTACTGTTATTAATAACTGCAAGTGTATGGCTTTTTTTGAAAGAGGTTGGTTGGGTGTTTCTTTCCCAAATATAACCCTAAAAATAAAGCAGTGGCAATGTGGAGTTTATGAACTGCAAATGAGTTAACTATTTTTTGTTCACTACTACACAAGGAAAACCAGTAGATGATGCGGACTTGCGTATCTTCTTAACCTTCTATGGTGATTCCTTGCATATTTGCTTAACCCTTTCTATGGTGATTCCTTGAAGATTTGCAATCAAAACAGATGATAGCCTGCAATTCTATCGCGTTGGCCACCCTATGCCAGGACGAAGTGCAGGCGGCGCGGCGAACCGTGCTTCTTCACCTAGTGTATATACACACTCTTATTTCTTGACAGAAGGAGTAGATTTATTGTGTACTTTAGACGCACTACAACAAGCTGCTCCTCTTGGGAAGCAAGATGCGGCGTCCAGGATGTACCCGTGCTTGGGTTCCAACACGTCGACGCCATGGGGTCGGTTATTAGATGTGTAATTCAGCACTCATAACTTGTTTCTGATGACCCCTTAAGGACCTGACTCTCGATGCTAACCATAAACTACATTTAACTCTATATAAATAGAGACAATGCAAGAAAACAAGAAGAGAACATGAATAAAGAATCCTCGGCTAGAATGCTATGCACTTGAGGAAAACGAGTTCTTACCAGTCGATAGCCATTGTGGCGAATGTTGCAAGTGCCCCCAGGACCCCGCAAGTGGCCTTGATGTATACATTCTCAGGAACTTTATACACAATGGTTGTGGACACCGCGGCGATCGCCGCGCTGGCCACCACCCTAAGGGCAGCCTTGGCCCTCGTCTTGGAAAGGAGCCCGACAAATGTGATTCCAGTTATAACGAGCAGGCCAGCGTATGTGGCAGCCCTAATGTACCCGGGACAGTTGTCCTTGAGGGCGTCATCCAACGTGCTGAAGCACAGAGGCACAACGCCTCCAAATGCTGACATCAGAGCGTTTTGAGCAACTTTACCCTGCAAGAGATGCAATTGGACGAAGATTGGTTAGGTTGTTCAGGACTTGAGGCACAAAGTAGTTGGAAGAGATGAAACTATAAAAGCCAATAGTACAAGGCTGGTTATAAGAAGAATAAACAGCTTGTTTGGAAACTATACATATATATCCTGTGCTCTAGTGCTTACTTTTGCATTACGCGCAGTTGCCAGAAAACCAGCGTCATCGCCCTGCTGCAGGGTGTTAATGGGAATGGCGACAAATCGGCCACCGGAGTAATCAAGGAACACAGTTTGAGATCCACCTGAAACACCATTATCGCCTCCTCCCCCGTAACCAGGACCAGCATACATAATTCCATTGGAAGAATTTGATGGAAATGGCCAGGACGGATATGGTGGATATGATGCAAAGGACGGCGGATATGCTGGTGTTTGTTCAAGTAGTTCAAAGCTTCCTCCGATTCCAGTGACTGAAAGCTCGTGTTGTTCCTTGCTGTCATACCAGCTGCCGTCTGAGGAGGGCACAATTCCCCATGGCTGCAAATCAGTAGTAGTAGTAGTAGTATTAAGACATCAGTTTACCCTGAGATTCTCAAATCGCCTCATGAAGGAAACACCAAATTAATTAGTACTGTATGTTTTTTTTTCCCGGAAAGGAGGATGGACTCCAATAATATTGAGGATGCAGCAAATTCAGACCGAAAAAATAGTACTACTCCTATTCGTGATTTGCTTCCATAAACCGTACTTGTTTAGTATTACCAAAAGAAAAACGATGCATATAAATTGGGACGAACTTACTGCATAGTAGACTGGTAATGGAGGACGGGGCAAGTAAGTTTGGATTATCTTCATGGCCATGGTCACCGCCCTTTCCATCATCTCCATTTCTTGTTCTTCGCCCAGGAAGCTTTCATCATAGTGCTTGATCGTGGCCATGGCCACCGCCCATCCAAACAACCGTTTTTGATCGCCTTCCTGGACGCCTTCTACAGAAATCAACTTCATTGCCCTGGCCCTGGCCACGTAGCTGGCCACCAGGGATTGAAACATCTCCCTTGCTTGCTTGCCGCTTTCTCCAGAATTCATATCCGTCGCTTAGGAGTCCTTGATCTCTCTCTCTCTCTCTCTCTCTCTCTCTCTCTCTCACGATTAGGCAGGGTTTGCAGAACAAAGGAGGAAACAGGACGGTGTTCTTTTTTCTTTGAGAGAAAATGATTTGGAATGGCAAAAACCAAAGAAGCCACCAGCATACCAAAAAAAATCACTACCATATTTCTTTTTTCTCTCAGTAGTAGTGCTGTCACTGAAACAGACAATGCTGTGCACAAAATTCCTTTGCGTGGGACCGAGCGTTTGACTAAATACCACCACACGATTGGCTTGGCGGCTCACTTGGTTGAAATTCCGTCTGGAGGAAGCTGCAAGCAAAAAAAAAAAAATTATTCCACCTAACACCGTGTGGAGATTTCTTATGGACGAAGCTTGACTTTGTTCACACTGCACATACTACCTGCTTCCAGACTATTCTACAGAATATCCAACCTAACACGTGATAGCTGCTGCGTCCCTGCTCGTTGGCGCATTCACGTCACTGTCATTATTTTTTTTTTCAGCCTTGTATCGAAGACATGCCCGGTCTCTCCTTCCTTCCTGCGGGTCATTCTCAGATCTTTCCTCTACCCCTCTCGCAAAAACAAAAACAGGACAAAAAAGAATGGAACCTTTGCTGATGGGAGGCTACCGGAGTTCCGGCGCCGGAGAAGGGATGGTGAAGCCGCCGGTGGAGCCGGAGGCCTGGAGACTTAGAGCTACTACTACTATGTTGGAATTGATTTTCATTTGCTGCATGGTAACGGCTCTGATCCTTTCTATCAATCTTTGTACTCTGGTTCTTCTTTTGCAGTTTTTTTTTTGTTTTGTTCTTGTGTGCTTGCTATCGACTCTTTCTCCTTCCGCTACCATCCCGGCCGGCGGATTATCGCATGTTTCGGGAGCGAGATAGCCTTCTCCTCAGATTCGACCTCAGGCCTCCCTAAAATAAATCACTTCTGGCTCGTGTTCTTTAAGCTGTTCGTCGAAGGCGCATCTCTGCGCGGCATGCTTTATCTAGCTGAAGCTACCCATCCAAAATCGATCAAGACATGCTCCTGAAAATAGTAGGAAACAAGTAGTAGTATTACACAATAAGGGCCTGGTTGGATGGTGAATTCAAGTAGTAGAACCAGGTTTAATTGACCCCCGTCTTCAAAGCTTAATCATCTGAAACTATGTTTGTTGTTGTTGTTGTTAATTATATGGCAATTAGCTCTTTGTTTCGTATCAAGGGGTTCAAGACTATCATGGTAGTAGTTCATAATAGCTTGGTATTCATATATTGCATCGGTTGTTCCCCCTGCTACTACTATATCAAATTAGTACTTAGAAGAATCGTGAACGATGAGCTCTCGCGACCCATGGCGTCCGCTCCATCCTTCCGCGTCCCCGTCGCCCTCCACTTCCGTCCCTCCTCCCAGCTCTGCTCCTTGCCCCGTCAGCCCCGTACTCCCGTCGACCGGCGAGCACTTCGCGGACTTCGTCCTCTCCCGCTTCCACTCGCCGGTCTGCCGGCCCTTCGCTCCCGCTCTGGCCTCTGCGTTGCTCCCGCTTGTGTGGCTAGTGTCATCCCACCCTTTTCACCACCCGCCGGGATCATATACCCCTCTCCTCGTCGGCGTCACTCTGAACCCCCTCCATGTGGCCTAATTGTTGCTGATTGCCCCCCTCTACCGCTGTTATCTGCTCAATTAATAACGAATAATAACAAAAGAAAACCTGGGGAGTTAAAATCCGAATTGACTAATCTGCCCCCGTGCAATTTCCTCAACACAAAAGCTATACAGATAAGGCATTCGGTGCCGGGCCAACCCTGAAGACCCGCTCAATCTGGAGCTAGTACTGTTCGTGTGGGCGATTTGGAGGTCGACCTAAGAGATGAGCAGCCGGATGGCGGGGGTCGCTCGAGTGTAGGCCAGAGCAGTATGGAGCCAGGGTGGACCTTCGTATTCATATATTACCGTAGGCGGACCTAGCCGTCCCTAAGCCCGGGCAGCCGCCCAGGCTTCCGGCTGGCCGACAAACCTAATTTTACAGCAATTTGATCAAAAAATAGTGTCATTAGACTTAAATTACATTGTTTGCCCAGGCTATGAATAATTCTTGGGTCCGCCACTAGTTGTTCCCGAATCTTCACCTCCTGCTACTATATCAAATTAGTACTACTTAGAATCGTGAACGATTCAATGCTAGCCTTATGGAGATACAGTCTGTAGAAAGCATTCTCATCTGTACAATAATGTTTCCTCCATTTCACATACCCTTCGGACAATGAAGTTCATGGATAACCATTTCTCTTGTTTTTCGCAGAAAACAGCAATGGCTCTCGCCGGTGTCTATTTTGTTTTCATGTCGTATGTCGCACTGACATATGCACCTACCTGGGCGGAGAAGCTGCGGTTGTCACCACTGTTTCTTTTAGCGATAATCGTCCCATTGCTGGGACTAGTCATGATCCGAGAGAAGTGAAATGTTTGTGGGTGATACACCAGCAATCTCTCTCGCGCGCATGGGCGCGCATTTACATTGTGTTCTCCTGGTACTATCTCGATTACAGCATGTACTGTTCAGAACTCTCTCTTTAATTACTGTTGTCTTGGTATCAAAAAGTATTAGAAACACCGTCCTTATATTCCTTTTTTTTGTACTCGGGTTGTGAAATTATTGTTAAACATAGCTTTGGTTGTATTTTACTTTTATATGTATGTAGACATGGAGTAGTACTCCACTCTACTATACGCCTCCTTGTACGCTGCCACCGGCCAGGGGTTTTTCCTGTGCCTATATTATCATGAAACCGATGTCCCCACGGGTACGCATCGTTACACCCAAAACCTAATATTATATCAGAGCCTCCTAATCGTCCCATTGGTGGGAGTAGTCATGATCCGAGAGAAGTGAAATGGTTTATGGGTGATAAAATAGCAATATCTTGTGGGCACCCGGCACGCCATTACGGTACTGTTCTCCTCGTACTATTTCGATTACAGCGTGTGTACTGTTTGTAAAAGTATTAGAAACACCGTCCTCCTTTTTTTGTACTCTGGTTGTAAAATTGTTTGTGCTCTAAATTGTGTAATGTATGAATCATGGCAAGTGTGCCAAGCTACTTCAGTGATGTAATGTCTAAATTTTGATTAGCAGGATGGAATTTTCAGGTGTTATTTTTTTTAAAAAGAGTATATATTAATATCAAGAGATACCAATTACACCTAGCCTCTGCAACAGCGCATGCCTTAGTGGCATTACGGATGCACATATCTTAGAATAAAAGAAAATGAATTATAAAAAAGAAAAGTCCTACTACAGAGGACGATTCCTCTAAACAACGACACTAACACCACCAGAACAACACCAGTAGTCCAATCACTCCAATAGCGATGTCTTCAAGAAGGAAACAATGCACAAGCACAATCGTCACTCGATCAAAGATCAAAGGTTTTCACCCTGGAGAAAGTCCTCAATCATAAAACAATGCCTTTAATAAGGTTATTGCCAGGCACAACCAATTAAGGCCAGACCTTAGATTTTCACCCTGTAAGATAAGACTGGGAACTCCTCATGTGTTGTCTCCCCCACAAATAGTCGCTGTTGCGAGTCGCAAATCACGCAGCCAGTTCCTCGTCGCCACAAAGACTCAAATCATCATCGCTTCTCTCATGATCCTTCTTTCCTAACATTCTCCGCGTCTGACTTCACCATGGATCATAAAAGACATGACACATGATGGTAACAAAGAGCAGAGCTTCGCAACTCTCCCACTGAAACCAAACTGCCAGGAAAAACATGGGCACGCACGACCGAATACCTTCCGATTAAGCAATCTCAAGGCATATGCACCCATGGAGTTCGCCGGTGGAGCCTTCCGGAACTCGACACTCTGGCTAGATCACTGAGGGTAGACATCGGTAGATCTCCGTCTTGGTGCGGGAGGAACCCTAGGACCGCCGCCATAATTCGCGAGACTCGCAGGCCCCCATGCCGCCAGCCTCCTCCAGCACGAAGGCAGCGCAAGGAAGCAGTAGAAGGCTGGGATGTCGAAGGGGTCAAGGACCCCTGCAGCCGCAGCCCAACCTAGGCTCCTCCATCCTCGAGAAGGAACAAAAGGGCATGATCGCACGCGCTGGAAATCTGCGCCGTCGCTGGCTGCCACACCGATGGCGCCCCGTCGCCTCCACATTGCCGCCCCTACGCTGTAGTTCTCAGGCCCCAGCCCTGCCCAGTCCACGCCGCCCCGCAGCCTCAATCAACGCCACGCCGCCTCCGGCGTGACGCGGCCGAGCGCCCATCTCCGCCCACCGTTGTTCTGACAGGGTGGGCGCCGCCACCACTGCTGGCGTCGACGGCTGTGGCGGCCTCTTCTTCTAGATCGGTCGGGCCCTGAAGATGGGATGGCGGTGCCTCCGGAGCCGCCTGGGAGGGAGGTGGCCTGGGAGGGTTTTCTCCTGTGAGATCTGTTTTCCGGTGTTATTTAGAGGACTTTATTGTGCTTTTCAATCCTTCAGGTGGTATTTAGAGATCCATAGGTGCAGCTAAAACTGTAGGAGTTCGCTATTTGTGAAATTTATTGGTAAGTAGACTCAGTTGAGAGATGGGCAAGAAACAGGATAAAACACAAGGTTTATCCATATGGTGTACTAGTGAATTGAAAGAAATACATCAAATGTCAAATGAGACTCAGATGATGCAAGCCAAAGATGAACTCTATATTCGAGAAACAGATATGCCCATGCCTCAAGGAAGCTAACAGTTACATGGATATCTCTAAAAACATTGAAGGCGCGCGGACCGAGTAGAAGTGAATACTACCAGTAACTTGGATGAAGCATGCCATCACTAACATACCTAAGTCAGGTGTCTAGGAGCATCAGCATGATGGATTTTGTATAGCCTGTGTTACTACAACAAACTCAACAACCAGAAGCTCTAAGGCCATTTTTTTTGTCTCGAATTAGCAGTAACCGGACACACCTATTGCATGAATTATTCCGGTGGCAACTTTCTCAAGGTGATATTCAAATCTACTACACAGATCTTCGGCGAAATTGAGATTTAAAGAGTTACTTTTATGACTTAGATTCAATAGAAAGCAAATCCATATAGACATACACATGGACATGGTCAAAAGAGAGCAGAATTTAGAACATGGCATTGAACAGTGCTATGCCAACTTGTAAAACTGTCAAAAAATGTGCTCACCAGTGGCTGTGATGTCGCATTGGTTCCTACACGCACTCCTTTAAGGCCACCCATCCTATAGATTTCATTCAGTGGTCCTTGCTGCAAATAAAATCATAATATGCATGAATAAATCCATCTTGTTAGAAATTTGTAATAACTCAAATTAAACATGCAATCCAAGAAGATCAATCGAATTCTAGATACTTCCAATTCCAGGCAGTCTGTTAGCAGTGGCAGCGAGTGTGGACTCAACTGAGCCTGAGGCGGCCGTGAGTCCACGACCACATACATGTGGGCGTCCGCGCGGCTCATAAGCCGCTCGGACATCACCCAAAGGCTCGAGGTCCCCATGACGGCAGCCGAGATATACTTTTCATCCGACGCCATCACCCAGAACACTGTTTCATTCAGTCAGCGATCCACACACATAGATCAGCTAAGGGAATCAGCGGAAGCATGAACGAAAGGAGGTAGCTTAGATCAATCGATACAACTGACGTGGGCCAAAGGAACAGAAGATGGAGTCACGGCGTCTATCTAGGATCACAAAATTTGTTAGGCTTACATGTCTGAATAGAGTTTCTCAAACAGATAGTACGATTTATTCTTCAGAAAACGGAAGAGTTCTACCATATACAGTGCCGATAATTAGTTTGCGTGGCCAATAATTTGCCATGAATGATCTGTTAATTGGAGTTCAGCCATTTCTTTGCAAGGATAACTGGAGTTCAACCGGATGTCATGTTTCTAAAGATAGTGGGAGAACAAACCGGATATGAATTGGCTAGAATAGAATGATGAACTAATCCGCCGTGCTGCAAATACATCATCTACGAGTCAAGTTCGTTTCAGCTAATGACAACTTCCCAGTTTATTTTTGGTGCTGTCTGGGAAGCAAATCATGTGGTTGAACCAATCAAGCGTAGAGGTCGACGCCCCAGAACTTGGCCGGGTTGTTGGTCCGGTAGTTGCGGTCAAGGGCCTTGATCTTCTCCATGTCCTCGCCCGAGATATCGAAGTCGAACACTGCCAAGTTCTCCTCCAGCCTCTCCACCTTGGAGGTCTTGGGGATCACCAACGTGTTCCGCTGGAGACCCCACCTGAGGACGAGCTGCACCGGCGTCTTCCCGTATTTCTCGGCCAGCGACTGCACCACCGGCACAGCAAGCAGGATGAGAAACCACAAAGAACACACCATGTGTTCACAAGTGCTCTTTTTTTTATAGATAGATACTGGAATGGAATGTGATTCTGTGTTGAGCATGGAGCAAATTATGTGGTGTTTTGTGAACAGCTACCTTGATGACAGGGTCGTCGAGGCACGAGACGGAGCCAAACCGCTCCATGTTGGCAGTGGAGCCGCTCAGGGGCGTGTGTGCGGTGACGCAGATTCCGTGCTTCTGGCAGAACTTCACAAGTGAGTCGCGCTGGAAGTAAGGGTGCGTCTCGATTTGGTTCACCGCGGGCTTTATCTTGGCATAAGCCAAGCAGTCTCTGGTGAGGAAGATGTTGTAGTTGCTGCATGAATAATTCAACACTAAGATCGAGGAATACAAATCCTTCCAGGTTCAGATGTAGGCCATGAAATGCCCAATCGTTAGACATGTGGACAACAGAATGGAACCACAGAGGTGGAAGGGTCTAATATAGTTCGATTCTGGTTCTTCTCATTAATAATATGCATTGATGAAGTGGTCAAGTTCAAAATGACACTCGGTACCACAAATGTAAGTCTAAAACCTAGCGTTACCAACTGTACTGTGTAGATTCAGAGCTCCAACTTCAGGGGCTGAAGATACTATTTGTGGATGGTGCGCAGAAGCAAGGATTCCCTGTGCAGAAGAATGAACATGGAAACATATTTAATTATATTTGGTACTCTGCCTACTTATCTGGAGCTCTGGACTGGCACATGCAAATGCAGGGTCTCCAACTGGATAAGATGCAATCTAATTACATTTGGTGAAATTAACATGGAATCTAATTATATTTTAAGAGTACATCGGACTACATATATTTATCAGTAACCTGGAGGAAAGAGTTGCACATACAATTCTACGAATGAGCAAGAACAAAAGCAATATTAAACAAAAACTTACATAGTATTTATACAATCTACAATATCAGTTTATGAAAATTCAGGTTCAATAGGCCTTGAAAGGTTCCCAGAACAGGAGAGCAAGCTCTTGAACTAGAAAGGATGAAGATAAACTATATGCATTGGGCAACAAGTAACACCAACTAATTTGTAAAAGCAGTAAGCGATAACTAAAAACATCAGAGAGCACTGAATGATTATAAATATGCAACAGACAAGAGATATACACCAAATAAGTTTATATTCTAAGGGAACAGCCAAGCTGGGCTGTTTCTATACTAAGTAAACTAAATTATGGTCATGACTAGGAAAAATGCGGACAGTATCAGCTAACTGATCCAAGTGATGAATCATAACATCAAGGCGAGATAAACTAGTCAAGAAACAAATACCTCAAAATTCAAAACAAAGTTAGATGTAATGAAACACAGAAAAACTAATGGTACAATGTTATATTGTACCTAATCCCAATGCTGCGAACCAGTCCCATGGAAACAAGATCTTCCATTGCATGCCATGTTGTCTCCAGTGAGATAGTGGTATCAATATCAAGCACACCATCATCGCCAAGAGCACTGTCACTTGTGCCGACTCCTTTTATAGTTGAAATTAAAATTCTTAATTCAGTGAGTCACCTGATGAAACATGATGAAATGTAATTCATCCATGCACGGTAAAATAAAGACAAAGCTCATACCAGTATGCTTAGTAGCTAGCGGGAAGTGAACAAGGTAGAGATCTATATAATCCAGTCGCAGCTTCTTCAGACTATCCTTGCAGGCTTCAACCACATGCCCGTGATCTGAGTTCCACAACTACAATCATAAGAGACATGGAGCTTTCAGTAACAATAATATTTAACATATCATCAGGGTCTTAATGGCATCACATCACGCATCAGCCATGACCTATAAGCGTTCTAAAATGAGGAAAAATGCAACAATTGGCGAAAAAAATTGAATTCAGATCAACACCGACAAATAAATATTATTTGTCATGTGGTAGCTAGTAAAAGTTGACCATGGTGTTGAAAAAACACTGCTACTGTGCTACATACTACAAGCTAGTCTTGCTGCTTTTGTAAGCCAGCCAGTCTGGGGGAATTAGTTTCAGGACATTGTTTTGACCATAAGGCCCTTTTCTAGACGAATCAGATGACCACCATCAAGCTTTTTGAGCACCTTACACTTCACCAATACTCATTCATTGGTGAATAGAATTTTTAAAAAACAGGACCTGATGTGCCATTCAGGCCTGCCATTGGTTTATGTAGCACCTCACTTTAAAACCTTAGATGAAACATCGATTTCATTCCATCTTGGTTTTGAATATCAAAACTAACCAAACTATCATACAATGATTTAACCAAATATGTTTAACATTTAAATTCTACTATGTTATTTCATGCTTCTATATGCAAAGCCTCACTGAGTCTGCTCATGGGACATACTTCGACTCGGGTACTTACCCAAAGGGGCGTCATTTTGAACTATCCAGATAATCTTGTTTGTGACATATGTCGAGAAGATAACCTTGTTAGCCTGTAATCATGTCATGTGTGAACAGCACACATAGGTTGTGTGCACGTTGTAGTGTGAACAGCACACATAGGTTGTGTGCACGTTGTAGTGTGAACAACACACATAGGTTGTGTGATGGTTCTAGTGTAAACAGAGCACATGAGTTGTGTCTTATGTGTGTGAACAGGGCACATAGGTTGTGTGCTGAATAGGTGAGAAATGCTGTAGTGTGTTTGAAGCTGTCTCCAAGTCGAGCTTGTCATGTTTGCAGGGAGCTGACAAAAGTAGCTAGCGCAAGTTGAGTTTGAGTTACTCCCAAGTCGGTTTGTGGCAAGTCAGTTCATGGAGAAATCTGAACTTGTATATAAATAGGTGCTAGCATAGGTTGATAAGACCAAACATTGGCTGCTAAGTTTGTAAGCATCTGTTGTTGAGTAGTCTAGCATTCATCGCTGCAAAAGCTAATAAAAAGGGCATCTGTTGCCTGAAATATACTAGTGTGCGCTCCTCAGTAGTGCTAGTCTTCAATTTTCTTCATAGAAGAGATAACAGTAAGGGATACTAACAAACCTTGGTTGTGATGAAAAGATCCTCCCTCTTGACAAGTCCAGTCTCGAATGCCTCCGAGAGTGCATCGCCAACTTCAGCTTCGTTTCGGTAATAAGCTGCAAGACCAGACAGCAAGCCAGTCAGTAAATCATCGTCGCGAAATCTCCAGAAAGACACCGTCAATTAAGCTAATACAGAATAAAACAACACATAATTTCTTTTTCGACGCTTGCAAATCTGCTACCCAACATCCAAATTAAAAAAGCACGACATCACCTGAACAGGATTTTTCGAACCAATTTGAAGTCTCACAGAAGCGCACACAAATAATCCTAGTTTTTTTTTTTTGAAAATGAGGCAAATTTTCCATAATTAAGTAGAGAGAGTAGTCACGTTAATTAACGGAAAACCGGGCAAAAACCAATCCAACAGGAGTTGATCCCACACAAGCACCAGCACAGCTAGGGCCAAAGCCCAAACACCACTCTGCCAAGACAGGCAGGGGACGGCCCCCCCACAAATGCTGGAGAGAAGACACCATGACTGTTATGGGAGAAGCAAACACGGGACGCTCCAACATAGATGAAGAAGCCAGCCAACCCTCTAGGAGAGTCGCGCAAACGCTTCGCCGACGAGCAGCATCAAGGGCAGCCTGAGCCACCGCAGCATCTCAAGCCACCACGGATGCTGTCAGAAACATTCTGGGGCCGCCGCCCCAGCGCCCTCTCCTCACAACCAGCACAGCACACGATGCCGACCGACAGCTCACCGCTGAACCACCCCCGAGTTCCGCAGTACCAAAGGGGCCTGCTGCCATCGCCGCCAGACGACGAAGTTGAACGCCGCCTGCAGCTGCCCGCCCAGCAGCGCGGGCCTAGATCTGGCCCGCCTGCGCGCGGCCGATCCAGAGCCGCCCCCGGAGCTTTCAGCAAACCACTTCGAGCACAGCGGGCACGCACCGCCGCCGGACGAAGCCTCCGCAGGATGAATCCCGCCGCACCTCTGCTCCAGCGCGCAGTGCGAACCGAGCCGCCGCATCGGCCACTTCGGCGGCGCCGGTTTTCCCGAATGATTTTCTTTTCAAATCATCCTAGATTAGAGTGGCGCGCGCACGAGATGAGTCGCGGGGATTCGATTTGATCCGGATGGGTGCAGTAGGTGCGAGGAAGTGGAGAGAGGGATGCGGGCGGGCGGGCGGGCGCGTACCGGCGCAGTCGAAGTGGCGGTAGCCGGCGCGGAGGGCGGAGTGGATGAGGCCGCGGAGGGCGGGGGACTCCATCCGCCAGACGCCGAGCCCCACCGCCGGCATCTGGTGCCCGCTGCTCAGCGCCAGCGCCAGCGCCGTCGCCGCCATCTCTCTCGCTCCTGTGCCGCCGCGGACCGCTGCTTCCGGCGCGTAGGCTCGTCGGAGTCTGAGATAAGAAGAGCGCAATTCAGTTCAGTCGGCAGCCCACGCTCTACTGTGGCAGTTCGAGGGCATCGGCGGACCGATTGCGCGCGGATCAATCTGTTTGGGGCGTTTTGGGGAAAATGCTTGGATTCGGGCATTCGGCATTTCGGCTGACCTCTGCGCGCGCTGTGGATCGGTTGCTGTAATGCTCCGTACATGGTTTATTTCCTCCCTCCGACCCATATTAATTGACTTTAATTTAGACGTAACAAACATTCAAATTGAAGTCAATTAATATGGGTCGGAGGGTGTACCGAAATTATGCTACAAATCTACAATTTTTTTCCTTTTATCATTTTCAACAATTTATGTAATTGTTGGTGATTTTTATTGGAATTAGTTATGATTATTGTTGCAAACGAATCCGCTGAAAACAATTTCCACATGTTAACTTCTTAATGTTGAATAGTTATCCTTTTGTTGTTGTTGATAAAGATTTTTGTTAAAATAGGTGATGATTTTTGTTGCAAACGAATCTGCTACAAAAGATTTCCCACGATGAACTCTTGATGTTGCAAGTGTTATATACTTTTATTATTGTAATCTTGGAGATTTTTTTGTAATTCGTTATTATTATTGTTGCAAATGAATCGACGGCAAAATATTTTCATACGATGAACTCTTAATGTTGGGTTTTATTTTGTTGTAGTAGTTTACGATGTTTGTTGACATTGCCACAACAAAAAATATTATTGTTTAAATACTTTTTTTAGCAATATTACTTTTTTAAAATATTATGACTTTTTTGTTGTAATAGTGTTATTTTTATGCATGCGAGAGATTTTTGTTGCACCCTCTATATTCTAGTTTGAGATCACCATAGCGGCAGTTTTAATGTAAATTTCGGGATGTTTAGGGGCAACGGGGTGTACCCCTCCGGTTTAACTAAAAAAGCCAAGATTGTGGGTTGATTTCACATTAGTTGAAGGACTAAAATGCCGAACATTCACTATCGCTATTTCTAGGCGTCAGATCACGATCTGACGACGCAAACAACAACCGATTTTCCAGCCCCGGTCGGACGATCGATGCCTAACGCTTCCCTTTGGGTAGTGAAAACGATACATTTCAACCGAGGGATAAGACATTTTGAACCTCCGGCCCTCCGTGTCGCACGTCGTCAGCATGGCTTCCAACGAGCCCCAGATTCCATGCACACTACCAAAAGGGTGGCATAAGGGTGGCATTGGGCGTACCCCGGGGGATAAATTCCACATATCAACTAGGTCCCCTTGTTGACACGTGTCCCTTAAAAAGCCTCTAAAATCCTCCTTTGCTACATATGTCTGTAGAAGCCTTGATCTTCGCACATGGGGTATGTGTAGGGGTTCGTAGCATGGAAAACAAAAAATTTCTACCGCATGCAAACAAACAAGCCAAGATCTATCTACTAGATTGTAGCAACGAGTCGATAGAGGAACTCACCTCGAAGATTCCAAAGCGATTAACGAGAGCAGATTCTCGTGGGTGATGTAGTCGTATACTTGCCGATCTCAAGATCGCGTGAGCGATCCTTCCCAAGATCGTTCAAGCTTCCTTGCAATCGGTCCTGCGTTCGATTTTCGACGAAGACCTTCCTCTCCCTTGTTCCAAAGAAAATGGAGGTTGTAGCACTCTCCTCGCGATTCCTAAGAAGACAACGGCGTGGTACCGGAAGTAGAGGGGAGATCCCGCAGGGCTTCGCCTTAAGCCGGAGCGAGTATGGTGGAGTATGAGAGAGAGCTATTAGTGGTCTAGGGTTTAGACACATGTGGCATCCCGCAAAACCACTACTAGAAAATCGCGTTGATTTTTGTGCATCGCATCGTCATCATCATGCATGGTTGTCTGCATTATTTTGAAAAGCCTAGTTTTGATTTGTACAAACACCCCTCTTATTTTTCAAACACAAAACCCCGAGCGTATCGGATATTTTGTTTCCCTAAAAACTATTTTTGCAAAGTGGTTTGTTTAATTAGAACAGGACCAAACAAACACAAATAATAAAACAGCCCCCCCTAAATCTATTCCCACCCAAATCCTATCTACCCTCCAACCACACCGCCACATCATCCCTCCACCTTTTTCCTACCCACCGCCACCTCATCCATCTAGCCCCTCTCCTCCCTTTTCACCAGTCCTCACTCCTCTCGCCAGCCCGGACCCACCAAATGGCCGTCCCACCTCGGGCAAACCCACCATCTCTCCTCTCGGGCGTGGCTCCGCCCACTGGGTCCCACCAGCAGCCACATGCCTGCCACGCACGCTGACCGCGCCCGCCACGGGCACGCCACGCGCCACTTCCAGCTGGCCCGACACCTCTGGTCCCACCACGCCCTCGTCCCGCCTCGGAACCGCCTCAAGACGCGTCCTTGGGTCCCACCACCCCGTCGACCCACCACGCGCCCACCTCATGGCCGCCCTCTTCCTCCCTTCTTCCTCCCCGCAAGCCGCCTCCTCCCGACGCGCTTAGCCGGCGCCGAAAGCGGCCTTCGCCCGGCGCCCTTCGCGCCAGAGCCTCACGCCGCCGCCGCTGCGCCACCACATCGTCGCGCGCCAAGCAACCTCGCTTCCACCGCTGCGGCCTCCTCCGTGCGGCGCCTCCCGCTCGCCGTCCGCCCCGTTCGCTGGCCAGCCCGCCTACCTCGCTCGCGCCGCCGGCTCGCCACCGCAGCGCCTCGGCGAAGCCGCGCTCTACCTCCCCGCCCGCCGTCACGTCGCGGCGATCCTCCTCACCCGCCGTCCGGCGTAGCTCCTCCGTGGACCCCCTCGCCACCGACGGCCACGCCTCGTCCTCTATCGCGCCGCTCGAGCCGCCTCACTGCATCCGTCTCTGGGCTCGCGCTCCGCCTGTAGCGCCTCGCCCAGGCGCCGCCCTCTCCGCTACCCGGCGCCTCCTCGACTCCTCTGGCGCGTCCCTCAGGTTCCGCCGCGGGCGACCTCCATCCGCGTCTCGGGTCCCAGAGCTCGCCTCATTGTCCTCCCGCGCCGACCTTGCCTGTCCCGAAGCTGCTGGGCATGCGCCCGTGTTTGCTGCGTGTGTTCTTGGCCTCACCTACCGTTTTGTGGTTTGTCGACAAGATCGTCCGGCGAGGCAACACCGTGCTCGCCTGTGTTCCAAGGCGGTTGAACCAGTGTCTCGGTTCTTGACACCTCGACATGGGTTCCAAGTACTCGCTTGGGCGACGCAAGATCTCCTACTCAAACCGAAGACCTTCGACATGGAACGACAAAGACGGCTACGAGCCATGGTCCAAGATTCTGGATGCCAAGATCTCCCTCGGGACTGGATGCCTCGATTCAAGACCGATCCCGCGACGAGAACCCAAGGCCGACCTCGCCAAGACCCGAACAGGAGGCAAAGATCGCCACGAGAACGACAAGCGCTTCACCCGGCCAAGACCGACCGACTTGAGGTCCCGACAAGATCACAAACGACAAGATCGGCAACCAGGCGGACCTGCGCCACGACCGACCCTAGTCCCGCACCCGGACGCGCCAAGATCTACCCCGGTTCGAAGACTCTAACCCCGGAGCCCGAGAACGTTCCGCCGAACCCTGGACCCTGTCGAACCCCGAACCCCGGAACCCCAAGAACGTCGAGAACCCTAATGTGTGAATCCCTTCCCGAAACCCTATTTTATAACATAATATAACTTGACGCATAATAATTGTCTTGCATGCATACATTCATGTGGTTTGGGGCCTTATGCCGATTCACCTAATAATTAAATATGGGGCCATATGCGGGCAAATCTAGTCTCACATCGGCCTCATTTAAACTTGTGTAGCGAACCGGAATCTTATCTTGCCTTGTTATAACAACATTTAAATTGCGGGGTAGATAAACAACTTGAACCGTTTAATTAATTGTCGGGACCCCGGTTCCGCTTAATATGACCTAATTGCATCGCACCTCTGCCATGCCATACATCATACATGCATCATGCCGATCTTACGCGTTGTATTAAATATTGCATCCGTGTTTATTCTAGTGTTTTGCTTCTTCGGATAAGGCCGTTGAGTTGATGCAGTGTCGACCCGATCTTGGTTGACCCTTTCGACAATGTTTTCAAGCAGCATCTCCCCTTTCTACCTATCTTACTTTTATAGTATTTACTTCCTCTCGTTGATCTATTGCTATCGTGTTGCGATGCTTTAGTTTCCGACTGTGATATACCGTGCACCTATATTGCCTTGGACACACCTATTACCGTTGTTTGGTAGATAGTTGGACTTATGCGTCGTAGTCGCTTGCTCAAGGGTTGTTGCGTGTTGTCAAGTGCCATTCTTTGATGTATTGTCGCATGTTGTTGTTGAAGATGGCCTAGTTTTACTTATCGCTCACTTTAATTTCTGTAACAACTAAAATTGAAATAAGCAGAGGCATCGTGGGTGATAGATAATATTTGGTTTCGAACGCCCACTTGTGTCCCGTAAGACCCCGAGTACTTGATACATGTTACTTGTTTTATCGGCTATCCACATCCGGAGGTATATGGGACCCCCGACGAGCTTGATTCATCTATTTCTTGGGGCCACAACTAGTTTGAGGTTTTATTTACGATCCTGTACTTATGCCATGCTACTTTACGTATTTAAATTGTGCGAGGAGCACTGCATCGCTTAGGTATGCGAGTGATTACGCTGCATCGACAAGCCCAGCCACACTTCGGGTTCCCGATCGCATGACCATTGGCGCAACCTTGAGTCCGTCTGAGCTTGCTTACTCCGCTATGGGATCTACTCAAAGGTGGCCCCTGAAATATTTCTGAATCCTGTGATTGTTCAATGTGGAAAGCCTCGTTGGGTTTTGTTTTGGTTTTCCGAGGTTGATCGTGTGTTGCTATTGGTGCACCCGGCGGGTAAAACTTTCAAAGCCGTGTCCGCGGATATGGACGACTTGGAGCATGATATCTCGATCATAGACAAGCATAACTAAAGTTTATTGTTATAAATTTGACTTTATAATGACTAGTAATCAGCTTCACTATAATTGAATGGCTAATTAATCGCCCACAACTACTTGTTTGGAGTGTCAAGGCGATATTGTACTGACTAGTAAGTATCGCAACTACAACGGAATGGCTGTTTAAAAGAACCAACAACTGCTGGGTTTTGGGTTTATCTCACACTATCTCAGATTCGACTAGTAAGTGTTGCCACTATCACGGAATGGTTAACTAAAAGTGCCCATCGCCTACTTTATCGGATGATTACCTATACCGACTAGTAATTGCTGCAACGATAACCGAATAAATAAAGCGCCACGTGTGAGTTCCTCGGTTGACTTCCTCGTTTGGTCTCGAGGGGAAACACCAGATGGGTTTGTTTGGTGTTAGTTTGGTTGATCCGGATAGGTCATTCTTACCCTCTCCGACTGGCCGCCATTGTATCGAGTCTCTATAGGTTGTTTAGTGCATGCCGCCACGCGCTTGATCCACCACCATACCTATGTGGGCGAGGACCGAATTCTAGCCTCGTGCAATGGCCTCAAGATCGACGCCTCTTTTCCTTTGCCCTTTGTCGGCCCCTTTTGTTTAAGCAGGTTTGAGATCGGCGTCGTTGGTTACCCTTCCGCTTGGCCAGGCAGGTTATGGACGCCATTGGTTATTCTTCGTGGCTCTTAGCCCCATTTGCATCTTGTCCGTAGTGGACGCTCTCGCTCGTTTCAAGGTGATTTGGATCTTTGTATATTATATTTGCATTCTTGACTCATGGAGTCATTTATATATATATCTTACGTGGGTTCCATCGAGGACTGTGTAATGTTATTATTTCGTTTCCACCCATTTAAAGTGCCGGGTGGGCACCTTTGAATCGTTTCTATGCGGGTTTGGCGGGTTTCGCTAAAACTTGCATAGGTCCGATTCTGAGGGTGTTACAACACACCAATTAGAAGGCTCTAAACCGAAGGCTAGAGCAATTAGAAGCTCTAAACCAAAACGGCTCTAAACCGGAGATTAGAGGATAGGAACTTGTGTGTCTAGAGGAGGAGGCCCTGCCCCTCCTTTTATAGGTGGGAGGGGCGGCCAAGGGAGGAGTCCTCCCAAGTCGGCCTTGGTTGGCGCTACCGGCTTGGAGGGACTCCTCCCCAAGTCGGTTCCAACCACCTCTTGCTTGTTTCCCAGTTTCTGCTTCCCAGTTTCTGTTTTAGCCGCTTGACTTTCAAACCGCAATTTGACTTTTCAGTTTTGGAACAGAAGAACACTTAGTACATGATGCAATCATTCCAATATGTAATGACACATTCATGTACCCCTTCCCCGGTCTTGGACAATCCGGAACCTTCTAGAACATTCGATGAAAACATCAAATCATTCCCGAACTCCAAACGGACTTTCCTTATATGAATCTTATTCTCCGGACCATTCCGGATCACCTCGTGATATCCGGATCCCATCCGAGACTCGAACAACATTCGGTCTCTTTCTCATAATACCATAACTACTCAAACAACGTCAATCCTTAAGTGTGTCTCCCTACGGTTCGTGAATTATCGGACATGATCGAGACACTTCTCGAACAATAACCAATAGAGGAATCTAGAAATTCATATGGCTCCACATATTTCTACGATTACTTTGTGATCGAATGAACCACTTACATACGATACCAATTTCCCTTTGTCTCACGATAGTTTACTTATCCGAGGTTATGATCGTCGATATCTCGCATACCTAGTTCAACCTCGTTCGATAAGTACTCTTTTCTCGTTCCGTGATATGTGATCCTTGAGCCAGTCACATGCTTGCAAGCTAATTGGATGACATTCCACCGAGAGGGCCCAGAGTATATCTATCCGTCATATGGATGGACAAATCCCACTCTTGATCCATGTGCCTCAACACATACTTTCCGAACACTCAATGCCACCTTTATAGCCACCCAGTTACGGTGTGGTGTTTGATGTCATCAAAGCATCCTTCCGGTGATGGTGATTAACATGATCTCATGGTCGAAGGAATTAGGTTACTATGTATCAGAAAGCTTATAGCAATTGAACTATTGAAATGACTTGATCTTTATGCTACGCTTAACTATAGGAGTATGTCCATTACATCATTCTCCTAATGATATGACCCTGTTGTTAATAACATCTCTGTGTTCATGATCAGGAAACCATGATCATATATTAACCAACAAGCTAGTTTAACAAGAGGCTTTACTAGGGACTCTTATTTTAGTTTACAAATCACACAAGTATTAATGTTTCCGGTTAATACAATTATAGCATGGTATGTAAACATTTATCATAAGTGTGAAGATATGATAATAACTACTTTATTATTGCCTCTTGGGCATATCTCCAACAGTCTCCCACTTGCACTAGAGTCAATAATCTAGTTTTAAACCTTTGTGTATATAACACCTATGGCTTTCCGGTGTTGTATGTACACGATTGCTAGTGGTCCACTGATCTCCGGATCTGACACTTCCAGGTCCGTGTGTAATTGCATGTCTTTGCGTCTCTACGCATCACTCATTCTCTAATGAGATGGCTTTGTATAAATTTGGTCTTTCGGTGTGACCTTTAGTTCTTTGGGGTTAAAACATGTTGATAATATTGTCGCACAATATATCTTCATAGTATTATCCCTCTGTGAACTACACCTAGTTTGATAACAAACTACTTGACACAAATGCCCTCTTTGCTGTTATAATAGCGTCATATACTTAGCCTTTGTTGTAGTATCTCACAATGTCTTAACTTTGGAACTCATCCAAATCCATTATGGAACTCACTTTCCATTATATTGTGCCACCCTTAGTTTAGATTGAGATAAACTTAATTTGTACTTTGTGACAAAGCTAGTATCAATATAGTACTTTTACAATGAACTAACCATCTATTTGTCACTTCTACAAATAATATACTCTTAGTTCTTCCAAAAGATCATAAGAATATCCTTACTATTGTCCAATGATCATCTTACGAATCATTCTGGTATATGCTCACAATATTTAGAGCATAGGACATATCCGGATTTGTACATATCACAAGATGATTGATATAAATACTCTTTGTGATTTCATACATCAAGTATCAATCTATACTTGATTATTTGTTTCACTTTACCAAATGTCAATACACTTGAATATATCATCAACATTGAACTCTTTCAATCCTTTCTATGCGACAAGAACCTTTTCTTGTAGTTTCTATATTAAACTCATTCAATATCTCGTCTATGTACTTCTGGCACAACCATATTAGCGTCTATTGATGCCAAATATTTGGGTTTTGCCTAAGTCTTTCATCGGGATGAAATTCTTAATATGTGTTAATAAAAGATACATTATTTCCAATCAACAATATGTTTTCCACATAATGTATTAGAAACATGTCTTAGCGCTCCCACTTAATTTCTTGCAAATGCAAACATCTTCATTGTCTCTAATGAACTTTTAAACTCCTTTAACAGTTTCATCATAGTGAAGATTTCAACTCCGAGATGCTCACTTCAACCATTAAAGTTTGCATATGCTTTTAGCATCCTATGAATTAACAAAACCCTATGGACCGTGTTATGCACATGTCCTAGGTAACGATTCTATTAGAAGAACTTGTTTTGTTTATTCAACTATCATATAACAAAATTATATGTAGTGGTTGCTACATTAATCCGTCTAGACTAAATATCACAATGAAAGATCAAATCTTGTCATAGTCAACCTTTGAACATTGTTGTGAACTCTTTCCCAATATGTCGATTATAGATGTGAAACATCCATGTCTATTTCTTTATAGATCCAGACACAACTGTAAGGTCTTACACCTTTCTCGAGGGTCCTTCAAGTTCAAAACTTGATTTCTCGTGTATGGAACTATCACGGATTTTATGGCTTCAAGCCATTTGACGGAGTCAGGGCCCATCATCGCTTATTTGCATGTAGTCGGTTTATTATTCTCAAATAATGATTCAACCCTCAAATCTTGGTATTTGATTGTTCATCTGACCTACTTGTTTCAATAGGAACTTGGATCTCCGTGACCACAACCTTTGAGGTACGTGAGCCATGAGCTTTGTTGCTGCCTCCGGAACACTTTTCGGCGCAACTCGTACATACAGCCTAAGGTTCTTTAACCTTATCAAAGTTCTATTGTCCTCCCACTTAACTTTTCACGAAAAATTCCTTCTCAAAGAAACTTGACGTTTTAAGTGACAAACACTTTTGTCTCCGATGTTATGTAGGATTACTTAATGCTTATTGAAATAACATACAAAGACAAGTTCATCCGACTTTGGTTGCAAACATCTTTCTTATACATAGCATACCAATGTTTAAAAAGGACAACTTGGGTTTTATCCCAAACCATAACTTTATATGGTGTCATTTCAACGGATTATGATGGAGCTCTTTTCGGTGGAAAACGGTAATCTCTAAAGCTTTTAATCTTTAAAATATAATGGCAGTTTATGAATTATACCTTTGATCTTACCATGTCAAACAAGGTTTAATTACATATCTCGAACGTTCCATACTCTTATGGTGTTTCGAAATGCAAATCCACTAACGATTCCTTAAATTTTAGGTATTATGCTAAACTTGTAACTTAAATATTTTCCTTTATGATCTTATCATAAACTATTCATATTCTTGTTACAATGATTTTGCACTTCATCTTGAAAGTCTTTGAACTTTTCAAGTGTTTCATACTTTATCCTTATTAAGTAAATATTCATATATTCACTCAAATTTTCGGAGAAAGCATATGAAGTTGAAATCCATCGCTTCTGACTACACATAATGGATTCGTACAACAATATGTACAAGTTCCAATAAGCTAGTCATTCGTTCCCTTTTGGCCTATGAACGAAGTTTTAATTATCTCTAGGAAAGTTTCACAAGCGTCATTTGATCAAAAATCAGAAGACTCCAAAATTCCATCCACATGGAGTTTCTTCATGTTTTCTTTCCATTATAATTTAAACGCGATGTCACTTCCTAAGTGATCTTTCAATCAATTTGTCTTCGACATTTTTAGCACTAGTTTTATGGATGTGATTTCTCCAACGATTTGTGAATCATCCATCTTTTATGGATTACGGTAGTTTATTTGAACAACCCTTTTGTTCTCATAATACCAGATAAAACAAATCTTGAAGGCAAGCTTTGATGTTTAACGAGCAACACAATAACCCTTTATTTGTTCTCGATGAACATCATCACATATTCTTTTGCTAGTTACTTAGGCCATTGTAGTTCATGAATTGTGTTGTTTCGTATGACGATTCACACCAACAAATTCAATATCAAATACTTAATAACCACATTGTTTAATAAGCAAAGAATATAGCCATAACATGTATATCATCTATATACTTAAACTGAACAATTCTAGTCTTTTCTTTTCTGCCATATATTTATGAGATTCTCTTTCAATATTTCCTTTTACATTTGAAAGAATCTATCAATATCAATAGTGGAGTCATACATATGACACATAATCCAAAGCGTGTATAATTAAATACCAATGTCTTTGGACTTGCACTTTGAAGTAGATCACCTATCATCAAATGTTTGGTGTTCTTTCAAATTCCTTTCTTTAGTAATCTCTTGGTGTAGTAAACATCTTACCTACATCAAATATTCACCCTCATCATGGATTTATCCATGATCAAGCTACTTTTAGCTTGTAACGGAATCTAAGTATAATGTTGCTCTCAAAACCTTTTGGAGGATTAGGACAACTAGTGTCTCCAACCTTTTACAAATTCTCATCAAATATGAGAACATGACTTTTGCCATATTATACTCTATCATGTTGTAACCAATACTTCGTTTCAGATATCACAATATCTTCCACACATCATGGTTTCTGAAACAACTCTTTCAGATCCTAGATAACCTTGATATTAAGA
Organism: Avena longiglumis; assembly: GCA_030063025.1. NCBI lineage: Eukaryota > Viridiplantae > Streptophyta > Magnoliopsida > Poales > Poaceae > Avena > Avena longiglumis. The sequence goes on from CP125978.1 coordinate 35,309,084, forward strand.
GAATCCTTTGAATATCAAGAATCATGGAGACAAACATGATACTTATATACTAACACTTGGAATTGTTACTCTTGATTTAATACTAATTATTAAACTTTATGGAGTAACCGGAACTTACTGAAAGTTTGCAATAGGACTTTTAAACTTTAGATTAACACTTCAAAATAATACGATACCAGTTTGTAAAGTAACTAACCAGAATTCTATAGTTCTATCATCTCAATTATAACTAAGCGCAAGGTGGTAAACGGATGCCAATGACTACAACAACTATGCAAATTCACTTTGATTTAGTTTATGATAAATTGAGTTCTAATTAATAATTAAATTAATCTAGGTGAACTCCCACTCAAAACAATATCCCTCACATTGTTTTAGTGATCACACGAACCAAATCCACCACATCAAAACCGATCATCACGAGAGTTGATGCAACTTCAATGACGAACAATCAACATGTTCATCATATCTACTATATTGTAACACCCTCAGAATCGGACCTATGCAAGTTTGAGCTAAATTCGCCAGACCCGCATAGAAACGATTCAAAGGTGCCCACCAGGCACTTTCGTGCGGGTGGAAAACGAAGTAATAACATTACACAACAGTCCTCGATGGGACCCACAGAACAGATATATATATAACGGCGACTCCATGAGTCAAGAATACAAATATAATGTACAAAGATCCAAATCACCTTGAAAATGATCGAGCGTCCGACTACGGACAAGATGCAAATGGGGCTAAGAGCCACGAAGAATAACCAATGGCGTCCATAACCCGCCCGAGCCAAGCGGAAGGGTAACCACGCTAACGACGCCGATCTCAAAACCTGCTTAAACAAAAGGGTGCCGACAAGGGCAAAGGAAAAAGAAGGGCGTCGATCGAGGCCAAGACAGCGAGTCTAGAATTCGGTCCTCGCCTACATAGGTATGGTGGATCAAGCGGCGGAAGATGCGCTAAACAACCTATAGAGACTCGATACAACTGGCGGTTATCAGAGAGGGGTAAGAATGACCTATCCGGATCCAACCTGAAACTAACACCAAACAAACCCATCCTGGTGTTTCCCCCTCGAGACCAAACGAGGAAGTCAACCGAGGGACTCACACAGTTGGCAGTTTTATTTATTCAGTTATAGTTGCGACAATTACTAGTCAGGTTTAGATAATCGTCCTGATAAAATAAGCAGTGGGCACTTTTAGTTAACCATTCCGTTGTAGTTGCAGCAATTACTAATCAGATACAGATAACATGTGATAAACCCAAAACCCCAGCAGTTGTTGGTACTTTTATTTCAGCCATTCCGTTGTAGTTGCAATACTTACTAGTTAGGTACAATGGTCGCAAGCGACACTCCAAACAAGCAATTGTGGGCAATATTAATTAGCCATTCCATTATAGTGAAGCTGATTACTAGCCATTATAAAGTCAAATTTATAGCAATAAACTTTAGTTATGCTTGTCTATGATCGAGATACTGTGCTCCAAGTCGTCCATATCCGCGGACACGACTTTCAGAAAGTTTTACCCGGCCGGGGTGCACCAATAGCAACACACGCTCGATCAACCTCGGAAAAACCAACTCAAAACCCAACGAGGCTTTCACGACTGAATAATCACAGGATTCAGAAATATTTCAGGGGGCCACCCCATTGAGTAGATCCCGAACGGAGTAAGCAAGCTCGAGACGACTCAAGGTTTGCGTCAATGGTCATGAAGCGATCGGGAACCCGAAAGTGTGGCTGGGCTTGTCGATACCGTAATCACTCCGCTTACCTAAATAAAGACAAAGGTGCTCCTCGCACAATTTAAATACGTAAAGTAGCATGGCATAAGTACAGATCGTAAATAAAACCTCAAACTAGTTTGTGGCCCCAAGAAATAAGATGAATCAAGCTCGCTCGTGGGGGTCCCATATACCTCCGGATGTGGATAGCGATAAATCAAGGAACAGTATCAAGTACTGGGTCTTACGACACAAGTGGGCGTCGAAACCAAATATTTTCTATCACCCACCGATGCCTCGCTTATTTCAATTTTAGTTGTTAAATGTAAATTAAAGTGAACGATAAGTAAAACTATGATCATCTCCATTATCAACATGCGGCAATACATCAACAATCGTGGCATTTGACGACACAACACACTTGAGCAAGCGACTCGACGCCGCAAGTCCAACTATCTACCAAACAACAGGTAATAGGGTGTGTCCAAGGCAATATGAGGCTGCAGGGAATATCCAGGGAACGGAAAACTAGAGCATCGCAACACAGATAGCATAGATCAACAGGAGGGAATAAATACTATAAAAGTAAGATAGGTAGAAAGGGGGAGATGCTCGCCTGAAAACATTGTCGAAGGTTCAACCGAGGATAGGGTCGGCACTCGCATCAACTCAACGGCCTTATCCGCGAAGAAGCAAAACACTAGAATAAACACCGAATGCACTATTTAATACAACGGCAGAAGATCGGCATGATGCATGTATGATGCATGACATGGCAAGGTGCGATGCAAATAGGTCATATTAAGCGGAACCGGGGTCCCGACATTTAATTAGGTGGTTCATGTTATTTATCTAGCCCGCAATTTAAATGTTGTTTAACATGGCAGGCGATAGCACCGGGTTCGCTACACAAATTAAAATGAGGCCAATATGAGACTAGATTTGCCCGCATATGGGCCCCATATTTAATTATCAGGTGAATCGGCATAAGGCCCCCAAACCACACAATATGCATGAGAGTATGACAATTATTATGCGACAAGTTATATTATGTTGTAAAATAGGGTTCTCGGATAAGAGGTTCACACGTTGAGGGGCCTCGACGGACTTGGGGTTCCGGGGTTCGGGGTCGGTCTCGGGGTTCAGGGTTCGACGGATCGTTCTCGGCTCCGGGGGTAGTTCTTGTCGTGCTATGTCGGTGACCTCGGCATCCGGGAAGCAGGACTTGGGTCGGTGTCGGGGGCGCATCGGATTCTCTCTGGTCGATGTCGTTCTTGTCGCCACGAAGATCTTGTCGGATCCGTGTCATCGAGTCGGTCTTGTTACACCGTGGAGATCCGGTCGCCGGCGCACTCGTGGTTTCGGGATCGGTCTCGGATCGAGGGATCGGAGATCTTGGCGCTCTCGGGTTCGGGTGCCGAGCTTGATCCTCGTCCGGAAGAAGCACTTGGCGATCCGGGTTGGCGAGCTTGTCGCCCGTGGCGAACTTGGCGCCTCTAGGGAGATCATGTCGAGCCATCGTGTTGGTTTGGTCTTCGGGTTGTGACGGCGTCATCGGTGCTCCATCAATACCACACGATTCCATCCGTCGCAGATGGAGCTGCTCACTTCCTACTCCAGCGACACGTCTGCCGTACGCTGGCTCGGTCATCGATGGAGCCGATGCCCTTGGTGCAAAGCAAGAGACGAGAGGTCATTGCCGAGGCCACGGCCGTCGGGGACCACCGGCGAGGCGGCGCCGCGCACCATGGCTGGGAGGCGGGCTTCCAGTAGTGCCACGACGGAAGAGGAAGGCCGGGCGTGTGGAGGGCGCAGGCGGCGAGAGGGTGTCGAGGCCCGGCGGCGGCGCGGCCACGGGCCGAGTGGGTCGACACCGGCAGCGCAGGCGGAGAGGCGACGAGGAGGAGGGCTCGTGGAGCGCGGGTCGACGGTGGCTTGAGGCGGGACGCATGACGGGCGGCCGGCGAGAGGCTCGGGAGGCAACACGGCGCCGAGGGAGAGCGGAGAGACGGCGGCGTGGGTGGTCGCGGAGGAAGGGCGTGGAGGCGGGCGCGAGGGCGGCACCGCTGGCTCCAGCAGGGAGCAGCTCAAGGCGGAGAGGGAGGTGGAGCGCGCCGGGCGGCGATGGGGAAGAGGGGGCCGAGGCGCGTGAGAGCTCTAGGCGGAGGGCGGCGATGACGCAGAGGAGGAGGACCGGGCGGAGCTGGCGGGAGGAGCTCGTGGTCGCTGGCCGTCAGGGAGGAGGCTCTCGGCGAGGAGGCTGCAGCTCAAGGCCCATGAGAGAGGGGCAGGCGCTGTAGTCTTGAGGAAGAAGATGACCAGGTGGGCTGGTCTGGTGGCCCACGTGGGCAAAGTGGGGATCTGGTGCCGGGCAGGTGTGTGCGTGGTGTCTTGGGGGAGTTGTGGGGAAGTGGGGTGAGAGAGAGGAGAGAGAGAGGGTAGGATTAGGTGGCGGTGTTTGATTGGTTGGGGAGGGGAGAGGTGAGGTGGCAGGTTGCCATTGGGTGGGGTGATGTGAGGCTGGGTTGGGGTAGATTAGTTGGTAGGTTTAGGAATAAGGGGTGGACTGGTTGGACCGATTTAAAATCCCGGGGTGGTCGTTGGTCGATCGCCTGCTCGACCATTCCACTAAAATAATATAATTTTTATTTGTTTTGTTAACACCGTTTGCAAACCGATAGCACTCAAACAAAAATAATCCGGAGACCGGGCTTTGCATTTGAATTAAGATGGGGCGTTTGGAAAACAAATCGGGCTTTGCGAAAATAGTTTTTGACAAACAACATATGATGATGACGATGCAATGCACAAATTCAACGCGATTTTCTAGTAGTGGTTTTGCGGGATGCCACATATATGACTCATGCTTTACCTTTCGGTGATCCGTGTTCCGAGACCATGTCTGTACATGCTAGGCTCGTCAAGATCAACCTTAGCTTCCGCATAAGCAAATCTGGCTTGCTTACGTTGTATACACTTGCAGAATCTAACACACCCGATCATCACGTGGTGCTTCGAAACAACAAGCTTTAGCAACGGTGCTAACTAAGGGTGAACACTTAAGAACTTGAAATTGTGTGCTTGAGGGATCATCTTATAATGCTACCGTCGTCTACTAAGCAATACAAGATGCATAAAGGATTAACATCACATGCAATTCATAATATGTGATATGATATGGCCTTTCTTCTTTGTGCTTCCGATCTCCATCTTCAAGCACGAACATGATCTCCATCATTACCGCATTGCATCAAGGTCAATGACGCTGCTCCATGATTGTCGCCCACCGGCTTCAACTATTACAACTACTTTGAATAGACACGGGTCTTAATAAATTAAAGACAACCATGTGGCTCCCGCCGTTGCCGACTTACAATAAGGAACATTGCATACATCATATATAATCACAATCATGGCCATATCACATCATCAGACACCCTCGCAAAACAAAGTTAGACGCCTACTTTCTTTGCATATTTTACGTGGTTTTGGGGCTTTCAATAAGTGTCTAACTACGAACAAGAACCACAACATTGATACTAGTATTGTTAATCACCCGTAAATTGGATCTTAACTATGCTAGGAGAAACAGCACCAAGAAGCCACTTATGCAATACAAGTTGCATGTCAAGCGGAGCAAGTCTCATGAACAATGTCATGTAAGGTTATCCCGCCGCTTCATCCCAACATACCGCAAGATGCAAAGTACACAAGAAGCAATCGACAATAAAGCATCAATGCCCACAATGACCATTGTGTTCTACTCAGGCAATGATCTACATATAGACACGGCTCTGATACCACTGTAGGGGTTCACAGCATGGAAAACAAAAAATTTCTACCGCATGCAAACAAACAAGCCAAGATCTATCTACTAGATTGTAGCAACGAGTCGATAGAGGAACTCACCCTCGAAGATTCCAAAGATTAACGAGAGCAGATTCTGGGTGATGTAGTCGACACTTGCCGATCTCAAGATCGCGAGACGATCCTTCCGGCCTGCGTAGCAGCGCTTCGCAATCGGTCACACGCTCGCAGATTGACGAAGACCTTCCTCTCCTTGTTCCAAAGAAAATGCGGAGGTTGTAGCACTTCCTCGCGATTCCAAGAAGACAACGGCATGGTACCTAAGTAGAGGAGATCCGCAGGCTTCGCCAAGCCGAGCAGTATGGTGGAGTATAAGAGAGAGCTATTAGTGGTCTAGGGTTTAGACACACCAATTAGAAGGCTCTAAACCAAGGCTAGAGCAATTAGAAGCTCTAAACCAAAACGGCTCTAAACCGGAGATTAGGATAGGAACTTGTGTGTCTAGAGGAGGAGGCCCCGCCTCCCTTTTTATAGGTGGGAGGGGCGGCAAGGGAGGAGTCCTCCCAAGTGTCGGCCTTTGTTGGCTGGGCTTGGAGGGACTCCCCCAAGTCGGTTCCAACCACCTCTTGCTTGTTTCCCACAGTTTCCTGTTTCCCACAGTTTCCTGTTTTAGCCGTTTGACTTTCAAACCGGCAATTTGACTTTTCAGTTTTGGAACAGCAAGAACACTTAGTACATGATGCAATCATTCCAATATGTAATGACACATTCATGTACCCCTTCCCCCCCGGAGTGCCGGACAATCCGGAACCTTCTAGAACATTCCCGATGAAAAACATCGAAATCATTCCCGAACTCCGAAACGGGACTTTCCTTATATGAATCTTATTCTCCGGACCATTCCGGATCACCTCGTGATATCCCGGATCCCATCCGAGACTCCGAACAACATTCGGTCTCTTTCTCATAATACCATAACTACTCAAACAACGTCGAATCCTTAAGTGTGTCTCCCTACGGTTCGTGAATTATGCGGACATGATCGAGACACTTCTCCGAACAATAACCAATAGAATCTGGAAATTCATATGGCTCCCACATATTTCTACGATTACTTTGTGATCGAATGAACCACTTACATACGATACCAATTTCCCTTTGTCTCACGATAGTTTACTTATCCGAGGTTATAATCGTCGGTATCTCTGCATACCTAGTTCAACCTCGTTACCGATAAGTACTCTTTTCTCGTTCCCGTGATATGTGATCCCTTGTGAGCCAGTCACATGCTTGCAAGCTAATTGGATGACATTCCACCGAGAGGGCCCAGAGTATATCTATCCGTCATATGGATGGACAAATCCCACTCTTGATCCATGTGCCTCAACACATACTTTCCGAACACTCAATGCCACTTTATAGCCACCCAGTTACGGTGTGGTGTTTGATGTCATCAAAGCATCCTTCCGGTGATGGTGATTAACATGATCTCATGGTCGAAGGAATTAGGTTACCATGTATCAGAAAGCTTATAGCAATTGAACTATTGAAATGACTTGATCTTTATGCTACGCTTAACTATAGGAGTATGTCCATCACATCATTCTCCTAATGATATGACCCTGTTGTTAATAACATCTCTGTGTTCATGATCAGAAAACCATGATCATATATTAACCAACAAGCTAGTTTAACAAGAGGCTTTACTAGGGACTCTTATTTTAGTTTACAAATCACACAAGTATTAATGTTTGCGGTTAATACAATTATAGCATGGTATGTAAACATTTATCATAAGTGTGAAGATATGATAATAACTACTTTATTATTGCCTCTTGGGCATATCTCCAACAGTATGTCCCCTTGGAAACCATCTTCGCTTCATATTCTATGTTTTGTCTGATTGGTCGGTTTTCGCCTAGCTGCATTGGGTGGGCAACTATCCCTCACTTGTTTGGTAGGTTGCACGACACCTTTTTTGGCCGCATTGATGCAAAGCAAAGGTATTTGGTTGACCACATGAGGCCGCATATGGTTAGTGATGCAGCCCATCCTACGAACAAGACTACATTTACACCATATATGGACAAGATTGATTTGTGGGTTGTCAGGTTCAATGGTGTTTAATCACATAGGAGATGTTTTATAAGACAATGAGAGAATACACCAGATATGATGTGATGTTTTATAAGACAATGAGAGAATACGGCAGATATGAATTGGCGCGGATACCATGCTGCAAATACACCATCTACAAGTCAAGTTCGTTTCATATGCCGAGAATTAGTTTGTGTGGCCATTAATTTTCCATGATTGATTGATTTGTTAACTGGAGTTTAACCTTTTTTTTTGAAAGGATAGCTGAAATTCCATTGCATATGATTTTTTAAAGATGATAATGGGAGAACAAACCGGATATGAACGGACATGGCTCCTCTGACATAGCTATCCCTGCCGTACATTGACTTTCGATCACTGACATGTGGGTCCCACCTATGGCCGACCCCATTTGTCAGTGACTCAATGGCAGGAGAGGGCACGTCAGGGGATCCTCTTCCGATATGAACTGGCTAGAATAGAATGATGAACTGATCGGTTGTGGTGCAAATACATCTACAAGTCAAGTTCATTTCAGCTAATGACAACTTCCCAATTTATTTTTGGTGTTGTCCGGGGAGCAAATCATGCCAGTGGAATCAATCAAGCATAGAGGTCGATGCCCCAGAACTTGGCTGGCTGGTTGGTGCGGTAGTTGCGGTCGAGTGCCTTGATCTTCTCCATGTCCTCGCCGGAGATGTCGAAATCGAACACCGCAAAGTTCTCCTCCAGCCTCTCCACCTTGGAGGTTTTGGGGATGACCACTGTGTTCCTCTGGAGGCCCCACCGCAGGACGAGCTGCGCCGGCGTCTTGCTGTATTTCTCAGCCAGAGACTGCAACACCAGTGCACAAGTTTTCATTTTACTTGATACTGTAATTGAATGTGGTTATCAGCAGAGCATGAAGCAATCATTTGACGATTTGTGATACCGACCTTGATGACAGGGTCGTCGAGGCATGAGACGGACCCGAACCACTCGGTGTTGGCAGTGGAGCCACCCAGGGGTGTATGTGCAGTGACGCAGATTCCATGTTTCTGGCAGAACTTCACAAGAGAGTCACGCTGGAAATAAGGGTGAGTCTCGATTTGGTTCACCGCGGGCTTTATCTTGGCATACGCCAAGCAGTCTCTAGTGAGGAAGATGTCGTAGTTGCTGCATGAATAATTCAACAGTAAGATTGATGAATACAACCCCTCCAGGATAAGAGGTAGGCTGTGAAATGCCGTGACATTATGGTAGAGATTGCTAAGCTGTAGCTAGTTAGAATCATGGAGCATGTAGAATCATCATTGTAACAGTAATGTACAGGCTTAGAGCTCCAGTGGCCTATTTATAGCAAAGGACACTGTGAGGAGACAAAGCAAGGACTCCCTACGACCTTACAAAAGAGCAACCATGGAAAGGTGCTAATTTTTATTTTGTGTACCAGTGTATGTGCCATTCTACCTACTCATCTGGAACTCTGGACATTGGCACACACAAATCGCAAGGTCTTCAATTAGATAAGATGTAATAGAAAAATTCACATGGAATCAATTTAAATTTTAAGAGTATGGAACTGCATAGATTCATCAGTAACATAGTGAAAGAGATGACTGTAAAACTCTGTGACTGAAGAAATAACAGAAGAAATATTAAAACATAAATTTACATAGTATACAATCAACATCAATTTATGACAGTTCAGGTTTAACAGGACTTGAAAGGTTCCGGGAGCATGAATTAGAAAGGAATACTGTGGGCAACAAGGAATATCAACTAATTTGCAGCTATAGGGCAACAACTGAAAGGATCAGGAAGCACCAGAGTCATTATAAGAAATGGAGCAGAGAAGAGATATGTACCAAACAATTTTACGTGCTAATGAACTAAGGGAAGAAATAGCAGTAAGCTGTGGCCACGACTAGGAAAATAGGCACATCATCAACTAATTGACAAGTGATGAATCATAACATCAAGGTAGGCTAAACTAATCAATAAACAAATACCAAAAAAATTCAAAACAAAGATAAAACAAAAAAACCAATGGTAACATGTTATACTTTACCTAATCCCAATGCTACGAACCAGTCCCATGGAAACAAGATCTTCCATTGCATGCCATGTTGTCTCCAGTGAGATAGTGGTATCAATATCAAGCACACCATCGTCACCAAGAGCACTGGCAGTCGTGCCAACTCCTGTTACAAGTAAAATTAAAATGCTTAACTCGGTGAGTCGCCTGATGAAACGGAATGAAATGTAATTCATCCATATAAAGTAAAATAAAGGCAATGCTCATACCAGTATGCTTAGTAGCTACTGGGAAGTGAATAAGGTAGAGATCTAGATAATCCAGTCGCAGCTTCTTCAGACTATCCTTACAGGCTTCGACCACATGTCCGTGATCTGAGTTCCACAACTACAATCATAACAGACGTGGAGCTTTCAGCAACATAATAGATGCGACCGTGACTATCTGAATATTTAGAGTGAAACGAACATGGTTATAATGAAAATATCATCAGGGTCCTAACGGCATCACATCACATGTCAGCCATAACCCATAATAGTTCTAAAATGAGGAAATGCGACAATTGACGAATAAAACTGGAATTCAAATCAGCAGCGACAAATAAATATTAGCTTGTGGCGTGGTAACTAGTAAAAGTTAACCATGGTTTGGAAACAACACTGAAACAGCTTACAAGCCGGTGTTGCTGCTTTTTTAAGCCAGCCAGCCAGCCAGTCTGAGGGATTAGTTTCAGAACATTGTTTCCACTATAAGCCACATGGCCACCATCAAGCTTTTTCAGCACCTCACCCAATACTCAACAGGTCGTCATTGGTGAACGCTTAAAAGACGGTACCTGATGTGCTTTCCACGCGTACCATTGTGATTTAAAGCACCAGATGAAACATATGATTTCACTCTATCTTGGTTTTGAATATTGAATCTAACCAGACTACCATACAGTGGTTTAACAAAAGATGTTTAAACTTTAAAATTCTACGACTATGTTATTTCAACATTACATATACAAAGCCTCAATTAGCCTGCTCACAGGACACACTTTGACGCAGGCCTGAAGGGACAGTAGGCAGCACTATGTCAGTTGGAACATAAGAAAACATCCGTACTTTCTTATCCGGATAACCTTGTGTAACTAAGATGATGCAACGAGAGAATAGCAAAAAACCTTGGTTGTGATGAAAAGGTCCTCCCTCTTGGCGAGTCCAGTCTCGAATGCCTCCGCAAGCGCATCGCCAACCTCAGCCTCGTTCTGGTAGTCAGCTGCAGGACCCGAAGGCAAGCCCAAGCTAGTAAATAAATCATCATGGGCCAACTCTTTCTCTCGAACGAAAGATATGACTGTCAATTACAGAGTACACTACGATGTTTCTCGATCTGTACAACAAATCTACTGCTCATCTGAGTTGAAACTGCGTAAACTAGGCATGGCGAAACTGCTCCTGTTTTCCCTTTTACTAGATTAGTTACAATTGGGATTTCAGAGTGACGCTGACGCACACACAAGCATTCGATTCGACTCGATCTATAGGGTGTAAATGTGAAGCGGGCGGGCGCTTACCGGCGCAGTCGAAGTGGCGGTACCCGGCGCGGAGGGCGGAGTGGATGAGGCCGCGGATGGCGGGGGAATCCATCCGCCAGACGCCGAGCCCCACCGCCGGCATCTGGTGCCCGCTGCTCAGCGCCAGCGCCGTCGTCGCCGCCATCGCTCGCTCGGTCCCTCGCCGCCGCTTCCCGGGAGTCCGGTCTCGTCGGAGTGGGAGATAGGAAGAAGAACACGACGAAGCGCGGCACACTTCAGTCAGCAGGCCTTGCTCAATGTGGCATCTTCGAGGGGGAAAGAAAGAAGATTCCGCTGGACTCCGGTGGGTTGGGCTTGGGACTGGTGGCTGACAGGTGAACACGTGGATTTTTTTGGAGATCCGTCGGTAGATGTCAATCGTTAAAAAGTGTAAAATCAAAATACGTAATGAGATACTGCATGCGGATGAATAAAATACGTAATCTGCTAGAATAAACAGATTTGGGTCAAAACTGCTCGTAGGCTTTGGGGTAGAATCATCTACTCTATCTATTTCTTTCGAAAAGAAAAAAACTGAATTAACAAAGCTGTAAAACCCATATCCGTTTCAAAATATAAAATATTTTAGCTTTATGAAGCAAATGTATCTAGACTTTTTTTTAATATATAGGTTCACTCAAGTTTATAGTGAATCTAGACACTAAAAAGAATTAGACACATTTTTTTTACAAACTAAAACATCTTATATTTCAGAATGGAGGGAGTAGTATTTAATAAAATAGTGCTACTCCAGATTTGTACTCATGCGAACCTAGTTCCCCGACATCTATTTGGAGACGGTAGAAAACATTGTGCAACTACCCATTTCTTTCTTTCTAAAATCAACTCTCGGTATTGTTGGCTAAGAAATCAAGTAGTATAAGCCTATGGTGTGGGTATTGTAGGAAGTAATAAGTCTAATTTTTTTTTGGAAATGAGCATATTAATATCAAGATATATCAATTACACCCGGCCTATGCAACAACGCAATACCCTATTGGCATTATGGATGCACACAGCCAACAAAAGATAAAAAAAAAACTAAAAAAAAGACCTGTTACAGTGTTCCGGTCCTAGCAGCAACAGTACAACCATCACCAATACAACACATGAACTTCAGGCTCTTTAAAAGCGACGCCTCCCAGAAGGGAACATTGCAGAAATGTCGTCGTCGCCCGATCAAAGATCTAGATTTTCACCCTGAAGATAATCCTCACTCTCAAAACAATGCCTTCAACAAGGCCATTGCCAGGCACAACCAGCTAAGGCCAAACCTTGGGTTTTCACCTTGAAAGGTAAGATTCTAAAATTCACATGTATTGCCACCCCCACTTACATACGGCCGTTGTTTAGCCCAGAACACCAAGCAAGTCCCTCAATTGTACGTGACTCAAACCTCTATAGATAGATCTCCAAACCTGGCCTTCATGAATTCTCCACCTCTGACTTCACCATGGATCGCCGGTTCGGTGGCAAAGAAGAATGTAGCCATGACGCCCTCCCGAACCAAACGGTCGGAATAAAATATGGGTGCCCACGATCAATACCATCCGATCCAAATCGCAGCATAGAAGCGCTGGTACATTCGCCGACGGAGCCTTCCGGAACTCCCCACTCCGGCCAAATCAAGAACCATCCTCAGGAAGGTGATCATCTCCACACAAGCGACTGATCCACCTTTATTCGACCGGCCGACCAACTCCGACAGGGGGAGAAAGGCCACCACCACCATGCCCGGGCTCGTAGCCCTAGGTGACCTCATGAAGCCAGACGAACCCAGAAGCCATCCCGCTGCCGGCTGCAACATATTCGACATGAAACGGTCGAGATCGGGCTCGACACGCTCCTGCCATCACCATCCGGAGGCCGAGGCCGGGAGGACAGCGCCGCCCCTGCCTACGACCTCCCACCGCCGATCGCCTAGGCCACTGGCCGCCGTCGTCCGCCATCCCCGAAACACGGTGTGCCATCCCCTTGCCTTGCACCGCCCGCCGTGACCCTGGCACAGTGCCGCCAAGCTCCCAAGCCAGAGCCACGTCCAAGCCCAGTGGTTCCACCCCGCACGAGCAACCCCAGGGAAGGAGACGAGGAGGCCCGGCCACGGCCGCCGCCACCGCCCTCCGGCGCCCGGAGGAGGGAGGAGGGTGAGGTGGCGGCGGTGCCCAGATCTAGGTTCCCCTTGTCACGCTGGGCGACGGCGAGGAGAGGTATCGGGCAGTAATAAGTCTAATAGGGCAATATCACCGCTTGGCCGGTCGGAAGACTTCCAATCAATGGTTGTCATTTCTGTGTTACAAAAAAAGGCTAACTCCTAGTACACATATATATGGTCTAATTAAATATATCTAAGTTACTAAGCCTCCTCCTTGATACCAGAGGAGATGTCGATGATGTCGTTGTCGGTGCCGGATGCATGTGCATCGTCGGAGCCTCCTCCGCTCTTTCTAGAAACTGATGCATCTACATCATCTCCTCCCCCGCTCTCTCAAGAGCATGATGCCTCGGTGTCATTGGCGAAAGGCTTGCTGGTGTCCAACGATGTGCCCAATTCTCAGGCGGCCTTGCGCCTTGCCGCAGCGCTGCGCGGATGGTCTTCTTCTTACCTTTGTTCTTGGCGCACAACCATGCATGCACCCGATCGTCATGGAGAGTCTCGAAGGAATCCTCCACGACACAATGCACCACTTCTTCCATACGTCGCGCTGGTGCGATGGAGTCCACCACCACCATGTGCTCCCGCAAGTCCTATGTATGCAACCCGTCTAGCTCATCCACCTCTGCACCATGCTCCCCATCCTCATCTGGAGTGTGCTCCTCCGAATCAGACCCAGACCCAGGGAGGTCGATGATACTTCCCCCAACACTGTGCTATGAGGAATACTCCTCCTCACCATCCGACGACACAAGGTCGATATACCCGAGAGTGGATTCGCAGGAAGGCATGGTATCGATGAGAGAGACATCCGGCAGGAAGATTACGCGAGACATTTTATAGACAAGAGGAAAGTGTGTGAACAATATGAGACTTCAAATTATGAACGAAAACAATAAAGCGGCAAGAATTGGCCAAAACCTATTCACATACGTCTATGAGACCTTGCGTGATTGAGAAAATTCCAAACATTTCACCCAAAGAAAACCGTGGGTAATAGATAAACATCGCGGATGCTTTACATATACTGAAACGTGAGCCAAATTACATGGAAAAGACCTGCATCTATAATTGCTACAATTTCTCGTTGTCATCGCAGATGTAGATGATCTCCTTATTGCAGGTGGAGCCAGGGGCCTTGGCTTTTCTAGCAACAGCAATATTGTCGGTCTTCACCGCGCGCTCTTTGTCTGCCTCACGTTGGTGAACTACTCAAGAAGTCTCACCTGCTCCTCGAGCATCTTGTACTCCTCCTCCTCCTCCTCCTCCTCGGCCTACCACTCAACCTTCTCCCACCATTCAAGCTGCGACGAGTCATCTTCTGGAGTCGTAGTTGTTGTGTCCTCATTGTCCTCCAAATTGATTTCACAGTCCTTGTACGAGGAGGTCAAGTCGGAATACGAGGGGGAGGATCCTCCGTCGTGGTCTAGCAGCAGGACGGGATTCTCCTCCTCCCAAACCTCTGTAGCTTCCTCCTCCTTCACCATCAGAGAGTCCTACTCATCACGGCGGCGCTTTGTCAATGGTCACTGCCTGATACAAGAAAGTCAAGCGATCTTCTTGCTGCGAGCTATATTAAAGTGTGTCTACCGAGGTTGTGTGCCAAGACGGCGCGCGCATCGCCGAGGTTTATGCCGTGCGTTCGGGATGATGCATCGTCTCCAATGCGCAACACGCGGTGGAAGGAGAAGATGCTACACACGTGTCTTACGAGATTCAAGAAAAGCATACAACAATTTATACAATTTATGACTCGCCGTGTAAGAAAGGTCATAGAAAATAAAATAGTAAAAAAAGGAGACAAGGTTGCAAATACGAGGCATACGGTTAAGGATATAACATAGGGATGCTTTGCTTGCGGTTTACCCAATTTGGGCCCTGTGCATAATATTTGTTACGATTTCGAAAAATATTTGGTGTGCAACAAACCCGCGAAGGGACTTGCATAGGCCGCGGACAGACGGTCGATTTTTTGAAGCGTAAGCGATCTTCCACATCGCACACGGCAAGTGATTTCCGTGTGTGACGGGGATCTTAATAGGCTCAATCTTCTTGGAGGTTGCCTTTTTTTTAGCCAGGAGCATCTTCAGGCTCCATTTTAAATCACCGAGGTCTTTTTCTTCTTCGTTGTTTTATATATGCTTCATACTTCACGGTGATATATGGTTGCACAATTCATCTACCACTGTCCAGCGAGAAACAAAAGGGGAACTGGCCAGCTGCTAGCTTAGTTAACATAATATAAGCGGCAGTTCCTACATTTCTGCAAGAAGATACGCATGTCGTGTAGCACCAAAGCACGTAGTAGTAATCGACCACTTTTATATATATAGTGTTGAAACGGTCGTGCATGTACACGACTTACTTAATCAGTAATCAGCCAAGCTAGTGAACAACGTACAATATACAATTCGATCGAGGCACACGGCGACAATGTACACCAACAAAAGCTTTTTGTTGGGCATCAGTGGCCACAACAGTATAAATACCATCCGCCTCAAACAGGCGATCGCACGAGAGCCAAGCCATAAGCCAAAAAGGCCATCTTTAGTAACCGACCATGTCCTAATTTACCCCAGGTGAGCATGTCTTGGTACTAATTTTCTTCTACAAATAGTACTAGGTGTGTTATTAATTATCTTCTTATTTCTGTTCTGAGTGGGCTTTATATTCTTGCCTAGAAAGTATCCTGTAGAAACCATATATTATGGTGAAAAATTTGTGAATATCATGTGTTCCCCAAATTATAGTACGGAGTACACTATATTATGTAGTCATGCCTTAAAATTTCCAACTCATATTTATTTTCTAAGGTATGAAAAACATAAATTCAGCAATAATAAATAGTACCATTTGTTATTTTCTATTATCCCTCACTAAATTTGTTTGTTCCGTAGCACCTAAATGATTTAGAATTTGAACTTGAAATTTTACATATACCTCCAACAGACCGCATTTTCATTTTTTTACTTCTTTTTAACATAACTTAAAGACCACGTTTAACTGTACATGGTAAACTTAAATATAATAAAAGGTCTCACGGAGAAATGGCCATCAAAATAAATACAAAACTTGGAGAATGAAACAACTAATATATAAAATAGTACTACTAGTTAAAGGTACATCACAATTAGAAGCAGTGATAGATAATAACACCTAAGGTCTAAGGTGAAAAAGATCAATAAACAAATGTGTCTACTGCTGAATGCTAATGGAAACCATCTAGCAGGCACCACTTGGAGCCTTGGAGGCGACATGGATTCTACTACCACCTGCTCATGCCAATGCAACCAACGGTGCCCTGTCTCCCAAATTCTGGTACGTCTTACAATATTTTAAAACAATCTACTTCTGATTTTTCTTCAATTACCTACTACATCCATGTAAATGTGACATTTGAAATTTAGGTGCTCGACTTAGAGAAAATTTACAAAGCAAGTCTACCGATATCTCTTATGTTATATTTAGTATTTTTCTAGTATCTAGTTTATTGATTTTCATAAACAGTGTTACGTGGCAAAAGTTAGTTGTCAATTTCTTTTTGTTTTGAAAGCCTTGTCAATGTATAAGGATACAAACTTCAAAAACCCGAGGGTATAAGAAATTTCTGTGGATGTATATATACATGTTAATTGTTGTCGATTTCCAGATGGCAGGGTTCACGGTGGGAAGCATGTGCTTGCATGACATGATTGCTCACATCAAGGGGGAGGAAGCGCACGTCCACTACGAGTGGGAGGTGCAGGCATTTGATGTGCTCTATGGCGGCCTCGGCGCTCTCTGGAGCGGCGGTGGGCCATGCAGACGGAGCACCATCACCATCTTGTGTGCTTCTCTAGCCACCTGGATCCTCCTCCTGGTCCTTTGTGGCGCCTATAGCAGCTTGCCAGAGTACACCTCGACGGGGTCACCGGAGATCTTGGTCATCGTGCTCTCGCTGATGCCGCTAATGGTGGCCGTTTCCTCGGGTAGGCATCTCTCAAATGACCATGGAGATCGAGAAGATGTCCGTGGAGAGAAGGGGGTTCCGTGTAGCCACCGAAGTGGGTTGCTGCGTGTTCGATAATGCTTCGACAAGTGAATATATCGCCTCGTTTTCCTCTTCTCTTAAACCTCCTTATTATGCTTGTACTATAATGGTCACAATATCCATGTATCCTAAGTTCCTCACTAATCACTTCTCTCAAAAGAATGCAACGAATCTAGTCTTGTAATAGTTTTGTGCAACGTATATTTTTCACGAGGAGTACGGCATTTTGGAGACCGAGATCTAAGGAGCTTGTTATTTTGATTTTTTTTTCGAAAATGGTACTTCCCCGTTCACTACTATAAGATTTCAACGTGGACTAGATACAGACAAAAGGCCATCTTGTTGCCCGAGGTCCAGCATGGTAGCATATACTATCCACCCAATAATGTTCCCTCCGGGTGTTTTTTTTTTTGAAAGAAATCTCGGCGTTTTATTAATTAAATCACACCGATACAAGAGTTTCCCGGATACAATCCGGAACGGAAAGAAAAACACAACTAAAGTTTACATCAAAGCAACACTTAGCTAAAATATGCGCCGATTCATTAAGACCACGTTTAACATGACGAAAGGAGACTGAAGAGAAATCAGCCACTAGGTGCTTGATGTCGGACACCACCAGACCAACAGCTGATCTATCCAGACCTGATGCATTGAGGCACTGCACTAGAGAGAGGCAGTCTGATACGAAGATCACACTACTCTATCCTTTATCCCGTGCCAGTTTGACCACCCGTCGGAGAGCCATAGCTTCCGTGTGTTCTGGCATTTGGAGACCTTCATAAAACTGATGACATGCCACCAAAAACACCCTGTGGTGATCCTTACCGATCACACCAGCACTCATACCTCCATAAGCTTGGAAGATAGTGGCATTAGAATTAACAATAACTGTACCTGGTGGCGGTGGAGTCCACGGTGTTGCTGCTGGAGTAGACGCACACCTTTGCACAGGAACAGTCTTGAAGAGGTGTTGTTTGATGAGGTCGATATAGGCAAGGATTTTCCCAACAATACGGGTAGGGTTGGGCTTGACGTCCGAGTTCCTTGACTCGTTGGGGTGCATCCCACGGGTGCCAAAAGGTAACCGGTAGTGCCGTTGTTTGGAGATCCTTTGAACGAGCAAGAAAGTCGAAGAGCCATTGCCTGTTGAAGGAAAAATTCTTCCTTTTCAGCTCAAGAGGGATATGCTCCTTCACTGTACGTGCAAACTGGCATAATAGCATAGAGTGCTCAATACCCTCAGATCGTCCGCATAAAATGCATGAGTCCTTAGCATTCGGGATCAGTCGTATGCACATCTGTACACCACTAGGTAAGCAATCGGGGACAAAGCGTCAAACATGAATAATCATTTTTCCATACGTCTTGATTTTCCACAAAACTTTCCAATCCTTCTCTGGTGACGTCCAGCTAGAAGGTATGCCCCGTCCAGATCTACTCTTGAGTATGCACAAATTTGCTCGATCAAGCTAAATTATAAGATGAACGCATTGTAAATAAACCATGTCTTGTATGAGGCCAGCAGGCGAAGTCCTCTCCAACATGCCGAGAAATTGGCACCCGTAGAATCTGGGCTGCAATCGTTGGAAAAAAAAAAGCTATTCACTTTTTCTCTGTTCCGGTCTCCCGTCTCCTCATCAAGCAAGCAAACAATGAACGGTAGCAGTTGGTGGAATCGGTGAGGTAGTACTGACGATCTCCGGTGGAAACCGGGATATTCCCATCGAGTGTTGGGATGAGGTCAGTAAGTCAGCAACTGCAAGATGGCAACCTCGTACTCTCTCTGTTCGGGATTATAGATCCTACGCGCATATCTAGGTTGTTAATTTGATCAACAAAATATAACTTATATATCATAAAAGTTACACTATTAGAAAATATTACCTCTAAAGTTTCTAATAGTACAATTTTTATATTATACTATTTATATTTTGGTATTCAAATTGGCAGCCTAATTATCCGTGTGAGACTTATAATCCCAAACGAAGGGAGTACTAGGGTAATAAACGAGGTGGCAAACTGGCAAAACTGGGATGGACATGCAGGGTGGCAAAGCTGGCGAAACATGCACGACCGTGACAGAGGAGTACAGTTAATACTGTACAACATGTTCAAGGAACCACGAACAGTGAGTACTAGGCCAGTATCTAGTCACAAAAATCTATATGGTAAGTGATTCAAATAGCTTCAGACTTGTATCAACCATGTAGCATTGTATAACATTTTTAGGAATTGGTTATAGGGGATAGACCACAAGTATAAGTTATTTCTTCGGATTGAAGCGATTGCCACTATATGATCATTATAGCTATGTAGAAATGATAGTTTTAATGATAAAAATTGTTCTCCCGTACATGTTATTTTCAGATGTACCTACACCCTACGATCTTGGTCGGTACTGCATCGTACGGATTATCACGACCTTTTTACGAAGGTGTGTACACGGCTGAAGGATACGGGGCGTGATTTGTTTACCCGACATGGATGATAGTATAATCTATGGATAGACCCTCCTTCGACATCTTAGACATTTTATTACATTTCTCATTTTGATATATAATACGCCCTTTTAGTTATTTTTGTGGAATATGTGGACTGTAACGATTGTATGCGTCCTAGCTATGCATACGTCGTGTGTAATACTTAAACTTTTGAGTAATAAAGCGTCACTTGTCAAAAAAAAAATCTAGTCACAATGACCAAACAGTGAACAAATAGTTAACACTGTACACACAGTACAAGATACCCGACGTTTCAACAAAAAATAATGGAAGCTCATCGTACCGAGAGGCAGCAATGTTCAATGTGACACGACATCATCTGTACGCGAAGATCGCCGGCAGGCCAATCGACGGATCAAACTCCATCAGCTGCCAGGACTCGCGGGACGTCTTCTCCTACCTCGAGGGAGCTCCGGCGGCGGGCCATCAACTCATCCATCAGCCGCCCGACATCGCTGTACGAAGACCCACCCTCCTCCACGGCTCTCCCCGCCACCGCACCGAGCTCTCTAGCTTTTCTTCCGTACGTATAGCACCACCCTCTTCATTGTCGCCCATCAGTCTCGCGATGGATCCGGCAATCACCTCGCCGCTG
Source organism: Avena longiglumis (assembly GCA_030063025.1). Taxonomy (NCBI): domain Eukaryota; kingdom Viridiplantae; phylum Streptophyta; class Magnoliopsida; order Poales; family Poaceae; genus Avena; species Avena longiglumis. The sequence goes on from CP125978.1 coordinate 35,329,573, forward strand.
ATCACCTCATGGGCGTCCATGGACGACGCGTAGTCCCTCGCGTCGACGCTGACGCCCACCTGCAGCACCTCCACGACGAGCTTCTCGTTGTAGAACCGGTCCGCGTACCGCGGCCACGTGACCATCGGCACCCCGGCGCTCACCGCCTCCAGCAGCGAGTTCCAGACGCAGTGCGACCATGGAAAGAAATAGCTCTTCGCTATAGTATATTTGGGAGATGAATGCTACACTATGCAAAATCTGCTCGCTACGATTAATCACGCTTTAGCGGCACTAAATACACTATAACGTCACGATGCAATAGTGGCGCTAAAAAATCTATGAATATAGCATCAAACCATAAGCCTATTCAGTACCACGGCCAACACTCTGCATCTAAATCTAGCTCAACTCAACCCTATCCCCAAATTCACTCTCCCCATATGACGGTGGCAGCTACTGACAGACTGCAACGCCCGTCTCCTCCAGGTCTAGCCGATCGGCCACCTCCGCTCGGCACGTCGTAGGTCTTCTCATCCAACTTGTCGTGCACCCGATGTTAAGCAAACTTTGTCGTCCGGCTATATACTTCAAAAAATAGCTGCTGAAATCCCTAAAAATAAATGCTATACCTTAGTTTTTTAAATTTCTTACACATGCTATTTTGAAAAATAGAGTGTCATTAGCACGTTATAACTTGCATAGCGTCTGGAGAAGGACCACGCTAAAAGAAATAGTGCGCAATTTTTTTCCTTGAGTGCGTCATGAACCCGCCGACGGAGCGGTGGTTCAGGATGCACGTCCGCGGCGCCCATCCTCGGACGACGTCTGTCGTCGCCGCCGACGGCGCCAGTCACCGCGTTGCCCGCATCCACTCCGACCAGTCATCGGTGCCCGCGCTGGAACCGACGACCCACACGAAGTTGTTGCCCGAGAGGTCAAGGCCGCGGGCGATCTCCTGCAGCTCTGCCGGCGAGAACCTGGTTACCGTGCCGAAGGAGACGTGCACCACCGAGCCGGCCGGCTTCGTGTCCAGCCATCGGAGACAGCTGCCCGCGTCGGCTTCGGGCGAGAGTGCATCCTTGGTGGCCAGCGCGACCGGCCGGACGAGCCAGCACGGCGGCCGAGCGTGGCGTGGAAGTGCTCCACGTAGCCCGGCTCGAGCTCATGGAAGCTGTTGAACACCTCGCCGAAGCTCCTCTGGTCGGCGACGTTGTTGCTCTGGCTGAACGCCCACGGCTTCGGGTGCTTCCTGGGGTCCATCAGCTGGCCCCGCCGCAGCTCGACACGATGTGGCAGTCCCGGCAGCGAAACAAGAGCTTCAGGGTCGTCGTCAGCGGAACTCGCCGTGGTCTCCAACGGGCTGTTGCGCAGCATGCTCTCGCTGCAGGACCGCGCGAACACGCTCTTACCTTGGAAGACGTTCCGTGCTGCAGGACCAAAGCTAGGGTAAGGTTTCAGTAGAGGAATAAAGGCAACTTGCTTTTCAAATTGATCGCCAAGCCTGACAAGAAGGGCGTTGATGAGTGCAGGTCGTCAACGGGATCACCGAGCTCCCGAAGTTTGTCGCCGATGGCCTTGATGCGTTGGCAAAAGACGGTAACGGGAAAGTCGCCTTGAGTGATGGTGCGGAGCTCGATGTGGAGGGCGTTGACGCGTGAGTCGAAGTTGTCCTGGAAGAGCTGCCGGAGGGCAGCCCAAAGTTGCGCTGCCGTGGCGTCGTAGGTGGAGACGAGGTTGAAGAGCACGGTGGAGATCCGCGTGTAGATCCATTGGATGATGGTGAGATCGTATTTCACCCAGCGCGGATCATAGGGGCGCGGTGTCGAGGCGGGATCGATGTGCATGCGAAGGCCACAGCGCCTGTGATGCACGTGAAACAGGTGGCGCTAGTGGTAGAAGTTGTGTTTGGTGAGATCCAAGACGATCGGGACGAAGGGAGAGACCTCGGCGATCGTGTCGGAAAGAGAGAGTTAAGGGATTTGTTGGTGTATTTGGTGGGTAGGAGTAGAGGAGTAGGAGGAGGAGGAGGGTGGTGCGCCGGTGGCGTGAGCTTCAGCCGTGGTCCATAGCGGAGCCAACAGGGCGGCGGCGGTTTTGGCGGAGGAGTTATCCCAGGTGCGGAAAACTGTTGGAGATATGCCCAAGAGGCAATAATAAAGTGGTTATTATCATATCTTCACACTTATGATAAATGTTTACATACCATGCTATAATTGTATTAACCGGAAACATTAATACTTGTGTGATTTGTAAACTAAAATAAGAGTCCCTAATAAAGCCTCTTGTTAAACTAGCTTGTTGGTTAATATATGATCATGGTTTCCTGATCATGAACATAGGGATGTTATTAACAACAGGGTCGTATCATTGGGAGAATGATATGATGGACATACTCCTATAGATAAGCGTAGCATAAAGATCAAGTCATTTTAATAGTTCAATTGCTATATGCTTTCTGATACATAGTAACCTAAATTCCTTCGACCATGAGATCATGCATATCACCTTCACCGGAAGGATGCTTTGATGACATCAAACACCACACCGTGAATCGGGTGGCTATAAAGGTGGCATTGAGTGTTCGGAAAGTATTGGTTGAGACACATGGATCAAGAGTGGATTTGTCCATCCATATGACGGATAGATATACTCTGGGCCCTCTCGGTGGAATGTCATCCAATTGGCTTGCAAGCATGTGACTGCTCACAAGGGATCACATATCACGGAACGAGAAAAGAGTACTTATCAGAACGAGGTTGAACTAGGTATGCGTAGATACCGACGATCATAACCTCGGATAAGTAAACTATCGTGAGACAAAGGGAAATTGGTATCGTATGTAAGTGGTTCATTCGATCGCAAAGTAATCGTGAGAAATATGTGGGAGCCATATGAATTTCATTCCTCTATTGGTTATTGTTCGGAGAAGTGTCTCGATCATGTCCGCATAATTCACGAACCGTAGGGAGACACACTTAAGGATTCGACGTTGTTTGAGTAGTTATGGTATTATGAGAAAGAGACCGAATGTTGTTCGAGTCTCGGATGGGATCCGGATATCACGAGGTGATCCGGAATGGTCCGGAGAATAAGATTCATATAAGGAAAGTCCTGCTTCGGAGTTCGGGAATGATTCGATGTTTTCATCGGGAATGTTCTAGAAGGTTCGGAATGTCCCAAGACTCGGAGGGAAGGGTACATGAATGTGTCATTGCATATTGGGATGATTGCATCATGTACTAAGTGTTCTCGCTGTTCCAAATAAAGGATTAAATTGAATCCTAAATTGAAAAGTCAAATAGCAAGTTTGAAAAGTCAAACGCTAAAATTGGAAAGAGGGAAAGAGGAAGGTGTGGGAAAGAGTTGGGGAGGAGTTCCTCCTCCAACCGGCCCACCTCCAAGCCGAGTTGGGAGGGACTCTCTCCCCATGGCGCGGCCGGCCCCTCCACCTATATAAGGAGGGGCAGGGCTCCCTCCTCTAGACACACAAATTCCTATCCTCTAAATCTAAACCCTATCCACAGCCTCCGGTTTAGAGCCGTTTTGGTTTAGAGCTTCTAATTGCCCTAGCCTTCGGTTTAGAGCCTTCTAATTGGTGTGTCTAATCCCTAGACCACTAAATCTCTCTCATCCACCATACTGCAGACCGCTTAAGGCGAAGCCTGCGAGATCTCCCTACTTCCGGTACCACGCCAGTTGCCAGGAATCGAGGAGAGTGCTACAACCTCCGCCTCTGGAACAAGGGAGAGGAAGGTCTTCGCCGAGTACCGAACGCAGACCGATCAAGGGAGCGCCTTGGGAACATGGCGCCGGAAGGATCGTCTACGTGATCTTGAGATTGGAAAGAGTACGACTACATCACCCACGAGAATCTGCTCTCGTTAACCGCTTTGGAATCTTCGAGGGTAAGTTATTCCATCGACTCGTTGCTACAATCTAGTAGATAGATCTTGGCTTGTTTGTTTGTATGCGATAGAAATTTTTTTTTCCATGCTACGAACCCCTACAAAAACCTAGACGTCTGATAGCATGATATTTTGAGAGAATAAGAACTTTTATTAATTTAGACAATATTACAATGTTTATATAGAAGAGAAGAAGGGGGTCGGACAGCCTAGGATTATACCCAAACCGACTTAGTCTAGAATCCTAGAATAACAAAAACACAAACTCTAATTCGGCTCGAGGTCGTGGAGGCTGTTGAACACCTCGCCGAAGCCCCTCTGGTCGGCGGCGTCGTTGCTCTGGCTGAACGCCCATGGCCGCGGGTGCTTCCTGGGGTCCATCATCTGGCCCCGCCGCAGCACGACACGATGCGGCAGCCCCGACAACGAAACAAGAGCTTCAGGGTCGTCGTTAGTGGAACTAAACTATGGCAGGTACAGCATTCAGAGGCACTCTAAAGTGCCTCCAATAGTTAAATTAGTGCCACAAATGAGTTTTTAAGGGACTAAAAAATTGCCGGGGACGGTCGTGTAGGTAAAAGTTATTTGAGGCAGTTTTAAAAAATGTCTCTAAATCATAGTTATTTGAGGCACTATGACTAATGCCTCTAAATCCTAGCCAATTGAGGCACTATGACTAGTGCCTCAAAAACCAACTTAAGACACAAATTAGAGTGCCTCTAAATCCCAACCATTTGAGGAACTATGACTAGTGCCTGTAAAATCCAACTTTTTGAGGCACTATCACTAGTGCTTCTAAAACTCAACCATTTGAGGAACTATCACTAGTGCCTCTAAAACCCAACCATTTGAGACACTATCACTAGTGTCTCTAAAACCCAACTTTTTGAGGCACTATCACTAGTGCCTCTAAAATCCAACTTTTTGAGGCACTATCACTAGTGCCTCTAAAACCCAACCATTTGAGGCACTATCACTAGTGCCTCTAAAACCCAACCATTTGAGGCACTATGACTAGTGCCTCTAAAAACCAACTTTTTGAGGCACTATCACTAGTGCCTCTAAATCCTAGCCAAAAGCAACTATGTACTATAGTGACATATATTACAAAATGGCTCACATCAATCGAATTATATTAGGTAATGCATTCAAATCAAATTATAGCAACATATATTACAAACCACATTACAGTGACATATATTATATTACCATGAAATATATTACAAACCACATTACAGTGGCCCACAACCATTCGTCCACAATCATTGTTCACAGTCATATCTTACAGTGACTTTAAATAAGCTGAGACCATGCAATATAATCAGCTGCTTGGCAATCCCTTGTCTGAGCTGTCTGAGTTTGAGACCATGCAATATCATCAGTCTGCATTGTTAAGATTTGTCTGAGTTCAACAGTTCAAAAAAAGGAGCAGCTAGATCAACAGAAGGAGCAGCTAGTTCAACAGTTCAACAGTCTCCATTGTTAAGATCTGTCTGAGTTCAGACTAGTTTAGGAGTTTACTTACCTTGTGTGGTACTTGTGTTGTAGCAGCAGGAGCAGCAACTTGCTTCTGTACTCTTGATCTTGGTTTCTTTTCTCTAACTTTTGCTTGGCTCATGACTGGTTCATCCACAATCTGCACATTTTTTAGTTTATACTATTGTCAGTGTAATATTCTGAGCATTTGTAATAGTTTACAACTGTAACTTGTCTTATCTGTTACTTGCGAATCTGTTGTAGCTGTAGCAGCAGGAGAAGCAGTTTGCTTCGGTACTCTTGATCTTGGTTTCTTGATCTTGATCTTGGTTTCCTGGCTCATGACTGGTTCATCCAAAAGCTGCACATTTTTCATGTATTAGTAAATGAACAGTTCAGATATTCCGAGTAGAAGCAAGACATGTAACATACCTTTTCATGCATTTGAGAATCTGTGTTAGCAGAAGCAGTAGCAGCAGTTTGTTTTTGGTTTCTGGAATTTGGTTTCTTCACTCTACCTTTTGCCTGGATCATGACTGGTTCCTCCACAATTACTCTGCCCTGGCTCATGACTGGTTCATCCACAAGCTGCACATTTTTTCATGTATTAGTACATGAAACAGTTCAGATATTGCTGGAGCAGAAGCAGTACATGTAACATACCTTTTCATGCATTTGAGAATCTGTGTTAGCAGAAGCAGTAGCCGAAGCATAAACAACAGCAGTATTTGCTTCAAGGTTGGATCTTATTAAGACAGATTTTTGCACTAGATCAAGAGTTGTTCCTTTTGCACCAGTACCCTGCATCATTATTCCATATGTTAGTTCATGGTTCAAATTTTTAGTTATTTACAAAGTTCTATAACCATACTGCCATGCCTGTTCAGTAGGAGCAGTTTTCTTATTAGCTCCTAGCTTTCCTGGCATGCAAACCTTGACTGAGTTTTGTCTATTAATTTTGTTTTGCAGATTTTTTTCATACGAATCTCTTAATGTAACCTGCACATATTAGAATGCACTGTTCATCATTGATTGTTCATCATTTATATTTAAAAAGTGTAAGAAATACTAACATGATTCCTGGGCCATGGAATGCATTTAGCTTGGGCATTTCCCATCTTTGTCATTCTCCCAAGTGGTCTAGGCAGTACGGTTATATCACGGTAGACAATGTTAACCATGACCTCCACATAATCACTTAGTGGATCTCCATCTAAACCAACTGCAGTTTGAATTGTTCCAAGAGCTGCAAGGTTAGAAGAATTTGGTGAAGTCAAGACAACTTCCATTCCTCTACTTATTCTTTGCTTTGGGATGGTGCTGCAAATGTTTGACTTCTTCATCTCTTCAGCTTTCTCTAGTTTAATTTTCTTTATCATAGCAACCTGCATTTAGTTAAATTCCTAATCAGCAAGAGGTACAACATACAAGAAACACATGTACAAGGATTTCTTATTGACACATGTACAAGCAGTAGTTATTTTACCTCAGCAGTTTCATTCTTCGCAAGATTAACTTCATTTCCAATATTTTCTTCTACCCTTTGCCTTTTCCTTTTCTTGTCATCTACTGCTTGCTTCTCCTCCTGACCACTATTCTTCATCTTTTCAAATCCTTCTGATTCTTCAAGAAGAGGTTCTTCAATATGTTCTTTCATTCTCTTCTGTGATGTTTGAAATAGCTCCATCATATAACAATACTTATCTTCTAGCTTATCACTTCTGGCAACCAAACTTGACTGAGTTTCTAATAGCTTCTCTACAACACCCCTGAGATTTTTGTTTTCCTGTGTAACATCATGTAGAGCAGATAGAGCCAGAGCCAGCTTCTCACTGTTTTTTCCACCAACAGTCGGCCCTAATCCATGATTACTCGACTTCTTATCCTTTGGGAACAATGTTGAATACAAATCTTCCTCATTTGCTTCCTCATGTATCAAGTTAGGGTTTTCCACAAACTTCACATTTATCTCTTCCTGTTTGAATGCATAAACAGTTTATTGAGTTTTCAATTATAATATGTATGTGGACATGACAATTGTACTACATTATTACTTACAATCTTTTTCTTGCAAAATTCATCAACTGGTTTCCCATCCTTATTTGTATGGGTAATTCTGTAAAGTTGAGCTCTGGATATTTTGTTCCCTTCTTTTATTTCCTGAAATTCATGGAAAACTATCATACTCTGATCTGTGAAAATTTTAGATATTCAAGTATGCAACAAATCCACAATTAACTTACTTCTTGTTCCTGTACTACTGCAAAACTTCTAGTACCAGCTGTATGAACTACATTTGCTTGACCATTTCTAGTCTCTTTGTTCTTCATACTTAATGCCTACATTACTGCAAGAAATTATACATTAATGCCTAGAGTAGGAATTAGCACAAGCAGGTTGAAAAAAATAGTACATCCATCATTGCTACTTTAGTATACCTTAGACTTTGGTGTTCTCCAAAATTTACATAGACAAACCCACTGAGCAGGAGGTATCCTGGATTTGCATCCATTAGCAATGTTGGTTTTGAGTGACAACTCATCCTTGTAAAATTTTCTCTTCAAATAGAACTTGTAATCTTTCCACTTCTTTCTAGCAGATATCAACACCCAGCACTTGTAACAATCTGGTATTTCAAAGAAATACTGCAAAAGTGTTTACATTTTAGCAACATTAGTAATTTGCAGGCAAAATACATAGTTCAGAACTACAATCCAGTTTATTTAAGAGATTTTACCTTAACTGTCTTGCATAGCTTCTATTTTTCATATTCAGGAACTTTGATCCAATTGGTAGCTGCCAAAGAAATTTCTTTTCCCTTAACTAAAGAAGCAATGAAAACTGTGAGCCTGCAAGTTTTGAACCCACAAGGTTGGCCTTTGCTGTTAAATTCCAAACTGATCTTGTTTCTTGGATCATACTCTTTCCAGAATCTTTTAAACTTAGTGGGACCTCTCACAGACTTCTCTGCTGTTATCATGTAACAAGTATTTAAATTAGTGTGTCATCCATTTCACAATATTGAAATAAACTGCCTAAATTAACAAGAGGAGAAGGCAACCTAAAAATAACCTTCCAGTAAATGTTGATTGATATCACCTTCTTCATTTTCATCTTGAGTAGTAGCATCACTATCATACAAATGTTCACTACCATCATCATCCTTATCCTCATTTTCTACCACATCTATTTCTTCATATATCATGTTGTTCTAAATTAAGATAGGAACATAAATCACATATTAGAATGACATAAATTATGTTCTTATGCTTTCACATAAATCACATATTAGAATGGCATGTGTAAGGTTCCCAACCTTTAATAAGGTAGAGATCCCTGTGTTTACAATGCTAGTCCCTGGATCAATAGCTAGCATCCACAGTTAAGATGTAATATCAAGAAAAAAAGGTCATAATACAACTTTATAACCAGGAATAAAATAATTTATTACATCTTACATAGCTCATTTGGCTATCTCATTACAATGCAGCAGAATATAACAATAGCATGGGGTCCTTCATCTTCAAAGTGCCACAGGAAGACATATTGGTTGTAGACTTGTAATCCTAATCAATAATCTTCACTAATATCAAACAAACCTGCAACATAACAAGTTACAGCCACAAGGGTCAATACATTTGAATTGTATTGGCAAGTGATACTATGGTAGTATAGTGGAGTCTATCATCTATATGCATTTGGCTAAGTGGAGCTTAGGCTTGCTTTTCTCAAAAAAGATTTTCCTTATCGTTTGAAAACACTAAGTCTTTGCTTGACAAAATCTTTCCCAAGGCATGTCCCAATAGAAATTGGTGATCCTTAATCCCTTGTTCAACCACAAGTTTTTAACTTAGAAATTTGGATGATGAGATTCTTGATAGCTTCCATGTCTTGATGCTCAAATTGTCCTTTTCCAGGGACATGGCTAAGTACTTAGATTTTTCACTCTGCAGAGGTTGTGCACTTTCCCCACAAGACTTGGTTTCACCAAGACAAGATCTTTCAGAAGCCTTCCCTTAGACCAGAATGGACGCGTTCCAACCTATCATCCCCTACCACCAACTGTCCATTTGGCTAAGTTATTGCAAGCCTATATGATCCAGGCAGAGCCCATAATGCCAAGTGGCTGCACTTGAAGCTTCTCAACATTTGACATCTCAAATCTCTTTGTCCATGGGTGGCATTCCACAAGTGTGATACACAAGGTTCACCAGTCCCCTGGCCTTGTGTAACCACTCAACACAAACCATTCCTTCCATTCCACCCAGGTGATTCATTCACTTAGTTGTTTTATTAAACAAAACACAAGTCCTCAGACTTAAAATTTTTCCATAGCATGTATATATATTCCACCCTTGTTTTCTATTAGCTAAGCTAAGCATGATAGTAATAGGAATCTTAACTTAGGAAATTTCTACTAAGGTTTCATCTACTAGAATTTCCCATGGCATAGTTTACACTTAGCAAAATTCCATGCAAGTCCTACTTAGAAATATCACTAATGCATAGTGAAAATAATGGGACAAAGTATGAAGCATCACTTGACTTTTTGGTAGAGAATATAAGTTCACTCCTTGTCTTTGCAACAATCACAATCTTCAAGTCACTACAATTCAATCAAGCAAACAATATTTCAATCTACCATTCAAGCAAAACATCACATAAAATGATAGAAACAAAACAATGCATGCAAGCATGCAAAAGGTTGTTTTATTTGTAAGAGTGGTTTCTAGTAGGTTAAACACATTTGGAAACACCTATTGGTCATTTTATAAAGTGACAAATCCATTTGCAAAAGATTCTATCTCTAAACCAATTTTAAACCATGTCATTATTTTATGTGGTGAAGAAATGCTTTTATTAAGGCAACATTCTATAGGGTTCACAAAATATGTTTTCAAACCATAAAACCTTGTGTTTAGGGTCAGAGAGTTTATTTCCAAAACATTTCTCAAAGGTTTTCTTCCAAAACCATTTTTAATAATTAAACCATATTTTATTTGACTAGAAATGTTTTAAATCAAAGATTCATTCTTTTGTTTCACCAAATACATTTTTGAAACCACCAATTGATTTCTAGGGTCAGTAGGTTCAAAACAAACCATTTGCTAAAGATTTTATCCCCAAAATCATTTTAGAACAATTTTTATATCCAAAACATGCTTACATAAGTTTCTGCAAAAACAATCAATTTAACAGAAGATTTGTACTAAACAATGTGCATGGTTGGCTAGGGATTGTCTTGCTGAATCCATTGATATAAAATTTGCAAAATTTGGACGTGTAGATTAAAAGTTATGGATTTTACAAAATTGAATCACAAATAGATCAAATCTTGTTTTTAAATCAGACTCTGTGACACGCGGCGCGTTTTTATTCGTCGGTACCGCTTCGGCCGGATCGCGCTCTCAGGTGCGTTGGATCTAAATAGATCGTGCGGCTGAGGTTGCTACTCACCCCTTCGCTCTCGTTCTATCGCATCCGTCAGATCAAGATCTAGTGGTTCAGGGCAGGTGACCAAAAGCTAGCGGTGCTCGACGGTGGCTGGCGGCGGCGCTCTGGCTATTCCAGGAAGCTAGTGGAAGGGGGGGTATGCTCACCGAGTTCGCCGGGACATGCTGGAGCTCAACGTGCTCGTGGTTGGCGAAGGGGCGCACGAGGTTGATCGGAATTCCTCGCCGGAGTTCTTGCTGCCGTCGGGTGCTCTCTGTTGAAGACGGTGGCGAGGCTACGGCGCACAAGAAGGCAAGATAATAGTGGCATTAGATGCGCATAAGATTAGGGAGTGCGGGAGCTTCACAGAGAAGGGGCGGCGCAGTCAGATTCTTACCAGAGACTTCGCCGGAGTGGTGGTAGTCGACGGTGGTGCTCTGTTCAAGACGAAGGCGAGTGTCCAGAGTGTGCGCAGGTGAACTGGGGCTGCTGGGATGTGCGTCTGGTTCCTGTGAGCATGCTCGAGTGGTCGAGGGAACGAGGGGAGGCGAGGAGCTGTCGGGATTGCTCGGTGAGCTCGCCGGAGCAGAGGGCGGTGCATAGATAAATTGGGTAGCCTGGGGGCGCACTAGGGTGAGGCGACTGGGGGAATGGAGAGGAGATACTGGCGATTAAGAAGGTGTGGTCGCAGGGGGAATTCACTGGGCCATTTACGCGTATTGATTCGAGCAATCAACGGCAGAAAACGGTCAGGCGAGTTCATCGCGGGGAGGAAGAAGATGACGTGCTGCTGGGGTCCGTTGGTAGTGAGAGAGAGAGAGAGGTTAAGTGGGGGCCAGTAGTCAGCGTCTTTACGGGTTTGCTTCTGAGTGAGAAATGAATCGTTGCGGGGGAGAGGGAAGATGGGCTGGACTGGCTTAGTGGGCTGGGTTGGCTTGTTCTCTCTTTTTTTATATTGCTTTGTTTTTCTTTTTCTGTTTCTAATATTCTGTTTTGGTTTTGTTTAAATAATTCAAACCTCAATTTGAATTGAAACCTTTGCCATAATTTGTGTAGGTTTAAATATTGATTTGTAATATAATCTGAAGTAAATTTTTCGAATAAAAATTTATTTCTTTTTGGGTCTTTAATTATTTAATTAGGCCCTTGTTTTAATTCAAGTAGGATTTAATAATATTTTCAAACACCATTTAAATTCTTAAACCTTCCAAATCTTTTCAGTAGTTTTTTATTTGTTTAATAGGGTGTCAAATAATTCATCTTGAATTATTTGGAAAGTATTTAATATGATTCATAAATCATTTGAATTGGGTATTTGTTTTAATTCCAATGGAATTTAATATAGTTTAAATCCCTAAATTTTATTTGGAAGATTTATTTTATTTAAGTTAGTTAAACAACTTTTATTCCACTTGGGAATTCCAAAATACTATTTTCTCATGAATTTTATAATTATTCCTATTAGAGATTTGTCTTTATTAAAATAGGGATAGATTGGTTAATGCCATTTTATTTTATTTTGTAAATTCTTTATCTTTTTATTTTATTTGGATTTGGATTATATTCATTCCATTTGCTTAATGGATTAGGCCAAGATTTAATTTGGTCTTTAAATAATCCTTATTTAATATTTCTTTCTTCATCTTATAAAATCCATATCTTTTTATTTAGAGATCCAAACTTGGTGATTCCAATTTATAAAATCGTGTTTAATATTTATTTATCCCTTTAAATATCTTTAGGATTATTTTCTCACCATTTGGTATGGATTTATAGTTAGGTTCTTTATTAGCTTTGGAAATTTAATTTCCTTATCTTATTATATTCATAAGATTTTATCTATGGCTCCAAATTAGGTGAAACTAATTTCTATGGCTTTATAATATTTCCATTTGTCATTCTTGATCATTTATAAATGTTGTTGACAAGTTTTTATATGGATCAAATCCATAGGCTTGGAGATAACTTGGAAATGATTTTATTCCATTAGGGTTTAGGGTTTGGATTTATTTTCCAAGTGTTTAAATTTCTAGATGCATTTTATGAGGAATGCATTTCTCTTGATTTGGATTTTGTTGAATTCAAACTTTAATTAAAGTTTGTTCAAGATGGGATTTTAATTTCCATTTAAAAACAAAAGTTTCTTTTCACCCTAAAATTCAACAATAATTTATTTTGTTTATTTATTTTTCACATTACAAGATTTGGAAAATCTTGGGATGTGACAATTAGATTCTTACTTCTGCTGGTTCTTTATATATTCCCTTTATCCTTGCTTCCTTAAGAAATCTTGTAAAAATTTCTCCACTCTTAATTTCTATCTGTGTTGGTGGTACACCAAGTTTCATCAGTTGCATGTTTGAAATGGATCGTATGGGCACCTAGAGGGGGGTGAATAGGTGCTAACCAATTTTTAATAATTTTTCAATTTTAGGCTTGACACAAAGTAAATTCTCTAGATATGCAATTACGAGAATTTCCCTATATGCAACCCTAACTACTAAGCACGTAAAGAGAGGAGCAAGGAAACCATAGTGGAGCACGCGGAGACACAGGGATTTGTTTTACCGCAGTTCCTTCCTTGTTAAGGGAAGTACATCTGCATTGGAGGGGTGGGAGGTTCTAAGACCACCACGCCACAATAGGCCTCACCCTATTCTCCGATGGATCTCGCCACGAGAGGCCTGATCCACCTTCTCCATTATTGGATCCCTTCGAGGAGGGAACCGGTGCCTTCTACAACACTATCGGGGCACACACCCATAACCGAATTGGGGGCTCCCGAGATGACAACAAGCTGCCACAAGAACAAGGTTTATCAATATAAACAAAAACAAGGATCTAGATATTTGGAAGAAATACTAGATCGGTGGTTCTCCAAATGAATGGAGAGGAGATGAAGCGCTTGATTGCTGATGATGAAGATCGAGTTCTCCTCCTTCGATTCCCAAAGGGACGGGGACTTTGGGTGGATCTAGGTGGAGCTCTCTTGGACGAAGATTGCAGACCTGATCTTGTCTTTTTCGAATGAATCAAGAGATCTGGTATGAGGGGGAAGGCTGGCTTAAATACCCCCTCCCCAGAACTGGCCATTGAGCAACTTTGGGGGCGGATTATCCGCCCCCCACTAGGGGTGGATTATCCTCCCCTTGGGAAAACTCCGCCCCAAGGATGGATTTTCCGGGAGAAACTCCGCCCCCTCTCTGGGGCTGGCGCCTGCGTGACTTGGTGAAGATCCTGGGGGGCGGATAATCTGGCCCCCTCCTGGGACGGATTATCCAGCCAGGCCGGAAAGTCCGGCCAACACTCCACCCCCTCTCTGGGGCTTGCACCTTGGCGGTGAGCAAGGGGGGCGGACTATCCGCCCCCCTGAGGGGCGGATTATCCGACTGGGCCGGAAAATCCGGCCAAAACTCCCCTTCCGGGCTTGCTGCTGGGAAGAGGGAGGGCGGATTACGCCTGGGGCGGATTATCCGCCCCCCAAAGGCAGATACTTTTCCCTTTTTCTCAGAGAGAGCTGCAACACTTCAACACACATTACAATACTCCTTGATATTGTTATCTAACACACAAAACACTAGGGATTAAGAAATGTTCTTTCAATCTCCCCCTTTTTGGTGTTAGATGACAACACTAGGATTTGCAATGAAACTGGCTAACGCCACCTTAAAATTAAAGACGCTCCCCCTAGATGTGTGCATATTTAAAATTTGCATTTGAATACAAATACACACACTAGAGAGAACACAACTTCCATAGCAAAGATAATTGAAACAAGGTGGGTTGGGAAACAAGGTCATACCACCGGGATGTGATTATAGCCAAAGAATATAATTAGCTTGATAGCCTCCGAGCACATCCCAACAATATTGATGCATACATTAGATAGACCCATGATTCCATATGCCATCAAATATGCTCCATAGATAAATCCAGAATTCCATGAGATCCACAATAGATAAATCCATAATTCCATGAATACCACACATAGTACCAAACATAGTGGGACACGACACAGTCTTACATAATCAAACACGAATAGCAAATAAGTTCATGCTAAAAAGGCACAAGCAAGCAAATAAAATGACTAAAAGATAGATGCTTGCGCCCGACCCTTGCAAATCCATGAGACCTAATAGAACTACTTCTCCCCCTTTGGCATTGAAACGCCAAAAAGGAAGAAGAGCGATGCTAACGCCCCTGAAGATCACTCCTCCTCATCCTCGTCATAGTCATTCCCGTCCCCTTCCTCTTCATCATACTCATCATCATTGTCATCAGCTGGAGGAGTGGGTGCCCTCGGTGGTGGAGGAAAGAGGCAACTCTCGAGCTCGCCGTAGTTGATCCCTGAAGTGTTCCACTGAGCATACAGTTACGGAGCAGTGGGAGGAGGTGGATGGCCCGTGGCACCTGAGACATGGTGAAGAATAAGCTGCTGAGTGTGATCTTGCTCATGATCCCTGCGGTACGTCTCATATTGGCCCTTGTGAGTGTCAATGCCCATGCAAAGAATGTGCCACTGGAACCAAGTGAGCTGCTTAACCTCGCGTGCCATTGGGGACACCGCGGAACGACGACCACTAGCCCGTGCATCACGCATGAAGGACTCCGGGGCAGTGGAAGGGTGATGGGTCTTCTGAGCCTTGTTGTAGATTTTCTTGGGCTTGTGAACTCCATCCAAAGTAGTGCCAAAGTCCTCATGGGGCGACATATGATTGATGAGCATCATAATGAAAGGAGCATAAGTAATAGAGAGCGTGTTGATCATAGCATCCGTGATCTCATGGTATATGTAGTCCATGACATCCAGTTTGTAACCTGTAGCAGAACCAGAGTTGGTGGCACACTCGTGAGCAAAAGCAAGGAGAGGAACCAGGTGGCCACGGATCTTGTCATTGTTGCCACCACTAGGAGCGATGCAGTCCCTAAATATGCCAACAAGGGTGGCATACAAGGGAGAGAGTCCAGCGAAAGTACCAGCAATACCATCAGAAGAAAGGCAAGGGGCGAGCACAGTGTCCTTGGATGGCTTCAGTGGTGAAATGATGCGATGGCCAGGAGTGTCACGGCCATGGAACACATACCCAAGTACCTGCCCAAAGTTGTGGAAGTCCGACTTAATCATTGTAGTCCCGGTCATCCACTTCATAGTGCGGCGCTCATCACCGCAAATCACAAGTGTGGAGAAAAACTGTCGCACCACGAATGAGTCATAGTTGCATTGAATGGTCATAAAGTGGTGGAGCCCCATCTTGCTGGTCACATCCAATGCCTCCAGGATCCTTGCCTTGGATTGAGCCTCAGTCAAGTTGATTGGGTGCATGGGACGAATCAGGAGGGTGGCATACACATCATCATGAATAGCCCGAAAGTGGGCATTCCAAAACATAGAGTCCTCGGGGGTCCATCACTGTCAGCCTCATCATAGTAATCAGTCTGGCAAATGGTGGCATACTGAATAGTGTCCATAGCCTTGTAATTGGGCCGAGACTGTTTGCCCTTGTGAGATACGGTCCTCTTTTTCCTGCCTGCCTCTGCCATCCGTTCAGCCTCTCTTGCTACTCTGCTGACCTCGGTTTCGTCAATGAAGTTCCCTTCTGCAGTGGGCTTGAGATAACGGGCATGGGAACGACGGGAGAAGGTCTTGGTCGTCTTGGAACCACCTTTGAAAAGCATTAGAGGGATATCATGGAGATAAGCATACACACAAGTCCAGGAGAAAACAAATAGAAAGAGTAGCAAAGCAACCCATAACCACTGATGTGCATTGCAGGAGCAGGACCAAAACAGACCAGAGTTCAATCTCCAGGCCGGATTATCCGGCCCTGGCAGGGGCGGATAATCTGCCCCCCGCAGAAATTTTCTGGAATGGCCCAGATCTACCATGGAAAAACAGATCGGGCACTAGGGTTGCAATTCTACTGATTCTAGCAGGTAAGGGACAACACCAAGAATCTTCTACAACGAGATTTCCACCAAACAAAATGCATCCCATACAAAAGGAGAGAGATGACAGAGTTACCCTCACTCATTGGAGGAAAATCGCGGAGGACAAGATACCCAGAGGCGAGGTGAAGAAGATCCGGGGAGGGCCCGGAGAATCCGGTGGTCAAATCGACTCCGGGAGGGGCGGATGCTCCGGTGGCTGCTGGGGCTGAGGTAGGGTTGTGGGAGGGCTAGCTGCTCTGTTTGATCCTGGCCTCCCCGACCCAGCCTTTAAAGGGCAGATTTCGCCCGAGGCGGATAATCCACCCCCCACTAAGGGCGGAAAGTCCGCCCCCCTCTGAAATTTCTGTTAAGTACAGAATCAGGCCGGAGCAACCTTGCAAAACCCCTCGCTGGTGTATAGAGGACTTGTGTGCAAGAGTAGATGGTTCAAGGAGGGAAAGAACGGCTTGGGTTGAGAGCAACAAACTGAGATGGTACTACACACCCAAATTTGCAAGAATCAAATCAAACAAAAGCCAAAATTGAGTGTGTTTTCCATAAGAACAAGAGATATGCAGGAAAATCCAAAGAGACCCATTAGAAACCAAATCTTCTCTAGGAAGAGGGTGGTGGCCGAAGCCACCATGTTGGAGCGCATGGCATGACACCGGGAAGATGTATCTTGAGTTCAAAACCAATGCTCATCAATGACCCACATATCACAAAATGATATTAAGGGAAATGATTTTACTTGCTTTCAGCATTATGGGGGGAGGGTTAGTCCAATCAATTAGGACCACACTCCCCCTATGTCTATGCCCCGCATCTAAACCAAATACATGAATAAGGGCAAGTGAGTGTGAAAGGGTAGTCAAGCCAGGCTGCTTGAATCTATGATATTTAGCTCATTCCTCAAATAACAAAATCTTGCTTCATCAAGGGGCTTCGTGAAGATATCAGCAAGTTGGTTCTTCGTGCTCACAAAGGATAGGGAAATATCACCACGTGCAACATGATCCCGAATAAAGTGGTTGCGAATCTCTATATGTTTTGTTCTTGTATGCTGCACGGGATTGTAAGCAATTTTGATAGCACTTTGATTTTCACATAATAGAGGCACTTTGTCACAATTGACACCATATTCCTTTAAAGTTTGCCTCATCCATAACAATTGTGTACAAGCACTTGCAGCAGCAACATATTCAGCTTCGGCGGTTGAGAGTGAAATACAATTCTGTTTCTTTGAAGACCAACACACTAGAGACCTGCCCAAGAATTGACATGCACCAGAGGTTGATTTCCTATCATCTTTGTCACCAGCCCAATAGGAATTAGTGTAACCACATAGAGAGAAACTTGAACCCTTGGGATACCATAACCCAAAAATTGGGGAATGAACCAAATATCGGAAGATTCGTTCGACCGCCACTAAGTGGCTTTCTTTAGCATCGGCTTGGTACCTTGCACACACTCCTACACTTAACATGATATCGGGCCTAGATGCGCAAAGGTAAAGGAGAGAGACGATCATGGATCGGTATACCCTTTGATCCACGTCTTTACCCTTGGGATGGAGCTCAAGATGACACTTTTTTTGCATTGGAGTAGCAACGCCATTGAGATCCGTCATCTTGAACCTTTTGAGCATGTCTTGGATGTAC
The DNA here is from genome assembly GCA_030063025.1 of Avena longiglumis. Taxonomy (NCBI): domain Eukaryota; kingdom Viridiplantae; phylum Streptophyta; class Magnoliopsida; order Poales; family Poaceae; genus Avena; species Avena longiglumis. Next base: position 35,347,958 of record CP125978.1, read on the forward strand.
TTAGCTTGATTAATAAAGGTTCCCTCTCTAAGTTGTTTGATCTCAAATCCAAGAAAGAACCTCAGCTCACCCATCATGGACATCTCAAACCTGTCAGTCATAAGCTTTGAAAATTCATCATTAAAAGCTTGGTTAGTAGAGCCAAAAATAATGTCATCTACATAAAGTTGCCATACAAAAAGCTCCCCATTAACCTTCTTAGTAAAAAGAGTGGGATCGATTTGCCCAACTTCGAAACCATGGTCTAGCAAAAGCTCTTTAAGGTTCTCATACCACGCACGTGAGGCTTGTTTAAGGCCATAGAGTGCCTTATCGAGTTTGTAGACATGGTTCGGAAATTTGGGGTCCTCAAAACCCGGGGGCTGCTTGACGTATACTAACTCATGGAGAGGACCATTAAGAAATACACTCTTAACATCCATTTGTCAGAATTTAAAGTTATGATGGGCAGCATAGGCAAGAAGGATATGGATGGATTCAAGACGAGCCACAGGAGCATAAGTCTCGCCAAAATCAATTCCTTCCACTTGAGAGAATCCTTGAGCCACGAGTCATGCTTTATTCCTCACAACAATGCCATTTTCATCTTGTTTGTTCTTGAAGATCCACTTGGTACCGATAACATTGCGGCAGTCCTTGGGTTTCTCTACGAGCTTCCAAACTTTGTTGCGTTCGAAGTTATTTAATTCTTCATGCATTGCAACAACCCAATCGGGGTCTTCAAGAGCATCAAAGACCTTCTTCGATTCAACCATGGAAATGTGAGCTTGATGATCACACAAGCTTGCAAGTTCTCTTCTAGTAGATACCCTTCTTTGTAGATCACCAACAACCTTGTCAAGAGTGTGACCCCTTAGTTCAAGGTTCCGATCAGCACGAGCCTTGCGACGAGCCTCAATGTCCTTATTGTTTCTAGAAGGAGTTGATTTAGTATTTGTATCCTTGTCTTGATCACTGCCTTTCCCTTGATCTTGATCTGAGTTAACACCAGGAGGTTGCTGCAGAGCTTGTTCTTTAGGGGCGGATAATCCGCCCCTTGGAGGGGCTGGACTATCCGGCCTGGGAGATTAAACACCAGTGACTTCTTCCTGAGCATGCCTGACAGGACTTGGAGAAACAGAGCCGGATAATCCGCCCTCCGGGGCCGGAGAATCCGGCCTGGGAGTTTCTTGGCCGTTGTCTTCTCCTTCGGATCCCCTGGAACGAATTGGAGTGCCAGGGGCGTATTGTCCTCCCCTGAGGGGCGGATAGTCTGTCCTGGGACTACCAACTTTTCCAGGAGACAGATGATCTTCAGCAGGTTGCGGTGTTGGTGCAAAGTTTTCTCCAACAATAGGATCTTGTTGATCTTGTGTAGATGAGGGCTCCACTTGAGTGGAGCATTGTCCTTCCCGATCCGCCACAAGGGGTTCCTCAATGGGGCGGAAAAATCCCACGCCCATTCTTCTTATGGCATCCTGGGGTATTGCAACATCTGCATCACAAACATCAACTTGCCCTACAAAGGAGCCGTTATTTTCATCGAACTCCACACTACAAGATTCTACAACAATTCCAGTGAGCTTGTTGTAGAATCTATAAGTGAGGGATTCGGCACCGTAACCAACAAAAATACCTTCTAAAGCCTTGGACTCAAATTTTGACAAACGGACACCTTTAATAAGAAAGAAACACTTACACCCAAATACCCTGAAGTATGAGACGTTGGGCTTGTTACTGGTAAGTATTTCATATGGAGTCTTGTCCAAAATCTTTCGGAGGTAGAGCCGGTTTGATGAGTGACTAGCAGTGGATATGGCTTCAGCCCAAAAATTATAAGGAGACTTGAATTCAGCCAACATTGATCTTGCCATATCCATCAAAGTTCGGTTCTTCCTCTCAGCTACACCATTTTGTTGAGGGGTGTACACAGCGGAATATTGATGTCTAATCCCCTCTTCGCTAAGAAACTCATTCAAAGTGTAGTTCTTGAATTCGAAGCCGTTGTCACTTCTTATTGCCAAGATAGGAACATTGTGTTGACGTTGAACTTCATTGGCAAATTCAATGGCAATTTTTTGAGTCTCACTCTTTAGCTTGAAGAAATAGACCCATGTATATCTTGAGTAATCATCGACAATGACCAAGCAATATTTCTTCCCACCAAGACTTGCATGAGAAGGAGGACCAAATAAATCCACATGAAGTAATTCCAAGATCCTCTTTGAAGACACAATAGTCTTCCTCTTGTGGGGAGAGTCATGCATTTTTCCTTCAACACAAGCCCTGCAAACACGATCTTTGGCAAAAGAGACATTGTATTTTAGTCCAAGGATGTGGCCACCATTGTGGAGACTTTGCAAAGTTCTCATGTTGACATGGGCTAAACGGCGATGCCATAGCCAGCCCATGTCGGCCTTTCCGAATAGACACATCAGACCCGAAGTGGTTTTCCCCAAAAAGTCCACCACATACAGGTCATTTTCGACGTATCCAACGAAAGCGACCTTTAGAGACTTGCTCCACAAGACTACCACCAAATCATCATCGATAAAAACAGCAAAACCAATCTTGCCAAGGGCACGAACAGAAATAAGGTTGTAACCGAGGGTCTCAACAAGCATGATGTCCACGAGAGAGATATCGTGGGCAACCACAACCTTGCCAAGACCCAATACCTGAGATTTAGACTTATCACCATAGGAGACTGTGATATTATCATGATTTGGACGTATCTCCGTGATGATCTCCTTGCTTCCGGTCATATGACTAGTGCATCCACTATCCAACACCCGTTTCGACCCACCGGAGGCGTAGCCCTACAAGAGAATTACGTTTTGGTTTTAGGTACCCATTTTTCAATGGGTCCTTTCATGTTAGTAACAAGGGTATTTGGGACCCAAATAGACCAAGCAATATATTCATCAAAGGGACCGACATAATAAGCATAAACATCGCCATAATCATCACAAAAGAGTTCATAATTTGGATTGTGAGACCCTGCAAAACCAATATTGTTAGTTTCGTCTTTTGTGACAATCTTCTCAACGGTGCTTGTCTTTGATTGCACATTCTTGGTATTGTTCTTCTTGTTTTTATTTTTCTTGGACTTGGTGACATATCCAAGTCCCTCTTTACCATGATTTGACATTTTCTTGTCAAGAACTTCATCAAGAACACCCTTATCCTTGGGTGAGATGTCCTTGACCACTTCTTTTTCCACACTAGTATTTTCCTTGTGGCTATATGTTGAATTGGATGTGCTAGGAATATCATACTTGGCCAATCGAATTTGGATCTGATCATGTGACTCATTGAGAATGTAGAAATCGCTTTTCAACGCCTTGTGAGCGTTGTCAAGTTTTTCCAATTCCTCGGAGAGTCTATCATGAGCAGCCCCAAAGTCAATCTTTTCTTTCTTTAGCTTCTTTGCTTTGGTGACTGCATTGTCACGTTCCTTAACAAGTTTAGCCACTATTTCTTCATGTGACTCCTTAATGGACTCAAGCCTCTCTTCAAGAGAGACCCGAGCTTCTTCTTCTTCTTCAAGAGCATTTTTAAGGGTGCAATTTCCATTGCATCCTCCCTTTCAATTCTGCCCTTTTCTTCGAGGAGAGCTTCGTTTTGGGCCAACTGATCCATAAGAGCTTCAAAACGAACATTGTGCTCACCTTGCAAGTTAGTATAGAAATAATCCAAAGAAATAATCTCTTCTTTAACCTTAAGACTAGTAGGATCATCCATGTCAATCATAGCCTTAGGAAAAGAAGAGTTAGAAGAAGTTACCTCGGAGCTTCTTGCCATGAGACAAGTAGCATTCTTGTTGATGATGTTTTCGTCGGAGAGTCAAGAGAGATGTTGAAGGAGACGTGGTGGCTATAGAAGCCACCTCTTGAGAGCTATCGCTTTCGTCCTCATCTTCACTTCCCTATGAATATTCTTCTTGAGCCACTAGAACAATCTTTGGTTGCTTCTTGAAGGAGCATTCTTCTTTACAAATTGTTTCTTGCGTGGAGCCTTGACTTGTCCTTGAATATAAGTCTTCCTCCATTATCTTCCCTACTTTGATATGGACACTCACCACAAAGTGCAGATCACCACAGTTGAAACATGTTCTCGCTTGGGACCATTTTCATTTCTTCCATAGGCTCCACTCTTGCGTTCTAGTTCAGCTTTAGCCTTGGTGGATCTTTCCAAAGTTTCTAGCATAAAGAGCCAAGTATTGTCCATGGATCCTTTTTATATCCTCGGGACAATCCAGACCTTCTATGGCATATTCATCATGATCAATCACACTAGTCTTCAAGGCCACGTTGACCCCCTTTTGCATCCCCATAGCTCGAGCACGAGAATCTTCGACATTCTTGGCAGCCACTTTGAAAGCGGCCATTTCTTGAATTACCTCATTGGATGTCATGAGGTGATAGTTATGCCTACCTTGGAGACTTTTCAAATCAGGCTCAAATGGCATAAGAGCATTGACATACTTGCTTGATCCATGCATCATCAACATGAGCGCACCATGGTTTCAAAAATGTGGCTATTGCCTTAAGCCTCCTATACATGTCTTCATGGTCTTCTTCCATCCAACATATATAATCCTTCACTGCTGCTCAATGCATCATATCTATTCCTTTTCATACTTTCATTTCCGATGAAGAGCTCGGTGAGAGCATCCCAAGCTTCCTTAGCTGTACTAAGATGCTGAATGTGTGGCATATCTTTGTCACCCACACCAAGTTGTATCATGTGTAGAGCTGTAGCATTGATTTGGCTATCGACAACTTCTCTTCTTGTAAGATTGTTGGGGTTTCCAACATGAAGACCATTTTCGATGATCTTCCACAACTCTATGGAGGAACTTCACACATGAGATTTCATCAAAAATTGCCATTGAGTAAAAGTAGATGCTGAAAGTTTGGGTGGATCACCCCTATTATGTATATGTGGGTGAGGGATAGGTGGATCAGGGGAATACACATGAGAAACCTCATTGTATCCATCCTTACCGCTATCCTTTTTCGAGGAGGAGCTCTTGCTAGTGTCATCACCAACCACTTCGTTATCTTTGGAAACGGTTTTACCCGTTTCCTTGGATTGCGGAGTGGTATCCTCAGAGTTAGATGGAGGTGATGCTGCGGATGTGGAGAGACGCATTATCAATTGACGCATCTCTTCCATCTTAGCCTCCATTGAACTCACCAAGGTTGTTTCCAACGTCATGAGATCATTCATAGTGACTACCTCCGGAGCATCACTCCCATCTACCTTGGAACCCATACTTCTCTTAGGCGGTTAAGCCCGAAATAAGAGTCGGGGCTCTGATACCAATTGAAATGGATCGTATGGGCATCTAGAGGGGGGGGTGAATAGGTGCTAACCAATTTTTAATACTTTTTCAATTTTAGGCTTGACACAAAGTAAATTCTCTAGATATGCAACTATGAGAATTTCCCTATATGCAACCCTAACTACTAAGCATGTAAAGAGAGGAGCGAGGAAACCGTAGTGGAGAACACGGAGACACATGGATTTGTTTTACCGCAGTTCCTTCCTTGTTAAGGGAAGTACATCTGCGTTGGAGGGGTGGGCGGTTCTAAGACCACCATGCCATAATAGGCCTCACCCTATTCTCTGATGGATCTCGCCACGAGAGGCCTGATCCACCTTCTCCACTATTGGATCCCTTCGAGGCGGGAACCGGTGCCTTTTACAACACTATCGGGGCACACACCCACAACCGAATTGGGGGATCCCGAGATGACAACAAGCTACCACAAGAACAAAGTTTATCAATATAAACAAAAACAAGGATCTAGGTATTTGCAAGAAATACTAGATCGGTGGTTCTCCAAATGAATGGAGAGGAGATGAAGCGCTTGATTGCTGATGATGAAGATCGAGTTCTCCTCCTTCGATTCCCCAAGGGACAAGGCCTTTGGGTGGATCTAGGTGGAGCTATCTTGGATGAAGATTGCAGATCTGATCTTGTCTTTTTCGAATGAATCAAGAGATCTGGCAGGAGGGGGAAGGCTGGCTTAAATACCCCCTCCCTAGATCTGGCCGTTGAGCAACTTTGGGGGCGGATTATCCGCCCTCCTGGGAAAACTCCGCCCCAAGGACGGATTTTTCGGGAGGAACTCCGCCCCCTCTCTGGGGCTGGCGCCTGCGTGACTTGGTGAAGATCCTGGGGGGCGGATAATCTGGCCCCTCCTGGGGCGGATTATCCGGCCAGGCCGGAAAGTCCGGCCAACACTCCGCCTCTCCGGGCTTGCTTGGCGGTGAGCAAGGGCGGACTATCCGCCTCTCGAGGCGGATTATCTGGTGGGGCCGGAAAATCCAGCCAAAACTCCGCTCCCCTTCTGGAGCTTGTGCCTGCTTGGGAAGAGGGAGGGGCGGATTATCCGCCCCTGGTGGGGGCGGATTATTCACCTCCCAAAGGCAGATACTTTTCCCTTTTTCTCAGAGAGAGCTGCAACACTGCAACACACATTAAAATACGCCTTGATATTGTTATCTAACACACAAAATACTAGGGATTAAGAAATGTTCTTTCAATGTTAACCTCATTTAGCCTACTTCTCTCACTGTCCCTGTTAGAAGACCCTGCAGAAGAAACAATAGAACTTTATTATCATGTTCAATAGAATAAAACCAGCAAACAAAAGAAACAATAGAACTATATCAAATTACCTAGACACAACAGCAATCCATTCATTATCAATTGGATCTTGCAAATAGTAGACCTGTTTTGCTTGACTAGCTAGTATAAATGGCATAGATGAAAAAATTTCCCCTTTGTCTACATGATTGAAGTTGACTTCATTTATTCCAAATTCATCTACTCTAATTCCAGTATCTTTAACCCATTCACACTTGAATAATACTACACTATCTGTGTTTGAATAATTCAATTCAACTATTTCATGGATCCTGCCACAAATTTGACCATCTCCTACTGTGTGATCTACTGAATAACTTAATTTCTTTGCAGTAGTTGAAACTCCATCACACTGGGAAGATTTTCCAGCAGAATGGCTTCTTGTGTGGAATGTACAGCCATTAATCTTGTAGCTGTTGTATTTCTTCACCATCATGAAAGGATTTTGTGCTAGTAGAACAATTTCTTGTGGTAGTTCAACTCCTTTATGCATTAAAGAATGCACATGTTTAATAAACTAGTTCAGGAATTGCTGGTGGTGAGCAACTTCAACTTCTCTTCTACTCTTCCTTCTGTCTGCTTGTAGTATTGTGATATGCTCATTTGCAAACCTAGTAATTTCTGGATAACTAAGCAACACATGCCTTTGAGCTTGTGTCCATGAAATGTGATCTAGCTCATCTACTTGAAATGCAGAGAGCTGTCTTCCAATTGTTCTTAAATATACATTAGTGTCTGGACTACTAGTTGTGCTATCATAATTATGCATTGTCTCTTTGTTGGAATTTTCCAGATATCTTGCACAAAAATCCAAGCTCTAATCAAATATATATCCCTCGGCTATTGATGCTTCAGGATGTCTTCTAGTATGTACCATCCCTTTACACTTCCCAACAAACATCTCTGTAGACCACATGTTTCTGAATTGCACTGGTCCAACTATCAACACTTCACTTGCAAGATGGATGACAAGATGTTCCATTATATCAAAGAATGATGGTGGAAAAATCTGCTCTAGCTGACACATTGTTTCAGCAATTTTTTCTTCCAACTTTTGCATCTTAGTAGGATCTATGACTTTGGAGCAAACTTTCTTGAAGTACTTGCTAAGATTAATTAGTGGAAGAGCAACAGGGGCAGGCATGGTTCTACTTATAGCTAAAGGAAATACATCTTCAAATATTATGTTGCAGTCATGAGTTTTCAGCCCAACTAATTTTTTCTCATCTAACCTGACCTTCCCATCCATGTTTGAAGCATAGTCTACTGGAAACCTGGCATTTTTCACAACTAAGCAAAATACCTTCTTATTATCTGAATTCATGTAGTGCATTGCTTCAGGCAAGTCTGGTTTCTCTTGAATTTCATCAACATGGAGATGTGTTCTGATTTTAAATCTTTTCATATCCAGTCTTGCTTTACATTATCTTTGGACCTGTTGTCCACTTGTAAAATTGTGTGAACAATATTATCAAACACATTCTTATCTATATGCATTGAGTCCAAATTATGTCGAACCAGCAAATGTTCCCAATATTCAAGCTAGAAAAAGATGCTTCTCTTCTTGAATGTTGATTCTACAGTGTGCACATCCTCCAGTATAGTATCTTCCTCCCCTTCATCTTTTTGTCTTTTTCTTCTTCTTAGACTTTTGTTGTTTCTGTGTTTTCCCATAGATGGTGTGAATGCCTTTTGTAATTTCTGAAATCTCGTGACCTGTTGGCTGAATTGGAGGTTCCCTGTCTTAAGTTGTGCCATCAAATGAGTCTTTATCCTTCCTAAATGGGTGTTCTGCAGGTAGAACATCCTAGTACCCAGGTAGCATGCTTTGTGTCCATGTTTTAAATGTTTGGAACATGTACCCAGCAGGCAGTGGGAGCAAACAACAATACTCTCTCCACTAAGAATTCCCCGGCCTAGCCAGTCACTAATTGTCCATAGCAGTGCAGCATACACCCTGAATTTCCTTCCTACATGAGCATCAAAAGTCCAAAGACCATCCTTCCATAACACTTTCAGTTCATCAACTACTAGTTGCAGGTAAATGTCTATGTCTTTCCCTGGTGCCTTCCTACCAGGAATAATAACTGACAAAATGAAGTTGTTTTCTTTCATGCAACTCTCTGCTGGAAGATTGTATGGAATCAGTACAATTGGCCAGATGCTGTAAGACAAGTTCATAGTTCTGAATGGATTGAAACCATCAGTTGCTAGTCCAAACCTAATATTTCTAGCTTCTTTACTGAACCACTCATATTTTGCATCAAAATGCTTCCAAGATGGTGCATCAGCAGGATGCCTCATAAGACCATCCTTGATCCTACCATCAACATGCCAACTCATAAGTGGGGCTGTGTTGCTTGACATGAATAATCTTCTAATTCTCTTCTTCAATGGGAAATGCCTGACCACCTTTTGAGCAACCTTGCTAAATCTTTTGCCACCGCCAATTTCTTTCACAATCTTCCATCTGAATGCATTACATACTGGACATACTGTTGCATTGATATTGTCTCCTCTATATATGATGCAGTCATTAATGCATGCATCATATGTGTCATACCCTAGCCCTACAGATTTGATGTACCGTTTGGATTCATGAAAATTCATAGGGAGAGTTGTATCCTCTGGTAGAACATCCCTAAATAGTCATAGACATCTTCAAATGTAGCTCGTTAATCCTCGGTGTTCTTTATGTTCATCAGCTTCACAAGAAATTGCAGTTTTGTAATTTTTTTACATCCTGCATATAATTCTTGTCTGCCATCATTAACTAACTTTTTGAATACCTCAGCTTCTTCATCAGCTTCATCTATTTCTTCAGAGTCATCATCAGTATCATCACTGTCAACTTGTGTATCTGATCCTAAAGAGATATTGTTGTACATACCATGAGAACCCAACATCATCTCATCCATCTCATCACTTCCTAATGGCAATTCTACTGATTCATTGGGTTGTATAGTAGGAATAGCACAATCTACTGATTCCCCATGGTATACCCATGTTGTATACCCAGGCATGAATCCTACAGATATTATATGATCTTCAACATCTTCTAAACTTTGCCTAGAGATGTTACAACAAAGTTTGCATGGGCAGACAATCTTTTGGCTATAACCAGAATTTGTAGCTGCAAACTGAATAAAACCCCTAACCCCATCTGCAAACTGGGTACTGGATCTAGCAGCACTCATCCATGTTTTATCCATTGTACAAATAGATGAATAAACTTAGCAACTTGTTCCTATGTAACCAATAGCAAGATACTAGTTACTATACCAACATTCAAACAAACAAACTATAGCATAGCATATCAAAGCAAAGCACAAGTAATAACTTGTCCCTCTACTATAGCATAGCATATCGATCAAAGAGAGCACACGTAATAACATGAATGTAGCAGGACAAATTATAGCATAGCATATCGAGCAAAGCGTAGCACAAGTAATAACAGAATGTATCAGGACAAACTATAGCATAGCATATCGAGCAAAGGAGAGCACAAGTAATAACAGAACAAAACAGAATGGATCGTAGAGCATAGCATATCGTGAGGTAGAACAAAGTAATAACATGAACATGAACAGGAGCAGATCAGAGCATCTCAGGTACAGGATCAGATCAGAGCAGACATTGGAGAATTCCTAACCTGAAGAGCTAGCCTCGGCATCATTGCGAGTTATTTGTCGATGAAGAATATATCGACGTGGATCATCAATACGAGTGCCCATTGGACGACGTGGATCAACGTGGATCGATGTGGATCTCGACGGAGAGGTGGTGGACGAGCTCCAGGCGGTGGCGGATCTCGACGGAGCGGTGGCGGAAGAGCTGGAGACAGCGGGGGATTTAAACGGAGAGGTGGTGATGGACGAGATCGAGGAGGAGGCGGTAGAGGATCTCGACGGAGAGGTGGTGGTGGATCTCGAGGGAGAGGAGGAGGCAGTGGCGAATCTCGACGAAGAGGAGGAGGCGATGGCGAATCTCGACGGAGAGGAGGCGGATCTCGACGGAGAGGAGGAGGCGATGGAAAATCTCGACGGAGAGGAGGTGGATCTCGACGGAGAGGAGGAGGCGGTGGCGAATCTCGACGGAGAGGAGGTGGATCTCGACGGAGAGGAGGAGGCGGTGGTGGATATAGACGGAAAGGAGCTCAATCGAGGAGGAGGCGGTGGTGGATCCTAATGTTGTCTGGAGAACTGAAATGTACGCTCGGATCTGCAAAAAGAGAAAGACAAGGTCAAATCGATGGGGCCAGTAATATGACTTGAAAAAATTAAAGGACTGAAATGAAAAAATAACACTAGTAGTGTTATTTTATCAGTAATTGTAAAACTAGACTACTTTATCAGTTTAAACATTGAATATTGTAGTCTAGTTTAAACTACAAAGTTTAAACATTGAATATTCATAATCGTAATCATAGTTACATTGTAGTCTAGTTGAATAATCATAATCATAATCATAATCATATCAGTAGTGTTATTACTGGCAATGATTCTAGACATAAAATTGAACATTGTAGTCTAGTTTAAACATAATCATAATCATAACATTAAACATAATCATAACTACAAAGTTATGAATATTTATGAATCATAACTACAAAGATTATGAACATAAAATTGAACAAAGTCATAAAATTATAACATTGAACATTGAATATTTATGAATCATAACATTGAACATTGTAGTCTAGTTGCCCATGTTCTGAATATTTATGAATTCAGAACAATGAAGGCCTTCTAGACATAAAATTATAGAAAATGATCAACACTAGATAAACAGAAAATCAAGAAAATGATCAACACTTGATAAACTGAAAATCATCAACACTTGAATAACAAAAAATGATCAACACTTGATAACCAACATTACAAACCAACATTACAGAACATTGTTCAACTTACAAACCAACATTACAGTAGATGCATTGTTCAGAACACTAGTCCACTAGAACACATTACAACTTAAAATGAAACACAATTTCTAATAAACAACATAAAATCAAGGGTCTTCAATCATGTTCTTCAAGGGTCTTCAATCTCCACAAAATCAAGGCAAATGTGACCATGCCTTGGGTCTGCAACAATCAACAACAGTGATCCCTCTACTATATTTGCCTCCTCCCTAAATTGCTGCCATCCTATTGTGAATGCAATTCTATCATCTTCATCTTCCATGTGGTACCATCCTTCAAAGAGCACATCAAATTCCCTAGCCAACAAATTTGAATGTCCTTGCCATGGGCATCCAACTTCTTTGAATGTTTTTGCAGAAAGGTACTGGCATAGTAACAAATTGTGTAAGAACTAAGTCTGAAACATTGCATCAAATAAGTGAGAAATTAAGTAGTATATAGTTACCAAGGCATCTAGTTCAACATTTTCCTGATTATACTTGTGCACCATAAACTGCATCTCATTGACACTTTCATAGAACTCTTCCTCAGCTAGTTCTTGCCCTGGTTTTAGAGCCAAAACCTTGTAGATACCATAATTAATGGTTGCCATGTTCTCCTCACTAATTTCTCTGATGTTTGAGAAAATAGTCTTCTGAAGTATAGCTCTAATTTCAGGCATCACACAGTAAAGACCCGCTCAAAGTAGTAAACAATGGCAAACAGTTTAACATGGCAAGTCTGGTCACACTGAAATTTCTCTTTCAGTTAACATGACATAAAACATACCTCCATCTGCAACAATAGGCTTCTCAACCTTCATCATATCCACAAATTCAGAAACTGTGATATCAAAATTGTTGGACTATTCCACATACCTGAAAGAGACAACCTCACCTTGCTGGATATCATATTTCCTAACAAGGGAACACCAGTATGGTCCACAGATGGTAGTTCTTGACACTTCTTTCTCTAGGTAGAAGTCATACACATGCCTGTTCCTGCATGTAGCCACCATCCAGTTCTTTGACATTGCAAATTTTTCAAGTTGTTCCTTGAATTTGCAAGGTACTGCCTGAAATAAAAACAAGAGGAATGTTTGTCATTATACACCTCCTTTCCAGATAAAAACAAGAGATCCATTGTTCTGATGTTATAACTTACCACTCCATTTTTAAATCCCTGCATCATAATCAGATCAAAAGAAACTGCACGCCTGTTATAATGGAGACCACAGTTTTGCACTGGTTGCCGGCACCGAACACAACTCATCTCATCCATTCCTATGACAAATAATGGAAGTATTACACAAATTCATTCATGAACGACAGGAAAAGAGGCAAGGGTATTAATCACCTATAGGATAACTGAAGAAATTCTCCTGTTGTACAATCAGCGATCTGCATCACACATGAAACATTCAGATGTAAGTACACAAACAGAACAACAATATTCAGGTAAGAACAGAAACATTCAGATGTATGTACTCACCAAGAGGCAGAAGAACTCGACATAGACAGAAGAAATAACTCCATACTACCACCATGTTAAATAGGAAAGCACCTGGACGTGGGCAAGCACCGCGCAAAGACTTACTTACCCCACTTCCCCCACTTTCAAGGACGTGTGTGCAGTGCATAAAATTAATGTACAAAATGATCTGAATAAATGTACACAATGCTCTGATTAAATTCAGGCATGGATGTTGTGGATATGAATAAACACTAGTAGTTAACTAACAGTAATTTACACTAGTAGTTAAATTCAGGCACAAAATGCTCTGATTTTTTCATAAGCACTAGTAGTACACACTAGTGTTTAATTCCATATTGCTGCCCATATTCAAACTTCGTACTCCATACTACTATTATGGAACTAATGTAGTCTAGTTGCCCATGTTCTGAATATTTATGAATTCAGAACAATGAAGGCCTTCTAGACAACAACAATACAGGAATATGAAACAAGTAATAAAACAAGCACAACCATAGAATTTCAGGCACAATACAAGTGATACAAACACTAGTAGGTAACTTATAAAATATAAAACAAACACTAATAGGTTCCTTACATAATAACTAAAACTTAAAACAACATTGATGACATTGTTCCTTAAACAACTGCAACACAACCTAAACAAGCATCTGTTAACTAGGTCACTAACTGATTCCTTAGTTGACAATGTCAACAAAGTTCAGCCCAAGGTGATCACTCATATGTTCTATCTTGATCACAAGCATTGAAGCCCATTCAACATCAGCAGCAAATGTGAAGTCATTCCACCCCGCGGTGAAACTGACTTCTTCATGTTCCTTGCTAATGGAGTAGGCACATGCAATGAAGTTCTCTTCGTCTCCATCTAGTTTTGCCCTTCCCTGGAAAGATGTGCTATGCCGTGTCTTGGGTACCTATAGCCTTGTACAGCCTCAATAGGCATGAACTGCAATAATCATGTATTTTCACAGTTAGTATTTTTTTACACATTAGGCATGCATAGAATGAAACAACGGAATATTGATTTAGCTCTAAGCCTTACCAGTGCATCCCATTCCTGGTTTTCCTCATTCATCTTGTGTATCCAGAAATTCTTCTCATCACTACTTTCAATGATCTCATGTTCTGTCACATGAACATCTTTGTAGATGGCAAATAAGATGGTGGCCATGTTCTGTTCAGTGATTGATTGAATGTTTGAGAAGATTGTCCTATACAGAATGCTTCTTATTCCAGAAGGGACATCTCCAATCACTAAGCAAATATAAGAAATAAAATAATTAGTACTAGTACATGTAAAGGAATTAGTAGTAGTTGAGGAAATAGTTAGTAGTAGTTGTTAGCAAGGACTTACAGGGAGCTTCATGGATGTACTTTTCAACACCATTTGAGGAAATGGTCACATGGAATAAATTGTCCAAACCCTCAATTGGATCTGGATCATATTCAAATTCCAAGACATCACCAATACCAATGTCGAGACTCTCCACAAGGACGCCCAAAAGGACCACAAATCAATGTCTTTTCATCAGTCTTCTTCAAGTACAGATCATAGTTTCTGATTGCACTGCTGTTGGCAACCAGCCAATTCTTAGGAGTGAAATCATTTAGTCTCTCCCTAAATGAACATGGAACAACCTACATGATATGAATATAACATAATGTAGTTAACTTACCAACCTACAGGATGAATATAACATAAAGTAAAATAATGTTGTCTGGATGTGAAAACTCACCACACCATCTGGAAGCTGGTTGCCCTCCTCATGTCCTACCAGCTTGTGAGCAGGTTGTCCACACACATCACAGTCCATTGCTAAAAATTAAACAAGTAATTAGTAACAAACCCTAATCATTGCAGCCATATTACAGTACTGAAGAACAATCTACACATTTCAGTACTGAAGAACAATCTAGACATTTCAGTACTGAAGAACAATCTACACATTACATTACCGAAGGACAATCTACACATTACATTACTTATATTTCAGTCATTATAATCAGGAACACGCAAATTCCATGAAAACCCTAATCAGGAACATAATAAGGACAGAATACCCTAATTTGAAACCCTAATCGAGCAGAGGATGAACAGTTAGAAGAAAGAGGGATTTACCGGAGAAGAAACCCTAATGAAGCAGTGGTTCTTCTTCTTTGGGTATCTTGCGGTCACTTTAATATTAGAAGAAGAAAGAGGGATTAGGACAGAACCTCAAAATAAAGAATAAAGCAACAGAACTGAAGATGGTTGGAAGAATCAAGCAACAGAAGTGAAGAAGGTTGGAAGAATCAAGCAACGGAAGAAAAGATTAGAGAGATAACTGAAAAAATCTTGAAGAATTGCAAAGGAACTAAAGAACTCACCGTACGAACTGCCGAGTCTGCAGATGGATGGAAAGAAAAAGAAAAGATTAGAGAGAGAACTCTGAAGAAATCTGAAGAACTGCAAAGGAACTGAAGAACTCACCGTACGAACTGCCGAGTCTGCAGATGGATGGAAAGAAAATGAAAAGATTAGAGAGAGAACTCTGAAGAAATCTAAAGAACTGCAAAGGAACTGAAGAACTCACCTTACAATCTGCCGAGTCTGCAGATGGATGGAAAGAAAAAGAAAAGATTAGAGAGAGAACTCTGAAGAAAAGATAAGAAAAGAAGTCTAAAGAACTGCAGAGGAACTCACCGTACAAAGAACTGCCGAGTGGGAGAGAGGGAACTGCCGAGTGGGAGAGAGGGGAGGTTGTCCCTTCGGTTTCCCTTCTTATAATATTCCAACGCTCCCACGCGCTCTCTGTCTCTTCGGTTCCAGATATTTTGGCCCAAATTTTGGCCGAGTGGGCCTTTGCCTATTACTTTCTCCTACAGTTGGGCCAACGGTGGAAAAATAAAGAAACAAAAGTTGGGTCTTTGTGTTTTTTATAAGATTTTTGGATCTATTTTTAAAAACAACAGTATAAAGTAGAAAAAAATTGAATTTGTTGCAACAACTTATCCTTGCTATTGTGAAAAATTAACACAATAGCAGTATGGATTTATTGCATACAACTGTAAGAAGTATACAAATAATTTTCTTTTTTGTATCTATTTTTAAAAACAACAGTGTAAAGTAGAAAAAAAATCAATTTATTGCAACAACTTATCCTTGCTATTGTGAAAAATTAACACAATAGCAGTATGGATTTGTTGCATCTATATTTTCAGAAAATACAGAAAGCAAACACAACTGGATCAGAAAACACAAACTTGATATATAATATAAGTTCAATAATAGCTGGATACAAACACAACTGGATACACAACCACAACTAGATACAAACACACTAGATACAAACACACTGGATACAAACACAAATTCATGGGCACTAATTACATGATCTCTAGTAGATGATCCCTAGTTGATGATCTCAACAAAGTTAAGACCAATAAACTCTTGCATGTGCTCTACTTTCATCAAAAGAAGTGTTTCATTGCCAATGTTAGCAGCATTGGTGAAATCAGTCTATCCATTCTGAAAACACACATGCCCCATGTCCTAGGCAATGGAGTAGGTGCAGTCAATGAACTCTTCTTCTTCTTCTTCTCCTAGAAGCTGTCCATCCTTGGAAAGATGAGCAGTGCCAAAACCTGGGTACCTGTACCCATCTATAGCCTCAGTAGGCATGTACTGCAAAACAGAGAAAGATCCACAATTGATTTAGTTGCATGCAAATAAAATAATTTCAGATGTCAAACATATGAACTATGGGAAATTACCAAGGCATTGAAGTGAACATTATCATCATCCATCTTGTGCACCCAAAAATGTTTCTGATCCTTTGGTTCATAAAATTCCTTCTCCACAAAAACATCTTTGTAAATGCCAAACAGGATTGCATCCATGTCCTGTTCACTAATGGAATGGATGTCTGAGAAGATTGTCCTATAGAGGATACTTCTTATTGGGCTAGGAAAATCTCCTACAACTAATCAGAGAGGATGTGTTATCCTTAATTATTTCCAAAATGCATTGTGAAAAAAAGATGAGTTATTTTTGTGATACCAGTTTCTTCAACTGCATCCTTCTCAACAATGAACAGTTATGTCAAATGAGTTCTCTAAAGGTTCAAAGGGATCATCAGTACATTGGAAATGTACAACATCACCCACAGCAATGTCATAAACTCTAACTAAAGATCTCCAGTAAGGGCCACAGATTAGTGTAGCTGACTCATCCTTCTGTAAGAACAAATCAAATCTTCTGAACCTTGGGATCTTGGAAACTAACCATTTCCTATTGTTCAACCTCTGTTTGAATGAGCAGGGAATGTACTGCAGTTTAACATCATACTTTAGTTCCCATTGCCAAAAACTGTTTGAATGAGCAGGGAATGTACTCCCAAAAAAGATCAGTACTCCCATTGCCAAAAAAGAATAGAGCAAAGAAGAACTATCAGAAAAACTTACCACACCACGTCTAAAACCATGGCCAATGACAATGTCAAATCCATTAGCTCTCCTATTGGATCTGCCACAATTGTCACCAGGCTGATCACAGATAGCACACGTCATGTCATCCATCACCTACAAAATAACATCCAGGTTAATTCACCTACAAAAATTCACCCAGGTTGATCACAGAGATAGGTGTTGAAATTTAACCCGAGAGCTGAAAATTCAAGGAGGAAATTCGAACTCATGACCTCAAAATGTAGTAAAAGGATTAGATTGCATCGATTAAATGAAATAGAATAATAAGATCTATGTACATAATTGAACTCACCTAGAAAGTCAAGGGATAGAAGAAAAGATCTCAGGCACAAGAATTGTAAAGCGGCTGTGTTTCTCCTCCTATTTAAAGGTAAAGGGATAGGGGATGTAAACCGCTCCCCACGCCCACCAGCATTCCACGCCCACCACTTCTCCACGATGTGGCCCATTTAATCGACACTATCCACTATTTTCCCCACTATGTGGCCCATTTAATCCGACACTATCCAGTGCCCATTAAGTACATGCAAGACTAATCTAGCTTTATTATCACCAACCGAGCCACGCAATGGATCCCTAATTTTGACCGAATAATCCTAGTGTCCTGAAACAACAAGACATCTCCTCTTCGCATCGAATGTTTTGACAACATCTTTCCATCCAAAACAGATAACTGCTTGTCCAGATTCAGTTAGCATCATTCTACAGTACTGAGTCTTGGAAACTGTTGGCTTGTTCACAGCAAGAAGAATAACTTCAGATCCTTTAGGAACCCCATGTCTGGGAGCTCTTGAGCATAAGACAAGCCTTAGAAACTTCAAAAGATAAGTATTTGTGAATTCTTTTGAAAAAAACTGGAAAACAGAAATTTCAATTATGATCAAATCATACTATACAGTAAACTATGTTTCACTACTAGAAGCATGATCAATAAGAAATATTTTAACACACATTACTAACCATTTCTCCCTCTCCAGGTCTCCAGTGAACATGATCAAAGGAAGCTATGATGTTTTCTTCTGTCAATTTCCACACATACTCCTTAATATCAGATCTTGGTAACTCCTGAACATAGCTTCTCAATTGGATAACTTGATTGAATGTCAAATCAACCTTGTTTGCAAAAATGCATTCATTATAAAGGATTCTTCACTAGCAAAACCAGGTCCTACATGACAAATAAAGCATTATTCATCACCCAAAAACACTCTAGTAAAACAAGTAAATATGCATAAATGGTAATTAGACCTCTAGTAGTAATCAGACTCCTTTCATGAATCTCAGTGGGGCTGTACCTACAGAGATGTGCATAAATATTTTATAAGAGATACTCAGATACATTTGCATGATCAAATGGTAAGAATGGGTTTAATAAGACAGGGTAGTACTCTTCAATTTTAAGTATCTCAAGCTTAAGGTAGAACCACTGATGTCTGAGTCTTGGTGGTAGTTTTCTTTCATATGTAAAACTGAACATGCAAACATCCCCTTCCTTCAGATTAAATGCCTCTACCACCTTTGCCCATCCAGGAGGGATGATCTGGGTTTTTCCATCAGCCTGAAGATTCATCCTATAGTACTTTATTGGAGATCCTAACTTGAGCTTCACACCTACACTAACCAATTGAGATCTAGCTTGAATACAATGTCTCATGAGGTGTTCATCCATGAGAAACTGCATCAGGAACTTTCTTGTAAACTCTTGACTTAATTCCTGGAATTTGTTAGATAAAAATGTGAGTAATGTGCGTAACTTACAGATAAAAATATGAATAATGCGTAACATATATACATACCATTAAACCCTCCAAAGGAATGACATTTGTTGATGTAATTGTGCTAATATAATTCTTAATTGCAGGCCTTGGTAGCACTTCCACATTGCTTCTTAGCTGCATTAATTGGTGGTAATTCATTTGAACCAAATTTTCAAAAATGCAGTTTGTATCAATTGAATCAAATCCTGAATGTCCAGGTCCTAAAAAATGCCAAACAATGTATCATCAGTACCAGAAAATATAGATCAATGACAAGAGCATATCTTACAAAGTAAATGGTGCTAAACAAACCTCTAATTGTGATCATTAGTCTATCATTGATCATGAGTCCCTCATCCCTCTCATCATCTTGGTCTCTGTAGTAATCATATTCATCAGTGAACCAATTACAGAACTATTTTCAGATCTATTTCTAGCATTAGTAAAAATTAGATTTTTTGTTTAGAATTACAGATGAATTAGATGAACCATTTCAGATCTACAAAGAAGACTAGATGAACCATTTCAGACCTACAAAGAACACTAGATGGATGAAAAGACATAGAATCGAACCTGCAATTTTCTGATTGCTCTTGAGAAATCGTTAGGTGACGCGGGGGAGAAGGGGATGTGGCTGCTGCTGTACAGTTGGTGCGGCCGCGCGGATCCATTGCAGAAGCTGCTATGGAGGAGAAACCCTAGAGGTGGCGCGGATGTGCCGCGAGGATCTGCAGCTCTCCGACGGTGGGTGGTGCGGCGGCGCGGACGGAGAGGACGGAGAGGATCTACAGCTCTCCGGCGGCGGGTGGTGCGGCGGGCGTCGGAGAGGATCTGCAGCTCGGGCGGTGGTTGTCTGGTGGCGGGTGGTGCGGCGGCCACGGACGGAGAGGATCTGCAGCTCCGGCGGTGGTTGTTTGGCGGCGGATGGTGCGGCGGCGCGGACAGAGAGGATCTGCAGCTCCGGCGGGCGGGTGGTGCGGCGGCGCGGACGGAGAGGATCTGCAGCTCTCCGGCGGCGGGTGGTGCGGCGGCGCGGAGGACACGCGCGAGAAATGGAGGCGAAACCCTAGCGCTGTGGGTGGGGTGCCTCTCTTATAAAGTGGACAACAGAGGGGAGGGGGTTTGTGCAAGGTGGCGCGGGTGGAGGGACGAATATGATACTAAAATATTAAATGAGGGGCGTCCCAGCTAATCGCTATAACTATAGAGCCGAGGTGGAATGACACAAAATAGTTAAGAACAACCTAAGGTACTAATGTGCAAAATGACTGGAGTATATACGCACACACCCACCCACCGCGGGCGTCACTTTCCACTCCCTAACTTTACACTCCCTCACTCGCTCCCTTTCTGTTGGAGATATGCCCTAGAGGCAATAATAAATATAGTTATTATTATATCTTTGTGTTTATGATAAATGTTTACATTCATGCTATAATGGTATTAACAAGGAAACATTAATACTTGTGTGTTTTGTAAACTTAATTTGAAGTCCCTAGTATAGCCTCTATACTTCACTAGCTTGTTGGTTGATTAATGATTGTGGTTTCCCTATCATGAACATTGAGATGTTATCAACAACAAGATCATATCGTTAGGAGAATGATATGGTGGACATACTCCTATAGATAAGCGTAGCATAAAGATCAAGTCATTTCATTAGTTCAATTGCTATATGCTTTCGATACATAGTAACCTAATTCCTTCACCATGAGATCATGCATATCACCTTTCTCGGATGGATGCTTTGATGACATCAAACACCACACCGTGAATCGGGTGGTTATAAAAGTGGCATTGAGTGTTCGGAAGGTATTGGTTGAGACATGGATCAAGAGGGATTTGTCCATCCTCATGACGGATAGATATACTGGCCCTCTCGGAATGTCATCCAATTAGCTTGCAAGCATGTGACTTGGTCACAAGGGATCACATATCACGGAACGAGAAAAGAGTACTTATCAAGAATAAGGTTGAACTAGGTATACGGAGATACCGACGATCATAACCTTGGGTAAGTAACATATCGTGAGACAAAGGGAAATTGGTATCGTATGTAAGTGGTTCATTCGATCGCAAAGTAATCGTAGAAATATGTGGGATATGAATTTCCATTCCTCTATTGGTTATTGTTCGGAGAAGTGTCTCGATCATGTCCGCATAATTCACGAACCGTAGGGAGACACACTTAAGGATTCGACGTTGTTTGAGTAGTTATGGTATTATGAGAAAGAGACCGAATGTTGTTCGAGTCTCGATGGGATCCGGATATCACGAGGTGATCCGGAATGGTCCGGAGAATAAGATTCATATAAGGAAAGTCCTGCTTCGGAGTTCGGGAATGATTCCGTGTTTTCATGAATGTTCTAGAAGGTTCGGATTGTCCCAAGACTGGGGGAGGGTACATGAATGTGTCATTGCTCATTGAATGATTGCATCATGTACTATGTGTTATTGCTGTCCCAAATAAAGGATTAAATTGAATCCTAAAACAAAGTCAAATGTCCAGCTTTGAAAGTCAAACGCCAAAACAAGAAACTGTGGGAAACAAGCAAGAGGAGTTGAACCAACCCGGAGGAGGAGTTGACTCTCCAGCCGGGCGCCCAGCCCAGCCGAGTTGGGAGGACTCCTCCCTCCTGGCGCCATGACCCCCTCCCATAAAAGGAGGGCTCCCTCCCATAGACACAATACTTTCTACTCTAGATCTCCGGTTTAGAGCTGTTTTGGTTTAGAGCTTCTAATTGCTTTAGCCAGCTTTAGAGCCTTCTAATTGGTTTAGAGCCCTCTAATTGGTGTGTCTAATTACTAGGCCACTAATCCTCTCTCTCATAAGCTCCACCATACCGCACCGCTTAAGGCGAAGCTTGGGATCTCCCCTACTTCCACGCCACAGTTTGCCGGAATCGCGAGGAGAGTGCTACAACCTCCGCTCACTGGAACAAGGGAGAGGAAGGTCTTCGTCGAGTACCGAACGGTGACCGATCGGAGCGCCGCTTTAACGTGGCGCTGAAGGATCGCTCACACGATCTTGAGATCGGGAAGAGTACGACTACATCACCCACGAGAATCCGATCTCGTTAACCACTTTGGAATCTTCGAGGGTGAGTTCCTCTATCGACTCGTTGCTACAATCTAGTAGATAGATCTTGGCTTGTTTGTTTGTATGCGATTAAAAATTTTTGTTTTCCATGCTACGAACCCCTACAGTGGTATCAGAGCCGTGTCTATATGTAGATCTGTTGCACGAGTAGAACACAATGGTCATTGTGGGCGTTGATGCTTTTATTGTAGATTGCTTTTTGTGTACTTTGCATCTTGCGGTATGTTGGGATGAAGCGGCCCGGGCTAACCTTACATGACATCGTTCATGAGACTTGCTCCACGCTTGACATGTAACTTGTATTGCATAAGTGGCTTTGCGGTAGCATGTTTCTCCTAGCATAGTTAAGATCCAATTTACAACGGGTGATCAACAATGCTAGTATCAATGTTGTGGTTCTTGTTCGTAAGTTAGAACGACACTTATTGAAAGCCCCAAACCACGTAAAATATGCAAAGAAAGTAGAAGCGTCTAACTTTGTTTTGCAGGGGTGTGCAGTGATGTGATATGGCCATGATTGTGATTATATTTGATGTATGCAATGTTCCTTATTGTAAGTCGACAACCGGCAGGAGCCATATGGTTGTCTTTAATTTATGTTAAGACCCGCGTGTCTATTCAAAGTAGTTGTAATAGTTGAAGCCGTTGGACGACAACCATGGAGAAGCGTCATTGACCTTGATGCAATGCCGGTGATGATGGAGATCATGTTCGTGCTTGAAGATGGAGATCAGAGGCACGAAGAAGAAAGGCCATATCATATCACATATATATTGAATTGCATGTGATGTTAATCCTTTATGCATCTTGTATTGCTTAGTAGACGGTAGCATTATAAGATGATCCTCATGCACATCAATTTCAAATCATAAAGTGTTCACCCTTAGTTAGCAATTGCTAAAGCTTGTTGTTTCAAGCACCACGTGATGATCGGGTGTTCTAGATTCGCAAGTGTATACAACGTGAGCAAGCCAGATTTGCTCATGCGAAACTAAGGTTTGATCTTGACGAGCCTAGCATGTACAGACATGGTCTCGAACACGGATTACCGAAAGGTAAAGCATGAATCGTATAGTAGATATGATGAACATGATGATTGTTCGCCATTGAAACTATATCAACTCTCGTGATGATCGGTGTTGATGTAGTGGATTTGGTTCGTGATCACTAAAACAATGTGAGGGATATTGTTTTGAGTGGGAGTTCACCTAGTTTAATTTCATTAATTAATTTGAACTCAATTTGTCATAAACTTAGTCTAAACTATTGCAAATATGTTGTAGATCAATGGCAGCCCTACCATCAATTTTAATGCTCCTAGAGAAAGAAAAGTTGAAAACAATGGAAGCAACTTCATGGATTGGTTCCGCAATTTGAGGATTGTCCTCACAACTGGTAATTTGACCTATGTCGGATGCACATTGGTGACCCACTGCGGTGATGCTCCGATGAAGTAAAGAACGTTTACCTCGCCTAAGAATCAAGATCCATAGTTCAAAGTGCTATCTTGTATGGTTTAGAATCGAGCTTAAAAGGTTTGAAGAGTCGACCCATATGATATTGTCGAGGATCTCAAATTGATTTTGAGACTCATGCAAATTGAAAGCTATGAGGCTTCCGAAAAGTTCTTTAACTGCAAGATGGAAGAGGGCAGCTCAAGGTGAGCATGTGCTTAAGATGTCCGGGCATGCAAACAAACTTCAAAGCTTGGGTATTGTGATTCCTAATGCTTTGGGGATTTACTGTCCTCCAATCACTACCACCAAGTTACAAGAACTTTGTGATGAACTACAACATGCGTAACATGAACAAGACGTTGCCGTAACTCTTTGCCATGTTGAAATCTGCAAGTGGAGATCAAGAAAGAGCACCAAGTGTTGTTGGTCAATAAGACCACCAAATTCAAGAAAGGCAAGTCTAAGCAAAGGGACACTTCAAGAAGGGTGGTAAGAAAGCTACCACGCCATTTAAGAAGACCAAGGCTGGACCTAAGCCTAAACCGAGTGCTTTTACCGCAAGGGAGAAGGTCCTCGGAAGCGGAATTGCCCAAAGTACTTGGATTCAAGAACGGCAACATCAAGAAGAAAGGTATATCCGATATACATGTTATTGATGTGTATCTCACTAGTACCGTAGTAGTGCCCGGTATTTGATATCGTTCGGTTGCTCATATTTGTAACTCAAACAAAGCCGCAGAATAAACGGAAGCTAGCGAAGAACGAGGTGACGATGCGCTGGGAAACGGATCAAAGGTTGATGTGATCGCGTCACGCTACCCCTTCATCTACCATCGGATTAGTTTTATACTTAAATAATTGTTATTTAGTGCCGTTTGAGCATGAACATTATCTCAGATCTTGTTTATTGTAGACGGTTACTTGTTTAAGTCGAGAATAATGGTTGTTCGATTTATATGAGTAATATGTTTTACGCACATGCACCTTTGATAGATGGTCTATTCTTATTGAATCTCGATAGTGGAAATACACATATCAATAATATTGAGGCTAAACGCTTGAAATCAGCGATAATTCGACCTATATGTGGCACTGCCTTGGTCACATCGGAGTGAAACGTATGAAGAAACTCCATTCCGATGGACTTCTTGAATCACTTGATTTTGAATCACTTGAAAGATGCGAAGCATGTCTGATGGGAAAAATGACTAAGACTCCATTTTCTGGTATAATGGAGCGAGCTACGGACTTATTGGAAATCATACATACCGATGTGTGTGGTCCAATGAGTGTAGCATCGCGCGGTGGTTATCGTTATGTTCTTACCTTCACGGATGACTTGAGTAGATATGGGTATATCTATTTCATGAAACACAAGTCCGAAACTTTCGAGAAGTTTAAGGAATTTCAAAGTGAGGTAGAGAATCAACGTAACAAGAAGATTAAGTTTCTGCGTTCTGATCGTGGAGGTGAATATCTAAGTTACGAGTTTGGCGAGCATTTAAAGAAGTGCGGAATACTTTCACAATTGACACCGCCGGGAACACCACAGCGTAATGGTGTGTCCGAACGTCGTAATCGAACTCTCTTAGATATGGTTCGTTCTATGATGTCACTTACAGATTTACCGCTATCATTTTGGGGTTATGCATTAGAAAACCGATTCACTTTAAATAGGGCACCGCCTAAATCCGCTGAAACGACACCGTATGAATTATGGTTTGGGAAGAAACCTAAATTGTCGCTCCTTAAAGTTTGGGGATGCGAAGCCTATGTAAAGAAGTTACATGGGACAAGCTTGAACCCAAAGCGGAAAAATGCGTCTTCATAGGATACCAAGGAAACTATTGGGTATACCTTCTATCATAGATCCGAAGGCAAAACATTCGTTGTTAAGAATGGATCCTTTCTAGAGAAGGAATTTCTCTCAAAGAAGTGACTGGAAGGAAAGTAGAACTTGACGAGGTTGTTGAACCTTCTCTCGAATTGCAGTAGCGCAAAGACCGAAGAAGTTCTGTGGTGCCCGCACCAATAAGGGAGGAAGCTAATGATGATGATCATGAAACTTGGTTGAAGTTGCTACAGAGCCTCGGAGGTCAACGAGAACTCGTACCACTGCATTGGTATGATTCCGTTATGAATGTCATGGTGGACAACACCGATGACCCCGAGACATATGAGGAAGCGATGATGAGCCCAGATTCCAATAAATGGCAAGAAGCCATGAACCGAGATTGGATCCATGTACGAAAACCAAGTATGGACTTTGGTGGACTTACGGATGGCCGGAAGGTCACGAGAACAAATGGATTTTCAAGAAGAAAACAGATGTCGATGGTAATGTTATCGTCTATAAAGCTCGACTTGTCGCAAAAGGGTTTCACAAATTCAAGGAGTTGACTACGATGAGACTTTCTCACCAAGAGCGTAAGCTAAAGTCTGAGGATTATGTTAGCAATCGCCGCATATTATGATTATGAGATATGGCGATGGATGTCAAAACAGATTCCTCAATGGAGACATTGATGAAGAGTTGTATATGATGCAACCCAAAGGTTTTGTCGATCCTAAAGGTGCTAACAAGGTATGCAAACTTCAACGGTCCATCTATGGATTGAAGCAAGCATCCCGGTTGGAATCAACGCTTTGATAAGGTAATCAAAAGTTTTGGTTTTATACAAACTTATGGAGAAGCTTGTATTTACAAGAAAGTGAGTGGGAGCTCAGAGCATTCTTAATACTATGTGGATGACATATTGTTGATTGGGAATGATGTAGACCTTCTTAATAGTGTCAAGGAATATTTGAATAATAGTTTTCAATGAAGGATCTTGGAAGCGACTTACATATTAGGCATAAAGATTTATAGAGATAGATCGAAACGCCAAATATCATTGTCACAGAGTACATATTTGGACAAAGTTCTAAAGAGATTTGGAATGGAGGAAAGCAAGAAAGGGTTCTTGCCCATGTTGCTAATACGACCTTGAGTAAAACTCAAAGTCCGACATCGGCGTAAGATAGAGAAAGGATGAGTAAGACTCCCTATGCCTCAGCCCATAGGATCTCTAATGTATGCCATGCTATGTACTAGACCCGACATTGCATATGTCGTTAGTTTAACTAGCAGATATCAAAGTGATCCAGAGTGGATCATTGGACGGTCAAAAACATCCTTAAGTACTTGAGAAGAACTAAGGATATGGTTCTTTCTTATGGAGGTGATGAACAGCTCGTTGTTAATGGTTACACCGATGCTAGTTGGAACACCGATCCGATGATTCTAAATCACAATCCGGATACGTATTTATTTTGAATGGTGCAGAAGCTTAGTGGAGGAGTGCAAAGCAAAGCGTTGTGGCGAGATCTTCAACTGAATCGGAATACATGGTTGCTTGAGGCTTCACAAGAAGCGATATGGATGAAAGAGTTCATTACAGAGCTGGTGTGGTTCCAAGTGCGCCGACCCAATGTCTATCTCTGTGATAACATGGGCCATAGCCAATGCGCAAGAACCAAGGTCACACAAGAAGTCAAGCATATCAAGCTGCTTCACGCTTATTCGAGAACATATCCAGATGGGGATATAAAGATTTGCAAAGTACACACAGATCTGAATGTGGCGGATCCGTTGACTAAACCTCTCCCGAGGGCAAAACATGACCAACACCAAACTGCCATGGGTGTTCGGTATATTACCATGTAATCTAGATTAGATGACTCTAGTGCAAGTGGGAGACTGTTGGAGATATGCCCTAGAGGCAATAATAAATATAGTTATTATTATATCTTTGTGTTTATGATAAATGTTTACATTCATGCTATAATGGTATTAACAAGGAAACATTAATACTTGTGTGTTTTGTAAACTTAATTTGAAGTCCCTAGTATAGCCTCTATACTTCACTAGCTTGTTGGTTGATTAATGATTGTGGTTTCCCTATCATGAACATTGAGATGTTATCAACAACAAGATCATATCGTTAGGAGAATGATATGGTGGACATACTCCTATAGATAAGCGTAGCATAAAGATCAAGTCATTTCATTAGTTCAATTGCTATATGCTTTCTGATACATAGTAACCTAATTCCTTCGACCATGAGATCATGCATATCACCTTTACCGGATGGATGCTTTGATGACATCAAACACCACACCGTAATCGGGTGGTTATAAAAGTGGCATTGAGTGTTCGGAAGGTATTGGTTGAGACACATGGATCAAGAGGGATTTGTCCATCCTCATGACGGATAGATATACTGGGCCCTCTCGGTGGAATGTCATCCAATTAGCTTGCAAGCATGTGACTTGGTCACAAGGGATCACATATCACGGAACGAGAAAAGAGTACTTATCAAGAATAAGGTTGAACTAGGTATACAGAGATACCGACGATCATAACCTTGGGTAAGTAACATATCGTGAGACAAAGGGAAATTGGTATCGTATGTAAGTGGTTCATTCGATCGCAAAGTAATCGTGAGAAATATGTGGAGCCATATGAATTTCCAGATTCCTCTATTGGTTATTGTTCGAGAAGTGTCTCGATCATGTCCGCATAATTCACGAACCGTAGGGAGACACACTTAAGGATTCGACGTTGTTTGAGTAGTTATGGTATTATGAGAAAGAGACCGAATGTTGTTCGAGTCTCGGATGGGATCCGGATATCACGAGGTGATCCGGAATGGTCCGGAGAATAAGATTCATATAAGGAAAGTCCCGCCGGAGTTCGGGAATGATTCCGTGTTTTCATGGGAATGTTCTAGAAGGTTCGGATTGTCCCAAGACTGGGGGAGGGTACATGAATGTGTCATTGCTCATTGAATGATTGCATCATGTACTATGTGTTATTGCTGTCCCAAATAAAGGATTAAATTGAATCCTAAAACAGAAAAGTCAAATGTCCAGCTTTGAAAGTCAAACCGCCAAAACAAGAAACTGTGGAAACAAGCAAGAGGAGTTGGAACCAACCTTGGAGGAGGAGTTGACCTCCAGCCGGCCGCCCAGCCGAGTTGGGAGGGACTCCCTCCCTGGCGCGCCATGACCCCCCTCCCATAAAAGGAGGCAGGGCTCCCATAGACACAATACTTTCTACTCTAGATCTCCGTTTAGAGCTGTTTTGGTTTAGAGCTTCTAATTGCTTTAGCCAACAGTTTAGAGCCTTCTAATTGGTTTAGAGCCCTCTAATTGGTGTGTCTAATTACTAGGCCACTAATCCTCTCTCATAAGCTCCACCATACTTGACCGGCTTAAGGCGAAGCCTGGGATCTCCCTCTACTTGCATTCACGCCAGTTGCCTTGGGAATCGCGAGGAGAGTGCTACAACCTCCGTTCGCTGGAACAAGGGAGAGGAAGGTCTTCGCCGAAACCGAACGTGTGACCGATGCGGAGCGCTGCCGGAACGTGGCGCTGGAAGGATCGTCTACACGATCTTGAGATCGGGAAGAGTACGACTACATCACCCACGAGAATCCGATCTCGTTAACCACTTTGGAATCTTCGAGGGTGAGTTCCTCTATCGACTCGTTGCTACAATCTAGTAGATAGATCTTGGCTTGTTTGTTTGTATGCGATAGAAAATTTTTGTTTTCCATGCTACGAACCCCTACACTTTCCTCGTTAGGGTTCCACCGCCGCCGCCACCCCACTCGCTGCAGAAACCAAAACCCCTCCGGTGAATCCCATCGCCGCCGCCTCCTCGTTAGAGCTCGTCTGTTTTTTTCTCGTGTTCTTCTTCTATTCTTCTTTTTTCTCCTGTTCTTCTTGATTAGGAAATGGAGTTCTTATTCTCCTTGTTAGATCTTTTCTGTTCTTCTGTTGCTATGTTTATATCTAATCTGGTGTTCTTAGATTAGTGTATAGATCTTTGCTCGTGTTCTTAGATTAGTGTACTAGATCTGGTGTTGTTCTTAGATCTAATCGGGTGCTGTTATTAGATTAGTGTACTATTCTTAGATCTAATATTTTCTCGTGTTCTTAGTTTAGTGTGAAAATGTGTGTTGTCATTAGATTTAGGTGTTGTTCTTAGATTTGTTCGAGATCTAATCTGGTGTTCTTGGTCTGAAATGTTTGATCTTGTTCTAGGATTTGGGTGATGTTCTTATATTTGTTCTTTGTCTAGATCTTACCTGCTATGTGATCTAAGGCTTATTTTGTTTAGGGTTCTGCTAGATTTTATTTAGGGTTACTGTAACAGTTCTGTTGATGTCAAATGTTCTGCATCAATCCATGTTATGTTGATTCTATTGTTCTAATTGCTATAGTTCTGAAAAGTTCATAATGTTACAGTTCTGTTGATGAAGAAATGTTCAGAATTTTCAGAATTTACTGAATGTTCAGAAAGTTCATAATGTTCAGATTGTTCAGAATGTACTGAACTTTCTGTTCTAACCTTTCTGAATGTTCTGAATGTTCTAAACTTTCTGAATATTCTGAATGTTCAGAATGTAATTATAGACTTTCTGAATGTTTTGCTATGTTCAGAAAATTCAGAAATTACAGAATGTTCAGCATGATCTGAACTATCCGAATGTTCTGTACTTTCTGAACTTTCTGAATGTTCTGAATATGCAGAATGTAATTATTGACTTTCTGAATGTTTTGCTATTTGATCAGTCTTGAACATGTTTTAGCATTACCGATTACATTGTTTAGCATTACTGATTACAATTTGTTTTTATACTAGATGGGAACTTGTGAGGACTGTGCCATTGACATCTCAGATGACAGTGGAAGCTTGATCCCAAGCCACAGCAGTAGTAGTGGCAGTGGCACCTCTACGGAGTGGTTCATGCCAGATGGTTATGTGCCAGATGTGCCAGCTGTGCAAGATGATGGCTTTGTTTTAAGGGGTATGTATCTATACAAACTTTGAACTATCTAGTCTGTTACAGGCAGTTGAGAAATGGTACTAATATGAATCAAATTTGTTCTATTTGTGCTCTATCAGGACCAAAAAAACAAGGAAACAGATGAGTGGGACAAACAGTGTATGTTTGGAAATGGCATACTACTGTGTCTATGTCAAGTTCAGTTTTTGGAAGAATGGTGCAATGACAGAAGGCCAAAAATAAGGTACTATGTCTACAGGATGACAGAGTCAGCTGTCATTGAGAAGAGATGCAAAATGGTGAGATGCTATTTACTTTATCATGCATAACAGTGTAGTACATACAGAGTCCAAAAGAATGCTAACAGTTGTGTAAACTTGATACTTACACATGAATTTAATGCTGAGTTCACAACCAAGTACCTGAAGGGATGTCTCGATGAACCAATTACTGTACAAGTTGAATCCATGGCTGAAGATGATCGTGTGGATGTGAGGATGAAGATGGGTGTTAATAATAGAGCAATGATAACCAGTGGATGTTGGTCAGTTGTGCAGGCCTTCAACCTGAAGAAGGATGAACCTATGCTGTTCAGTTTCTGGTTCAATTCAGAAGGTAAGCTGCGCCTGATGCTCGCGGCACTCCCATAAGTGGTAGATTTGACATTACTGATGTTGGGTGGAAGTATGTAAAACTTCTGTTAAGAGTTTTACTTTTTTTGGATGTAATTATCTGATGGGCTGCTAAGTTGGACTACTAAGTACTATGCTGGAATACTAAGTACTACTTTTGTATACGTAAGTATGGAACACTAAGTACTATGTTGGATTATCAGTACGGAATCGCTAGTATATAATTATGTGCTGTGTAGTATCTGTTTTCTGATTATTTGATTCTGCTGGTTATTCTTTTGGAGGCACGGCATAAAGTGCCTCAAATGGATGACCATTTTAAGGCACACCTCATAGTGCCTCAAATGAATGACCATTTAGAGGCATGTTTGGCAGTGTCTCCAATGATCATCCATTTGAGGCAATGCCAGGTGCCTCAGCTGGTTGGACATTGGAGGCAGCAACATAGTGCCTCAGATGGATGATCATTGGAGGCACACCAAATAGTGCCACAGTTGGTCACTATTTAGAGACATAATTTAGTGCCTCTAAATGGTAACCAATTATGGCACTACTAATGGTGCCTCAATTGATATACTTTAGTGGCATTATCACAGAAAATGCCTCTAAAAGTTATGTCTTTTTAAGGCACAAGTCAAAGTGCCACTAATAGTTTAGCATGGAGGCACTAGACTGTGCCTCTATTTTTCAAAACATTAGAGGCACTGATAGTGTCTCAAAAGGATAAACTATTAGTGGCACTTTCAAAACTTCCACTAAAATCTCATATTTTGAGACACTATTTTTCGAAGCCACAAATAGATACAATTAGAGGCAGTTTAAAAAAGTGCCTCTGATTCCTGGACATGCCATAGTGATTCGCTGTGGTCTGCAACAGGCTGTTGCGCAGCATGCTCTCGCTGCAGGACCGCGTGAACACGCTCTTACCTTGGAACATGAGCCGCGGGACGCCGTGCGCACGGACTAGCTGAAGAAGCCGTCGGAGACGACGACGTCCGGGCCGTGGTCGGTCAGCAACTGTTCGAAGGGCTCGCGGACGAGACACTCCGCCCCCATGAACTTGGCGCGGCAGTCCTCGTGGAACGAAGAGAGCGACATGGCGTTCTCGACGCCCGGCGGGAGCCCGACGTCGGGGAAAGGCATCAGGGAGATGCCGATCGCATGGGAGCCGGTGGTGCCACGGAGGTTGGCACGGTCGACGGCCGGACGGATGATGTCGGCGTTGACGGGCATGGTGAGGATGGTGCACCTCGTGCCGCGGGCGGCGAACACCACGCAGTGCCGGTCCATAGATTTTGGAGGCCCTAGGACAACATAAAATCGAGGGCCCCTTGTTTAATGTGTTAGAGCTTTCCTAGGATTAAGGGGGGCAATGGCCCCCCTACTAAATTTTTTATTAGAGATATATTTAATATTTATGCTAAAATTTTAAAGGATACTTGAACTTTATCATGATTGACGCTCTTGGACGTCTTAACAATGTCTGTCAAGCTCCGTCACTTGTTTCACGCAAAAAAACTTATAAATATTAGTATCTCGTGTGTAATACAATAACAAATTAAGTAATCAGTGCATTTGATAGATCCATGATCTTTGAAATCTCGGTGAAGACATTCGAAACCATTTATTTCTATTGACCGAGGAAACTATATACCATGATAGTTATATTATCAATTGCTGTTTGTGTACATATGCCTGTGCAAAAAGTGAGTATATGACTAAACATATTACTAGGCACTAAATTAAGAAGAGGATGAAATAGTCTCTCAAACATATATGATGAGGACGAGTAGAATTGTTGCGAATAAAAGGATAGTTGCTTGCAGAATGATATAGTCATGCGATTGTATCTTTAGTGTTCACTAATGAATACTCACAACATTATAAAGGAATATGAGGACCGATGTTATGCACATCTGGAGAGACCAACAAAAAAAGTGGCATCAAGAAAACATATTCGTAAATTTTAGAGTATTTTCTTAGGCCATAGATTGAAGCATCTATATTTTCTTTTTTAGACAACAAATTATATTTTCTAAAATTATTCTACAATATTGCACGTCAAAAATATTAGACAAATATGTATACATAAATAAATAATGGGCTAGGGCCCCTAGACCATGGAGGCCCAGGGCGAGTGCCCCTATGCCCCTCCCTATGGGCCGGCCCTGACACCACGGCCATGTCGGCGACCGGGATGAGGTGTCCGGGCGCGAAGAAGGGGAAGAAGAGGATGTGCAGCAGCTTCTGTAGTAGCAACTCATGTTCCGTATCCATGGCGCGTGGCGCGCTGCCGATCGGCACTTGGTCAGCTTGCTCGCTCGTCGATCTCGTTGGGCTCTCTAGTCCTTTTTTACTCCATTATTATGGACATGGCACACGGGAGTACGTAATTGGGTGGCTTATATATATATATATATATATATATATATATATATATATATATATAATAATAATAATAATAATAATAATAATAATAATAATAATAATAATAATAATGGACCTATCATTACGAGATGTAATTGGTCTTTCATTGGTTCCTGCAAATAGAGAAAACATAGGCAGATACGCACAGCTTTAGATCGATGGAACATGATTCGACCGGGACAGGACGCTACAGGGGTCACCATTTCGTTTTCTTTGGATCAGGTCTGGTCTCCTTTGCTTTGCTTTGCTTTGGCTGTACCATTTCTTTCTGTCCCGGAATCAAGTGACTCAGGCTATCTCCACCAGACCACCCAAACCGTCTGTTTCGTTCTGTTTAGATCAGGTCGTGGTTGTTTTGAGGTCGTGATTCGGCCTGTCCGGCCAACTGCGGTGTGACTCATCGTCCGTCCTGGCATTCCTTGACGCCATCGCTGGACAAGTTGAAACACTTACATTAATAAACAAATAACACAAAATTGCCTATCAAATAATATGGCATACGTCTGCCATCGCCCTTTGGTCATCGTCAACAAGTAACCAGTGGATCTGAAATGTAAAAAAGGGAGCAATATCATATACATTGTCCAAAAAATGGCAGCTTCTCTCTCCAAATGGTTGCATTCACCGTCGCTATTGCTGTTCAAGCATCACGGGGCCGGATGGTTAGCTGCCTCCTCGCGACCCAAGCCCTGCAATCGGGGTCGGCGATGCTATCTAGGTCGGTGAGCATGATGGCATTCTCCTCGTCCATGATCTTAGCTTCAGCCTCCTTGGCCTTGCCTCTGCCTCCACCACCCTAGACCTGGCCTCGGCCTCCTTGGCCTTGGCTTTGGCCTCCTTCGCCTTTGTCTTGGCCTCGATCTCCATTAGCGTAGCCTTGGCGTTGGCCTCCTTCACCTCGATAGACCTCGTCTGCAGCTCGACAAAGGTCTTGGCGGTGGCCTCTTTCTCTTTGCACCGCCTCTCTTCCCTCTCAGCCATGGCATATTTCTTCTTCTTCTCAAGGATCTTCCTCAAGGTCTCCGGAAGTGCCAAGGAACCAGCCTGGCGGGTGATGTCGGTCTTCGTAGCCTTGTGGCCACCAGGCCAACGGGCACAGGCGGCAGTCCCTTCGCCTGCAGGGTTGACGAAGCCTTCGTCTATGCAAGTGCACCAATATGTGATTGGAAGCTTTCATAAATGCTCTAGCTTGACATGATTGTTTATAAGCACTAAGCCCAACAGTCTCTCACAGTCAATGCTCTAGCTTGACATGATTGTTTATAAGCACCAATGAAACTATAGTGCCCATCATGCTCCGCTCATGGTATATACTTAGTCTTCGGGTCTGGCCAACTCATAACCGTTAAAAAAAAGCTTGTTCAAATCATATAACAAATGAACTATAGAGTTCGTGTTCAGGCGCTCTGCACCTTGTCAACTACATCTTGTTTAAAAGTGACAGATCATGAAGTTGTTCCGCTTTTGCATGCAAATCCAAGTTGGACATCTCTACATGTAGTTCCTCCTTGAAATATATCTTTTCCCGCTTTATAAATAAAACCCTTATGGTTAACCAAAGAGAAAATCATCATACAAACAGGCCAAAAATAAATAAATAAATAAATAAAAGACATCCGAGAGGGAGACGGGACCTCCACCCACTCGAACTGAGCATGCTGTCTCTTTTTTCCATGTTTGACCAATTTCAATTCGATATATATATATATATATATATATATATATATATATATATATATATATATATATATATATATATATATATATATATATATATATATGGTGCGGGTAGCGCTATTTGACCCCCAGGGTGTAAAATAGTTATTCTACACCCACCCTCTATCTTTAGAACTGTATATTATTTTTACATTACGTAAATTTTGTCTTACCTTGAGAGTTGAGAAGAACGTAAGAAAATATAGACATGTCATAATTTTTTTTGTTTACATGCTGTATAAAAATACGACATAAAATATGTATTTTTAGTGATTTTTACACTATAATTACTCATAAATTATTTTTTATGTCAATTTTTTTACGTTGTGGATGAATATGAACATAATTATTTGTATACAAAACATAAATTTCTAAACGTGACAACATAAAGTTATATGAGATGCAAAATAACTATTCTGCACTCTGGGTGTCAGATAGGGTTCCATGGTGCCCATCAAGTATGTAAGAATTTAAATGAAATACAGGTATGGTGCCCGGGTACCATGGTGTTTCATATGGGCTTCCTCTCTCTCTCTCTCTCTCTCTCTCTCTCTCTCTCTCTATATATATATATATATATATATATATTAAATTGAATTAAATCTTGTTGAAATCTTTTAGTATTTCATTGGGAAACATGATGTGATTCACTGAAATAGTCTAGATATGTGTGAAATTTATGTGTTATGCTTTTAAAATAATTTGATTATGCGAAATTTCACCAGGGTTTCAATTGTATATCAACAACTATATATCATCTCAAACTGAGAAATTGGTCAAACATGACGAAATGGACGCAGCACACATCTTGATGCACATGGATGGTGGATACCTGACCGGTAAGGCCCAGCTCCCTGAGAAATATGTTGTTGCATTTACCGTTTGTAATTGCCAAACCGGCTGTTAGCTACCAGCAGAGTCAGAGTACGACGGACAAGCTACGGATACAAAGAGAATGCCAAACATCTATACTTTTGGAGTAATGTGTGTTCTCTGGTCACTCCTATGACGATGATTTGACTGTTTCAAAAACGTAAAAACTATTTGCTTAATTGCCCCGCAAACAACTACGTACGGGCCAAACAAGGTCCGGCAAAACCAACGTTCCGGAGGGCCTACAAGTATGGCACACGATCAAAGTACTAGAGGGGACAGGGCGCATACATCCATCTAACAATTGCAATCGAGAGCTTCGCTATCATCCGGCAGCTGCTGATCGGGACTAAGTCTGCGATCGAGAAAAATGTCGGCGCTCAAGGCCCAGCGCAACAAGACCTCGTGGCCGGAGGTGGTGGGCATGGCGGCGACGCCGGCGGTGATGAAGATCATGACGGACAGGCCCGACCTGGCCGTGGAGGTGCTCCCGCCGGGCACCCAGCTTCTCCCCGGATCCAACCCGGGCCGCGTCCGCGTCTTCATCGACGCTCTCGGCGCCGTCACCAAGACCCCCGTCATCGGCTAGCCTCGTATGGCCATGGACCGGCATACATGCAAGTGCCCGTGTAGTACTAATTTGTGAGCTTTCCCTGTTCGAGTACAACCAAGCTGATCAGTGTGGTGTACCTGCGTGATCTATCATGGAATAAATGGTGACGTTTTTGGGTATTACACTATCAGAGAAAGATCCGTTAAATCCTCAAGCGCCACTCCAACGGCCCTCCGCAAACGGACGCACGTCCTTCTTCCGGACCGCCCAAGGCCCAACGCCCCCTCACAAAGGGACCCGACACCAACGCCCCCTCGCAAAACTTGCTTAGAAATGGGGTGGTTTACCCTAGTTTTGGAGTCCATTTCTACCACATTTTGGGTGAAGGCGAGTTGTACTTCACAAAATGGATCAGGATGAGTTGTACTGTACATATGAGAAAAACGTTGGAAGCTCATACAAACATATAAAAGTACACATAGCTACATTTGTTGAAATTCAAATTTACCATCATATTTGAATTTTGTGCAAATTATCAACAAGTGACAAATTATTATAATAAAAAATGTTTACAACAACAACAACTGCCAAATTATTACAATACAACTGTTTACAACAACAAGTGCCAAATTCAAAGTCTATTTTTTGGCTCTTCTTGCCCCTCGTTTTTTTCTCCTTCACAAGTTTCACACCACACAACAGGTTTATGCTCTTCTTTTTCTTACCATTACCATCTGACCTCCCCACAACACGTCCAAGAGTCTCCTTCACCTCCTGCACCTCCTCAACAACACAATCTGGCACCAGAGCCTCATCAACATGGTCACTTTGCACCAGAGCCTCAACAACAGGCTCATTTTGTACCAGACCCTCAACAACAGGTTCATTTTGTACCAGGGCCTCAACAACAGGCTCATTTTGCACCAGAGCCTCAACAATAGGCTCATTTTGCACTAGAGCCTCAACAACATGCTCATTTTGCATCAGAGCTTCCAAATCAGAAACGGTGTGCCCTAAAGCCTCAACAGTTTGCACATCATCCTCCAAAAAAAAGTTCAGATTGCACCTCAGCAGCACCAAACATGATCTGGTTACTTCTCTTCTTTCTTTGGCCATTGATTCTTGCCATTTTCACTGGCCAGCATTCGTCAACAACAAGAGGTGGGCCTTTTTCTCCACGCTTCCTCCTGAAAACAAGCAAGTTAGCTGGGGAAAAAAATCATCAACAAGAAATGGGATAGATTTTGGATGAACATACTTTGGCTTTTCAGCAGTGTATCTGCACTTGGTAGAGCCAGCTCAGTGTCCAAGTTCTTCACAGAGTTTGCATCTCTTCTTGTTACCTTTTTGGGCCCTTTTTGGCTTGGCATCTTTCTTTTCATCTTTCTTTCCCTTCTTGTTGCTCCCACCTTTCTCAAACCAAGCCTTGAATCTACTCTGCTTGGGCCTGCCAGCCTTTATTTTCATTAAAGGAGGACACAAGGAGAACTGAATGTCCACTTCAGGCCACTGAGACTGATCTGTAAGTGCTGGAATTGGTGTTCCATATGCAGCCTTGAATTTTGCTACAGAATAATACTCATGCAAATATGAGTGCATATTTAGCTTGTGTTTGGAGGCCAAGAAAAATATGACATGCTCACAAGGCTTCCAGTGTGTTGCCACTCAAGGCATGTGCATTCATGCAATTGAGTGTCAACAACATGCCTCCTGCCAGTCTTTGTATATTTGACTTCAGCATCCCACAATGAGGATTTCTCAACACGCAAATGTGCAAGATTTCTGCTCCTGTTGACCACCTGTTGACAACATCAGGAAGCTTATCTCCTTGAAGAACATCACCAAGCCTTCTTCTTAATTCCCACAACCTCATGATCATGATCCTGATCTGGTCAACCATGTCATGGACAAGCAAGTCTTTTAACTCCTTCACTTTGTTGTTGAAACTTTCTGCCAAATTATTGTTGATATGATCACATTTGATGGCAGTGTTAAAACCAGACCTGTACCATAAAAGAGAATGGTAGGTTTCCAACCATGTACAAAACTTGACCCTATCCTCCTCAGAGCATGCCGCCTTAATCTTCTCAAGGTGATATGAATGTATGCTCGTGTAAGATCTTTCTGCTGGCCACATGCGTCCAAAATCATCTCCTCTGAATTTTTTGATCAAATTCATCCACATATGGCCGAAGCACTCCCTCTGCTCAGCATGAGGGAAAATAATCTTCACTGCATTTTCTAAACCTTTACATGCATCTGTGTGCACTGCCAATGGAGAGACTGGCCCTATGCATCTTTTCAACTGCATCATGAACCATGTCCATGATGCCTCTGTCTCAGACTGAAACATGCCAATAGCTATATGGAACATCCAATTATGTCCATCTAAAGCATTGCATGCTGCTAGTTGGCCATTCCACTTTCCAGTCAAGAAAGATGAGTCTATACTCAAATATGGACGGCACCCTGCTTTGAAGCCATCGATGCAAGGCTTTAAAGCCATGAATAATTTAGAGAAGAAGACTTTCCCATCAGTTGTTACCTCAGTATCTATCTCCAAAACACTGCTAGGTGACCTCTTCTCTACTTCTGCTTTGAAGTTATAAAGCATTCGAAAGGTATTTTCCCAATCACCATATAGCTATTTCATTGCCCTTTGCTTTGCCTTTCACACTGTAGTATAATTCAGCTTAATGGGGTACTTCTTTTTCAAGTCTATTTTCAGTCTCTTTGCAGTGCTGTTTGGTGTTGTGGCTAAAACGGGCTTGATCTTTTCTTCAACCCATAATTATGATGTCATCTTTGTAACTGTTTGAGAACTTGTAATGCAAGTATGAGGTTTTGGAATTTGATTCACTCTTATTGTCCTTCCATCAGGTCGGCGTCTGTTAGAATAGTTCTACCAACCAACTATCCTAAAAGATCGATCTGATAGAAAGTGGTGATATAGTATGCTTAACACCCCCCTTCACA
Organism: Avena longiglumis; assembly: GCA_030063025.1. NCBI lineage: Eukaryota > Viridiplantae > Streptophyta > Magnoliopsida > Poales > Poaceae > Avena > Avena longiglumis. The sequence continues at coordinate 35,387,789 of CP125978.1, forward strand.
TCCGACTTCGATGTGGAAACAACAACACCTCCCCTCACACCTGACCTAGGCGGAGAATAATAATCGGGAGAAAATGGTGACGTTTTTGGGTATTACACTATCAGAGAAAGATCAGTTAAATCCTCCAGTGCCACTCCAACGGCCCTCCGCAAACAGACGCACGTCCTTCTTCCGGACCCTCGCAAACGGACCAGACACCAACGCCCCTTCGCAAACGGACCGGACAACGCAGCGAGGTCCGATTCGGCGCAAACCGGCCAAAACCCGTGGCTGGTCTGCGGGGGCTCGGACGCTGGCCTCGTCCAAGTCTTGTCTTGCATTTCCACGCCACTAGCCCTCATGTCAGACACAAACCCGCGTTCTTCCATCCCTGCTTCTCCACCTTCCCTTCTACCGCCCATCCCCGCCCCTGCTGCCACCGCGAGACCCTCCCTCCCGGAAGGCTGCTGCCGGACCCTGTTGCCTCCTCCTCCACATGCCTCTTTGTTGGTGAAGCCTCGTCGCCGTTGAAGCATCTAGTCCTAGAAATCTCGCTAGCCTCAGCATTGAGCTCAGCCTTCTCCTAGGACGCGCCCCACCTGTTAGACCATTTGCCCCCGCCTACAGGTACTGCTTTCTGCTACCCTCGCCTAGTCCTTGTCCTCGTCCTTGTGGACTTGAGCTCATCCGTCTCATCATGCAGACCATGGACGTTAGTGGGGATGAGTTCTTCAACAAATATGTCATGCCGTCCTCCTACAAGTCCGACGACTGTGAATTTTGGGCCACCACCACCGTGCTCCTCCATCAGCACAATGAGGGCACGAAGCAAACCTACCATGGCTCGGTCTCGGGACGTTCGTTGGCGCTGGAACATGGCTGAGTCGCCGGCCACGAGATGCTGTTTCGGGATTACTTCCATCGCACCAAGCCTTTGTACGCTCCTGCACTGTTTTGGCGGCGCTTTTGGATGTCAAGGAAGGTGTTCATGCGTATTCTTCATGGAGTGAGGAATCATGACGACTACTTCTCTCTGAAAAAAGGTGAAATAAAACTGGAACTTAACTGAAATTTATAAAACATTTTGTCGTTTCACAAATGTTTAATGTTACAGTTTGGTTTCAATCAGACGTCATTTATGTGTTGATCGGAAAAAGTCCGACAGGCGCACTAATCTCAAAGCAAAACTAAAGGAAATGATACCATACCCACGGGGGATCACGTGTTCCGATCCCCCGGGTCGGTCCCTTCACGTGCGTGCAGTTGGCGCCACCAGCTTTCTCTTCTTTTCTTCTTTCACGCACGGAACCACCGCTGCATCCCGCAACCCGCGCCGCCTGACCAGCCCGCGTCGCGCAGTCTCTGTAGGTTGCGCCATCGTGTCGCCCGCCCGAGAAGGTCACGTCGCCGCGGCGCGTGCCGCTAGCAGGTCGCATCACTGCGCCGCCCACACCCCAGTAGGTTGCGCCACCGTGCCGCGTGCCGCTAGCAGGTCGCGTCACTGCGCCGCCCACACCCCAGTAGGTTGCGCCGCCGCAGCTCCTCCGCAACCGCGCCGCCGCAGCTGCTCCTCCGCCTGCACGCTGCTCTCCGCAATCAAGGCCATGCCGTCCTCATCCGCGTCGCCTCCCTTCGCCGGAGATGGAGTCCATATGGGTTGGAGGTGCTCCATGTTGGAGATATGCCCTAGAGGCAATAATAAATGTAGTTATTATTATATCTTTGTGTTTATGATAAATGTTTACATTCATGCTATAATAGTATTAACAAGGAAACATTGATACTTGTGTGATTTGTAAACTTAATTTGAAGTCCCTAGTATAGCCTCTATACTTCACTAGCTTGTTGGTTGATTAATGATTGTGGTTTCCCTATCATGAACATTGAGATGTTATCAACAACAAGATCATATCGTTAGGAGAATGATATGGTGGACATACTCCTATAGATAAGCGTAGCATAAAGATCAAGTCATTTCAATAGTTCAATTGCTATATGCTTTCTGATACATAGTAACCTAATTCCTTCGACCATGAGATCATGCATATCACCTTTACCGGATGGATGCTTTGATGACATCAAACACCACACCGTAACTGGGTGGCTATAAAGGTGGCATTGAGTGTTCGGAAAGTATTGGTTGAAACACATGGATCAAGAGTGGGATTTGTCCATCCATATGACGGATAGATATACTCTGGGCCCTCTCGGTGGAATGTCATCCAATTAGCTTGCAAGCATGTGACTGGCTCACAATGGATCACATATCACGGGAACGAGAAAAGAGTACTTATCGGTAACGAGGTTGAACTAGGTATGTAGAGATACCGACGATCATAACCTCGGATAAGTAAACTATCGTGAGACAAAGGGAAATTGGTATCGTATGTAAGTGGTTCATTCGATCGCAAAGTAATCGTAGAAATATGTGGGAGCCATATGAATTTCCAGATTCCTCTATTGGTTATTGTTCGGAGAAGTGTCTCGATCATGTCCGCATAATTCACGAACCGTAGGGAGACACACTTAAGGATTCGACGTTGTTTGAGTAGTTATGGTATTATGAGAAAGAGACCGAATGTTGTTCGGAGTCTCGGATGGGATCCAGGATATCACTAGGTGATCCGTAATGGTCCGGAGAATAAGATTCATATAAGGAAAGTCCCGTTTCGGAGTTCGGAAATGATTCCGGTGTTTTCATCGGGAATGTTCTAGAAGGTTCCGGAATGTCCGGCACTCCGGGGGGAAGGGGTACATGAATGTGTCATTACATATTGGAATGATTGCATCATTTACTAAGTGTTCTTGCTGTTCCAAATAAAGGATTAAATTGAATCCTAAAACAGAAAAGTCAAATGGCCAGTTTGAAAGTCAAACGGCTAAAACAGGAAACTGTGGGAAACAAGCAAGAGGAGGCAAAACCGACTTGGGGGAGGAGTCCCTCCTCTCCAAGCCGGCGCGCCACCCAAGGCCGACTTGGGGAGGGACTCCCTCCCCTTGGCCGCCCCTCCCACCTATAAAAGGAGGAGGCGGGGGCCTCCTCTAGACACACAAGTTCCTATCCTCTAATCTAAATCCTGGCCCTAGACTCCGGTTTAGAGCCGCTTTGGTTTAGAGCTTCTAATTGCACTAGCCTTCGGATTAGAGCCTTCTAATTGGTGGGTCTAAACCCTAGACCACTAATAGCTCTCTCTCATACTCCGCCATACTCTCTCCGGCTTAAGGCTGGGATCTCCCTCTACTTCGGTACCACGCCGTCTTGCCCGGAATCATGCGAGGAGAATGCTACAACCTCCGCTTCTTGCTGGAACAAGGGAGAGGAAGGTCTTCGCGAAAATCGAACGGTGTGACCATTGCGGAAGCGTTAGGAACGCAGCGCCGGAAGGATCGTCTACACGATCTTGAGATCGGGAAGAGTACGACTACATCACCCACGAGAATCCGCTCTCGTTAAACACTTTGGAATCTTCGAGGGTAAGTTATTCCATCGACTCGTTGCTACAATCTAGTAGATAGATCTTGGCTTGTTTGTTTGTATGCGATAGAAAATTTTTGTTTTCCATGCTACGAAACCCTACAGTGGTATCAGAGCCGTGTCTATATGTAGATTTGTTGCACGAGTAGAACACAATGGTCATTGTGGGCGTTGATGCTTTTATTGTCGATTGCTTCTTGTGTACTTTGCATCTTGCGGTATGTTGGGATGAAGCGGCCCGGGCTAACCTTACATGACATCGTTCATGAGACTTGCTCCACGCTTGACATGCAACTTGTATTGCATAAGTGGCTTTGCGGGTGCCTGTTTCTCCTAGCATAGTTAAGATCCAATTTACAACGGGTGATCAACAATGCTAGTATCAATGTTGTGGTTCTTGTTCGTAAGTTAGAACGACACTTATTGAAAGCCCCAAACCACGTAAAATATGCAAAGAAAGTAGAGGCGTCTAACTTTGTTTTGCGTGGGTGCGTGATGTGATATGGCCATGATTGTGATTATATTTGATGTATGCAATGTTCCTTATTGTAAGTTGGCAATTTGGAGAGCCATATGGTTGTCTTTAATTTATGTTAAGACCCGTGTCTATTCAAAGTAGTTGTAATAGTTGAAGCCGTTGGACGACAACCATGGAGAAGCATCATTGACCTTGATGCAATGCCGGTGATGATGGAGATCATGTTCGTGCTTGAAGATGGAGATCGGAAGCACAAAGAAGAAAGGCCATATCATATCACATATTATTGAATTGCATGTGATGTTAATCCTTTATGCATCTTGTATTGCTTAGTAGACGACGGTAGCATTATAAGATGATCCCTCATGCACATGAATTTCAAGTCATAATGTGTTCACCCTTAGTTAGCACCGTTGCTAAAGCTTGTTGTTTCGAAGCACCACGTGATGATCGGGTGTGTTAGATTACGCAAGTGTATACAACATGAGCAAGCCAGATTTGCTCATGCGGAAACTAAGGTTTGATCTTGACGAGCCTAGCATGTACAGACATGGTCTCGGAACACGGATCACCGAAAGGTAAAGCATGAATCATATAGTAGATATGATGAACATGACGATTGTTCGCCATTGAAACTGTATCAACTCTCGTGATGATCGGTGTTGATGTAGTGGATTTGGTTCGTGTGATCACTAAAACAATGTGAGGGATGTTGTTTTGAGTGGGAGTTCACCTAGTTTAATTTCCTCATTAATTTGAACTCAATTTGTCATAAACTTAGTCTAAACTATTGCAAATATGTTGTAGATCAATGGCAGCCCCTACCATCAATTTTAATGCATTCCTAGAGAAAGAAAAGTTGAAAAACAATGGAAGCAACTTCGCGGATTGGTTCCGCAATTTGAGGATTGTCCTCACATGGTAATTTGACCTATGTCTTGGATGCACATTGGTGACCCACTGCTGCGATCTTGCCGATGAAGTAAAGAATGTTTACCTCGCTCGGAAGAATCAGTACTCCATAGTTCAGTGTGCTATCTTGTATGGTTTAGAATCGGAGCTTCAGAAAAGGTTTGAGAATTCAGACCCATATGATATTGTCGAGGATCTCAAATTGATTTTTGAGACTCATGCGGCAATTGAAAGCTATGAAGCTTCTGAAAAGTTCTTTAACTGCAAGATGGAAGAGGGCAGCTCCGTCAGTGAGCATGTGCTTAAGATGTCTGGGCACGCAAACAAACTTCAAAGCTTGGGTATAGTGATTCCTAATGCTTTGGGGATTTACCGTGTCCTCCAATCACTACCACCAAGTTACAAGAACTTTGTGATGAACTACAACATGCAGAACATGAACAAAGAGTTGCCAGAACTGTTTGCTATGTTAAAGTCTGCAGAAGTGGAGATCAAGAAAGAGCACCAAGTGTTGTTGGTCAATAAGACCACAAAATTCAAGAAAGGCAAGTCTAAGCAGAAGGGACACTTCAAGAATGGTGGTAAGAAAGTTGCCACGCCAGCGAAGAAGACCAAGGCTGGACCCAAGCACGACATCGAGTGCTTTCCGCAAGGAGAAGGTCACTAGAAGCGGAATTTCCCAAAGTACTTGGCGGATCTGAAGAACGGCAACATCAAGAAGAAAGGTATATCTGATATACATGTTATTGATGTGTATCTCACTAGTACTCGTAGTAGTGCCTGGGTATTTGATACTGGTTCGGTTGCTCATATTTGTAACTCGAAACAGGTGCTGCAGAATAAACGGAAGCTAGCAAAGAACGAGGTGACGATGCGCGTGGGAAACGGATCAAAGGTTGATGTGATCGCGGTCGGCACGCTAACCCTTCATCTACCATTATTAGTTTCATACTTAAATAATTGTTATTTAGTGCCTGTGTTGAGCATGAACATTATATCGGGATCTTGTTTATTGCGAGACGGTTACTTGTTTAAGTCAGAGAATAATGGTTGTTCGATTTATATGAGTAATATGTTTTATGCACATGCACCTTTGATAGATAGTCTATTCTTATTGAATCTCGATAGTGGAAATACACATATCAACAACATTGAGGCTAAACGTTTGAAATCAAGCGATAATTCGACCTATATGTGGCAATCGCTGCCTTGGTCACATTGGAGTGAAGCGTATGAAGAAACTCCATTCGATGGACTTCTTGAATCACTTGATTTTGAATCACTTGAAAGATGCGAAGCATGTCCGATGGGAAAAATGACTAAGACTCCATTTTCGGTATGATGGAGCGAGCTACGGACTTATTGGAAATCATACATACCGATGTGTGTGGTCCAATGAGTGTAGCATCATGTGGTTATCGTTATGTTCTTACCTTCACAGATGACTTGAGTAGATATGGGTATATCTATTTCATGAAACATAAATCCGAAACTTTCGAGAAGTTTAAGGAGTTTCAAAGTGAGGTAGAGAATCAACGTAACAAGAAGATTAAATTTCTACGTTCTGATCGTGGAGGTGAATATCTAAGTTACGAGTTTGGCGAGTATTTGAAGAAATGCGGAATACTTTCACAATTGACACCGCCGGGAACACCACAGCGTAATGGTGTGTCCGAACGTCGTAATCGAACTCTCTTAGATATGGTTCGTTCTATGATGTCACTTACAGATTTACCGCTATGATTTTGGGGTTATGCATTAGAAACAGCCGCATTCACTTTAAATAGGGCACCGTCTAAATCCGTTGAAACGACACCGTATGAATTATGGTTTGGGAAGAAACCTAGATTGTCGTTCCTTAAAGTTTGAGGATGCGAAGCCTATGTAAAGAAGTTACAGCCGGACAAGCTTGAACCCAAAGCGGAAAAATGCGTCTTCATAGGATACCCGAAGGAAACTATTGTGTATACCTTCTATCATAGATCCGAAGGCAAAATATTCGTTGCCAAGAATGGATCCTTTCTAGAGAAGGAATTTCTCTCGAAAGAAGTGACTGGAAGGAAAGTAGAACTCGACGAGGTTGTCGAACCTTCTCTCGAAATTGCAGTAGCGCAAAGACCGAAGAAGTTCCTGTGGTGCCTGCACCAATAAGAGAGGAAGCTAATGATGGTGATCATGAAACTTCGGTTGAAGTTACTACAGAGCCTCGGAGGTCAACGAGAACTCGTACCACTCCAGATTGGTATGATCCCGTTATGAGTGTCATGTTGGTGGACAACACCGATGACCCCGGGACATATGAGGAAGCGATGATGAGCCCAGATTCCAATAAATGGCAAGAAGCCATGAAATCCGAGATTGGATCCATGTACGAAAACCAAGTATGGACTTTGGTGGACTTACCGGATGGCCGAAAGGCTGTCGAGAACAAATGGATTTTCAAGAAGAAAACAGATACCGATGGTAATGTAACTGTCTATAAAGCTCGTTGTCGCAAAAGGGTTTCGACAAATTCAAGGAGTTGACTACGATGAGACTTTCTCACCATTAGCGAAGCTAAAGTCTGTGAGGATTATGTTAGCAATCGCTGCATATTATGATTATGAGATATGGCAGATGGATGTCAAAACAGCATTCCTCAATGGAGATATTGATGAAGAGTTGTATATGATGCAACCCAAAGGTTTTGTCGACCCTAAAGATGCTAACAAGGTATGCAAACTTCAACGGTCCATCTATGGGTTGAAGCAAGCATCCCGAAGTTGGAATCAACGTTTTGATAAGGTGATCAAAAGTTTTGGTTTTATACAAACTTATGGAGAAGCTTGTATTTACAAGAAAGTGAGGGAGCTCAGAGCATTCTTAATACTATATGTGGATGACATATTGTTGATTGGGAATGATGTAGACCTTCTTAATAGTGTCAAGGAATATTTGAATAATAGTTTTTCAATGAAGGATCTTGAAGCAGCTTACATATTAGGCATAAAGATTTATAGAGATAGATCGAACGCCAAATATCATTGTCACAGAGTACATATTTGGACAAAGTTCTAAAGAGGTTTGGAATGGAAGAAAGCAAGAAAGGGTTCTTGCCCATGTTTCTAATCGACCTTGAGTAAAACTCAAAGTCCGACATCGGAGAAGATAGAGAAAGGATGAGTAAGACTCCTATGCCTCAGCCATAGGATCTCTAATGTATGCCATGCTATGTACTAGACCCGACATTGCATATCTGTTAGTTTAACTAGCAGATATCAAAGTGATCCAGAGTGGATCATTGGACGTGATCAAAAACATCCTTAAGTACTTGAGAAGAACTAAGGATATGGTTCTTTCTTATGGAGGTGATGAACAGCTCGTTGTTAATGGTTACACCGATGCTAGTTGGAACACCGATCCGGATGATTCTAAATCACAATCTGGATACGTATTTATTTTGAATGGTGCAGCAGTTAGCTGGAGGAGTGCAAAGCAAAGCGTTGTGGCGAGATCTTCAACTGAATCGGAATACATGGTTGCTTCGGAGGCTTCACAAGAAGCGATATGGATGAAAGAGTTCATTACAGAGCTGGGTGTGGTTCCTAGTGCGCTGGACCCAATGTCTATCTACTGTGATAACATGGGCGCCATAGCCAATGCGCAAGAACCAAGGTCACACAAGAAGCTGAAGCATATCAAGCTGCGTTTTCACGCTATTCGAGAACATATCCAGGATGGGGATATAAAGATTTGCAAAGTACACACAGATCTGAATATGGCGGATCCGTTGACTAAACCTCTCCCGAGGGCAAAACATGACCAAGACCAAACTTCCATGGGTGTTCGGTATATTACCATGTAATCTAGATTAGATGACTCTAGTGCAAGTGGGAGACTGTTGGAGATATGCCCTAGAGGCAATAATAAATGTAGTTATTATTATATCTTTGTGTTTATGATAAATGTTTACATTCATGCTATAATATTATTAACAAGGAAACATTGATACTTGTGTGATTTGTAAACTTAATTTGAAGTCCCTAGTATAGCCTCTATACTTCACTAGCTTGTTGGTTGATTAATGATTGTGGTTTCCCTATCATGAACATTGAGATGTTATCAACAACAAGATCATATCGTTAGGAGAATGATATGGTGGACATACTCCTATAGATAAGCGTAGCATAAAGATCAAGTCATTTCAATAGTTCAATTGCTATATGCTTTCTGATACATAGTAACCTAATTTCTTCGACCATGAGATCATGCATATCACCTTTACCGGATGGATGCTTTGATGACATCAAACACCACACCGTAACTGGGTGGCTATAAAGGTGGCATTGAGTGTTCGGAAAGTATTGGTTGAAACACATGGATCAAGAGTGGGATTTGTCCATCCATATGACGGATAGATATACTCTGGGCCCTCTCGGTGGAATGTCATCCAATTAGCTTGCAAGCATGTGACTGGCTCACAAGGGATCACATATCACGGAACGAGAAAAGAGTACTTATCGGTAACGAGGTTGAACTAGGTATGCAGAGAGATACCGGCGATCATAACCTCGGATAAGTAAACTATCGTGAGACAAAGGGAAATTGGTATCGTATGTAAGTGGTTCATTCGATCGCAAATTAATCGTGGAAATATGTGGGAGCCATATGAATTTCCAGATTCCTCTATTGGTTATTGTTCGGAGAAGTGTCTCGATCATGTCCGCATAATTCACGAACCGTAGGGAGACACACTTAAGGATTCGACGTTGTTTGAGTAGTTATGGTATTATGAGAAAGAGACCGAATGTTGTTCGGAGTCTCGGATGGGATCCGGGATATCACGAGGTGATCCGGAATGGTCCGGAGAATAAGATTCATATAAGGAAAGTCCTGTTTCGGAGTTCGTAAATGATTAGGTTTTCATCGAATGTTCTAGAAGGTTCCGGAATGTCCGCACTCCGGGGAAGGGTACATGAATGTGTCATTACATATTGGAATGATTGCATCATGTACTAAGTGTTCTTGCTTGTTCCAAATAAAGGATTAAATTGAATCCTAAAACAGAAAAGTCAAATGGCGGTTTGAAAGTCAAACGGCTAAAACAGAAACTGGGAAACAAGCAAGAGGAGGCAAAACGACTTGGGGAGGAGTCCTCCTCCAGGCGGCGCGCCACCCAGCGACTTGGGAGGGACTCCCTCCCTTGGCCGCCCTCCACCTATAAAAGGAGGCGCAGGGCCTCCTCCTCTAGACACACAAGTTCCTATCCTCTAATCTAAATCCTAGCCCTAGACTCGTTTAGAGCCGCTTTGGTTTAGAGCTTCTAATTGCACTAGCCTTCGGATTAGAGCCTTCTAATTGGTGTGTCTAAACCCTAGACCACTAATAGCTCTCTCATACTCCGCCATACTCGCCCGCTTAAAGGCGAAGCCTCAGGATCTCCTCTACTTAGGTACCACGCCGTTGTCTTCTGGGAATCGCGAGGAGAATGCTACAACCTCCATTTTCTTTGGAACAAGGAGAGGAAGGTCTTCGTCAATACCGAACGTGTGACCGATGGAGCGCTGCCGGAACGCAGCGCCGGAAGGATCGTCTACACGATCTTGAGATCGGGAAGAGTACGACTACATCACCCACGAGAATCCGCTCTCGTTAAACACTTTGGAATCTTCGAGGGTAAGTTATTCCATCGACTCGTTGCTACAATCTAGTAGATAGATCTTGGCTTGTTTGTTTGTATGCGATAGAAAATTTTTGTTTTCCATGCTACGAAACCCTACACTCCAGTGAGATGAGCTACCTATGGGCGGGCTTTTACTTCTGCGGCCGTTCTCCGCCGGTGGTTCGCCATGGCCACCACGTCCCCTTTCACGCGTGCTGCGATGGACATAGGCGTCCGACGGAAGGAAGGACGACGGTGGTGCTCCGTGTTGTCGCCTCAGATGGACTTCGTCGTGCTGCGACACGGAAACACACAACCATACCCCTGGTGACGGCAATGCTACGAACATTCTTCGGCGTTTCTACCATAGTTTAGAGAGTGTGCTAATTTAGTTAGTCGATGTTGCTACTTTTATGTCAGTCTTTGCTAAGAACGTTTTGCTACCTTAGCACATATTTTTTGCTATGTATTCATAATTTTTTTGCTACAATTAATTTCTACGATTTTGCTATGTGGTCTCCGGCGAGAGTCTCCGATGATATCTCCGGCGATGTGTGTTTTGCTACATTAGAAAAAATATTTTGCTACACCCGTTTTATGGTTTTGCTATAATAACGTAAATTTTTTGCTACGAGGTCTCCGGCGAGGTCTACCGGCGAAAGTCTCCGGCGAGGTCTCCGGCGAGGTCAGATTTGCTACATTAGAACAACTTTTTTGCTACACGGTCGCCGACGAGGCTCAGTCTGTTTTTCTATTTTTGGACTGAACCGTTTTTTGCTACGTGTAGCAAAAGCGGGACATTTTGTCGCAAACGGGTTAATTTATAGCAAAAGCGGAAATTAGAAAAAAAAATACGTGTTACACAGAGACCGGAGGACCAGGGGAAGTTATCCCCTGAGGACCGGTAGCGTTCTCTAAAAACTAAATGGTGGATGGGACTCCGTTAGATAATGTTAACCTAATAAAAAGGAAAATGATGACGTTCCTCCGGACGACCATCGTCCGGGTCGACTCGCGTGCGCGTCCGGTGGTTTCTGTGGCCACGTTTTGTAGTGGACCCCTCCTGATACGATACTAGATAAATGCTAACGTCGCTGCTGAAGGGGTGTGGTGGTGGGGGGGGTGGGGTGGGGGCTGCTAGCAACTATTGATGTTGTTGCTACCTGTACGGTGACGGATTTTTGCTACCGACGCTCGGTGTCGTCGTTACCGACGACCAGTGGATTTGCTACATTAGTACAAATATTTTGCTACGATTGTTCTCCTATTTTTTTTGCTAAGACATCCCCAATAAGGTCTCCGATGAGGTGTTCAGAAAAGTCTCTGGCGAAGTATGTTCTTTTGCTACATTAAAAGAATTTTGTTGCTACAAACGTCTTTTGGTTTTGCTACAAGGTCTAGGGCGAGAGTCACCGGCAAATTTTTCCCGACAATGTCTCCGGTGAAATCAGTTTTGCTATATTAGCATTTTTTTTGCTGCATGGTCTTCGGCGAGATGTTCTATTTCTAAAACGAACCGTTTTTTGATTCAGAAGCAAAAGCGAAACATATATAGAAAACACAGGATGTTTTGCACCAAATGAACACATGTCAGCACGGAAAGCAGGACGATGAAGGAGCCTAGCACTTGACTAAAAAGAAGTTTTCGCCTCAAGGTCCGCAGACAACTCGAACGTAGACATTGTAAATCGTCCCCTACACCACCCCCAACCCCCACCCACGCTGGGATGCTCTTAGGGCCGTGCCTGGTCTCAGGACATAATCCTTCAGATTTTGAGAGTATGGTTAGAGCATCTCCACTCGCCTACCCAGCTGATCCAGACGGCGAAATTACGTTCAGACACCAAAAATTGGTCCAGTCGTGTATCTAGGAACCTTTTTTCGCCGGATTTAGGCCAACTTTGGTTCGAACTACCCAGGCCGAACCCAGGATCCCGGATACGCCATGAGGACGCCGGACGCAGCGAATTGGCCGAGTGGACCAGCCTGTCAGCGGTAGAAGCCGAGTCGCCGCCAACCTTCTCGCCCTCGCCGCTACACCCCTCCCGCGCCCGCCGGCGAACTCCGCCTATAAAAGGTGTACATCCTGCCGTCTCTCTTCATAGTCTCTCACACCACCCCCAATTCTGGCGAACTTCGGTCGTTCGCACCTTTCTTCCTCCTCAACTCCGCCGAGAAGCCATGGCCGAGGGCCGACGCACGATGCTGCAGTGGGAAGCCCGGCCCCTTGAGAGGCGTGCTATATGGTGCTGCCGGACACTCGTCTCCCCCCTGGCTGGCAACTCAGCGTCGACGGGATCCCTGTTCCGCCGATGACGACCGAAGAGGACCTCGCCGGAGAGATCCAGGCGGCTATCACCGACATGCAAGATCCGGATCTCGCCGAGGATCCTGGCAACCTGGTCTTCTGGAGGCAGTCCTTCGCCGACAGGCGTCTCGAGGAACTCGCTCGACACGACGAACCGTCGGGCTCGCCGCCACAGCGTCACGATATGGGTTTCCGCCACCGCTTCTAGAGCATTTCAGGACGAACTCTCGTCGACGTCATGGAACACATCCATGCCGGCAACCACCCCCGCCTCGGCCTGTAGTTGCAGCGTCCGACGTTGACCACGGCGGCGGCGGCCTTTTCCTAGTTTTTAATTCGATGTAATATGTGCGCATTTGCCTTACTTAATAAAATAAGAGCTATATTCGTCCATATTTTCTAGTTTAACTGAATTTCGTTAAACCTGGGACTCGGCCTGGGTACACGTGTGGAAAACTCGATGGAGCCAGACCGCCCAACAAATGAAGATGCTCTTGCAATTTCTTTTCATACGCAGGAATACGTGGTGGAAGATCTGCACGGCAGCTACACGGTGCCGAGAAGCTCGTGTGGCCTTTGTGCAAATCCACAAGAACAATTAATGGTCATCTCGACCACTGTAAATCCCGCCTGTATCGCCGTGTGCAGAAAGGATTTGCATCCGACGTGGTCAAAGTTACGATCTGATGATCTTGTTTGTCTTATTCCACTCCTTTATGGCCCAGTTTTTTTTTCTTCTCCGAGAAGCCGTCTTCCTAACATGTCCAGATACATTCATTTCTGCGACAAGTAATATGGATATGGATCGGCCCAGTTTTTTTGGGCTTCTCCGAGAAGCCGTCTTCCTAACATGTCTAGATATATTCATTTCTGCGACAAGTAATATGGATTGAAGAAAGTATTATACTGAAATTTGTACATTCTGATCCAAGCGGACAATTCAATCTTGAATCTTGCCCCCAGTATCTTTACACGATTACAAGTTTACAACACATGGGTTCAAATCTGTATGAGCTGTTTTGGCATGATTGTCTCTTTGGAAAGAAGCCAATTAGTAATGCCAAATTATTCTTTCCAGGTGTTGAATTTTCTTTAGCTTTGATTTGTAGCTGAAGAAGCCGGTCTAAAAAAAATCGAGGCTTTCAAAATAGCCAAGGTTAAACAAATTTGGAAGCCTCACAAATTTTTTAGGCCTATGACACAAATTTTTTAGACCTACGACACGTACGTTACAATACAAAACAAGAACAGCACGCTACTCCACATAATAATATGAGTATTAGTAAATATAAATTAAACTAGCGGCCGGTTAGCCTCCGCCGCCGGTGCCGGTGACGCCGAGATCGCGTTTGCCGTCGTCCTCGCCGGCGCCGAACACCGGTCCGCCCTTCCCGGTGGCGTCTCCCACCTTGTCTTCCAGCCTCTTCACCGGCAACCCGTGCTCGTCGTCGCTCGACCGGAGCTCCGTCCTCGGCGGCTCCTGCCTGCTCTCGTCGGCTGACCTGTACGTGGTCGCCGTGAAAGCGCCCTTGGGCTGTGCGCCTTGCGCTCCGGACATGGCGATCGATGATATGGTTAGTTCTCTCGGCTAGCTGTGGTGACGTGCGTCTTCGAGTTGGGACCTTGCTTCTTATAGAAAAGTAGTGCGTCGTCTTAGCTAGTGGTACGTGTCATAGGTTGGGTGCTACGTGGCGCCCTGCTACGTGGGAATCCCTGCACGTGGATTATTCGTGGAGTACGAGCGAAGAATCCGTGCGTCATACGACTCAATAAAAAATTCATACGGTATATTTTGGGAGATTTAATCTTTACGGTTAAATCGAAGGATATATATAGTATTTTTTTGTCCATATTACTTGACTTAAATTTGTCTAGATTTATCGAGACACTATTTAGTAGATATGTTTATTCAAGTTTTAACAAATCCAAATCAACTAATAGCTAATTTGGTGATGCTGGTTTCTTGTTGGATTTTGTTGCCCAACCATGAAATTTAAACTTGAAATGTTGTACTAGTTGCAATAAGCCAATTATGCTTGTTGTCGTGCTATAGCCACTAGTATTTTAACCAGAACATAGAGTTGTACATGTTCGAAATTGTAGGGATGAGATCACGGAGCTGCCATATGGGACCTTCATGCGGAACCCACAAGAACTGACTCGTGGGGGCTAGGAGAAAAACCCCTCCTGGGTTGCTGCGCCTGGTGACTCCAGAGGGTCCCAAAACCTTAGGCCGAGCCGTCACTGCTGGCCGATTTCTTCGGTCGCGGCTCGCCATGGCTGACAAAGGCGGGGGTGCTTCCTCTATGTGTCTTGTCGGGCTCCTGCACGTGAGAGGTTGACTACTGAGCGGGCTGAGGCCATGTGGCAGGGCAGCGGCAACCGCGATGGTGGGGCGGCAACGTCTTTACCGGCGGGGTGACGGCTCGCGGCGACGCATGACGGGGAGGCGTGGAGGAGGATGAAGATGGCTGCATAGATGGTCGGGGGTGGCGGCTACCCTCCTAGCCTGATTTGCGGATCAGATCTGGGCTCGTTCCGATCGCCAGGAGCCAGCCATCGGTGTAGGGACTGTTGTGCTGATTTGGCTAGAATAAAGGTGGCCGTCCTTGGATTTTCCTCTCTCTGTGATGAAGAACTACCTATCGCCGGTCTTCATTGATCTTAGGTGGACTACCGAGTTCCGGAAGACTCCGTCGATGAATTCCAAATGGACGACATGCGTGGAGTTTGTTGCTGCGGATGGTGTTTTGGTCACGCGGAACCATGTTTTTTGCTGGCTGTTTGGTTTAAGAGGTGGCGTTCACTGGTGGAAACAGGCCTATAGGTCCCGGTTGGTACGGGGCTTTAGTCCCGGTTGCCCAACCGGGACGGGACAATCAGGACTAAAGCCCCAACCTTTAGTCCCGGTTGTCCCACCAACCGGGACAAAAGGGTGCGCACGTGGCAGCGGCATAGAGCGAGGGGGGGAGCATTAGTCCCGGTTCGTAACACGAACCGGAACTAATAACCTTCTGCCGCGGCAGAGATTTGACCCATTTCTCTGTCGCGGCAGAGAATTCATTTTGGCACATTTTGTTGCCGCGCCACTTTTTGTGCCGCGGCAGAGAATTCATTTAGGTTGTTTTATTGATTATTTAGTGTTTTGCACTTATCAATGAAGGAACCTTATATTACACAAGACCATCATGACAATATTACATTCAATACACGGATCGAGTTCATGCACTACATACAAAAGTTGCTATTCGATGCTACCGGCCAATTCCTATTGTCTATACACAGCCGAATAGTATTCCCCTTTTGGGTTTAGGACTTTTGCATCCAAGAATCCCGCCAATTCCTCCTGAATTGCTCGTACGCGATCCTTTGGCAGAAGACCGTCCCGTAGACGTTCGATCTGATATTTAATAAAAAAGGAGTCAGTCTAGATGAATGAAACTAAACACAATTTGATTGTAATTAAAAACTATAAAAATTGTTTACATACATGGAGTTGCTCTAAATTTCTGCCCTTCTCATCGCACGTCTGCCGGATGAACTCGCAAACGTAGTATCCACATAGATTGTTACCTGGTCCCTGCGTCAGTCACTTTACAAAAACAGAGTTCAATCAAAAATAATAATCAAGCATGATAATAACTGTATCAAAACTAGAATCAAAGAGATGCGCAGATATAGCTAGTGGTGCTTACATTTAGTGGTTGAAATATAAGCTCCTCTTTCCAAACACCCCTAGCCTTGTTGGTGAACTGTTTCCAAGCGCTGCCCGGCGTAGAAAACGAATAAAAGAAGTTATTAATTACTTGATATCATAAAATTCATGAACGTTGCCGATATAGTGTCGTAATGATTAGAATTACCGCTGGAGAAGCATCTGCATGACCTTCCACGTCTCAAGGGGTTTATGTTTCGAGTCCATGACTAGTACACGCCCTTTGTCAAGTTGAATGATTAACAGAATATAGTGAAAGCTGCGAATGCATAACTAATCAATTATATACTTAACATCAAGTAAGCGAAATAGAAAGTGTATACAAGACAATAACACTCACTCGAAGTTGTAAGGAAAAAGTATTTCCCTTCTGGTTTCTTAAAACCTTAACGCGTGTACTATATTATCCTCCGTATCTTGGGGGCTTGTTTTGAGATTAGCTTCATGAACCCAATATGGGTCAATGAAGCCAATGTCATAGATTTTTCCTCTGCTGCATTCGAGAATCTTCATTCTACATATTACAGTATGATTATATACATGCAATAAACAAGGTGAGATAGCTGGAGACTAAATTAATTATAGAATTAGTACTTACAGACAATAGGCACTGACGATCGATTTGTCCAAGGCGTCTTGATTGAATAATTGAAATAGTTCATCAAATTCAATGGATGTCATGTCATCCTTTTCTTTTCCATGATGCTTTTTTGTAACCCTCAGCACTATCCAGTTAGCCCCGGCCTTTGTGGCATGCATGTATCAGTTATGCAATCTTCGCATTTTTGTTGGAAGATTGTTTACCTCCTCAGGTTTGACGAGAGGTTTACCGTACTGGTATTTGTATGCTACTTCACTCACGGGGAAGAACTCTAACTGGGATAAGTACTGGGAAATACTCATACCTTGAGCAGCGGCAGGTTTTCCGTATTGTGCAACTACCTCTGGATCATACTGCTCTTCGGCCCCATATTTGCTCGACCCTACATTGGTTTGGGAAATCACCTTGAGAGGGGCGCAAGTCTGTTTTGCTTGTTCTCCGAGCTGGGCAACAGATTTCTCGCTTGCATCAGTACTGCTCTTCGAGGCTTTTTGTGCCGCATGTGACTTGAGAATATAACGCTCATAGTCTGATGACAGCTTTGGCTTGGGTTGATGAAGAGTCTTTAGCATTTTCAACATTTTGGCTTTTTCTTCTTTGGTGCTGGGGAACTCTGGCTCTTTCGGCCGCCTCGGCTTACCGAAAAACGTTGTCGTTTCCGCATCAACGATCGCCACAGTCTCCTCTTCAGTACAGTCATAAGATCTCTTGGGAGGAACCTTTGGTACTTTTGGAAGAGGCTCTTGTTTACGTTTCGGCGATCGCTTACCACAACACACAGTAGCGGTACGCTTACGCTTTTTATCCCGAGGCGCCGGCGATGGCTGCGTCGGAGATTGGTGAGGCGACGTAGCCGGGTGAGGCGACGAAGACGGCTGCCGCGGCGGCGACGACCTCGCTGGAGACGGGTGAGGCGGCGACGAACATGGCCTTGGCGTGTGATTTCGAAGCACGATACATTCCTTAGGCCATAGAATGGTGACGTTTTTGCCTCCCAAGACAGTCACATCCCCTTCACCAGGGTAGTGAAGATCCAAAACTTCAAAGCTGGGCATGATTTCATCCACCCGACAACAGTAGCCCTCCGGAACCGGACGATAGTGGTAAGTTGGTGTGGGTCCAATTGGTAAGGCATAGCCGACCGCCACCTTCATTGATATGTTCACAACTTTGACATGTAGCTCGCAGCAGTGTCATCTCCGTGATATCATCCACTGGGTAGCCAACAGAGCCATCGTCGGTGCACCATCGTCATCGCCATTGTCATCACCCGGACCTCGGTGGAAGCCACATCGCTTTCGATTATTCGATAGGCGGTAGCATCAAATGCAGTGTCTTCTTGAGATGGGCAGTAGTACTTTGCTCTTTAAGTGCGTTAATTTCATCTTATTGTTGCTTTAATCGTTCTTCAATTAAACGCATTCGCTCTTTCTGACTATCTGCTTCAACTTCCGCCCTGTCCTTTCTCCTCTGACGGCTTCTATCAGGATATTTGTTCCTCTCTTCGGGAAACCCAGTCCTCCATCGTTGGGAGCCTCTTGTGCCTCGTGTTCGTCCATCATGTTCCTTATTTCCAAGGGCGAGTGTGAGCTCATCATTCTCTCTATCGGGAATGAAGTCCCCATCTTTAACAGACTTTACTGCTTTTCTCATCCTCTCGATTGGCAAGGGGTCTTCTTTATGTCGTATGTTATATATACACCTCCCTTCCGAGTTCAACATGCCCCCATGCCTGTAAAACCAATTCCTTGCACGTTCTACCCAATTGTCTGTCTCTGGGGTGATCTTTTTAGCACGCAGTTCATTCTCAAGTTTCTCCCACTTAGGAATGCCAGCCCTGTAGCCACCTTGCCCCATAGTATGGTGATACTTCTTGTTAGCAGCATTCAGCTTATTCATTGCAGACATTTTCTTAGCTTTTTCTGATGTCTTGTATTCCACAAACTCAGCCCAGAATGGTTTTATCTTCTCAAACTGAATATTCTTGAAATCGAGAGTCTTCTCTTTCACGACATAGTCAAGGTGCAATCTTTTCTTCCAGTTGGTGAAACACTGGGCCATCTTCTTAAAAGCCCACTCCCAGACCTTAGCCTCCATGGCTCTCCCATGTTGTAAGGCGTCCTCAACTGGATCCTCCGCATTTGGATCTAGCTCTATCTTCGGTAGTTTGAAATTAACCATGAGCCTCTTCCACAGTAAATCTTTGGCGTGGTTAGGGACAAATAAACATGTTCCCTCTTCATCCGCATTAGCAGGCCTATTCCAATTTCTAATGGTGATCGGGATTAAGTCCCTAACGATTACTCCGCATTGTGCCACAAATTTGTTTGCGACAACTTCAGGAGCCGGTTGCTTGTCTTGGTGACATATTCGATCTGAACCTCTCATGGTCTTGCAACTTTTTGGTTGGGCCTCGTCATTTTTTCAAGAGATTCCTTCGATCCGGAGGGCTAAAAGAAGAAAGATCATCGTTACTATTTCTATATAGATAGCAGATGATTAATTAATGAATTGATTATATTACATGCACCTCGCCGGAGCGGTCGTCTTCACAAGGCATCGCCTTCTCCCTCGCGGAAGGCATAACCTTCAACCTCAAACAAGTCGTCTATTCCGATAAAAAGAGGATCACCCTCACCGGAGTTGTTTAGAAACGTTGATACGTCTAAATTTTCTTCCCCACGGATCACACCTTGGATCAACTCTTCCTTTTCTTCGTCTCTGACGTGTGGGTCCATATTTTCTGCATAGGTGGAAAAACGAATAAGTCAAAGCGGCTGAAGGAGAAAGTTAGGTACGGTGTTGAGAGATATAAACCCTAATTTAGAGAAACCCTAATATATACATACACAATAATCAAAATGAAGAGAAACCCTAAACCCTAAACCTAGCTACAAAAAGGAAACCGTGTAGTAGATAGGCACATCGTCGAACCCACATGCACCTAAGGGGTATTAATGATTCCTTATCTAAGATAGGGCTTTTAAGTTGCTTGACAATGTGAATCGGGTCTGGGGCTACCCACAGTGACTGACCAGTGGAGCCGAAGACCAATAATACCAAACTAATTAATAAACCTAATAATACCTAACTAATAATAAACCTAATAATCCAAACACCGAAAAGAAAGGGAAACAATCAACACACGGCATCGATGCAATTCTCAAGCAAGTATGATGATATGACAAGTTAATTTGCATTGGAATGTAACCCTAAGGCATGCTCGACGATTTAATCGGGGTTCCGAGGGTTGAAAACCCTAACTCAGGGAAACTCCGGAACATATGAGAGGGGTGCATTTGTTCTTCTAATTATACTTGTCATTTAAGTTGTTGAACAATGCTTGATTATAGGTTAAATAGATAGGTTTCATTTTTCTAAACAATTTGATATATTA
This sequence comes from Avena longiglumis, assembly GCA_030063025.1. NCBI lineage: Eukaryota > Viridiplantae > Streptophyta > Magnoliopsida > Poales > Poaceae > Avena > Avena longiglumis. The sequence continues at coordinate 35,408,295 of CP125978.1, forward strand.
TTTGTATTTTTCTGACTTTTGAATAAAAAGATATTGAATTTACAAGTTTATATCAATTTCTGGAATTATTAAATCATTTAAAATTGAATTACTGTGTCAATATGACATCAGCAAAGGGTTGGGTTTTTTTACCCGCAGAACCTAGCCATCGTGATCGAAAGTCTGGGCCCTAGGCCACATCGCCAGCCACCGTGGTCAAAGGTCAGCGGCCCGTGGCCACGCCGGTGACGCCGGGTGACATCATCTCGTGGCCACCGCCGATGCTCACCGGGACGGCCGTGAGGCGTCGGGGCGACGGGCTAGGCTTGATCGGGCAGCGTCATGTAGGAAATAAAGTGGCGCCGCTCAAGAAGCTCACGAGCTGGGCGCCTACGGCGGCAAAGTGCTTGCAATGACAGCACGCGTGGCGGATACAACAAGCAAGGTGCAAACGGAGGGCACTGGAGGTGCAGAGGCTCACCGCGTTAGAGAGAGGCGGCGCGGCCTTCTTGGTCACTGAGCGTCGTCTCCGTCGAGCTCGGCGGCGGTGTGGCAGGGGAAAGTAGCAGTGCGCGCAGACGGAGGCGGGCGGTGCCAATGACGAACGCTGGCTCGGCAGCCTGCGTCGGGGACGGCGAGCCTGGGCAGCTCGGCGTCGGGCGGTTGTGTTGCAGCGTCGGTGAAGCAGAGAAGTGAGATGGGGTAGAAGAAGAGGAGGGGCGTCAGTTATAACCATAACAAAGGATCTTTAGTCCCGGTTGGTGGCTCCAACCGGGACTAAAGGGTTATACGTCCCGGTTGGAGCCACCAACCGGGACGTATACTCCAATTTTTTCAGCAGACCAATGGTTGGCGCGCAGGGGGTCTTTAGTCCCGGTTGGTGGCTCGAACCGGGACATATTCCCCTGTTTTCAAATTTTTTTCAGGTATTTTCTCTCTCTTCCCGCCTTATTTTTTATTTTGGGGTTTAAATTTGTATTGTTTTTTAAATTATAATTAATTTGGATTTTAGAAAAACTTTAAACATAAAAAGTGTTTGGATTTGAATAAATAATTCAAAACCATTTTCTGTTTTAAAAAATTATTAATGTAACCATTTAAAATATGAACCATTTACAATTAAAAATGAATTAACTTATATTTTTTTAATATCAATTTGGAATTTACAAAAACTTTAAACATAAAAAGTGTATGGATTTGAACAAATAATCCAAAACCATTTTCTATTTTTAAAAAATAATTAATGTAACCATTTAAAATGAATTAACTTATATTTTTGATTATTAATTTGGAATTTAGAAAAACTTTAAACATAAAAGTGTTTGGATTTGAATAAATAATTCAAAACCATTAACCATTTAAAATATGAACCATTTACAATTTAAAATTAATTAACTTATATTTTTTTAATATCAATTTGTAGTTTAGAAAAACTTTAAACATAAAAAATGTTTGGATTTGAATAAGTAATTCAAAACCATTTTCTGTTTTTAATGAGCGGAAAAAAAGGACGGAAAATAATGGGCGGACAGAAAATTTGATTAGGATAGAACTGGAATTAAAGTACATAACGCAACTAACACAAAGTTACATAGAAGAACTGAAAATTAAGATACATGGCCAGATTAAGCCACAATCGACCGAACTTGTTTTGCAATGTTGGAAAAATTCAGTCATGCTCTGCTCACACTGTAATACTCTTTGTCGTAGTACTCGCTTGCCATCGCCGTCGTCGCTATGGGTCGTAGTTGAACCTTGAAGGTTGAGTACGAGTGGGTTGGACTTGAGGGTAGCGCATGCGGGGGATAGAGTCGGCGGCCGTGTCGTAGGCCATGACGCTCTGGAGAGTCCGGCCGCGCCACCATAGCCGACGGCCAGCCTCGTTGAAGTTCGGAGGAGGTGGGTCCTTCTCCTCGTGCCTGGCGAGTGCCCTCTCACGCCGATCCACGAAGAAGGCTTCCCAAGTCGGAAAATAGTCGGGATGCCATCTGGGATTCCTCCGCTGCTCCGGCGTGAGCTCGAAGTAGTAGTGGTTCGTGATGGCCATCCGACGCGCCACACCTAGAGGGATAGGAGGAACTGCGCCTCGGCGCTCGGCAAAGATCCACCGACGGGACAAGAGCTCAAGGGATAGTTCGAGGCGCAGCGCCTCCGCCCTAGGAGTTAGTGCTATGGTGGAAGCCATGGGAAAGAGTGATGAGGTTGCGATATGAGTCTAGAGATGTGCAATGACAATGGAGGCCAACCCTACATATATATAGTGAAGAATCAAGGGAAGAATCGAGGAAGAATCTGGCGGAAAAAATGGCGGAAAAATGGCGTGTCGACATTATGTCGTGGCGTGTACCTTGTCCCGGATGGTGTCACCAACCGGGACTAAAGATGAACCTTTAGTCGGTTGGAGACACCAACCGACAAAACACGAAGTCAAGACTAATAATAGGGGTGAGTGTTGGAAAATGGAAAAGGGCTTTTACGCGACAAAAAGGAAAACTTCCTCCGCAACATTGTTCTCCATACCAATGTCCACACACATGCATAATATGGGCACAACATCACAAACTATGCCGTGATTCAAAGACATAACATCGGTCATTTGGACCGAAAGCCATGAAACCGAACATGATGGGTCATTTTGTGAAGTTTTTTCAAACATGATCAATATACCAAGTCCGGTATTTTTCCTTTCAACTATGTAACATAATATGACACCACGCCAAGGATTTTTCATTGTTCGGATTTTTTGAATTTATTATGCCCGCTTTTGAATTATCCAATTTCTAACTATGGTCGAACCGGTGCATGAAGATAGGGACGAGCATCGTTAGAACTTGCATTGATATCTGAAGAAACCACATATTGCGAGTCTAAAATGATTTTTCAAAAATCATGGGCGATAGATCATGTACCTGTAGTACAAACCGGACCCACTTCCTACCGATTCGGCAGACATTTGTCCTTTTTACCCGGGATGGACGAAAAGGTTTGAGATGTCCCTGTTGGGAGATAGTCCATGTAAGGTGGTCTAGTATTTTAGTAAAATGGGACGTTAGCATTCTGAAACGGCATTTTGGTGGTTACTTCACAAAACGACCCATTTTTTGCGCTCGGAAAATGAAAAAGGGCTTTTCCGTGCGACAAAAAGAAAAGTTCCTCCTGCAACATTGTTCTCCATACCAATGTCCACACACATGCATAATATGGGCACAACATCACATCTATGCCGTGATTCAGCACATAACATCGGTCATTTGGACCGAAAGCCATGAACCCTCGAACATGATAGGTCATTTTGTGAAGGTTTTTTCGAAACATGATCAATATACCAAGTCTGGTATTTTTCCTTTCAACTATGTAACATAATATGACACCACGCGAAGGATTTTCATTGTTCATATTTTTTTTGAATTTATTATGCCCGTTTTGAATTATCTGAATTTCTAACTATGGTCGAACCGGTGTGCATGAAGATAGGGGACGAGCATCGTTAGAACTTGCATTGGATCTCTAAAGAAACCACATATTGCGAGTCTAAAAATGATTTTTTCAAAACATCACGGGCGATAGATCATGTACCTGTAGTACAAACCGGACCCACTTCCTGCCGATTCGACAAACATTTGTCCTTTTTACCCGGGATAGACGAAAAAGTTTGAGATGTCCCTGTTGGGAGATAGTCCATGTAAGGTGGTCTAGTATTTTAGGAAAATGGGACGGTAGCATTCTGAAACGGCATTTTGGTGGTTACTTCACAAAACGACCCGTTTTTTGCGCTCGGAAAATGGAAAAGGGCTTTTCCGTGCGACAAAAAGGATGGTGTCACCAACCGGGACATTATGTCATGCGACACATGCATAATATAGGCACAACATTATGTCGACATTATGTTGTGCGGCGTACTTTTGTCCGATGGTGTCACCAACCGACTAAAGATCGACTCAGTAGTCGGTTGGAGACACCAACCGGGACAAAACACGAGTCAACACTAATGATAGGGGTGAGTGTCGACATTATTTCGTAAGTGTCGACACTATGCCGAGCTGCTTGTACTATAAATAGGCATCCTTGCGAGTCCATTCCTCCAGCCAGTTTGAGGCATCTCCAAGATGGTTTTCGAGAGCAGGGACACCACTGCGGCCAGTTTCAGGGAGATGCCGACGGAGCCCAGTCCTCCGGCATCTCCGAGAAACTGGTCATAGAGGCACTCCCTAATATGTGAAATTAGTTAGCTCCGAGGCATATTAATCTAGTTAGAGAAGTTACAAGCTGCAAGATGGTTTTCGATAGCTAGGATACCACTGCGGCCAGTTTCAGGGAGATGCTGACGGAGCCCAATCCTCCGGCATCTCCGAGAAACTGGTCATAGAGGCACTCCCTAATATGTGAAATTAGTTAGCTCCGAGGCGTATTGATCTAGTTAGAGAAGTCACAAGCTGCAAGATGGTTTTCGAGAGGACACATCACGACTGATTTAGGGAGATGCCGCCGATCCTGATCCTCCGCATCTCCAAGAAACTGGTCATAGAGGCACTCCTAATATGTGATCGCGCTTTGGAGATCAGATCTTAATGGTAAGTATGAATCGGGACAACTTCTTCATAGTCCCGGTCCAGCCACAAAACGGGACTAACACTCAAGACATTTATTAATATTAAAAACTGAGACTACAAAACCGGGACTAAAGGCCACAAACCGTGAAAGATATCCTTCGGTCAAGCCACAAACCGCGAAAGACATGAACTAGTGTTACATAATATGAGCATGAACTGCTTGGCATATGTCCTTCCTTATGATCGCTTCAGACATAACCATGGAGCATCTTCTTTACTTAACGGAATGCTTGGGTAAGTTTTCACTGTGAAGGGCGGAATTTCATCAAACTTATTATAATCTTCTGACATGTCTGTCTTGTCCTCGATTTCCATGATGTTTCTTTTCCCTGATGGAACTATGTGACGCTTTGGCTCATCATATGATGTATTCGTTTGCATATTTTTTTTCGGTCTGGAGGACATGTCCTTCACATAGAAAACCTGAGACACATCATTGGCTAGGACGAATAGTTCATCTCTATAACCAAGATTGTTGAGATCCACTGTTGTCATTCCGTACAACTGGTCTATCTTTATCCCTTCCCCATTCAGGTTGACCCATTTGCAGCGAAACAAAGGGACCTTAAAAGAGACTCCATAGTCTAGTTCCCATATCTCCTCTATGTAACCATAATATGTGTCCTTTTGTCCATTCTCGTCTATTGCATCAAAGCGACACCACTATTTTGGTTGGTGCTCTTTTATCTTGGGCGATCGTGTAGAATGTATTCCCATTTATTTCGCACTTTGGAAATTCAATACAAGAGAAGATGGTGACGCGCCAACAAGTATAGTTGATCTCCAACAGTGGTGTCATTCAAGAGATGTGTCCGCATCCAACCACCGAAAGACTTCATGTGTTCATCTCAGAATCCATGATTCAGGCTTCCGGGTTTTTGGAGCGCATAATATTCTTGTGTTCCTCGATATACGGAGTTGCCAAGGTGGAATTATGTAGAATCGTAGTGTGCTTTAGTGAAAGAATCCCAGTCCCTACATATCATTGCTTTTCCCAGTATGCCTGTTCCACTTAGTCTTCCCTCATGCCGCGAGTCGAAACACCAATCGGCTTAAGGTCGAATAAAGTCAACACAAAACTCAATGACCTCCTCTGCTCCATATCTCTTGGAGATGCTTCCTTCAGTCTAGCACGGTTATGAACATATTTCTTTAAGACTCCATGAACCTCTCAAAGGGGAACATATTGTGCAGAAATACCGACCGAGAATGGCAATCTCTTCCACTAGATGAACCAGAGATGCGTCATAATATTGAAGAAGGATGGTGGGAACACCAATTCAAAACTAACAATACATTGTACCACATCCTTCAGAACCTTGGCGTAATATCTGGATTGATTACCTTCTAAGATATTGCATTGAGGAATGCACACAGCTTCACAATGGGTACTCGAACATTTTCCGGTAGAAGCCCCCTCAATGCAATCGGAAGCAACTGCGTCATAATCACGTGACAGTCATGAGACTTCAGGTTTTGGAAGTTTTTCTCTGCCATATTTATTATCCCCTTTATATTAAATGAGAAGCCCGACGGCACCTTGATACTATAAAGGACTTCAAAAAAGATTTCCTTCTCTGCTTTGGTAAGAGCATAGCTGGCACGACTTAAGTGACGCCCTTTATCCGTCTTATTATGTGTATGCATGTTCTTTGGGTCTTTCATAATTTGATGGTCCTCCCGTGCTTCAGGTGTATATTTTGTCTTCCCATACACGCCTAGGAATCCTAGCAGGTTCACGCAAAGATTCTTCGTCACGTGCATCACGTTGATTGAAGAGCGGACACGCAACACATTCTAATATGGCAGCTCCCAAAATATAGATTTCTTCTTCCACATGGGTGCGTGTCCTGTAGCGACGCTCGGAATCGATTGACCGGGACCCTTTCCAAAGATTACTTCTATGTCCTTGACCATACCAAATACAGCATCACCAGGGGAGTTCAGCTTCTTCCGGTGATCTTCCTCACCTTTGAAATGCTTGCCTTTCTTTCTTACGTGATGATTGGTCAAGAAATCGCCGATTCGCCAGTACACAACCTTCTTGCATTTATGCAAATATGTACCTTCATCTTATCTAAATAGTGTGTGCATGCCTTATATCCCTTGTTTGTACATCACGAAAGGTTACTAAGAGCAGCCAATCATTGATGGTTACGAATAACAACCTCAGAGATAAAATGGCTCTCGTTTGTTATCATCCCACGACGTACACCGGTTTGCCCCACAACCGTAAGAGTTCTTCAACTAATGGCCCGAGGTACACATCAATGTCGTTGCCGGTTGCTTCGGGCCTTGGATGAGCTCTTGGGATCATAATGAACTTACGCTTCATGCACAACCAAGGAGGCAGGTTGTAGATACATAGAGTCACGGCCAGTCTGTGGATCGCAGCTCGCCCCAAAAGGATTCATGCCATTCGTATTTAGACCAAACCATAAGTTCCTTGCGTCACTGCAAAGTCCGGGAAGTCTCTCTCGATTTTTCTCCACTGTGACCCATCGGAGGTGTCTCAACTTCCGTATTTCTTATGGTCTTCTTTGTGCCATCGCAACAAACCGGCATGCTCTTTGTTTCGAACATGCGTTTCAACCTTGGTATTATAGGAGCATACCACATAACCTTAGCAGAACCCTTTTCCGAGGGGCTCTCCTCAACATCACCAGGTTCATCTCGTCGATCTTATACCGCAACGCATTGCATACCGGCATTTATCTAAATTCTCATACTCCTTACAGCGGTAGAGGATGTCATTAATGCATGCATGTATCTTTTGCACATCTAATCCCGAGGACGAGAGTCTTCTTTGCTTCAGAGGTACTCGGAAGTTCGTTATGCTTTGGAAACTTCGCTTCATTATTTTCACAGATCTTTTCAAATGAGGAGTCAGTTAGACCACACTCGCCTTCCATATTCCAGGTGGTACCGAGCTTTGTGCCATCTTTACAATTTGGGTACAACAATTTCTTGTGATCTTCTAACATGCCCTCTAACTTCAACTTCTCATTTTCTGTTTACAGTCTCGCTTTGTATCGAAATGACCCTACCAAGTTCATCAACGCTCATTTGATGCCCGTTCTTCACCTCTTTCCTCTCCATTGTCTTCCGCTAAAGATCACCAGATTCAGGAAACATATGATGATAGTTGTTATCATCATCTTCTTCTTCACCATCTTCCATCATAACCCCTCTTTCCCTGCTTGGTCCAGCAATTATAGTTGGGCATGAAACCTTTCATAATCGGTGGCGCGAATGATTTTCGAGGAAGAGTACTCCTTGTTGTTCGACATTGAACACATGGACAACGATAAAACCATTCTCTTTGTTTGCCGTAGCCACATCGATAAATTTATCCACGCCTTTCATATACGCCACGCTACGGCCACCGTACATCCATTCCCGACCGTTCATCCGCATCATATAAGTAAGTTTATCAAAAACAGACATCATAAATAGTGAAATAACCAATTCACATCGACACATGAATTGTATCAATGAGAGAAAAGATAAGATTGCTAACCTCGATCGAGGGAAATAAAGAGGAGAAAGCTCAAGTGCCTCGACACCTTCTATATTTTTGTTCTATGAGAAATTGAAGGATTATTCACTCAAACATTTCATCAAACACCTTCAATGCATGCATAGAAGAGAAAAACTAGCACACCCTCACACCTTCCACCAAGAGAAAACAGCAGTGGAGGCAGAGGGGCAAGGCGTGCATTTATAGTGGGTGGAGAATCGTCCGGTTGAGCCAAGAATCGGGACTAAAGGTGTGCCACGCCACGCGTGGCTGTGGCCAAACCTTTAGTCGGTTGGTGGCTCCAACCGACGATTCCCCATACCAACCGGACGCATGCCTCGCCCCGCGTTCGCCGAACCGGAGGCAAGATTAGTCCCGGTTGGTGGCGCAACCGGGACTAATGCTCTGAGGGGTCGCGAACGGATGGCCCTTTTTCCACTAGTGGTTGTAGCTCTGCAATCTGTTGCCATTATGAGACATACTTGGTTCCTAGGTGAAGTCAGACACAGAGAATGGCACGAAAGCCGGGAACTGAAGACGGGCAATGGAATTTTAAGTCCTAGGGATGTAGGGTTTCTGGCTTGGTGTTTTGTGATTTGGAGTAGAGGAATTGGCAAGCGGGGGCGACAACACATGAGGAATTCAGTGTCTAATCCTACAGGGTGAAAACCCAAAGGTCTAGACTTAACTGGTTGTGTCTGGCAATGACCTTGTTGAAGACATTGTTTTGTGTGTGCGTACTTTCTCCGGGGTGAAAACCTATGGTCTTTGATCAGGACGATGACGATGCTTGAGCACTGTTTCCTTCTTGGAGGCATCGGTTTTAGAGTTGTTGGATTTTTGGTGCTGTTCTAGTGGTGTTTTGTCCATTGTTTTAAGGATCTGATCACTCTAGCTGGACTTTTCTTTTTTGTAGTTTATTTTTCTTTTGTTGGTTGTGTGCATCTGTAATGCCAATAGAGTATTGCGTTGTTGCAGATGATATGTATAATTGGTATCTCATGATATCAATATATGCTCCTTTCTAAAAAAATGGGACCTCCATGCGCCGAATCTGATGGTCAGGTGGGGTGTGTCCACGGCGTGCAGGAGGTTGGGGCCTCGCCCCAAGAATCACCGCAATGATGTGGCTGTTGAGTTTGGTCATGTTTATTGGGTCTGTTAATTATTATTGTTGGCATCAAAGTTTACAATTGTTATCTTGATGAGTCATGTTTTGGTTTTGATTAATAATAGTCTAATGCGTGTTAGCATCTATTATTTAGATCCATCTTTTCAAGTTATCCTTTTGGGTGTGGTACACAAGAGATGTGATTCATCTGGAGCTTTAATTATTTGTTAGCATTTTTAGATTTATTTGCTTTGCAAATATTATTGATTCATTTGTCTAGAGATAGTTTTTTTTGGAAAATTTATTCTCTTATTATTCATATCGCAAGATTCAGATAACCTGGCAGCCATTTAGAAAAATGTAGACTAAATCATTTAGCATTGATCCGATATAGGTTAATGGCCGCCTATGTGAATTCCGTTACCAGAGGGAGAATTATTTTCATATACTCCCTCTGTTTGAGATTATAGGTCCTACGCATATACCTAGGTCATTAATTTGACTAATAAAATATAAGTTATATAGCATAAAATTATAACATTAGAAAATATAGCATCTAAACTTTCTAATGGTATAATTTTTGTGGTATTCTATTTATATTTTGTTGGTGAAATTGACAACCTAGTTAACCGTGCGCGACATATAATCCTAAACAGAGGGAGTACCTTGCTGCGAAGGTTTCACATTGTTTGGATCGTTTTTTAATTTCTTATGCCCGTTTTAAACTATCGTCAAACTTTGTCGAACGGCGGGCATGGAGATTCTTAGCTTGGGGCCGAGCCTTGATAAACTTGAAGTGGATCTCTGATGAATTAGCATATTGTGAACCTAAAAATGATTTTTGTAAAAAATCATGAGCATCAGATCATGTACCTATAGTTCATATCTGACCGACTTCCTACCGATTCGGCAGGAATTTGTGTTTTTCACCAGGGATAGACGAAAAGGTTTGAGATCCCCTGTTAGGAAATTTTCCATGTAAGGTGGTATACTATTTTGGAAAATGTGGTCGTAGCGTTTTGAAATAGCCATTTGGTGGTTGCTTCACAAAACCGTCCCTTTTTTGCACTCGGAATATAGAAAATAGCTTTTTGGTGCGAAGAACAGGAAAACTTCCGCCTGCAACATCGCTATCCCATGATGCACATGTATACACAATATGGACACTATTGGAGATATGCCCTAGAGGCAATAATAAATATAGTTATTATTATATCTTTGTGTTTATGATAAATGTTTACATTCATGCTATAATAGTATTAACAAGGAAACATTGATACTTGTGTGATTTGTAAACTTAATTTGAAGTCCCTAGTATAGCCTCTATACATCACTAGCTTGTTGGTTGATAAATGATTGTGGTTTACTATCATGAACATTGAGATGTTATCAACAACAAGATCATATCATTAGGAGAATGATATGGTGGACATACTCCTATAGATAAGCGTAGCATAAAGATCAAGTCATTTTAATAGTTCAATTGCTATATGCTTTCTGATACATAGTAACCTAATTCCTTCGACCATGAGATCATGCATATCACCTTTACCGGATGGATGCTTTGATGACATCAAACACCACACCGTAACTGGGTGGCTATAAAGGTGGCATTGAGTGTTCGGAAAGTATTGGTTGAGACACATGAATCAAGAGTGGGATTTGTCCATCCATATGACGGATAGATATGTAGGGATTCGTAGCATGGAAAACAAAAAATTTCTATCGCATACAAACAAACAAGACAAGATCTATCTACTAGATTGTAGCAACGAGTCGATGGAATAACTCACCCTCGAAGATTCCAAAGTGTTTAACGAGAGCGGATTCTCGTGGGTGATGTAGTCGTACTCTTTCCGATCTCAAGATCGTGTAGACGATCCTTCCGCTGCTCCAAGCGGCGCTTTCAATGTCACATGTTCGGTACTCGACGAAGACCTTCCTCCCTTGTTCCAAAGAAATGGAGGTTGTAGCACTTCTCGCGATTCGCAAAGACAACCTGGCGTGGTACCTGGAAGTAGAGGAGATCCAGGCCACAGGCTTTAAGCCGAGCGAGTATGGTGGAGTATGAGAGAGAGCTATTAGTGGTCTAGGGATTAGACACACCAATTAGAAGGCTCTAAACCGCAGGCTAGAGAAATTAGAAGCTCTAAACCAAAACGGCTCTAAACCGAGATTAAAGGATAGGAACTTGTGTCTAGAGGAGGCCCCGCCTCCTTTTATAGGTGGGAGGGCGGCCAAGGGGAGGAGTCCCTCCCAAGTCGGCCTTGTTGGCGCCACGGCTTGGAGGACTCCTCCCAAGTCGGTTCCAACCACCTCTTGCTTGTTTCCCACAGCCTCGCTTCCCAGCTTCTGTTTTCCAGCTTCTTGTTTTAGCGTTTGACTTTCAAACCGCGCTTGACTTTTCAGTTTTGGAACAGCAAGAACACTTAGTACATGATGCAATCATTCAATATGTGACACATTCATGTACCTCCCCGAGTGCCGGACAATCCGGAACCTTCTCGGTACCATAAGAACAATAAAAATTCATATAGCTCCCCATATGGCTCCCATATTTCTCGATGGAACCAGACTCGACTTAATATATGGATTCTCAACATCATTTTTCTCCCGACATTATATATTATCTCCCCATCCATCGAAGAACAACTCAACATCTCCCTTTTCTCATAATACCATAAACAACAAAACAATTTCTCATCTAATGTGGTAACCACTTGTGGAAACGACATGGACATGACACTTCTCGACTCAATAATAAATAATAGAAGAATAATTGGTATGGCTCCCACATTTCTATTTATACTTTATGATCGAATGAACCACTTACATACGATACCAATTTCCCTTTGTCTCACGATAGTTTACTTATCCGAGGTTATGATCGTCGATATCTCTGCATACCTAGTTCAACCTCGTTACCGATAAGTACTCTTTTCTCGTTCCCATGATATGTGATCCCTTGTGAGCCAGTCACATGCTTGCAAGCTAATTGGATGACATTCCACCGAGAGGGCCCAGAGTATATCTATCCGTCATATGGATGGACAAATCCCACTCTTGATCCATGTGTTTCAACCAATACTTTTCAAACACTCAATACCACCTTTATAGCCACCCAGTTACGGTGTGGTGTTTGATGTCATCAAAGCATCCATCCGGCAAAGGTGATATGCATGATCTCATGGTCGAAGGAATTAGGTTACTATGTATCAGAAAGCATATAGCAATTGAACTATTGAAATGACTTGATCTTTATGCTACGCTTATCTATAGGAGTATGTCCATCACATCATTCTCCTAATGATATGATCCTGTTGTTAATAACATCTCTACGTTCATGATCAGGAAACTATGATCATATATTAACCAACAAGCTAGTTTAACAAGAGGCTTTACTAGGGACTCTTATTTTAGTTTACAAATCACACAAGTATTAATGTTTCCGGTTAATACAATTATAGCATGGTATGTAAACATTTATCATAAGTTTGAAGATATGATAATAACCACTTTATTATTTCCTCTTGGGCATATCTCCAACAAGATATACTCTGGACCCTCTCGGTGGAATGTCATCCAATTAGCTTGCAAGCATGTGACTGGCTCACAAGGGATCACATATCACGGGAACGAGAAAAGAGTACATATCGGTAACGAGGTTGAACTAGGTATGCAGAGATACCGACGATCATAACCTCGGATAAGTAAACTATCGTGAGACAAAGGGAAATTGGTATCGTATGTAAGTGGTTCATTCGATCGCAAAGTAATCGTAGAAATATGTGGGAGCCATATGAATTTCCAGATTCCTCTATTGGTTATTGTTCGGAGAAAGTGTCTCGATCATGTCCGCATAATTCACGAACCGTAGGGAGACACACTTAAGGATTCGACGTTGTTTGAGTAGTTATGGTATGATGAGAAAGAGACCGAATGTTGTTCGGAGTCTTGGATGGGATCCGGGATATCACGAGGAGATCCGGAATGGTCCGGAGAATAAGATTCATATAAGGAAAGTTCCGTTTCGGAGTTCGGGAATGATTCCGGTGTTTTCATCGGGAATGTTCTAGAAGGTTCCGGAATGTCCGCTACTCCGGAGGGGAAGGGGTACATGAATGTGTCATTGCAAGTTGGAATGATTGCATCATGTACTAAGTGTCATCGCTATTCCAAATAAAGGATTAAATTGAATCCTAGTTTGAAAAGTCAAATAGCTAAATTGAAAAGTCAAACGGCTAAAATTTGGAAGGTGGAAAAGAGGAGGAAAAGGGGAGTCCGAGTTGGGGAGGAGTTCCCTCCTCCAACCGCCTCCAAGCCGAGTTGGGAGGACTTCCTCCTCCCCTGGCCGCCCCTCCACCTATATAAGGAGGCAGGGCCCTCCTAGCACACACAAGTACCTCTCCTCAAACCCTAGCTTGGCGCTACCACCATAGCCGCCGCCCTAGGGTTTTTCCTAGCCACCGACTTGGGGTCCCCGAACCCTAGCTGCGGCTCTAGCATCCCTCCTTGGTGTGTCTAAACCCTAGAACACCGAGGACTCCCTCATACTCCACCATACTCGCCCGGCTTAAGGCGAAGCCTCGAGATCTCCTTGTACTTCCGGTACCACGCCAGTCCGCCGGAATCGCGAGAGTGCTACAACCTCCGCTGCCTTTGGAACAAGGAGAGGAAGGTCTTCGTCGACACCGAACGATGTGACCGATCATGAGCGCCTGCCGAACGCATGTGGAAGGATCGCTCACGCGATCTTGAGATCGGGAAGAGTACGACTACATCACCCACGAGAATCCGCCTCGTTAAACACTTTGGAATCTTCGAGGGTAAGTTATTCCATCGACTGCTGCTACAATCTAGTAGATAGATCTTGGCTTGTTTGTTTGTATCACGGTAGAATTTTTTTGTTTTCCATGCTACGAATCCTAAAGTGGTATCGAGCCGTCTATATGTAGATCTGTTGCACGAGTAGAACACAATGGTCATTGTGGCGTTGATGCTTTTATTGTCGATTGCTTCTTGTGTACTTTGCATCTTGCGGTATGTTGGGATGAAGGCCCGGCTAACCTTACATGACATCGTTCATGAGACTTGCTCCACGCTTGACATGCAACTTGTATTGCATAAGTGGCTTTGCGGGTGCCTGTTTATCCTAGCATAGTTAAGATCCAATTTACAACGGGTGATTAACAATACTAGTATCAATGTTGTGGTTCATGTTCGTAAGTTAGAACGACACTTATTGAAAGCCCCAAACCACGTAAAACATGCAAATAAATTAGAGGCGTCTAACTTTGTTTTGCAGGGGTGTGCAGTGATGTGATATGGCCATGATTGTGATTATATTTGATGTATGCAATGTTCCTTATTGTAAGTTGGCAACCGACATGAGCCATATGGTTGTCTTTAATTTATGTTAAGACCCGCGTGTCTATTCAACATAGTTGTAATAGTTGAAGCCGGTGGACGACAACCATGGAGAAGCGTCATTGACCTTGATGCAATGCCGGTGATGATGGATATCATGTTCGTGCTTGAAGATGGAGATCGGAAGCACAAAGAAGAAAGGCCATATCATATCACATATTATGAATTGCATGTGATGTTAATCCTTTATGCATCTTATATTGCTTAGTAGACGACAGTAGCATTATAAGATGATCCCTCATGCACATGAATTTCAAGTCATAAAGTGTTCACCCTTAGTTAGCAATTGCTATAAAGCTTGTTGTTTCAAGCACCACGTGATGATCGGGTGTTAAATTCGCAAGTGTATACAACGTGAGCAAGCCAGATTTGCTCATGCGAAACTAAGGTTTGATCTTGATGAGCCTAGCATGTACAGACATGGTCTCGGAACACGCATCACCGAAAGGTAAAGCCTGAATCATATAGTAGATATGATGAACATGACGATTGTTCGCCATTGAAACTATATCAACCCTCGTGATGATTGGTGTTGATGTAGTGGATTTGGTTCGTGATCACTAAAACAATGTGAGGGATGTTGTTTTGAGGGAGTTCACCTAGATTAACTTTATTATTAATTTGAACTCAATTTGTCATAAACTTAGTCAAAACTATTGCAAATATGTTGTAGATCAATGGCAGCCTACCATCAATTTTAATGCTCCTAGAGAAAGAAAAGTTGAAAAACAATGGAAACAACTTCATGGATTGGTTCCGCAATTTGAGGATTGTCCTCACTGGTAATTTGACCTATGTCTTGGATGCACCGGGTTGACCCACTGCAGCTGATGCTTCCGATGAAGTAAAGAATGTTTACCTCGCTCGGAAGAATCGATCCATAGTTCAGGTGCTATCTTGTATGGTTTGGAATCGGAGCTTTAAAAGGTTTGAGAATTCAGACCCATATGATATTGTCGAGGATCTCAAATTGATCTTTGAGACTCATGCGGCAATTGAAAGTTATGAGGCTTCGAAAGTTTTTTAACGCAAGATGGAAGAGGGCAGTCGGTGAGCATGTGCTTAAGATGTGGGCGGCGCAACAAAACAAAAAGCTTGGGTATAGTGATGATTCCTGCTTGGGGGATTTATCATGTCCTCCAATCACTACCACCAAGTTACAAGAACTTTGTGATGAACTACAACATGCGTAACATGAACAAGCTGCGAGAATTTGCTATGTTAAAGTCTGAAGTGGAGATCAAGAAAGAGCACCAAGTGTTGTTGGTCAATAAGACCACCAAATTCAAGAAAGGCAAGTCTAAGCAGAAGGGACACTTCAAGAAGGGTGGTAAGAAAGTTACCACGTCGGCGAAGAAGACCAAGGCTGGACCTAAGCCCGACATCGAGTGCTTTACCGCAAGGGAGAAGGTCATCGAAGCAGAATTGCCCAAAGTACTTGGCGGATTTGAAGAACGGCAACATCAAGAAGAAAGGTATATCCGATATACATGTTATTGATGTGTATCTCACTAGTACTCGTAGTAGTGCATGGGATTTGATACTGGTTCGGTTTCTCATATTGGTAACTCAAACAAAGTCTAATAAACGGAAGCTAGCGAAGAACGAGGTGACGATGCGCGTGGGAAACGGATCAAAGGTTGATGTGATCGCGGTCGGCACGCTACCCTTCATCTACCATCGATTAGTTTTATACTTAAATAATTGTTATTTGGTGCTGCGTTGAGCATAAACATTATATCGGATCTTGTTTATTGCGAGACGGTTACTTGTTTAAGTCCGAGAATAATGGTTGTTTGATTTATATGAGTAATATGTTTTATGCACATGCACCTTTGATAGATGGTCTATTCTTATTGAATCTCGATAGTGGAAATACACATATCAACAACATTGAGGCTAAACGTTTGAAATCAGCGATAATTCGACCTATATGTGGCAATCGCTGTCTTGGTCACATTGGAGTGAAACGATGAAGAAACTCCATTCCGATGGACTTCTTGAATCACTTGATTTTGAATCACTTGAAAGATGCGAAGCATGTCGATGGGTAAAATGACTAAGACTCCATTTTACGGTATGATGGAGCGACTCTGAGACTTATTAGAAATCATACATACCGATGTGTGTGGTCCAATGAGTGTAACCCGGCGGTGGTTATCGTTATGTTCTTACCTTCACGGATGACTTGAGTAGATATGGGTATATCTATTTATGAAACATAAGTCCAAACTTTCGAGAAGTTTAAGGAGTTTCAAAGTGAGGTAGAGAATCAACGTAACAAGAAGATTAAATTTCTACGCTACGATCGTGGAGGTGAATATCTAAATTACGAGTTTGGCGAGCATTTGAAGAAATGCGGAATACTTTCATGATTGACACCGCCGGAACACCACAGCAGAATGGTGTGTCCGAACGTCGAATCGAACTCTCTTAGATATGGTTCGTTCTATGATGTCACTTACATTTACCGCTATCATTTTGGGGTTATGCATTAGAAACAGCCGCATTCACTTTAAATAGGGCACCGTCTAAATCCATTGAAACGACACCGTATGAATTATGGTTTGGGAAGAAACCTAGATTGTCGTTTCTTAAAGTTTGGGGATGCGAAGCCTATGTAAAGAAGTTACAGGACAAGCTTGAACCCAAAGCGAAAATGCGTCTTCATAGGATACCGAAGGAAACTATTGGGTATACCTTCTATCACAGATCCAAGGCAAAGTCTTCGTTGCTAAGAATGGATCCTTTCTAGAGAAGGAATTTCTCTCGAAAGAAGTGACGAAGTAAAGTAGAACTCGACGAGGTTGTCGAACCTTCTCTCGAATTGCGAGTAGCGCGACAACGGAAGAAGTTCTGTGGTGCCTGCACCAATTAGAGAGGAAGCTAATGATGGTGATCATGAAACTTCGGTTGAAGTTGCTACAGAGCCTCGGAGGTCAACGAGAACTCGTACCACTCCAGATTGGTATGATCCCGTTATGAGTGTCATGTTGGTGGACAACACCGATGACCCTGAGACATATGAGGAAGCAATGATGAGCCCAGATTCCAATAAATGGCAAGAAGCCATGAAATCCGAGATTGGATCCATGTACGAAAACCAAGTATGGACTTTGGTGGACTTACCGGATGGCCGGAAGGCTGTCGAGAACAAATGGATCTTCAAGAAGAAAATAGATGCTGATGGTAATATTACTGTCTATAAAGCTCGACTTGTCGCAAAAGGGTTTCGACAAATTCAAGGAGTTGACTACAATGAGACTTTCTCACCAGTAGCGAAGCTAAAGTCTGTGAGGATTATGTTAGCAATCGCTGCATATTACAATTATGAGATATGGCAGATGTATGTCAAAACAGCATTCCTCAATGGAGACATTGATGAAGAGTTGTATATGATGCAACCCAAAGGTTTTGTCGATCCTAAAGATGCTAACAAGGTATGCAAACTTCAACGGTCCATTTATGGATTGAAGCAAGCATCCTGAAGTTGGAATCAACATTTTGATAAGGTGATCAAAAGTTTTGGTTTTATACAAACTTATGGAGAAGCTTGTATTTACAAGAAAGTGAGTGGGAGCTCTGTAGCATTCTTAATACTATATGTGGATGATATATTATTGATTGGGAATGATGTAGACCTTCTTAATAGTGTCAAGGAATATTTGAATAATAGTTTTTGAATGAAGGATCTTGGCGAAGCAGCTTACATATTAGGCATAAAGATTTACAGAGATAGATCGAAACGCCAAATATCATTGTCACAGAGTACATATTTGGACAAAGTTCTAAAGAGGTTTGGAATGGAAGATAGCAAGAAAGGGTTCTTGCCCATGTTGCCCAATACGACCTTGAGTAAAACTCAAAGTCCGACATCGCGTAAGATAGAGAAAGGATGAGTAAGACTCCTATGCCTCACCATAGGATCTCTAATGTATGCCATGCTATGTACTAGACCCGACATTGCATATGCCGTTAGTTTAACTAGCAGATATCAAAGTGATCCAGAGTGGATCATTGGACAATGATCAAAAACATCCTTAAGTACTTGAGAAGAACTAAGGATATGGTTCTTTCTTATGGAGGTGATGAGCATTTCGTTGTTAATGGTTACACCGATGCTAGTTGGAACACCGATCCGATGATTCTAAATCACAACTGGATAATGATTTATTTTGAATGGTGCAGCGAAGCTGGAGGAGTGCAAAGCAAAGTGTTGTGGCGAGATCTTCAACTGAATCGGAATACATGGTTGCTTCGAGGCTTCACAAGAAGCGATATGGATGAAAGAGTTCATTACAGCTAGGTGTGGTTCCTAGTGCTGGACCCAATGTCTATCATCTTGTGATAAACATGGCGCCATAGCCAATGCGCAAGAACCAAGGTCACACAAGAAGTGAAGCACATCAAGCTACGTTTTCACGCTATTCGAGAACATATCCAAGATGGGGATATAAAGATTTGCAAAGTACACACGATCCGAATGTGGCGGATCCGTTGACTAAACCTCTCCCGAGGGAAAAACATGACCATCACCAAACTGCCATGGGTGTTCGGTATATTACCATGTAATCTAGATTAGATGACTCTAGTGCAAGTGGGAGACTGTTGGAGATATGCCCTAGAGGCAATAATAAATGTAGTTATTATTATATCTTTGTGTTTATGATAAATGTTTACATTCATGCTATAATAGTATTAACAAGGAAACATTGATACTTGTGTGATTTGTAAACTTAATTTGAAGTCCCTAGTATAGCCTCTATACATCACTAGCTTGTTGGTTGATAAATGATTGTGGTTTCCCTATCATGAACATTGAGATGTTATCAACAACAAGATCATATCATTAGGAGAATGATATGGTGGACATACTCCTATAGATAAGCGTAGCATAAAGATCAAGTCATTTTAATAGTTCAATTGCTATATGCTTTCTGATACATAGTAACCTAATTCCTTCGACCATGAGATCATGCATATCACCTTTACCGGATGGATGCTTTGATGACATCAAACACCACACCGTAACTGGGTGGCTATAAAGGTGGCATTGAGTGTTCGGAAAGTATTGGTTGAGACACATGAATCAAGAGTGGGATTTGTCCATCCATATGACAGATAGATATACTCTGGACCCTCTCGGTGGAATGTCATCCAATTAGCTTGCAAGCATGTGGCTCACAAGGGATCACATATCACGGAACGAGAAAAGAGTACTTATCAGAACGAGGTTGAACTAGGTATGCAGAGATACCGATCATAACCTCGGATAAGTAAACTATCGTGAGACAAAGGGAAATTGGTATCGTATGTAAGTGGTTCATTCGATCGCAAAGTAATCGTAGAAATATGTGGGAGCCATATGAATTTCCGATTCTCTATTGGTTATTGTTCGGAGAAAGTGTCTCGATCATGTCCGCATAATTCACGAACCGTAGGGAGACACACTTAAGGATTCGACGTTGTTTGAGTAGTTATGGTATGATGAGAAAGAGACCAAATGTTGTTGAGTCTTGGATGGGATCCGGATATCACGAGGAGATCCGGAATGGTCCGGAGAATAAGATTCATATAAGGAAAGTCCCGTTTGAGTTCGAATGATTAGGTGTTTTCATCGGAATGTTCTAGAAGGTTCGGAATGTCCATTACTCGAGGGAAGGGTACATGAATGTGTCATTGCAAGTTGGAATGATTACATCATGTACTAAGTGTCATCGTTGTTCCAAATAAAGGATTAAATTGAATCCTAGTTTGAAAAGTCAAATAGCTAAATTGAAAAGTCAAACGGCTAAAATTTGGAAGGTGGAAAAGAGGAGGAAAAGGGGAGTCGAGTTTGGGAGGAGTTCCTCCTCCAACCGGGCGCCTCCAAGCCGAGTTGGGAGGGACTCCTCCCTCCTCCAGCGCCCTCCACCTATATAAGGAGGGGCAGGGCTCCCTCCTAGCACACACAAGTACCTCTCCTCAAATCCTAGCTTGGCGCCTACCACCATAGCCAGCGCCCCTAGGGTTTTTGGCCGCCGACTTGGGGTCCCGAACCCTAGCCGGCTCTAGCATCCCTCCTTGGTGTGTCTAAACCCTAGAACACCGAGGACTCCCTCATACTCCACCATACTCGCTCCGGCTTAAGGCGAAGCCCTGCGAGATCTCCCTTCTACTTCCGGTACCACGTCGTTGTGCTGCCGGAATCGCGAGGAGAGTGCTACAACCTCCGCTGCCTGCTGGAACAAGGGAGAGGAAGGTCTTCTTGATCAACGCAGTGACCTCTGCGGAGCGTCACGAACGAGGCCGGAAGGATCGTCTACGCGATCTTGAGATCAGGAAGAATACGACTACATCACCCACGAGAATCCGCTCTCGTTAAACACTTTGGAATCTTCGAGGGTAAGTTATTCCATCGACTCGTTGCTACAATCTAGTAGATAGATCTTGGCTTGTTTGTTTGTATGTGGTAGAAAATTTTTGTTTTCCATGCTACGAATCCCTACAGACACATTATCACAAACTATGCCTTGATTCTAGCCATAACATTGGTCATTTGACCCGAAAGCCAAAAAACCTTGAATGAGATAAGTCATTTTGGGAAGGTTTTTTAGACATAATCAATATACCAAGTTTAATATTTTCTCTTGTAACTATGTCACATAATATGACACCACGCGAAGGTTTCGCATTGTTTTGATCGTTTTTGAATTTCTTATGCCCATTTTAAATTATCATCAAACGACGAGCATGAATATTCTTATCTCAGGGCTGAGCCTCGATAAACCTGAAGTGGATCTCTAATGAAATATCATATTGTGAACCTAAAAATGATTTTTGTAAAAAATCATGAGCATCAGATCATGTACCTATAGTTTATATCTGACCCACTTTCTCCTCATTCTACAGGAATTTATCTTTTTCACCATGGATAGATAGAAAGGCTTGAGATCCCCCTGTTAGGACATTGTCCATGTAAGGTGGTATTTTATTTTGGAAAAATGTGGTGGTAGTATTTTTAAATAGCCATTTGGTGGTTGCTTTATAAACCGTCCGTTTTTTGCACTTAGAAAATGAAAAATGGCTTTTTTGTGCGAAGAAAAGGAAAACTTCCTCCTGCAACATTGTTCGCCATCCCATAATGCACATGTATGCACAATATGGACACATTATCACAAACTATGCCTTGATTATTGCCATAACATTGGTCATTTGACCCGAATGCCAAAAAACCTCGAATGAGATAGGTCATTTTGTGAAGGTTTTTTAGACATAGTCAATATACCAAGTTTGATATTTTTCCTTATAACTATGTCACATAATATGACACCACGCAAAGGTTTCGCATTGTTTGGATCATTTTTGAATTTCTTATGCCCGTTTTAAACTATCGTCAAACTTTGTCGAACGGCGGGCATGAAGATTCTTCGCTTGGGGCTGAGCCTCGATAAACTTGAAGTGGATCTCTGATGAAATAGCTTATTGTGAACCTAAAAATGATTTTTTTTTAAATCATGGGCATCAGATCATGTACCTATAGTTCATATCTGACCCACCTCCTACCGTTTCAGCAGGATTTTATCTTTTTCATCAGGGATAGACGGAAAGGTTTGAGATCCCCCTGTTAGGACATTGTCCATGTAAGGTGGTATAGTATTTTGTAAAAATGTGGTGGTAACATTTTGAAATAGCCATTTGGTGGTTGCTTCACAAAACCGTTCGGTTTTTGCACTCGGAAAATGAAAATGGCTTTTTGGTGCGACGAAAAGGAAAACTTCCTCTTGCAACATTGTTCGCCATACCATGATGCACATGTATGCACAATATGGACACATTATCACAAACTATACCTTGATTCTAGCCATAATATTGGTCATTTGACCCGAAAGCTAGAAAACCTCAAATGAGATAGGTCATTTTGTGAAGATTTTTTTAAACATAATCAATATAGCAAGTTTGATATTATTCCTTCTAACTATGTCACATAATATGACACCACGCGAAGATTTCGCATTGTTTGGATCTTTTTTAATTTCTTATGCCCGTTTTAAAATATATATAATGTTTTATGTGTCACTTAATTTTTATTTATAAATGTGTAATATTTGAGTGTAGATAGATAGATCTTATTTTTCTACAAATTTTGATATATTATTTGTATTTTTTTGAATTAGAATAATTTAGCTATGATTTTTCTAAATTTAATGAGGTAAAAGGAAAAACATCTACGCTGAGGGAAGCCTTCGGCGTAGCATGGGCAATTTTACGCTGACGGCTGCTTGGAGAGCGAGGCTGGCCTGGTCACGGCATACGCCAATGGCCCTGACGTTTGGCCGTCGACGTATCCATCCATGCATGTAGTGGGTACACTGTTGAAGTTTCATCAATATTCCTAGCAGAAAGAAGTACGGAGTATATCATGATTTTGAACAGTAAATTTATGCCGAGCAGTGTAAGCCGAGGGCTTATTTCGCAGGTTTGAGTACGCGTATGTATTGTAATGCAGAGAACATCACTTCTCTGAAGCAGCATGCATTTTTCATAGTACGTACTTTGATGATGTTAATTTGTCGTCTACGTACGTACTTCCCAGAACCCATCCGTATGTATTCAACGGCCCCTCTTATGATCGATGTCTTTGTCCTTCCTACGTACGTACGTAGCTGATGACCCGACTATTGTGCTAACTGACCAAGCAAGGCCTATAATGAATCGGAGTACATTGAACTAAGCCAAAAACGCTCCTCGGATGCCTCCGTCTAGACCGCATGCTTGTCTCTCCCACTCTGCACCTCTCCCCATCCATATCCTCCTATAAATGCCAATATTCATGTTCATATATTCTGAAAGTATCTAACTACTCGGCCTCCCCAGGTACATCACGCACTGATCACAATTGTGTAACTAATTAAGTTGTTGGAGATGAGCGGAGGCAAGTCGGACTGGCCGGAGCTGGTGGGCGTGCTGGCGACGCTGGCGGCGCAGCAGATCGCGCGCGACAGGCCCGACGTCGCCATCGAGGTGCTGCCGCCCGGAGCGCCGCTCGCGCCCGGCTACAACGCGCTGCGCGTCCGCGTCTACATCAACGACGACGGCCTCGTCCGCCAGATCCCCCTCACCGGCTAGCCGGGCCGCCGTTGTTCGATCTCCATGATGCATGCATGCATGATGGTGGATGTATACGAGCTCTCATCGCGTCGTCGATATTTAGCGCGCGTGGCTTTCTTGCCGTCATATATGCATGATGGATGTCACTTCACTGGTGCGCCAGTGATATATATACCGTATCCGCAATAATGGAATAAATTCATCGCTTTGACGTCAGCAAAAAGGGGGAAGGAAGACCAAGAACATAAGAAATTCTAGCAGTTTTCCAAAGTGTTAAGCCATGCTCTCTAGAAGCGGAGCGACAAGGGCAACGGCCAACCTCGGGCGGAGTGGCAGCGTTGGCAAAGGTTCACTTTGAGGGTTTTAGGGTTGACAGCTTCAGGGTGTGGGGGTTCAAATTGGATGAGGCCTACCTTCCACATCTACTTTAACTAGTAACATTAGTACAGATCGGGGCTATTATGATCACATCGTGCGCACAAAACCCTTCCTATGTGTGTTCGGAATGTTGCCGAAGCCGCAAAGTTTCAACCGTCTGCCCACAGCTCAGGCAGGCTTCCTCGCGTGAAAATCACACACCGGAAGTTTTTTAGGATCATAAAAAACATCGCATGTGGTCAGTCAATAGTGAATCGCTTGCTTACTGGAAAAGCATTGCCCCCTTGATTGGCAATTGAACAATTGTGTGCCCCCCTTGAGGGCAACGACCAACAAGGGTGAAGTGGCAGCGTTGGCAAAGGTTCACTTTGTTGGTTTTAGGGTTGACAGCTTCAGCGTGTGGGGTTTCAAATTAGAAGAGGCCTACCTTCCACATCTACTTTAACTAGTAACACTAGTACGCATCGGGTCTATTATGATCACATCGTACGCAGAAATCCCTTTCTATGTGTGGTGCGGGATATTGCCGAAGCCGCAAAGTTTCAACCGTGTGTCCACAGCT
This sequence comes from Avena longiglumis, assembly GCA_030063025.1. Classification (NCBI taxonomy): domain Eukaryota; kingdom Viridiplantae; phylum Streptophyta; class Magnoliopsida; order Poales; family Poaceae; genus Avena; species Avena longiglumis. Next base: position 35,432,972 of record CP125978.1, read on the forward strand.
CAGGCATGCTTCTTCGTGAGAAAATCATACACCGAAAGTTTTTTAGGATCATAAAAAGACATCGCACGCTGTCAGTCAATAGTGAATCGTTTGCTTAGTGGAAACGCACCCCCCCTTGATTGGAAATTGAACAATCATGTGCCTATTACTTGCGAACTTTTGTCTACTTTTCACCGTTTACTTTTCTGTGCCCCTTCTCACCCGGAGAGTGCTAAATCATTGTGTGTAGTGAGTTCTCGCGGGGAAAAGTCAAATAAAAGTGTTGCAATATTTCCAACACATCTTCGCAGCAAAAAGTAATTATCTATCGAGAACTTTTACGGTATCCCTGAGAGAATAGTAGCCATCCATTTATCTCGATCTAGTGGATAAAATTAACTGGTACTCCAACTTAACCATCTAGGAGTACCGCCAGCAAAACTCATGGAGTACCTAGATACTAAGGGTAAAATCGTAATCTGGAAACATAAATCGGTGGCTCGGAGATAGCGGCTCCGCGCGCTGAACAGGGACGGCGACTGCTCGCACGCACTTGCGGCCGGTCGACGACGGTGTTGGGAGCTGCTCGACGTCTACCTCAGCTCTCGATCCTGATTGATCTTTATTCTTTCCTCATTTTATTGGCTTGTTGAGTGCACGGAAGACAAGCAATTCTAAAGCCAAATTGAATGGTGTCATTAGATCTGGATCACTGTAATCCACCTTTCAGCAGATTCGTTGATTGAATGTGCCAATTTCGTCATCCATGGACGGTGGAAATTGATTCTCTTGTTTGTTGATGATCCTTAGTGTACATATGAACTACCGCCAAATTGTCACTAGAGGCGGCGGCCACAGCTTCAAATTTTCTCCGGCCATTAGGTTAAATTTTAACCTTTAAATTTTATGAATGTCTAGAATGCCCCCAGAGATAAGCGGTCAGATTTAATTGGTACTCCATATAAGTCTGAGGGAGTACCAGGCTACCGTAAAAACACTCTTATCTATATATGCAGTATATCTCCATTCATTGTAACAAATGGATGGAAAATCTGACAATATTCACAATATGTAACAAAAACATAGGCAACACATTTCAACAACACAAACAACACCAAATAGACCCATCTGCAACATGAGAAAATCCTATTAAAGGAAAAACCTGAATATTTGCCAACATGTCACTTATGTTTACAGAATAAACACGACAGAATTTCTTATTTGATACTACTCTCAAATGTGATTCCTCGTATGATACTAGGAATTTTTGACTTCCTTGACACTTGGTGTTAATTTTGATGCCTTAGATGACACTTGACATTTTTACTGGTACTAGTAGTAATCAATCATGTAATATTGAGAGAACTCCAGAAAGGAAAACTAATTCTCTCTCTATCTATCTCTCTCTCTCTCTCTCTCTCTCTCTAAAATGACGTCATAGATTTGGCTAAATTTGCATGTATTCGTACATGTGTATCTAACAAAAAATGCATAGATATATGTGTATCTAGATAAATCCGTGATATCCTTTTTGAGACGGAGTGAGTACTAGAAATTAATTAACAACTCAAAAATTCTGACCGGGAACTGACCATAAAAAAAATAGAGAAAACCTATTAATTTCATGGCGAAGTCCATGCATGCTTATGACTCTCGATGGATCGAGCGACCAAGCTGTATGTAAGCTAGCCGATGACAGGCGTGTATGCTACGAGGCCGTGTGATTCGTAGACATCGAAGTACACGAGGACACGTTTGACGTCGTAGCCCGGCGGCATGGAACTGGCGCCACCCTCCGGCCAAGACGCCTTCTTGACTGAGGTGCTCCTCATTTTCCCTCAAAGATCGAAGTGAAAACCTGAATATTCAAAACGGTGTTTAAGTGCCTGTGATTGCATTTGGATGGTGTTCACAGAATTGTATATGGGGAAAACATGAGTGCTTTGGTCACTCATGCCACCCTTGGTGGAACCTGAATTTCTTCATCCCTTTGTTGTTTACTATGAACAACTTGCACGCCGAGAAACTCGGCTGAAATTTCAGTGTAAGATCACAAAGCTGCTGGCAGGCACACAACGTGCTACGATGTGCGTACTCTAATTGGGGCTCCATTAATTTGGCAATGTTGTGGATTGTAAAAATCATTGTGTGTTAAATTGACTATGGAATTTCAAGTTGCTGTCATCTGTTGCATAGTATTTTGACCATTTGCAGATGGATCTTTTTGCCAAGATGCATATATGAACTGCAATTAATCAAACCAGGTTGATCAACTTCTAGTTTGATGTACAAAACAGAGCGACATACTGATTGTGAATTCTGACGGGAGCTTCAAAATAAGCACGTCGCAACAGAATATGATTCAGGAACTTCAACTAAACCTATTTCTTGACATACACCAATCTTGGGCGTGAATGTGAAATATCTGGTGAAACCAAATGAAAACTACGTTTCAAAATATTACGAATTAAAAACTGTATTTTCTTTAAGTTGATGGGTTCTACAAACATGTAAAATTTCAAGTGGAAAGTACAATGCATTTGGAAGGTATAGATAAATAAAATTAAGAATGAATCCACCACGAACTAAATGTACTGGGCTCATCACTTCGAGTCGGTCGATCACCCCAAACAAAATATGATTTAATTAAGGTTGAATTATGCGTGAGGAGTCTTATTCAAAATGACCTGGCGAATTAAATATAATTAAAAACTGTCAAGCATAACATAAATGCTTGCTTCGTAAAAATTACACGGCCCCTACGGTAAAGGTGTAAAAAAAAATGCTTGCTTCAAATGGAATAGTCATCATTCTAGATTTGGTGCTTTCTTTAGTTCAAGGTGTCTCTTGGTTTTGTCCTACGTACCAAATTAGTACGCACGCGATGACCCCAACAATAAACAAATTGGACATGCATGAGCTAGAAAGCAAAGTTCAACTGAACAAACAAGGCGCATGTAATCTATTGTCCGGCAAAGCCAACGTTCTACCAGTGGCACCATTCGAACGTCTCCTCAGATGGACACGACACATATAACGAAGCACCTCTGTATAAGACCATATAAGTACATGAACATGAGTATATGATATCTATCTAAGTGCACATACATAGACACGTATATATCATAAATTCATAATAAGAGGGAGATATGAGCGGAGGCAACAACGGTCCAGGGAAGGCGGATTGGCCGGAGCTGGTGGAGAAGGAGGAGTGGCCGGAGCTGGTGGGCAAACCGGCGACGCCGGCGGTGAGCAAGATCATGCACGACAGGCCAGATGTCACGGTGCAGATAGTCGGAGAGGGCACACCGGTTCCAGGTGGATACAATGGCAAGCGTGTCCGCGTCTTCTACGACACCCAAGAGCCCGATGCACCCGTCACCAGGATCCCGGTCATAGGGTAGCCTGAAGGATGGGCCCCAGGGGGTGCATATATAGATGCATCTCCTGTCAAAAGTCGATCAACTGTTGAATAACCGTTGAATGTTGAATAATTGTTGAACGCATCTCCTCCTAGCGATGTGCTCATAATCGTTCAATTCCATGTCCTCGATCGTACTATCTCGGTTATACGTTATAACCGTTTCAGTAAAAAAGGAGTGGATTGCTATTTATTTTTGTATATATATAAATTGTGCTACAAAACCCATTTCTAATTCGACCAAGATCTTACACAACTACTAACATAAACATATCCTCAATTTCTAAGAGATACGAAAAATCATAACTAGGGATGCAACAAGCGGGATACATCCAATAGCCCGCTCATTGTTCATTTGGAGATTTTAGTTCAAATTTTGATCTTAAATTTTGTACTAAAAGATTCTAAATAAACTAGAACTGAGATATTAACGGAATCCCTCTTGTCACCTTAATCAATACTCACAATCATCGATTTATAGCAAGTATATTTAGATACAGATGATCCATCACTACATGAACTTTCTCGCATATATATATATATATATATATATATATATATATATATATATATATATATATATATATATATATCTTGTGAGAATGAAGTTACGTGAGCTGCGGGAATCTAGTGAAAATTATGTTTCGAAGTTTTCCTAATACTAAGAAAAAACACATCATTTCCCAGTTAAAAGGAAGAGAAAGTAGAAACACGTTGTAACGCAGGCCCACGTGCATAAGCACCGGGGAGAACCCACGTAGTCATGTCTTTGATTATGTTGGGGAAGTGATGTCACATAATCACCATCCGTATTATGTTGGAGAAGTGATGTTCCAATTATATGTAAATTTTCAATACAGAAAAGAAAAAGGAACCATCTCTCCAGGAACCATCACTTCCCTTCTTCTGGCCGGTCTTGCCGTCTTCAGGAGGGTGAACAATAAGATCTTTGAGTGGAGCTTTTCAATAAAGTAGTTTTTCAAAACATTTGTTTAGGGTATCGGTAGCCGTCTTCATCTTGGCCATCGTGTCAATGGAGATGATAGCTTTTCAATTAGTGCTATTATGCCTCCATTTGATGACGATAGTCACCTCCCAAGGTCAATTGTGGCACTGAAAGATTAATTCTCTTTCGGTATGATCATTCTGATCTTTCTACGAGTGGTAAAACATACACCTGGACACTGATGTGGAATCGGCGGAAATGTTTCCGAGGTTAAGACCCTACACATTTCTTAGAATTAATACGTGTCCATTCCCTAAAATCCCTGCCGCACTACTACTCAAATCCCTAGTTTTATTGCTCATTTTCTCCCAATCACGTCTCTTTGGCCCATATGTATTGCTGCTAGCTCCCGTTGGCTACCTAAATAGATGCATCACACATGCAACAAAATATCGCTACAACCTATCAATGAACATGATGATTTAATTAATAAATTTATAAATTTTAGTGACAGTATTCTCACAAAATATCGACATTCAAAATGAAAGTCGCCTTGGCTGCATCAAGCCTCATACCTGAATATTTATCTATTAGACCGGGGCATTGACAGGTCAAACAGACCAATGGATTGGAGAAACTACGAGCAAACATCCCAGATTATCATGGAAGTTTGTAGCATGCTTAAACCCCAACAAGGAGCGGATGCAAAATTGAAGAATTCAAGCGATGCTACCGACTGTAGTGAAGAGCCACCTCTCAAAGTTTTCAGCGATGGGGAGTCATCAGCCTCCATCACTTTGTGTTGTTCTTTGGTGGCAATAGAGTATGGAAGGTCACCGCCTACTTCACCCGAGCTGCGCTGAGGTGAAGATGATGATTCATGGTGAAATTATGAGGACTTCTAGAAAAAAACATTTCCCAAGACACACCACCCATCATTCACATCCATCGCACGAGGAAAAAATACTACAAAAACATGCCACCTCAGCATAGAAACTCCTAGTTGCCCCTTTTGTCTCCCGTGCGATTGATTTGAATTATACTTATTGCAAATGACAACGTTTGGTCCTCCGATACAACATTTTCAACCCTATATACTAACGTGTACATCCACGACAAATATCATGTACTACGAGAGTTCATTTCACTCATAATTATCCCATACATTATATATGCATCATCCAAGTTGGCTAATTGTCTAGTTGAGCCCTGTCCTGAACCAAGATTAAAACTATATCTTTCATAATGCAAAACACCACTAATATACATTAACGGCGTGGTCTATCTTGACTGGCAAAGCATCCACATCATCTATTAATTTCCACTAATCCAATTATACGCGTCATTCATCCTAACAATCTCTAATGATAGTCTATCTTTGAGCGGGAACTTCGACATTATTCTTTTAGCCATCCAATTATCCGCACCATGGTGTTCCATTCGCTCGGTTGATGAGATCATACTGTGTTACCATGAAACTAAATATTTAAATCATGTCCAACCGGAATAGTACAGTTTGTTTTCCCCTTAATCCTGTAAGCCAATAAAGCGATTTTTTGCCAATTGTTTTCTGTAATGAAAATCATGTTAGTTATATTTGAGAATATGTGCTCTTCTATAGGTAACTTCATAAGACATTTCCAAGAAAAAAAATATATGTGGTCACGGTGCATGTCACCTTTTCATGTATGATGTCCACATCATCAGTCTCTCCAGCAAGCACCATTAACCGGGTATATCCATTCCTGAACCTTAATGTCGTTTAATTAGTCAAATACATAACCATATAGTATGCCGGTCAAATTTCTGTCTCTCAACTAGCGTAACGGACCCCTTTTTTGCGTATCAGTACCATAACCAACTTAGTGTTGCATATTTTTGTTGATAATTTCATATTTCATGTGCGTTGTACACTTTCATTCACACAAAATTGTTTCAAAAATGATATCTGCTGCCAAACCTTGGTAGCATTTTGGTCATTTTATCTCCAGGCCATGAAATCATTGTCTATAACAAATTTTGACTATTTCTTAGTTTATGTGTTGGTGTATTTCTAGTGATATAATTAAATCGTTAATCGTGGTTGAGAAATATGATGGCAACCGTATATCCGCCGCTTAATTTGGTTCATGCATGTTTCCAAACATGCATTTCCACGCACACCTCCATGTGCAGCTACTGATCAGCCATTGGATGCATGTGCTGACTACGTCAAGAACGTCATCAACGCAAGGAGACGACAGTGGCGAAACCATCTGGTGCCGGCCAACCCATATCCTATCAATTCCACCAATGGAGGGGCGGCGTATGCTATGCCCGCTCGTCGTCATGTACCCTAGCTATCTCGTATATACTCGTTCTGTTTCATAATATAAGCCTTTTTTAATAAGTTATTTCAGCTTTTTAAAAAGGTTTATATTGTAAAACTAAGGTAGTACTCCGAAACCAATCTATAAATACCATCGATGGACTCGTTGAGTAAATATACACAAGTAGCCAGCCGCCAGCACCGATCACTACAAGTGAAGTGATTCCACTCCAGACGCCAATTAGTAGCAGCTGAGCTAGCGAGAGGAAGCAGAGCAGCCGTCCATGGCGAAGACGTCGTGGCCGGAGGTGGTGGGATGGCCGGAGCTGAACGCGTACGACCAGATCACCCTCGACCGGCCGGACGTGTCGGTGGGGTTCTACATGCAGGGCTCTCCCCTGCCGCCCGGCTACGACCCCAACCGCGTCGTCCTCATCGTCGACGCGAACGCCATCGTCATCCAGACCCCCGTCGTCGGCTAGCCGGCCGGCCCTTCAGCCAAGCAGCATGCTCGGTGCAACGGCGTAGCACTTGCGCGGTGCATGTATCTCCAGTTCTTTTCATATTGGTTTTAACTTTTAAGATTGTTGCTCGCCACATATGTCATGTGGTATGTATCTCTCTAGTTCTCTTCTTCCATACGTATGTATGTCGCAAGATGTATCTCTAGTTCCCTTCTTCAGCCATGCATGTGAAGTATTATCTGGTTAGCACATGAATAAACAGAAAATTATATTTCGCTCGGTACTTTGGGGGCTGGAGAAAATATATCAGTGCCGGAACCAATAAGCTTGAAATCTGCCTTTTATGTCCAAACCAATTAGTTTGGAAATATATCAGTGACCGAAAACCAAGAAGTTATTGTGGAGGGGAGTTTTTGGTTGCGATGAACAGGAAGCTTGCTTCACATGCTTTTATGTGTGTCCACACTAGTAGAAAAAAGGCTATCCGTTCGTGCCTCCTAACAGCATTAGTCTCGATTTCGCCACGAACCGGGACTAATGCTGCCACGCGTCCCGGTTCGAGCGGGCACGGGGCCCAGAGGCATGCATCCCGGTTGGTAGGGAGGCATACGTCCCGGTTTGTAACACAAACCGGGACTAAAGGTTCACTGGTAGAAAAGGGCCCATGCGTCCCGGTTGGTAAGGGCCATTAGTCGCGGTTGCCCAACCGGGACGGGGCAATCGGGACTAAAGCTCTAACCTTTAGTCCTGGTTGCCCCACCAACCGGGACAAATGGGACACACGTGGCGGCATCAGAGCGCGAGGGGGGTTGGAGCATTAGTCCCGGAATAACCTGCTGCCGCGGCAGAGATTTGGCCAATTTCTCTGCCGCGGCAGAGAATTCATTTTGGCACATTTTGTTGCCGCGGCAGCATTTTCGCCACTTTTTGTGCCGACGGCAGAAAATTCATTTAGGTTGTTTTATTGTTTATTTAGTATTTTGCACTTATCAACGAAGGAACCATATATTACACAAGATCATCATGACAACATTACATTCAATACACGGATCGAGTTCATGCACTACATACAAAAGTTGCTATTCGATGCTACCGGCCAATTTCTTGAAAGTTGCTATTTTTACAATTCCTATTGTCTATACACAGCCGAGTAGTATTCCTCTTGTGTGTTTAGGACTTCTGCATCCAAGAATCCCGCCAATTCCTCCTGAAATTGCTCGTACGCGATCATTTGGCAGAAGACCGTCCCGTAGACGTTCGATCTGATTTAAAAAAGGAGTCAGCCTATATGAATATGAAACTAAACACAATTTGATTGTAATTAAAAACTATAAAAATTGTTTACGTACGTGGAGTTGCTCTAAATTTCTGTCCTTCTCATCGCACGTCTGCCGGATGAACTCGCATACATAGTATCCACATAGATTGTTACCTGGTCCTTGCGTCAGGCACTTTACGAGAACAGAGTTCAATCAAAATTATAATCAAGCATGATAATAACTGTATCAAAACTAGAATCAAAGAGATGCACGGATCACTACTAGGAAAACAGCTATAGGTAATCAGCACATCCGTGGCTCACATGGTTGAAGTGCCCCACGGCTAAAACAGGCGTGGCTCACCTGTGGGCAGTGCCCTACTAATAACTAGAACATCCGTGGCGCACATGACCCTAGTGCGCCACAGATATGTGTGGCAGAGGCCTGTTGGCCACACGCCAAACTTCAGAGCGCACCATGCACACGTGCGCCACGGTTGTTAGGGTCATCTGTGGCGCGTGTGCATGGTGCGCCACCGAGCGCATGCCCACCTACGCTCCCGAGACGGCCACTAACTTCTGTGGCGCACTCCGCCTAGTGCGCCACAGGGACTAGGAGCATCTGTGGCGCACTCTGCCTAGTGCGCCACAGAAGTTTGTACTCCCTGTGGCGCACTGTTGCCGTGTGCGCCACGGATGTGTCGATTTTTTTAAGACAGCACTTTATGTGCACATGTGTGACCACATCCACCACCCCACACTTCACTTTGCCCTTCTTCTTCCTCCTTAGATCTAGTCGGGATCTTCTCCTTCCCACCTCAATTTCTCCACACATTCACCATTTTTAGCATGTAAAACTTGCTTTGGATGTTACATAAGTAATAGAGGAGGTCTCCGGTCTCTCATCTATCCGTCTCCGGTCGACGCGCGCACCTCTCCCTTTCCATCTTTCTCGCGATCGGTCTCTCATCTCGGTAAGTTGTCCATGTAAGGATGTGTTCATGTGTATATGGATGATGCATGTGCTCATATGTATGTAGATGATCGATGCTCATGATGTGTGTATGTGTGGAGAGAGGATCGATGATGCTCATGCATGTGTGTATGGAGAGGATAATGATATGTTCATGTGTGTATGGATCGGTCTCTCTCTCTCTTGTGTTTGTATGTGAACAAGTTGCCATTGTTTTGCCAAAATGTTGATTTATTTCCATTTTGGCAAGACTTTGGCATTTCGCAAAGGTCCTAATTTTAGGATAGGTCATGCCGAAATTTTCTATCGACCATTGCATGCATGCATTCATTATGTGGTTCTAACAGACTTCAAAATTGTACCGTGTACATCGTGCAGGCAAAAATGGTCCGCATAATGAGCGAAGGCATTGTGGCTAGATTTTTGAAATGTGCGACGGCCGACATGATACGAAATAACAAGACAGATACAAGATGTCCTTAGATGTGCTACAGCATTTAGAACTGGTCGATCCTTGGGTACAGAAGCACAAAAGGTTAATCGAGAAGAAGTACAGTGACCGGGGCATACAGAGGACGCAGGGAGAAATAATCAAAGAGCACAACTCAGATTTCACGCGTTGGTTTAGGCAGACGCTCCTTGATAATCCCCCGCGCTCGCATTCTTCTGACACGGAAAAGATCATATTCACCTTGTCGCAGGGACCGATGCAAAACCTGGTGACCTATCAGGCGTATGATATCAACGGCTACACATTCTACACGGAGGAAAAGGACAACAAGTGTGATTATCAGAACTCAGGCGTAACGTCGGAATTCTACACCGATGACAACGTGAAGGAAAGATTCTACGGAAGAATCGAGGAGATCTGGGAGCTCGACTACTGTGGAGAAAAGGTGCCGATGTTCCGTGTCAGATGGGCAAAGAACGTCGAAAGAGAAGACCGGTATTTCACAACCATGGTTATACCCGAAGCAGCCAAATCCAAGGCCGTCGGTGCAAACGTGGCCGCGAAAAATGAACCGTGGGTACTGGCTACCAAAGTGGACCAATGTTTTTTCATTACCGACCCGACAAAGCCTAGCCGTGTTGTCGTGAGGAGAGGAAAAAGGAACATCATCGGAATGGATGGAGTCGCCAATGAGCAAGACTTCACCGACGCGATCCAAAGATTGAAGATGACGGCGACTACGATGCAGCAACATACATCACAAGAAGAAAAGGACAACCCTACCCAAAAAAGGTAGCCCGTTCGAAAGAAGAAACATTAAAGTGCCGGGGCTAAATTATTCAACCACGACAAAGAAGGGAAAAAGATTGTAAAACGCTAGCTCAAAAAATATTGTAAACGCGTGGTCGAAAAAGATTGTAATATTCATGGACAAATTATTATGAAATTTAGTTATACTTTGAATCATATTTGTAACACTTTTATGACATATATCACTACTTTTTGCATTTTTGGAATATTTAAAAGTATTTTAAAAACAAAACAAAACTTGTATGGCATAAATCACCACTTTTGGACATTTTTTGGTACATTTAAAAGTATTTTTAAAATAAAAATAAAAAAGTGGAGCACCAGGATTCGAACCTGGGTGCTCATAGTTTACAATAGAGCTAATAAGGGGCAGAACCAGTGGGCTATGACAGTACTAGTGCTAACAGAAGGGATGGCCGCCTCTCTTCTGGTAGTCCACCCACACACTGCCAGCGCACTCGCTGCCACGGTTATCCGTAGCACTTGGCTGGAGCTACGCTGTGGGTTGGACTAGTCAATCGCCGCCGACCGCATCTCACAGACACCACACTGCACGCACGGCTGCATCTCACAGACACCACCACCGCCACCGCCGCCACCGCCGCGCTGCCGTGGAGGAGCAGGCCCGTGCCCAGGAGGAGGTCGCAGTCCAGGAGGAGGAGGTCGCAGTCGCCACTGCAAGAGGAGGGGGTCGCGCTTGTTTCGTGGAGGAGGAGGTCGCAGTCGCCGCGCTGCCGTGGAGGAGCAGGCCCGTGCCTGTGGAGGAGGTCGCAGGAGGAGGAGGTCGCGATCGCCACGCCAAGAGGAGGCCGCGCTGCTTGTGGAGGAGGAGGTCGCAGCGCCAGCAGTCCGTGAAGGAGAAGGCCCTCATCGTCCGCGTGCTCGCCGTCCCTTGTCTCGAGGTGAGAATCACCCTCTCCCTCCCCTCTCTCCTCTCGTTGCATCCATTCACTTAGGGATTGAGTAGGATTCGAGTAAGTGTTCAAAGTTAGGGTTCTTAGGATTCAGAGTAGGAAATGTTCAGATTTTCTGAAATTTTTTGTCTTGTTGGTTTAAACTAAGCCTATTGCAATCATTTTTGACACACAGAACATGGTGGCTTGCATTGGAGTTGATTCCCTGTTTAATACTATGTGTTAATTCGTGAAGTCATAGTTATTTTGGGAGGGATATTATGATATGGAAGAAACTGAAATAACACACAATCATCAATTAAAAGTACAGTTTGACATTGTCATATTGAATGTCATTCTAAACAATCTGAAGTTTCATGAAGTTCTTGCTAAGTATGAAGTTTACTAAAGTTGAAATGCCTTAATGTCAAGATTTACTTTAGTGGACAAGTACTAAAAGAGGTGTAGGAGCAAGCGTGTGTAACCTTCAGTTACACAAGTGTACTTGTACCTTGATCACTCTAGTTTCTCTTTGAATAGTTTGTGTCTGTGAATACAAGGAGGTTGCCTACTAAGAAGATGTCTGAAAGCACATCTAACAAGAGTGTTGTTTTTCTTATTGTTCTTAGTACTGAATATTGTTCACTCAACAATATTCACTAATTACTCTAAGCAATTACTCCATCAGCGTTCACTGCTACTGACATGAGTAATGTTCACTGAATGTTCATGGTAGATAAGCTTTCTTGTTTGATGATTTACTTTTTCTAGAATAATTCAAGGGCTTTCTTATTTGAGGATTTTCTTTACTACTCTGATTAAAATAATTCAATTTTATTGTTCAATTTCCACTCAAATGGAGAAGTATATAAGGAATGCTACTGTCAATATTCATTTAATCAGTTACTGCAGTTAGTGCAGTATATTGTGTGATTTTAATCAGGTTAGTTCTAGAGCATAACAAGGAGAAGGCTGACAAGCTGGTCAGAACTCTCGTCATATTATCTTTTGATTGAAATAGTATAGCATGTCTCCCACAGTCAGGAATAGAACGGTGCATGCTCATATTTGTTATATATTTTTAGCTTGCAGCAGAATATACTCCCACGCAAAACTGGTACTGTTGTGGGAGTATTATGCACCTACAGTAGTTGATTTTTCAGTCATTAACAACATGCAACCATAGCCTATTCACTCCCAAGAAAATTGAAGGTACTCCACACACACACAGAAAACAGTCAGCAAGTACAGGTTTCAGCAAGTTCTGTTGTTGAAAAGTGAATATGCACTAGAGTAGTGGTGCTACTTCTCTGAAATAAAGGTCAAGTTAACTAATTTTTTTTCTACTGAACAACAGTTCCCTTTTTTTATTGCTATATACTATTGTGCAAAGCTGCTGTCCATGCATATATATGCTTCTTGGGGTTACATCTGAGTGGCTGGAGCTAAGGATCACCTGGACCATGCTCCAGAAACTCCTCTCTCTGGGTGGGAACAGTTTTTGTCTTTGCAGTTTTACACTTTATGCTTGTCGAAACCTGAAACTGCTAAGTCCAAACCTGAAACTGCTAAGTCCAAACCTGAAACTGCTAAGTCCAAACCTGAAACCTGGCCATTTATGCTTGATGTACTGTTTGTGTGTTGGCCATTTATTCTAGTTGCTCCATTTTTTCCTGAAACAGATTTATTGTGTGCTGGTTGTGCAGTTATGCTGGCTATACTGGGCCATTTATGTTGGTTGTGCTGGCTATGATGGCCATTTATTGTGTGCTAGCTATGCTGGCCATATATATGCAGGTTCTTGTATGAAACGAGTCCCGATTTTTGCCGGAATGTTGATTAACTTCCGCTTTGGCGTAAATTGGGCACTCCTAGTTTAAGAAAATTAGCAAAGGTCATGCCGGATTTTTCAATGCATTTAACCAATTATTTGTTTTTTATTAGTGCAAAGATGTGTGACAACGACTAGGCTGGATGTTCTAAGCGCATCAGCGCTGAAGGAGAACTCAGACCTACAAATAAACAATTGACATTCTGGGAGGCGGCCCAGCGGCTAGAAGACGATGAAGAATACCATCCTTTGGAGAGCGAGGATGATGAGATGGAAGACGCGGAGGAAGAAGCCGAAGAACGGCGGACGATGAAACCACAGATGGCGGCGAGGGCACAGGGAGTGGTAGCAATCCTCCTAAGAAGAAGAAGAAGCCGAAGGACCGGCGCCTGAACACAGTCGGCACGGTCAGGGAGGAAATTACCGAAGTGAGCCCATCAGGGGTTCCTTTGGAGCCCGCCTTGTCGCCAAAGGGTACGGGCAAGTGGCGGCGATCACCGGACAACCATCTCGATCAACACCGAGAATCTCCGCATAAAGATAATGCACGGCGCACACTCTTCGAGAAGTGCACGCGATACAAGTTCCCCGCTAAGTATCGTAACACAAATTATCATGGGAACGGTAAACAAATCAGCCCTCACAAAGATGAGCACCGCCGCCACCGGAGAGCCCGGATAAAGAAGAAGATCTATAAAGAAGGCAAAAGTCTCGAGGAGATCCAGAAGATTGACCCGCAGATCACCAAGATCAGCCCGGAGTTCAAGGAGAGGTGTGAATCCGAAGAGCCCGCCTATAGTAATCGGGGAAAGGTGCTGCAGGCGATGAATATAGGTCATCACCATCTCGGATCTGGTGGATACAGAATCACGGAGGCCAAATGGAATAAGGAGAACGAAGAGTATAGATCCAAGGGGATAAAAAACCCCTTTGCGAAATTCGAACCCGGGCAGGTTCGAAACTTCATCAGGGCCCGTTACCATGTGGACCCAAAACCAAACAACTCACCGCGGATCCTGCGGTGAAGGAATTCGAGGAAATTGTGGTAAGTATAATCTAATTACCGTGATCAACACGATTGCAATCTAATCGATGATGTAAATGATTCATGTTACTTCTTCCGCAGGAGGAGGAAATTGTTGCTAGTCATGGATCCTGTGGTTCCTCATCCTGTGGGTCGACGGCGCCACCCTGGGATAACCTTTTAACAGGCGATGAACCGGGCCAAGAAAATAGAGCCGATTCTGAAGAAGCCGTCGTCGGCTGGCCGTCCGGCCTCGGTAAGAATTGGGTGGATCATTTGGTCCACCGCCGAGGACGCATGTGGCGCCCGTCGGGAAGGAGCGAGGAGGAAAGCAGAGGTTCAAGAACTTAAGGCACAAGTGGCGCGGATCCCGCAGATCGTCCAAGACAACTGGCAATCACCCTTACGTCCTTCCCGCCTACCTTGGTGGAGTCAATAGCGAATCGGAGTGCGGGTGGTCGAGTAGGGCCGTGCCGATTCCAAGCATGGTCGAGCCACTCGAACAACGGCGCCCGACGAATCAGCGAACTACGTGTTCGTGACTCCGCTAGCACCGCTGGCGCCGCAAGTGTTGGTGACTCCGCCATCACCGGCGCCGAGTACATGTTGGTGCCCCCGCCATCGTCGGCGCACCGGAGCTCAAGCACCCGTCGGTGGGAGAATACACCGCGGCCAGACCGCGCCATCAAGCAGCCCTTCCGTCTCTTGCACGCCCGTCGCCCGATGCGGTGCGTCGACATTAGCCGATCTCGACGCCATCACGGTAAACAAATTGCTTTAATTACCGCCTTTCATGCCATCTATATATTACTCTTGTGGCGTCTCGCTCGACGACGCCGTACATGTTTTCCGCAGACGGATGTTCCTTGCACTCTCTTATGCTACGTGAACAACGGTGAGGATGTTGCCAAGGTACCATCGTTCAACCCTTTGCAACAAGACGTTCCACTCAAAGCCGATGCGGATAAGCGTGCACGTGGTTAAAATTAGTCGGTGCTAAGGCGGCGACACGGAACCTCCCATTCAACCCCAGGCGGATGAAGAAGAGTAAATCGTCCTCGAAGTTGCTTGGCTTGTTCATGCTATGGCCAAAGAGCATGATCCGTTTGGGGGCGGGGGCCATCACGCCACAGGAACAAAGACCGCTGTCGTGCGGCGACAAGCGGTGGCAAAACTACCGCCCTCGCCGTCACCTCCGCGGTGGGTCGGATGATCATGTTGATGATATGCACATGGCGCAGGATCCGGCCGAGGACTTCAAGACCGGAATGATCACTTCTTCAAGACTCGGTTTGGCAGCGAAGACCTAGCTGGTGGCCCCACAGAAAGCCACTATCACCAAGCGTCTGTTTGGTTCTCGGAGACGCCTCCAGCTTGCGCCTTCTGAGCCACCGATACAACCAACCGCCCTTTATTCTAAGCCCTGACACACTACATAGGGTGGCCGGTGCTCAGATTGCGGTGCCTGCCCGCTCTCCAAAAGGAAAAAAGGCCAGGAAAAGAAAATCTAGCAGGTCGAGCCAGCCGGTGGCGTCAACAGCGAATCCGATCAGGTTTCGGGATGGGCCACCAAGACCCGAGGGTATTATGTGGGGGATTAATGTGGCGGGTGAGACCATGCTACC
Organism: Avena longiglumis; assembly: GCA_030063025.1. Taxonomy (NCBI): domain Eukaryota; kingdom Viridiplantae; phylum Streptophyta; class Magnoliopsida; order Poales; family Poaceae; genus Avena; species Avena longiglumis. Next base: position 35,448,955 of record CP125978.1, read on the forward strand.
TAAGAATTTGCGGAAGCTCGCCGGTTGAAGCTGCGAGTGTGCATGACGGCGTCTTGGCGATAGAGAGACGCCTTCTATCGGAGAAAGATCCCTCGCACCCAGTATTCGTGGTTAAGGTGCCACCAGGCTTGGGCTTCGTCGACACCGCCTCATGGATCTGTTCTTCCTGCGGTTCGAGGACATCTTCAATATGTTCCACCTATACCCTGCACTATACCATGGTCCGTCTCTTTTCTCTCACCGCCACGCAGATCATTAGAGAACACACGGGCATCGCTATAGTGGACCCCTACTACATGCATGACTGCTTGGGTTCCCCGCCGAACGTATCGTGGCCTCGTGCCTAAAAAGAATCCTCGTGGCGAACAAGACAAAGGAATACATTCTTGTGCCTTACTTTCCGAGTAAGTCGTTATTCATTCACCGTCGATTGGCTTTATTAGATCATCATCATTCTTTTTCAACACATTCCATTTGAATTTTTTGCAGAGATGAACATTTGCGCTCATCTCCTTATCGCCAAGCATTCCCACGCCACGTATTTCGACTCGGGAGTCTAGAAAAGAAGAAAAACTACGACAAGATCAAGGAAGTTCGGATGATGCTCTCACGGCTTTGCCTCGACGGAAGGCACCACTTGTGCGTAAGAAGGTCAAGTTCGGCACGTCTTCAACCACGTGAGTTCCCCATGAAGCGGCCGGAAAACAGAAGAAGGAAGCCTACGCACTCCATCACATGAGGCGTTCCTACTTGACCAGCGAAATTCTACGCTGCGGATCATCTCAAACAGTGGGCGAAGCAAAGGCCAAGATCAATGATTCGGATATTAGACAAGAGATGTATCGCATCCAGCAGTTGGGGCAATCATCTTCGTGATGTCATGACTTCGGGGATCTTCTACGGAGAAATATCGAATAACCGTGACATAGAAGATCGCCTAGAGATGCAGGTGACTATAGGAAGTTCATGACGAGGCAGGCGTCCTCCGTTCCCAAGCCGAGCGGAAGGCTTGATGTTGGCCTAGTTGTAGTTGCAAACTATAGATGACCTTTGTGTGTGTGGACGACAAGTGTACTTATCTTATTAGGTTTATGTATCACCGCTTACTTATTTTGCTTATTATTATTATATATCAATCAATGCTTGGTTTTTTGCTTACTCTTTGGTTTTTTGTTTACTCTTTGGTTCTCGGACGACAAGTTTGAGTTATTTTGTCTTTTCGAGAATATGCCGATGATTGAAATGTCGTGGCACAATATATGTGAATGTGCTATGGCGTGATTGTGAGCTTGTGATATGCACAAGTCCGGGAATTGTGCATCCTACTTGGCTCACGGTCCGTCATAAGCAATTCGTGTCCAACGACCTAGCTAGTTATATATGAGGCATGCTTTTGAGTTATTTTTGTCTTTTCGAGAATATGCCGATGATTGAAATGTCGTGGCACAATATATATGTGAATGTGCTATGACGTGATTGTGAGCCTTGTGATATGCACAAGTCCGTGAATTTTGCATCCTACTTGTCTCACGGTCCGTCATAAGCAATTCTGTGTCCAACGACCTAGCTAGTTATATATGAGGCATGCTTTTCGAGTTATTTTGTCTTTTCGAGAATATGCCGATGATTGAAATGTCGTGGCACAATATATATGTGAATGTGCTATGACGGGATTGTCACCTTGTGATATGCACAAGTCCGTGAATTGCATCCTACTTGGTGACAGTCCGTCATAAGCAATTCGTGTCCAACGACCTAGCTAGTTATATATGAGGCATGCTTTTGAGTTATTTTTGTCTTTTTCGAGAATATGCCGATGATTGAAATGTCGTGGCACAATATATATGTGAATGTGCTATGACGGGATTGTTATGTGATATGCACAAGTCCAGATTGTGCATCCTACTTGGCTAACAGTCCGTCATAAGCAATTCCTGTCCAACGACCTAGCTAGTTATATATGAGGCATGCTTTTGAGTTATTTTTGTCTTTTCGAGAATATGCCGATGATTGAAATGTCGTGGCACAATATATATGTGAATGTGCTATGACGGGATTGTTAGCCTTGTGATATGCACAAGTCCAGAATTGTGCATCCTACTTGGCTAACGGTCCGTCATAAGCAATTCCTGTGTCCAACGACCTAGCTAGTTATATATGAGGCATGCTTTTGAGTTATTTTGTCTTTAGAATATGCCGATGATTGAAATGTCGTGGCACAATATATATGTGAATGTGCTATGACGGATTGTTAGCCTGTGATATGCACAAGTCCGTGAATTGTGCATCCTACTTGGCTAACGGTCCCGTCATAAGCAATTCGTGTCCAACAACCTAGCTAGTTATATATGAGGCATGCTTTTGAGTTTGCTCTTTTGATTTAAGAGTACTTTCTATAAGTGTATCTTCATATGCACTTTAATTATACATGTTTTTCAATCACCGGTTAGTTATTATTGTCAACTTGTAGATGACGTGGTACGTCAGGTACAAGGGACGGCCCTGAGTTCACGATGATTGGGAAGACTGCCGAGACAGTGCACCGCTTCAGGCAATAGTTACAAAGGGTACAACACTATGGCGGAGGCGGAAGATAGATACACGCGCTATCTAGCGGAGTTAGGACAAGGAACGGATGAAGACCTACACCTTCACAAGCGGTGATCATGCTTATCTTCTTTGGTTATTTATCCTGCTTGTGTCTAGCTAGCTAGTTTAGATGTCTAGGCGAGCTTCCGAGCTCTAACTTGTTCGATCGACACATATATTCGCATGTCACCAACTACTACTTTGTAACATGATCAAAACAATGTAACTTGGACTATGTATTCATGTATGAGACTTATCTATATGTATTTGTTTCAATCTTGTTTTTCATATCGAGTATTTATATATATAATTGTATATGTTGTATCTGTGTGTATATCTGTAATATTGTATATAATCTGACATATATAATCTGCATGGAAATTAAAAAAACAAAAAATACATCGTGGCGCACATGTTTTACCTTCCGGCACACTACCCCAAAAGCACCATGGATGTTTAGTGGCGCCTCGGTAGTGCGCCACGAAGATAAAAGGTAGCGCACCATGCCAAACTTATGGAAGATTAGCTGAGCGCCACGCCTATCTCTACACAACCGTGGCAGACTAGGCGCCACTACCGAGATAGCCATACAAGAGCGTCTGTGGCGCACTACTGGTGCGCCACGGATGGGCCTTTCAGGTGCGCCACAAACGACCATTTTCCTAGTAGTGGATATAGCTAGTGGTGCTTACATTTAGTGGTTGAAATGTAAGCTCCTCTTTCCAAACACCCCTAGCCTTCTTGGTGAACCGTTTCCAAGCGTTTCCCAGCGTAGAAAACGAATAAAATAAGTTATTAAGTACTTGATATCATAAAATTCACGAACGTTGCCGATATAGTGTCGTAAGGATTAGAATTACCGCTGGAGAAGTATCTGCATGTCCTTCCACGTCTCAAGGGGTTTATGTTTCGAGTCCATGACTAGTACACGCCCTTTGTCAAGTTGAATGATTAACAGAATATAGTGGTACCTGCGAATGCAGAACTAATCAATTATATACTTAACATCGAGTAAGCAAAATAGAAAGTGTATACAAGACAATAACACTCACTGGAAGTTGTAAGGAAATAGTATTTCCTTTGGTTTCTTGAAACCTTAACGCGTACTATATTATCCTCCGTATCCTGGGGGCTTATTTTGAGATTAGCTTCATGAACCCAATATGGGTCAATGAAGCCAATGTCATAGATTTGTCCTCTGCTGCATTCGAGAATCTTCACTCTGCATATTACAGTATGATTATATATATGCAATAAACAAAATAATATAGCTGGAGACTAAATTAATTACAGAATTAGTACTTACAGACAATAGGCACTGATGATTGATTTTTCCAAGGCGTCTTGATTGAATAATTGAAATAGTTCATCAAATTCAATGAATATCCTGTCATCCTTATCTTTCCCATGATGCTTTTTTGTAACCCTAAGCACTATCCAGTTAGCCCCGGCCCTTGTGGCATGCATGTACCAGTTATGCAATCTTCGCATTTTTGTTGGAAGATTGTTTACCTCCTCAGGTTTGACGAGAGGTTTTCCGTACTAGTATTTGTATGCTACTTCACTCACGGGAAGAACTCTAACTGGATAAATCTCGGGCAATACTCATACCTTGAGCAGCGGCTTCTCAGACAGCAACTACCTCTGGATCATACTGCTCTTTGGCCCCATATTTGCTCGACCCCACATTGGTTTCAGAAATCACCTTGAGAGGGGCGCAAGTCTGTTTTGCTTGTTCTCCGAGCTGGACAACAGATTTTCCGCTTGCATCAGTACTGCTCTTCGAGGCTTTTTGTGCCGCATGTGACTTGAGAATAGAACGCTCATAGTCTGATGACAGCTTTGGCTCGGGTTGATGAAGATTCTTTAGCATTTTCAACACTTTGGCTTTTTCTTCTTTGGTCTTGGGGAACTCGCTCTTTCGTCCGGCCTTAGCTTAAAAACGGCTGCTTCGCATCAACGATCGCCGTGATCTCCTCTTCAAGATCCATAAGCTCTCTTGGGAGGAACCATTGGTACTTTTGGAAGAGGCTCTTGTTTACGTTTCGCGATCGCTTACGACAAAGAGAGCGATACGCTTACGCTTTTATCCCGAGGCGCGGCAATGGCTCCCGCGCGGCTGCACCGAGATTGGTGAGGCGACGGGCCGGTGAGGCGACGAAGACGGCTGCCAGCGGTGGCGACCCGGAGACGGTGAGGCGGCGAAGATGGCCTTGGCGTGTGATTTCAAGCATACAATCCTTGACCATAGAATGGTGACGTTTTTGCCACCCAGCGATCACATCCCCTTCACCACCGGGTAGTGAAGATCCAAAACCTCAAAGGTGGGCATGATTTCATCCACGACAACAGCGTAGCCCTCTGGCACCGGACGATAATGGTAAGTTGGTGTGGGTCCAATTGGTAAGGCATAGCCGACCGCCCCCTTCATTGATATTTTCACAACTTTGACATGTAGCTCGCAGTGTGTCATCTCGTGATATCATCCACTGGGTAGCCAACAGAGCCATCGTCGGTGCATCATCGTCATCGCGATTGTCATCACCCGACCTCGGTGGAAGCCATCGCTTTTTCTATTATTCGATAGGCGGTAGCATCGAATGCGCAGTCTTTGCTGAGATGGGCGTAGTACTTTGCTCTTTAAGTGAGTTAATTTCATCTTGTTGTTGCTTTAATCGTTCTTCAATTAAACGCATTCGCTCTTTCTGACTTTCTTCTTCAACTGCCGCCCTGTCCTTACTCCTCTGACGGCTTTTATCAGTATATTTCTTCCTCTCTTCGGGAAACCCAGTCCTTCATGATTGGGAGCCTATTGTGCCTCGTGTTCGTCCATCATGTTACTTATTTCCAAGGGCGAGTGTGAGCTCATCATTCTCTCTATCGGGAATGAAGTCCCCATCTTTATGACCTTCTTCGCTTTTACGATCCTCTCGATTGGCAAGGGGTCTTCTTTATGTCGTATGTTATATATACACCTCCTTCCGAGTCCAACGTGCCCCATGCCCGTAAAACCAATTCCTTGCACGTTCTACCCAATCGCATCTCTGGGTGATATTTTTATCACAGATTCGCTCAAGTTTCTCCCACTTAGGAATGCCAACCTGTAGCCACCTTGCCGCATAGTATGGTGATACTTCTTCTTAAAGATTCACTTATTCGTTTTACATTTTCTTAGCCTTTTCTGATTTCTTGTATTCCACAAACTCAGCCCATAATGGTTTTATCTTCTCAAACTGAATATTCTTGAAATTGGGAGTCTTCTTTTTCACGACATAGTCAAGGTGCAATCTTTTCTTCCATTTGGTGAAACACTGGGCCATTTTCTTCAAAGCCCACTCCACGACCTTAGCATCCATGGCTCTCCCATGTTGTAGCGTCCTCAATCGGATCCTCCGCATTTGGATCCAGCTCTATCTTCGGTAGTTTGAAATTAACCATGAGCCTCTTCCACAAGAGAAATCTTTGGGCGTGGTTAGGGACAAATAAACATGTTCCTCTTCATCCGCATTAGCAGGCCTATTCCAATTTCTAATGGTGATCGGGATTAAGTCCCTAACGATTACTCCGCATTGTGCCACAAATTTGGTTGCGACAACTTGGAGTCGCTGCTTTTGCCTTTTAACGACATCTTCGATCTGAACCTCTCATGGTCTTGCAACTTTTGGTTGGGCCTCGCGCTCTTTTCAAGAGATTCCTTCGATCCGGAGGGCTAAAAGAAGAAAGATCGTCATTACTATTTCTATATAGATAGCAGATGATTCATTAATGAATTGATTTATATTACATGCACCTCACGGAGCGTGCGTCTTCGATTACACAAGGCATCGACTTCTCCTCGCGGAAGGCAACACCTTCAACCTCAAACAAGTTGTCTATTCAAAAAGAGGATCACCCTCACGGAGTTGTTCGTAAACGTTGATACGTCTAAATTATCTTCCCGGATCACACCTTGGATCAACTCTTCCTTTTCTTCGTCTCGACGTGGGTCCATATTTTACGCAGGTGGAAAACGAATAAGTCAAAGCGGCTAAAGGAGAAAGTTAATAAGTCAAAGCTAACTAATATTTTCCGGATCAAGGTGAAACCCTAATATATACATACAAAATAATAAAATGAAGAGAAACCCTAAACCCTAAGGCTATGAGAGGAACATGAGTATAAGGCTACAAAAGGTCTTGATCTATCTATGGTCTTGATCTCGGTCTTCGATCTCGATCTCGATATCGTATTCTACCGAGAAGAACCAAATCAAGGAAGAAAGGGAAACAATCAACACATGGCATCGATGCAATGATCAAGCAATGATGATGATACGACAAGTTAATGTGCATTGGAATGTAACCCTAAAGCATGCTCGACAAGTTAATCGGGGTTCCGAGGGGCGCAAACCCTAACTCAAGGAACTCCGGAATCACCTGTTAGGGTTACTAGGGTGTTCTAATTAAACTTGTCATTTAATTAGATCTATCTATGGTCTTGATCTCGGTCTTCGATCTCGATCTCGATCTCGATATCGTATTCTATCGAGAAGAACCAAATCACCGGAAAGTAAGGGAAACAATCAACACATGGAATCGATGCAATGCTCAAGCAATGATGATGATATGACAAGTTAATGTGCATTGGAATGTAACCCTAAAGCATGCTCGACAAGTTAATCGGGGTTCCGAGGGGCGCAAACCCTAACTCAAGGAACTCCGGAATCACCTGTTAGGGTTACTAGGGTGTTCTAATTAAACTTGGCATTTAAGTTGTTGAACAATGCATGATTATAGCATAGATAGATAGTTCTCATTTTTCTGAACATTTTGGTATATTATTTGTATTTTTCTGTATTACATAAAAGTTATTGAATTTACAAGTTTTATTCAAATTCTGAAATTATTAAATCAAATGTTTAAACCTTTTGCACCATAGTAACAACTAGCCATAGTGGCTGACAATGGGGCCGAGCCACCTCAAGAGCCCACGCAAGCAGGGGAAACAGAGGACAGGAGCCACCTCGCCACGCATAAGCAAAGGGGAACAGGTGGGGCGAGCCACCTCGCCACATTGTCAAGGAGGGGGCCGCCGTGTGGCGTGGACAAGGACGACGCGGTGGAGGAACGGCGCCACGATGCACCACCGATCGAAGCGCGCCCACCACCACAAAGCAGAGAGGAGGGAGGACAGAGGCGAGGGCGCCGCACCGACATGCGGTGGGGGAAGGGCGGTCGTCGGCGGAAGCAGAGACGGCCAGGATCGTCGGGAAGGAGACAGGCAAGGCGCTATCGTCGTGTGGGAAGAGAAGTGGTGGCCGGAGGGAGGCGTTGACGGCGAGCCGCTGGGAGTGATGGTGGCGGCGGACTGGCTGGCCAGCGTCGTCGTCAGGGCAAGAGGCGAGGCGAAGTGAGTGGCGAAGGGAAGAAGAAGAGGAGGCACGCCTGTGTTATATTCAAGGGCCTTTAGTCGGTTGTGGCTCCAAGGGACTAAAGGTGCATCGTCGGTTGGAGCCACCAACCGGACCTATATTCCAATTTTCAAGAATGAAGGCGGCTTAGGCTCTTTGTCGGTTGGTGGCTCCAACCGGACGTATTCTGCTTTCAAATTTTTCGTTATTTTCTCTCTGTTTCGCTTATTTTTTATTTTGGGGTTTAAATTTGTAATGTTTTTAAATGATAATTACTTTGGAATTTAGAAAACTTTAAACATAAAAAGTGTTTGGATTTGAATAACTAATTGAAACCATTTTCTGCTTTTGAAAAATAATTAATGTAACCATTTAAACTACGAACCATTTAAAATTAATAATGAAATAACTTATATTTTTAAATATTAATTTGGAATTTAGAAAACTTTAAACATAAGAAGTGTATGGATTTGAATAAATAATCCAAAACCAATTTCTATTTTTAAAAATAATTAATGTAACCATTTAAAATTAATTAACTTATATTTTGAATATTAATTTAGAATTTAGAAAAACTTTAAACATAAAAGTGTTTGGATTTGAATAAATAATTCAAAACCATTTTCTGTTAAAAAAATTAATGTAACCATTTAAAATATGAACCATTTACAATTAAAAATGAATTAACTTATATTTTTAATATCAATTTGGAATTTAGAAAACTTTAAACATAAGAAGTGTATGGATTTGAATAAATAATCCAAAACCATTTTCTATTTCTAAAAATAATTAATGTAACCTTTAAAATGAATTAACTTATATTTTTGAATATTAATTTGGAATTTAGAAAACTTTAAACATAAGAAGTGTATGGATTTGAATAAATAATCCAAAACCATTTTCTATTTCTAAAAAATAATTAATGTAACCTTTTAAAACGAATTAACTTATATTTTGAATATTAATTTGGAATTTAGAAAACTTTAAACATAAGAAGTGTATGGATTTGAATAAATAATCCAAAACCATTTTCTATTTTAAAAATAATTAATGTAACCTTTTAAATGAAGATAGGGGACGCATCGTTAGAACTTGCATTGGATCTCTGAAGAAACCACATATTGTGAGTCTAAAATGATTTTTTCAAAAATCAGGCGATAGATCATGTACATAGTACAAACCGGACACACTTCCCGATTTACAGACATTTGTCCTTTTACCCGGATGGACGAAAAGGTTTGAGATGTACCGTTGGGAGATAGTCCATGTAAGGTGGTCTAGTATTTTAGGAAAATGGGTCGGTAGCATTGTGAAACGACATTTTGGTGGTTACTTCACAAAAGCGACCCGTTTTAGCGCCGAAAATGGAAAAGGGCTTTTCCGTATGCGACAAAAAGGAAAACTTCCTCCTGCAACATTTTTCTCCATACCAATGTCCACACACATGCATAATATGGGCACAACATCACAAACTATGTCGTGATTCAGCACATAACATCGGTCATTTGGACCGAAAGCCATGAAACCTCGAACATGATAGGTCATTTTGTAAAGGTTTTTTCGAAACATGATCAATATACCAAGTCTGGTATTTTTCCTTTCAACTATGTAACAAAATATGACACCAAGCGAAGGATTTTCATTGTTCGGATTTTTTTTGAATTTATTATGCCCGTTTTGAATTATCTAAATTTCTAACTATGGTCGAACCGGTGTGCATGAAGATAGGGGACGAGCATCGTTAGAACTTGCATTGGATCTCTGAAGAAACCACATATTGCGAGTCTAAAAATGATTTTTTCAAAAAATCACGGGCGATAGATCATGTACGTGTAGTACAAACCGGACCCACTTCCTGTCGATTCGGCAGACATTTGTCCTTTTTACCCGGGATGGACGAAAAGTTTTGAGATGTACCGGTTGGGAGATAGTCCATGTAAGGTGGTCTAGTATTTTAGGAAAATGGGACGGTAGCATTGTGAAACGACATTTTGGTGATTACTTCACAAAACGACCCGTTTTTTGCGCTCGGAAAATGGAAAAGGGCTTTTCCGTGCGACAAAAAGTAAAACTTCCTCCTGCAACATTGTTCTCCATACCAATGTCCACACACATGCATAATATGGGCACAACATCACAAACTATGCCGTGATTCAGCACATAACATCGGTCATTTGGACCGAAAGCCATGAAACCTCTAACATGATAGGTCATTTTGTGAAGGTTTTTTTGAAACATGATCAATATACCAAGTCTGGTATTTTTCCTTTCAACTATGTAACAAAATATGACACCAAGCGAAGGATTTTCATTGTTCGGATTTTTTTTGAATTTATTATGCCCGTTTTGAATTATCTGAATTTTTAACTATGGTTGAACCGGTGTGCATGAAGATAGGGGACGAGCATCGTTAGAACTTGCATTGGATCTCTGAAGAAACCACATATTGCGAGTCTAAAAATGATTTTTTCAAAAAATCACGGTCGATAGATCATGTACCTGTATTACAAACCGGACCCACTTCCTACCGATTCGGCATACATTTGTCCTTTTTACCCGGGATGGACGAAAAGGTTTGAGATGTACCAGTTGGGAGATAGTCCATGTAAGGTGGTCTAGTATTTTAGGAAAATGGGACGGTAGCATTGTGAAACAGCATTTTGGTGGTTACTTCACAAAACGACCCGTTTTTTGCGCTCGGAAAATGGAAAAGGGCTTTTCCGTGCGACAAAAAGGAAAACTTCCTCCTGCAACATTGTTCTCCATACCAATGTCCACACACATGCATAATATGACTTTAACATCACAAACTATGTCGTGATTGACATAACATCGGTCATTTGGACCAAAAGCCATGAAACCTCGAACATGATAGGACATTTTGTGAAGGTTTTTGAAACATGATCATTGTTCACACATTTAGTCCGGATGTAGTCACAAACGACTAAAAATATTTCCGCCATTTCCACCTCTTCCGCCAAGTTTTCCTTCCTTTCCTTTCTACTAGAGCTTTTAGTCCGGATGTAGTCACTAGGGACTAAAGGTATTCCGCCATTTCCCAAAGCTTCACGCCAAGTTTTCCGCCCTTTCCCTCTATATTTAGGGTGATCGTGTCATGGCTATCCACACATCCACCTTCCTCTCTTAGAACAATGGACAACGCCTCTTGGGCCATTCGACCTCGAGGAGACCAAGGCTGCGCCTCAACTACCTTGTCCGGCTGGCTACCGGCCATGGCTGGATCTTGCGCCTGGAGGTTCTGTCCCTCCCCCTCAAGCTTCCACGTGGCGGCCATCACAAACCACTTCTACCACGATCTCACGCCGGAGCAGCGGATGGATCCCTAGTGGGATCCCGACAAATCGACACTGGAATGCCTTCTTCGCTAATAGGCGGAAAGGGGCTCGCCAGTACGAGGTGATGGCCCGCCACCGGTGAACCACAAGCGGCCGTTGTGTGTGGTGGGCGAACCGTACTATCATCAGTGATGCGCTACATCGCGGGAGACCATCCTCGCCACGGTGCCCACGAGTCCACCCGCCAGGCCCCATTTGTCCGTGATGGCGGCATCGTCTTCGAGACCTCTCCCACCGCCGTGAATCCGAGGCTGGAATGGCCTGGTATATGCCATGGATGGGAGAGATCCCCGGAGTGGTGGCGATGGCGATGATGATGATGACGGCGATGAAGACCACAGCTGCGTGCTATAGGACTAGGCATGATTATGCCTAAGGTGACTTTAGTCATGAGTGTTAGCTAGTCCCGGTTTGTCCCGGTTTTAATATTAATAAATGTCTTAAGTGTTACCTAATAAATTGAGGAAATGCCTATATAAAGAGAGGGTTCATATTTAGTCGGTTGGAGAAACCAACCGCGATGAAGGATTATGCAGAGTGGGCAGGCAACACTAATAATAGGGGTGAGTGTCGACATTATGTATGCGGCATACCTTGTCCCGGATGGTGTCACCAACCGGGACTAAAGATGAACCTTTAGTCCCAGTTGGAGACACCAACCAGGACTAAAGATGAGTCAGCACTAATAATAGGGGTGAGTGTCGACATTATGTCGTGAGTGTCGACATTATGCCGAGCTGCTTGTACTATAAATATGCATCCTTGTTATCATCATCTTCTTCTTCACCATCTTCCATCATAACCCCTCTTTCCCCGTGCTTGGTCCAGCAATTATAGTTGGGCATGAAACCTTTCAGAATCAGGTGGCCGCGAATGATTTTCGAGGAAGCGTACTCCTTGTTGTTCCGACATTGAACACATGGACAACGTATAAATCCATTCTCTTTGTTTGCCGTAGCCACATCGATAAATTTATCCACGCCTTTGATATACCCAGCTATGCGCCGGTCACCGTACATCCATTCCCGGTAGTTCATCGCATCATATAAGTAAGTTCATCAAAAAACAGGACATCATAAATAGTGAAATAACCAATTCACACCGACACATGAATTGTATCAATGACCTAGAAAAGATAAGATTGCTAACCTCGATCGAGGAAAATAAAGAGGAGAAAGCTCAAGTGCGTCTGGACACCTTCTATTTTTTGTTCTATGAGAAATTCATGAATTATTCACTCAAACATTTCATCAAACACCTTCAATGCATGCATGAGAAAAAACTAGCACACCCCTCACACCTTCCACCATTCGAAAAAAGCAGTGGAGACAGGCTGGGCAAACGCGCATTTATAGAGGGCAGGGGGTTTTTAGTCCCGGTTGGAGCCACCAACCGGGACTAAAGGTTTGGCCACAGCCACCACCAACCGGGACTAAATGTGCGCGCCACGCCACGTGGCTGTGGCCAAACCTTTAGTCGTTGGTGGCTCAACGACTAAAACCCCTTACCAACCGGGACGCATGCCCGCGCCCGTGCCGCTCCAGCGAGACGCATGCGGCATTAGTCGGTTGAGGCGCTAACCGGGACAAATGCTAGAAGCGAGCGGATGACATGTTTTCTACTAGTGGTTGGGCGTCTTCCACGTGGCGTGGAACACACCTTTAGTCCCGGTTTGTAGTACTGATTTGTGTTACAAGCAGGATGTATCTCGCCTCTATAAATGCAACGCCCAGCTGCCTCCGCCTGCTTTTTTCTTGGTGGAAGGTGTGAGGGTTTTTTCCCCTATGCATGCATTCAAGGTGTTTGATGAAATGTTTGAGTGAATGATCCTGTTCAATTTCTCATAGAACAAAAATATAGAAGGTGTCTGAGCTTTCTCCTCTTTATTTCCGATCGAGGTTAGCAATCTTATCTTTGATACAATGCATGTGTCGATGTGAATTGGTTATTTCACTATTTATGATGTCCTGATAAAATTACTTATATGATGATGAAAGCGTGGATAAATTTATCGATGTGGCTACGCAAACAAAGAGAATGGTTTTACATTGTCCATGTGTTCGAACAATAAGGAGCACCTTCACCGAAAAATCATTCAAGACCCACTGATTATGAAAGGTTTCATGTCCAACTATAATTGCTGGACCAAGCACGGGAAAGAGGGGTTATGATGGAAGATGGTGAAGAAGAAGATGATGATAATATCATCATATGTTTCCGAATACAATGATACCGCAATGGAAGACAATGGAGGAAGGAGGTGAAGGGGCATCGGATGAGCGGTGATGAACTTGGTAGGGTCATTTCGATTAAGCGAGGCTGTGAAATGAAAATGAGAAGTTGAAGTTAGAGGACATGTTAGAAGATCACAAGAAATTGTTGTACCCAAATTGTGAAGATAGCACAAAGCTCGGTACACCTTTGGAATTGGTGCGATGGAAGGCGAGTGTGGTCTAACTGACTCTTCATTTGAAAAGATGCTGAAAATAATGAAGCCAAAGTTTCCAAAACATAACGAACTTCCGAGAGTACCTACGAAGCAAAGAAGACGCTCATCCTCTAGGATTAGATGCAAAAGATACATGCATGCATTAATATTGCATCCTCTCATGATAAGGAGTATGAGAATTTAGATAAATTCGGTATGCAATGCATTGCGGTATAAGATCGACGAGATGACCACAGTGATGTTGAGGAGAGCCCCTCAGGAAGAGGGTTCTGCTAAGGTTATGTGGTATGCTCCTATAATACCAAGGTTGAAGCATGTTAGAAACAAAGAGCATGCGGGTTGTTGCGATGGCACAAAGAAGACCGTAAGAAAGGCAAAGTTGAGACACCCTTGATGGGTCACGATGGAGAAAAATCGAGAGAGACTTCCGACTTTGCAAGTGGCGCAAGAACTTATGGTTTGGTCTAAGTATGGATGGCATGAATCCTTTTGGGGAGCAGAGCTGATCCACAAGACTGCCCGTGACTCTATGTATCTACAACCTGTCTCCTTGGTTGTGCATGAAGCGTAAGTTCATTATGATGCCAGTGCTCATCCAAGGCCCAAAGCAACCGGGCAACGACATTGATGTGTACCTTAGGCCATTAGTTGAAGAACTCTTACAGTGTTGGGGCAAGCCAGGTGTATGTGCGTGGGATGAGAACAAACAAGAGCCATTTGATCTACGAGGGTTGCTATTCGTAACCATCAATGATAGGCCTGCTCTTAGTAACCTTCCAGGACAGACAAACAAGGGATGTAAGGCATGCACACATTGTTTAGATAAGATTGAAGGTACGTATTTGCATAAATTCAAGAAGGTTGTGTACCTGGCGAATTGACGATTTCTTCCGACCAATCATCCCGTAAGAAAGAAAGGCAAGCATTTCAAAGGTGAGGCAGATCACCGGAAGAAGCCTGAACTCCCTGCCGGTATTGATGTATTTGGTATGGTCAAGGACATAGAAATAATCTTTGGAAAGGGTCACGGCGGTCAATTCGAAACGACGTCGCTGGACACACACCCATGTGGAAGAAGAAATCTATATTTTGGGAGCTGCCATATTGGAAAGTCTGCGTGTCCGCTATTCAATCGACGTGATGCGTGTGAAGAATCTTTGCGTGAACCTGCTAGGATTCCTAGGCATGTATGGGAAGACAAAGATACACGGAAGCAGGAGGACCAACAAATTATGAAAGACCCAAAGAACATGCATACACATAACAAGACAAAGGCGTCACTTAAGTCGTGCCTATGCTCTTACCAAAGCAGAGAAGGAAATCTCTTTTGAAGTCCTTTACAGTATCAAGGTGTCGTCTGGCTTCTCATCTAATATAAAGGGGATAATAAATATGGCAGAGAAAAAGTTCCAAAACCTGAAGTCTCATGACTGTCACGTGATTATGACGCAGTTGCTTTCGGTTGCATTGAGGGGGCTTCTACCGAAAAATGTTCGAGTACCCATTGTGAAGCTGTGTGCATTCATCAATGAAATATCTCAGAAGGTAATCAATCCAGATATTCTGCCAAGGTTACAGAAGGATGTGGTACAATGTCTTGTTAGTTTTGAGTTGGTGTTCCCACCATCCTTCTTCAATATTATGACGCATCTCCTGGTTCACCTAGTGGAAGAGTTTGCCATTCTCGGTCCGGTATTTCTGCACAATATGTTCCCCTTTGAGAGGTTCATGGGAGTCTTAAAGAAATATATTCATAACCGTGCTAGACCAGAAGGAAGCATCTCCAAGGGATATGGAACAGAGGAGGTCATTGAGTTTTGTGTTGACTTTATTCCTGACCTTGAGCCGATTGGTGTTTCTGACTCGCGGCATGAGGGAAGACTAAGTGGAAAAGGCACGCTGGGAAATAAAGCAATGATATGTAGGGACGGGGATTCTTTCACTAAAGAACACTACACAGTTCTACATAATTCTACCTTGGCAGCTCCGTATATCGAGGAACACAAGAATATTGTACGCTCCAAAAACCCGGGGAATCCTGAATCATGGATTACAGATGAACACATGAAGTCTTTCGGTGGTTGGATGCGGACACTTCTCTTGAATGACACCACTGTTGGAGATAACTATACTTGTTGGCCGCGTCTCCATCTTCTATTGTATTGAATTTCCAAGGGTACGAAATAAATGGGAATACATTCTACACGATCGCCCAAGATAAAAAGAGCACCAACCAAAATAGTAGTGTCCGCTTTGATGCAATAGACGAGAATGGACAAAAGGACACATACTATGGTTACATAGAGGAGATATGGGAACTAGACTATGGAGTCTCTTTTAAGGTCCCTTTGTTTCGCTGCAAATGGGTCAACTTTGAATGGGAAGGGTAAAGATACGGTTATGCGGAATGACAACAGTGGATCTCAACAATCTTGGTTATAGAGATGAACCATTAAGTCCTAGCCAATGATGTGTCTCGTGTTTTCTATGTGAAGGACATGTCCTCCATCAAAAAAAAAGAAAATATGCAAGCGAATACATCATACGATGAGCCAAAGCGCCACATAGTTCTTTCAGGGAAAAGAAACATCGTGGGAATCGAGGACAAGATGCATATGTCAAGATTATAATAAGTTTGATGAAATTACGCTCTTCACGGTGAAAAACTGACCCAAGCATTCCATTAAGTAAATAAGATGCTCCATGGTTACGTCAAGCGATCATATAAGGAAGGACATATGCCAAGAAGTTCATGCTCATATTATGTAACTCTAGTTCATGTCTTTCGGTTTGTGGCTTCACCAAGGATATCTTCGGTTTGTGGCTTGACCGAATTATATATAGGAGGCCTTTAGTCGGTTTGTAGTCTCAGTTTTTAATATTAATAAATATCTTGAGTGTTAGTCCTGCTTTTTGTGGCTGGACCGACTATGAAGAAGTTGTCCCGATTCAGATTTTACCATTAAGATCTGATCCAAACGCTTGGTCACATATTAGGAGTGCCTCTATGACCAGTTTCTTGAAGATGCCGGAGGACCGGGATCCGAGCATCTCCCGAAACTGGTTAGTGGTGTCCCTGCTCAAAACCATCTTGCAGCTTGTAACTTCTCTAACTAGATCAATACACCTAGAGCTAACTAATTTCACATATTAGGGAGTGCCTCTATGACCAGCTTCTTGGAGATGTCATAGGATCGGGATCCACAGCATGTCCTCGCTCTCGAAAACAATATTGGAGATGCCTCAATCTGGCCGGAGGATCGACTCACAAGGATGCCTATTTATAGTACAAGCAGCTCGGCATAGTGTCGACACTTACGAAATAATGTCGACACTCACCCCTATTATTAGTGTCGACTTGTTTTGTCCGGTTGGTGTCTCCAACCGACCAAGTTCATCTTTAGTCCCGTTGGTAACACCATCCGGGACAAGGTACACGCCAAGACGACATAATGTCGACACTCACCCCTATCATTAGTGCTTGCCCACCTGCCAAAATCTCTCCAAGGACTAAAGATGAACCTTTAGTATATTGAAAATCCGAACAATGAAAATCCGTGGTGTCATATTATGTGGCATAGTTGAAGGAAAATACCAGACTTGGCATATTATGTGGCATAGTTTAGTTTGTGATGTTGTGCCCATATTATGCATGCATGTGGACATTGGCATGGAGAAAATGTTGCGGATGAAGTTTTCCTTTTGTCGTTTGAAAATCCCTTTTCTATTTTTCGAGCGCAAAATGGGTCGTTTTGTGAAGTAACCAGCAAAATGCTGATTCAGAATGGTACCGTCCCATTTTTCTAAAATAGTAGACCACCTTACATGGACTATCTCTCAACCGGGACATCTCAAACATTTTCGTCCATCCCGGGTAAAAAGGACAAATGCCTGCCGAATCGGTAGGAAGTGGGTCCGGCTTACTACATGTACATGATCTATCGCCGTGATTTTGAAAAATCATTTTAGACTCGCAATATGTGGTTTCTTCAGAGATCCACGTAAGTTCTAACGATGCTCGTCCCCTATCTTCATGCACCTTGGTTCGACCATAGTTAGAAATTAGGAAAATTCAAAACAGGCATAATAAATTCAAAAAATCGAACAATGAAAATCCCTAGCGTGGTGTCATATTATGTGACATAGTTGAAAGGAAAAATACCAGACTTGGTATATTGATTATGTCTCGAAAAAACCATCACAAAATGACCTATCATGTTCGAGGTTTCATGGCTTTCGGTGCAAATGACCGATGTGATGTGCTGAATCACGGCATAGTTTGTGATGATATGCCCATATTATGCATGCATGTGGATATTGGTATGGATAACAATGTTGCAGGAGGAAGTTTTCCTCTTTGTCACACGGAAAACCCCTTTTCCATTTTCCGAGCGCAAAAAACGGGTCGTTTTGTGAAGTAACCACCAAAATGCTGTTTCAGAATGCTACTGTCTCATTTTCCTAAAGAATAGACCACCTAACATGGACTATCTCCCATCAGGGACATCTCAAACCTTTTCGTACATCCCGGTAAAAGGACAAATGTCCAAAGCGGTAGGAAGTGGGTCGGTTTGTACTCTGGTACATGATCTATCGCGTGATTTTTTGAAAAATCATTTTAGACTATAATATGTGGTTTCTTCAGATATCCAATGCAAGTTCTAATGATGCTCGTCCCTATCTTCATGCACTGTTCGACCATAGTTAGAAATTCAAAAATTCAAAACGGCATAATAAATTCAAAAAATCGGAACAATGAAAATCCTTCCCATGGTGTTATATTATGTGACATAGTTGAAAGGAAAATACTAGACTTGGTATGTTGATCATGTCTCAAAAAACCTTCACAAAATAACCTATCATGTTCGAGGTTTCATGGCTTCTGTCCAAATGACCGATGTTATGTCTTGAATCACGGCATAGTTTGTGATCTTGTGCCCATATTATGCATGTGTACATTGGTATGGAGAACAATGTTGGGAGGAAGTTTTCCTTTTGTGCACGAAAACCCTTTTCCATTTTCCGAGCGAAAAAAACGGGTCGCTTTTGTGAAGTAACCACAGAAATGCTGTTTCGTAATGCTACCCCCATTTTCTAAAATACTAGACCACCTTACATGGACTATCTCCCAACCGGGACATCTCAAACCTTTTCGTCCATCCCGGGTAAAAAGGACAAATGTTTGCGGAATCGGTAGGAAGTGGGTCCGGTTTATACTATTGGTACATGATCTATCGCCTGTGATTTTTTGAAAAAAAATCATTTTTAGACTCGCAATATGTGGTTTCTTCAGAGATCCAATGCAAGTTCTAACGATGCTCATCCCCTATCTTCATGCACGCCGGTTCGACCATAGTTAGAAATTCAGAAAATTCAAAACGGGCATAATAAATTCAAAAAAATCCAAACAATGAAAATCCTTCGCGTGGTGTCACATTATTTGACATAGTTGAAAGTAAAAATACCAGACTTGGTATATTGACCATGTCTCGAAAAAACCTTCACAAAATGACCTATCATGTTTGAGGTTTCATGGCTTTCGGTCCAAATGACCGATGTTATGTGCTGAATCACGGCATAGTTTGTGATCCTGTGCCCATATTATGCATGCATGTGGACATTGGTATGGAGAACAATGTTGCAGGAGGAAGTTTTCCTTTTTCTCGCACGGAAAAGCCCTTTTCCATTTTCCGAGCGCAAAAAACGGGTCGTTTTATGAAGTAACCACCAAAATGCTGTTTCAGCATGCTACGGTCCCATTTTCCTAAAATAATAGACCACCTTACATGGACTATCTCCCAACCGGGACATCTCAAACCTTTTCGTCCATCCCGGATAAAAAGGACAAATATCTGCCGAATCAGTAGGAAGTGGATCCGGTTTGTACTACAGGTACATGATCTATCGCCCGTGATTTTTTGGAAAAATCATTTTTAGACTCGCAATATGTGGTTTCTTCAGAGATCCAATGCAAGTTCTAACGATGCTCGTCCCCTATCTTCATCCACGCCGGTTTGACCATAGTTAGAAATTCAGAAAATTCAAAACGGGCATAATAAATTAAAAAATACGAACAATGAAAATCCTTTGCGTGGTGTCATATTATGTGACATAGTTGAAAGGAAAAATACCATACTTGGTATATTGATCATGTCTCGAAAAACCTTCACCAAATGACCTATCATGTTCGAGGTTTCATGGCTTTCGGTCCAAATAACCGATGTTATGTGCTGAATCACGGCATAGTTTGTGATGTCGCCCATATTATGCA